>JAJEKV010000010.1:9650405-10286310 GCA_021234155.1 Isoetes taiwanensis | reverse complement strand
TTCAGTATGCTTACCGTTTACCAATAGTTACGTATTGCTGGAACACCAGAAGGTGTCTTCCCGCGCGCCCAGCCCTACTGAGCTCCTATAATATGAGCGACCGCTTACGTCGAGGAATTTAGCATCAAACATATACAAATACTACCTCGAAGGGTAATTTGCATCACACATATATACCAATGCAAAGATGATATTCACCCGAACCATAAAACATGAGAGCTCCTACCCGGCTCAAACTCATAGGGAGGATGGTGACTAGCTGAGCCTCAAGATAGAAGGCCAGGAGTCCTTGGCAATGGCGGTACAGCACTCAAACAATAGCTAGGGTTGACCACTCCATGCCCCTCCTGGCCCATACTTTTGCAAATGGGCTCGTCGAGCTCTGGCATGACTCTAGCCTTCGGATCACGCAATCCCATGGCATCACCCATCGGGTTTCTCCAGGTTGCATCTCCTGGTCGGGTGGGGCGGGAAGGGTTGCATCTCCCTTCCCGAGGTCCTAGAGGTTCCGTGGGCGGCTAGATAATCGTGGCGACACACCACGATTGATGCCGACTTAACCCCAAAATGAGAGCCAAGCCAACACTTGCGGCTCTCGGGAGGCGACACCATTGCCCGGAGGTGTGGGACCATGCCGGCCTGCAGTGACCGACCATAAGCCTAGCCCACTTGGGATCCCCGAAGCCCCACTCGGCGGATCCTCCCTCAGTTCCCCTCTAGCCCGGGTGCATGTGGTCTTGGAGCGCATCATAACCCCACCTCGATAGCTGGTGGGCTCTATACCTGAGCCGCATCTAATAGGAACTAAGGGTTCCTACTCTAGGAGCATACTACATATGGCTCTAGGTCTCCTACCCCCCTTCCCAATAATACAAGAGGAGCAAACAAGATCAACCAACATCCATAATCATCATCCTTGAGAATAATCGTAAGAAGAACATCTTAACCTAATCTTGCCTACGTCTAACTAATAGTTAGGGTTCCTTGAATTAGGGTTCAAGATATTGAATATGGGCTCTGGGATGGCTCTACTCTAGATACAGATACTAGCATACCTGGAATGCTAATTCGGAGATAAAGCTATCCGCGACTACTACTCTCTACATACACGCTCTACGATGCTCTCCCTCGGATCCGTGCGCCTCCATGGTCTTGACTCTAAAGATCTGCTCCTACTCCAGAGCGAGGTCTACCACTTTGAAGTGCTTGCACCCGACCTGGCCTCACCTGACAAGCAGGTGTTGAGCGGGGTTTCGAGCAGTAAGTCGAATCTCTCGGGTGCTAGAGTTTGGAAAGAGGCCTAGGGTTAGGGTTTAGGCCTATATAAGCTAGGGCACCTAGGATGCCACGTGGCACCAATCGGAGTGAGTCTGTGTGGCGGGTGTGATGGGTTAAGGCCACGTGGGTAAAATGATCTAAACCTATGGTTGGCTAAGTTATGAGAATAGCTTTGGCCATGCCCCCTAGTGCCACAACCTATGGTATACAAGGCTGAAGCTAGACTTGTATAGTGACTGGATCCAGGAATAATATCATGTTATAAGTATATTCCCTGAATAAATCATTCTCCCCACTGGAACAATCTTGTCTCGTGTGCGTAAAGGTAACCAGACCTACATATACAAAACAACAACATAACACAACCTTTGGTTACTTTAACCAATCCAGTGTTATTAATTAAAATTCAAAATTTAGGCTATATTGTACTTATACAAAATTATATAGCTTTAACACGATTATTTCTTATAATAATTCAAAATACTATTATAAGAGTTATTAGGGTTCATAATCTAAATTATGGCTCCCCTATATCACTTCTCGTAATAGCGCTCCTGGGTGGGGTCCTCCTTCTACTTGCACACCAAAGGAGCGTGGATTTTAGTTAATAATTTGTGGTTTGGGGACCACCCTTACCTCCTTGGTAGAACTCTTGGCTCAAGGTTGTCCTACCTTGCCCAAGATCATGGCCCTTCGGATTTGAGCTTAGGGATCATTTAAGATGCTCCCCATCATTGCCCATGATCGAGTGCTACCTTGCTTTTACCACGATCCCGGATCGGGCACTTGATGCATCATGCCCGGGGTTTTACCGGCTAGGGAGCGTCTCACACGATCCCATGTCGCGCCATGATCACTTTAACCTCACCATGACCCTCCACGGGCCCGGTGTCATTACCCGCGCCCGTGGCATAGAGATCATCCGATGTCCCATCATCGCCCACCATGCCTCATTCCTCACTCACATGACTAATGGTCATGCGCACCTCTTAGTGCGTGTGGCCTAGAGAATGCCCCTAAAGGCGTATCCCATCGCCGCCCACGATCCAAAGGTTGGCACGGCGCACCCTACTAACTAGAATGCATCGCCGGACTTAAACAACAACAACATACTGGCTAACCACACAGCAGGTCGGGGTCGATAGGTCGAGACGACTAAACCCATCAAACTCCTTCATAAACTACGGGTATTGCTTCTCAAATCTTTTTAGCTTCAATACCCATGTGGCGTCTTCGGGTAAGTGCTTCCATAACCAAATATTGGAGGAAGCTGAGACTCTAGTCTTCTTGAATGACTTATCAAGAAGTAACTCGAGCACTATTTCTGCTCCTCCTCATTTCCAACAAGGTTGGGCCTTCCAAAACCTCCTCGGGGTTAGGATTGTGCCTTTTAATAAACTTCGTGGAAGACCTTGTGAACCTTGAAGGATGGGGTGGAGATCCAACTTGTAGGTTTGAGAACCCCTCTTTCAAAATCTTGAACGGACCAGCCCACCTAGGGGCAGAAGCTTCTTACCGCTCCCAATCCATAACAGCTTGCTTTCACCGATCTTCAACCCAAGCGCTATCGCCTGCTTTGAACTCCCTGCAGGTCCACCCATGTATCGTACACTCTTACGCGACTTCTTACTTCTTCGATAAAATGACACCACTCTTCCACCCTAGCCTGCTTTGCATATCCCCTAACATCTGTGGGATACTTCTACCTTGGACACGAGGATTGTGCAGTGTCGGGGTTCAAGCAACTGGTGCGTAATTTACCATGAAAGGGAGACATCACGAGATGACTCACCTTTGCTGTATTGTGGGCAATTCCACCAAGTGGATATACTCATCACTTGGACTGCTTGTTCCACACATAACCCGAGCATGTCTTCAATGATCAGGTTAAGTCCTTTCAGGTCTGCCATCTGTTTGGGGATGATGTCACAGTGCTCATGGAGGAGCTTCACCAAAATGCGGATGGTGCTAAAGAGATCACCTTAAAGAGCACTCATAAACTTAGAATCTCTACTCGGATAATATTATCTCGGGCATGCCATGGAGTCTAAAATCTCACTTCGAATAACTTGGCGTTATCTAATCACGCGATTGTCGGTAGTCTAGAGCACAAAATGTGCCATCTTAGATAACTTATCTCGACAACCGTAAATCGCCTCGAAGAGTCCCTAGGGAACTGATAAATCCATGCTTATGACCTCCGCCCGCATTGTTTAATGGCTCTAAGCACAGAATCATTGCTCCCGCTTTGGTCTGTGACATAGCGGCAATCCGAATATGTCACGACTATCTCACGCCTCTTCATACACGGCGAAGTAGCTACGCCCGAATCTTGAAATAGGTCTTCATGAAGCCGGCATGCCTATGACATGCCACACTGTTAAGTGTTTATTATGTGTGTCATGAAAAATTAACTCCCTTTTGATGATTCGGGCACACAACTTATGCTTGTGATACAACGAGGTTGCCTTCCTTTACTTATAATGCTTGAAGGCTTTTAGCTCCTTATGCATTACGGCTTCCTTGGAGAGCTTTCCCACACACTTCCTTGATCCACATCCATTGGCAAGGACTCCTCAATCTCTTAAAATCACTTGAAAAGGTGGAAATCGCATTACAATGCGTCCTTGTACGAAATGGTCTCCTAGAGGCATCTGCTACAACATTAAGCTTGCCCGGTATATATAATATCAAAATCATACTCCTCGAGGAATTCATCCACCTCCTTTTGCCTTAAGTTGAGGGAGGTAGGTGAAAGATCTTGAAGGCTCACGGTGATCGGTGTCAAGCTGAAACTTTCCTTGATGAGATAATGCCTCCATATCCTCAATGCCACGACAATGGCTAGCAGCTCCCGATCATGGGTTGGGTAGTGTTGCTCGGCGTCGTTCATCTTCTTGATGCGTGGCGACTACCCTTCCTTCTTGCATCAAGGCTGCTCTGTTGTTGCTATCTTGCTTGCTCCGTTGCTACCAACTTATCTTTGCTCGGGTCGGGAAGAGACAAGTCTTGATCTTTGTTGTCAAGGCCTCTTTAAGCACTGAGAAGGAAGCTTGGACTTTCTCTAACCAATGGCCAGTCCAATCCTTAATCTTCTTGGCCTTGGTGGTCCGTGAGAGGGGCGCCCACTTAGCAAAGTCCTTGTGAACTTTACTGTAGTATCCGCCAACCCGAGAAAGCTTCTAACTTCTGCCACATTCCTTGGAGCTGGCCAATCAACTGTGCCTCAATCTTATTAGATGGATGCAGCCCAGAGATTCCTAGGATGTTACTACATACCCCAAATACTCCACTTTCGACTGTTCGCAGTGGCATAGAAACTTCCCATACAAATGACGTCTCAACTTTTCAACACTTTCTGAGATCACGGCAAATGCTCCTCAAGGGACTTCTTTGTAGACTAGAATGTATAAATGAAAGACAATGACAAACTCATCCAAGAAGTCTCTGAGAATTAGCAGTTTCATAAAGGCGCATAAATGTTGCGAGGGCGTTTGACAATCCAAAGGCATTCTTGTGACTCAAAGGCCAGCCATACCGCATTAAAGCGATCGCGTGGATATCCTCTTCTTTTATCCTTATCTGATGGTATCCTGATCTCAAATCAATTTTCAGAATACCTTTGCGCCAGCACAACTGATCCATTAGATTCATATGCATGGCATTACATACTTATTCTTTATAAATGCCTTGTTAAGGCTGGCGTAGTCTATCTCTACATTCTTAAGCTCTAGTCTTTCTTCTTTCACGAAAGTATAGGTGCTCAAAAGGAGACACACTTGCCCTTATGAATCCAAGCTTCGAGCAATTCTGAAGTACGCTAGCAGAGCTCAATCAATTCCTGATTGCTCATTCTATATGGTACCTTCTTTGGTGAAACCGCTGTCCCGGAGCCAATGTGATCTCACATTCCACACCTAAGGTGGCAGCTGCGGTTTTCATCCGGAAGCCACATCGCGAACTCAAAATAAGCCTTGCCCACTATCTGCACGAGGCATTGATTTCCCTTTGGTCACACTTCCATCACACTTGCACAGCTCAAGCCCGATTCCATTTCTCGGGGATGTAGTCACCTTATTCCTTTCTATACTCTTCATAGGCCCTTCAAAAAGAAATACCTTTGCATGGGAGGGTCTCTTACCTTTGACTATCAACTTGTTGCCGTCGGTGCCGTCATGGTGACTTGATTTAGGTCACAATCAATTCTTTGCTTTTCGGCCTTCAAAATTCCATTCCCACAATAAGATCATACCTTCCGATATCCATGACTTACCGCCCCATAAAGCCCTTAGCCCCCCACACTAAGGTCTATATCAAGATGATCCTCCTCCTTAGTGTGCGAATGGTACTCCGTTTTCCATAGCCCTCTTGGCCTTGGAGCTTTAAATACCTTGTTCTTCATTCACAGGTAACCAATGTAGGAGATGCAAAATTGTGAGAGCTACATATCTATGGGGACTACATATGGATTACTATCTATGATCCCATCGGCCTTGAATGACGTGATTCTCTATCTTTAATATAATGGCACATGTAGCAGCTCCACCATCTGAAGTCTTGGGCCTCCTGTTGGTCGTGGGTATAAATAAAAGCATTGGGAAATCCCAATCCATAAGTTACCCTTAAAATTGTTGCATAGCCGAATGGACAATCCATGTGTTCGGTGCTACAGTACAGGCTTTTAAACCTCTTGTTTCTCGTACATTCTGCATCTCTTTTCCTTGATAGGGCTGTCCAGAGCAGCTTAAAACCTTACGATTACGTCCATTTGAAGTGCAGCTTTGTTAAACCCTTACCTTTACTCTTGACTTCCCGATGGTGTAGCACCTCCACACCCGATTTTTTGGTCCCTTTGGTAAAACATGTCGAGTTTGGTAGGTCTACATGTCTGTTTTCAAGACTCCTACATGTGGATTTGTGAGAGGTATGGTTTTGTTCGATAATGGTGTTTAACTTTTTAGGTGGACCAAACATCCATTTGTTTCTTCTATTGTGACATGTCATTTTATAAATACAAATCCTTTGTAGGAAAGAGTATGAATTTCTACTGTCTAATAATTCTATTGTCACATATCTTTATATAGATGTAGGAAGATATTTGATTCTCATGTCTATCTTCCTTCATGTCTTGCCTTTATAGTAGTAGGACCAGGAGTACTTCTTCAAAGGCATTGTAGGAAAGGCACACTTGGTGGGCATGGCCTTGTGCTTTACAGCCCTGCATGTGCTTTATAGAAGTCGGGAAAGAAAGAATGCTTGATTCTCTCCCGTATCCATAACCTTCCATGTCACATGTCTTTCTTTCTAGTGATAGGACAGTCTTTGTTGCTGGGCATTTGGGAAAGAATACATGAATTCACGACAGCAATACTTCCCCATTCTCACATGTCTTTATAAAGTGGAAAGAGTGGCGATTCTCATGTCTATCCTTCCATATCACACGGGTCTTTATAGTGGTAGGACGGTGCTTGATTGCTACATGTGATGCACGTGCGATCACATGTTCTTATACTAGTATTCCATGTAACACAGAGTTACTTCAACTACTTCGTTAGTGGCACCTGTTTTTGCGTAGCGTGGAGCAACGTACTTGAGATTGGGCTCCTGACATGCCACTGAGACAGAACAGTTGAGCTCCTGACATGCCGCCTGAATCGGCAGATAGAGATGGGCTCCAGACATTGCCGCCTGGAGCTCAGTTGTCAAGGCAGTAGATCGAGCGTGCCGCTGTCCAGGCCTTGAGTTGGGAACCAGCGCCCTCCTGGGGTGGATCGAGCATGCCACTGGGCTCAACGTTCCTGGATTGGGCTCAGACATCGCCACATCAGATCAGGCAGCCCTTGTCTTGGGGCTCCAGCCCGGAACCCGGCGGTACCGGGTTGGGCTCCAGGCGGTAACACCTGGGCTCAGGCGTCTCAGGGTGAGGCCGAGACATGCCACTGAGCCACAACATGCCACCTGGGCTCAGAGCATGCCGGGGTTGAGGCTCCATTCACTCACCGAGATTGAACTCAGGCATGCCACCTGGGCTCCAGGCGTGCCACCTGGGCTCAGGCATTGCCAGGGTGAGCTCAGGCATGCCACAGTGGGCTCCACTGTGGCCACCCTGGCCTCCAGGCAGTACGAGTTGGCTCTGACCCCTGCACTGGGGCAGATGTGCCAGGTTGAGTCAAGGCGTGCCACTGGGCTCTGACGTGCCACTTGAGTGTGAGAACTCTGGCACGCCACCCTGGGCTCAGGCAGTGCCGTGGATCAGCATGCCCGCGTTAACCAGGATTTGAAACTCGACGTATGCCTGAACTCGAGCATTATCAGGAGCAGTGCCCTTGTGAGACTCCTGAACATTGCCGCCTAATGTCCAGAAGCATGAGATTGAGGCTCAGGTAATGCCCGCGTGGAGCTCCGACATGCCAAGATTGGCTCAGGCGTCACCACACAGGGGCTCAACGTGCCACCCTGAATAACCTGGCAGCAGGGTGGCTCAGAGCATCTCGCGTGGTCTCAACATGTGCCACCTGGGCTCGAGACGCTGCCAGGGTGAAACCAGCAGCTCAGGTGGCTCAAACATGCCACCTAAGGAGCATCAGGCATGCCAAGGTGGTTCCCACATGCCCAGGGTGGCTCAACATGCCACTGGGCTCCAAGGAAGCATGCCAAGAGATTGGTCAGGCAGCCTTACTGAACATGACTTGTGAGCAAAGTGAAACAGAGCAGCCTTGCCTGAACTCAGCGTTATCAAACGTGCCACTTGGCAGACTCGGCTTGTACCACCCTGTCCAACTTGCCCAGGTGGCTCAAATATGCTCCGTTGGCTCAACATGCACCACCTAATCCAACATTCCCTAGGTGGCTCAAACGCTCATCTGGGCTCAACATGCCACCAGGGCTCAAGCCCATGCCGGGTGGCTCAGAGCAGCCTCAAGGTGGGCTCAAACATGCCACCTAGGCTCCAACATGCCCAGTGGCTCCAAACATGCCAGCATGGACTCCAGATGCCACGTGGGCTCCAACATGCCAAGGGTGGCTCAAACATGCACTAGGCTCAAACGTACCAAGGTGGCTCCAACATGCCATGCAGAGCTCCAACATGCCATGCAGGCTCCAACATGTCAAGGTGGCTCGAGGCATGCCACCTAGTCTCGAGCATGCCACCTAGGCACCCCAAGTGGTGACATGGCATGCCCGTAAAAGCAAGGTCAAGTTTGACTGAGTAAAACAAAGATGTCCATCTTTGAATCTTTCGATGGGTGATGTTGGCAAATTTTAGGTGACATGTAGCTGGAATGATGGTGACATGGACCTTGGATGTGCACTGCAAACAAGGCCGAGCACCTCGGCCCTTTCTTGTGAGAGGGAGTCTCGAAAGGAGTATATATGCTGGTGCATTTTTCTCTTCACGTGTCTTTGACGTCATCTTTGAACATCCTTCAAGATTTCACCTTTTGAGGACGGTTTTTATACATGCTTTTCTTTGTGTTTATGCTCGGAATTCATAATTAATGCATGTGGGGCAGGGAAAAATCCTGGTTTTCAACCAGCTGGCTTGCCAAGTGGCCCGAGTATAGGGAGGAGAAATCACGACTATTTCCGGATGAGTTTTTAGACCCTCGATTTTTATTGGGATGGCAGATTTGTGCAGCGAGGTTTAGACCCGTTTTTCGATTTTGGGGCATGGAGGAGGCCCGGTTGGCAGTCCGCGACCTGGCAGCCGTCCCGAGCAGCGGGGAGGCCCCTAGGGGACAAAGTTCCACAGCGAGTTTTCGAGGGATCAATCACTTACCCTCACTAGAGGTGATGACATCACCTCCATGCCAGTTGACTGCAAGTGTGTAGTAAGCGACCTACTTTGGTTTCTTGGAGAACAGTCTTGCACTTCCACTGAGCTTGGTCCTAGGTAATGGGGATGTTAAGATCCATTAAGCGAGAACCCGAGTTCTCGATTCGTTAAGAGTCGGCGGAATCCTCGACTGACTTGGACTAACTGCGGGCTCTGAATACTTAGGGTTCACCACACAGGGAATACTGGTAGAATTGAAGTGAATAGCAGCACTAGAGTGCTAGGTGGTATACATGTGACACGAGGAGAAGCAAAGCTAGCTCCACTACCTAGTAGGGCGTTCACAGGCCCGTTAGTCTCCCGGAGGGTTGGCAGCTCGGGAAGCTCATCTCACATGCCTACAGCATTACAGCTATTGCGGTGCATTTTTCTCTTGCGTGTCTCGATCATGCTGCACATCACATGAATTTCACCTTTTGAGACCCGAATTTTCTCTGTGCTTTTCTTTGTGTTTATCTCGGAGATTCATAATTAATGCATGGGGGCGGGGAAAAATCTGGTTTTCAGCCGGTGGCTTGCCAAGTGGCCCGAGTATAGGAAAATCCTGGTATTTCCGGATGAGTTTTGAACCTCGATTTTTGATTGGGATGTACTTAGATTGGCCTTCTGTATAGTTTAGACCACGTTTTCGATTTTGGGGCATGGAGGGGCCCCGGTTGTAATCCAGAGCCTCGCGCGTCGTCCGGGCAGGCGAAATTACCCTGAGGGACAACGCAGCGAGTTTTCGGGATCAATCACTTACCCCTCACTAGGGGTATTAGGCATCACCTCCATGCCAATTGTTGCAAATTGTGTGATAGCGACCTACTTTGGCGTTTCTTGGAGGTGGTCTTACGCCAAAACTTGGTCCCTAGGTGATAGGGATGTTTAGGGTCCGTCGCGGGCAGTTCTGGATCCGGAGGGTGAGGTCCAGCCCGTGCAAACTGACTTGGATTAGCTGCAAGAACAAGATACTTAGGGTTCTACGAGGCCTGGTAGAAAGATTGATGACAATAGGAGCACTAGGGCCCTTTAGGTGGTATACATGTGACCCACGGAAGAAAAGCTAGCTCCACTTTCGATGAAGCCGTTACCGACGTTAGCCTCCGAAAGGTTAGCTCGGAAGCTTGTCTCATGCCTGCGCGGCACTTCTGACCCGGTGCATTTTCTCTTGCGTGTCTTGCGGTAATGTTGCATATCCTGCCAGGGTTTTCACCTTTTTTTTTTGAGACCGGATTTTTATCATGTTTTTTGTGTTTATATAGAAATTCATAATTGTGCATGGGGGAAAAATCGATTTTCAGCCGGTAGCTTTTAAGTGGCCATGACATCTGAGGAAAATCCCAGTATTTTCGAGGCGGAGCTTTAGACCCTCGATTTTTGATTGGGATGGCCAGGTGGCCGGCGAGTTTGAACCCACGTTTTGATTTTGGGGCATGGAGGCCCCGGTTAGCGATCCGACCTCTCCGCACGTCGTACGGAGCAGCAAAATTACCCTAGAGGACAAGTTCCACTACAGTTTTCAGGGGGATCAATCACTTACCCCCACCTGGGGTATTCATCCACCTCCATTGAAGCTACAAGTGTGTAGTAAGCGACCTACTTTGGCGTTTCTTGGAGGGTAGAATGTACCCTTCACAAAACTTGGTCTCCTAGGTAATGAGGGATGTTAGATTGATGGCCCGAAACCGAGTTCTGTTCCACGGAGTGGGGTCGGCCCTCCTCGGCCCCGACTTGGACTACCACTGCAGGAACAACAAAGATGCTTGAGGCCCACCAGGAGCCTGGTAGAGATCAGTGAGAATAGCGGCACTAGGGTGCTGGGTGGGCCCTTCACACATGTGACCACGGAGAAGCAAGCTAGCTCCTTTGGAGTGGGGACGTTCACAGGCCGGTGGCCCTCTCCGGAAGGGGTTGGCTCAGGCTCATCTCCATGTGCCTACTGCTTGTGCTTCTGTTGCAGTGCATTTTCTCTTGCGGCTAATGCGATACATCTGCACATCCTATAATTTCACCTTTTTTGAGACCAGTTTTTATCGTACTTTTCTTTGTGTTTATGATCGGAATTCATGATTAATGCATGGGAATTGGGAAAGAAAAATCATGGTTTTGACCGGTGGCTTTTGGTAGCCCAGGTGTCTGGGGAAAATCCCAGGTATTTCCGGGCGAGCTTTGAACCCTCGATTTTGATTGGGATGGCCAGATTGGCCCATTTAGACCACGTTTTGATTTTGGGGCATGGAGAATACTGGTTAAGCGATCCGACCTCTCCATGTCTTGTCTGGAATGCGAAATTACCCTAGGGGACAAGTTCCACGGCCCTCTTGATGGGAGGGGCGCCGAATGTAAATCACCAAACCTAGGGTTTTGGTAGGTTTATCTCGGCGTCAAGGCCGAGGAACTAACACATCCGAAACTTTGCATGGAGTTCTGCGTAGCCACTCTGGGACCATGCCGGAGATGGGTCAAATCCCCACTGCCTTGACATGCTTTTCCAGACTCCCCTTCTTTGGAAAGGGGCTTGTGAAGGGAGTCTCAGTACTCTTTGCCAAAGGCCCAGCTCTGTCTCCCTGCCATCGGGGTAATCCGGCCGGGTATTCCGCGTCCGGATCACGGGCCCTCTGCGGGTCATCCCGGAGCATCGAGGAATGTAAAACCTATCAAACCCCTGGGGTTTGCTGGGGTTTCATCTCAACACGTCAAGGCGAGGAGACTCACACATCGAAACTTTGCATGGAGTTCTCACATGTACTCTTGGGGACCATGCTGCAGGAGATGAGGTCAGAGGTCCCCCCTGCTGACATGCTTTTCAGAACTCCCCTTCAGCGGAAAGGGGCTGAAGGGAGTCTCCGATGCCCAAGAGGCCCAGCTCTGTCTCCCGGTGCATAGGGTAATCCCGGCCACTGCAGGTATTCCCGCGTCGGATCACAGGCCCTGCGGGTCGCCAGACATCCGAATGCTGAAACCCTATCAAACCCTAGGGTTTGCTGGGGTTTACATCTCAGCGTCAAGGCGGAGACTCACACATCCGAAACTTTGCATGAGTTCTCTGTGTAGCGTAGCTTTGGGGACCATGCCGGAGATGGGGTCGAATCCCTAGCAACATCTTCGATCGAGACTCCCCTTCCTTTGGAAGGGCTTGGCGGAGTTCTCAAGATCCTTCTGTTCTATCACTTGCCCGAGCTCCCTCTACAAAAGAATTTCAAGGTTATCATATTTCTTGCATAAAAGTCCTAGTCACGTCACCACCATCATACATATCGCGAATTTACCAACATCACGATGAAAGAGACCAAAGGATGGACATCTTTTCATTTTGACCTAGTCAAACTTGGCCTTGCTTACTTGACATGCCATGTCACCACTTGGAGTGCCCTAGGTGGCGTATTATACTTGAGCCCTAGGTGGCATGCAGGCCACCTTTGTGTTGGAACCTAGGTAATGTTGGAACCTAAGTGGCATGGAGCCATTGACATGTTTGAGCCAGGTGGCATATTAGGCTCAAATTGGCATGTTTGAGGCACGCCTTGGCATGTTAGAGCCCGCGTGGCATGTTAGAATACGTGGCGTAATGATAGATCCACGTGGCATGTTTGAGCCACCTTGGCATGTTGGAACCTAGGTGGCATGTTGGAGCTGCGTGGCATGTTTAGTACCTTGTCGTAGCCAGTTACAAATTGGCGTATAAAGAAGACCACCTTGGCGTGCTGAGACCACCTTGGCGTGTTGGACCACATGTTTGAGGGCCCAGCTTGGCATGTTAGACCCCATGATTGCATATTTGAGCCACCTTGGCGTGGTGAGCCAAGTGGCGTGTTTCAGGCCCTAGGTGGCATGTTGGTTACTGGGTGGCGTGTTGGGGCCACCTTGGCGTATTTGAACCTAGGTTGCATGTTGTTGAACTGCGTGGTGCCCACCTAGTCTCCAAACACCCTAGTCTCAGGCTTATGCCACCTAGATTGGGCATGCCACCCTGAGCCAAACATGCCAAGGCTCAAACCCCAGCTACAGGCTCCAACATGCCAAATAGACTCCAACATGCCAAGGTGGTTCAAACATGTCGAGTGGCTCAAGTATACTAAAGGCTCAACATGCCACCTGGGCTCAAACATGTAAGGTGCTCAAACGTGACGCGAGGGCACCAACATGCCGCCTGGAAATAACTATGCAGGTGGCTCAAGAAGCATGCCACCCTGAAACCAACATGCCAAGGTGGCTCAAACATGACACCTAGGCTCCAACAGCTGCCACAGACTCCAACATGCCACCCCTGAGCCAACACCACCTAGGTTCAAATATGCAGGTGGCTCAAACATGCCACATAGGCCCAAACATGCCACTAAAACAACATGCCAATGTGGCTCAAACATCTCAAGATGGCTCAAACCGCATACCAGGGCTCAACATGCCATGGGCTCAAACATGCCACATGTTAATACAACGTATGGTCTCAAACATGCCAAGATTGAGCTCAAGCATGCCAGGATGGAAGCAAGACAGGCCACCCTGGGCTCAGAGCATGCCACCGCTTGGCTCCCGGCATGCCCTTGTCCAGCATTGCCACCTGAGCTCGGCGTACTTGAGGGTTGAGGCTCCAGGCAATAAATGCGGGGCTCTGACATGCCACTGGAACTCAGGCAGTGCCAAGGATGGGCTCAGGCCATGCACCTGGGCTCCAGCATGCCAGGATGGGCAGGCAGTATCCGTCTGGACTCCAACATGCACCTTGGCTGGCAGCTAACCACCTGGGCTCAAACTGACCTTGGCGTGAGCTCAGGCAATGCCATGTGAACTCCAACGGCACCGCGGGCATGCGCCTATAAGCCGGTGCTTGCCTTGATTTATTTTGAGATACGAGATGTTTTTTTTTACTTCTTATGTTGGCTTACGGTTGAACTGATGTTGCTCCTCGATTTTAATGCTAGTTTTTCATGAGGATTGGCAGATCCAACTGTGATTGGTCGGGCTTCCAATGTGAGGAGGAGTAATGTTCTTTCCACATAAGCTATTATTTTGGAGCCATATAATCTTCTCCAATTTTATTACGCATCTATTACATTTACATTACTTTAGGATGGAAATAGTTCTAAACACTAAAGCAGCTTCTGATTTTAGCCTTTGCCTATGCTACTCTGGAGCTGTGTGCACCATCACCGGGGAGCCTCGATATAAAACTTATCACGCGAGAGTTATTTGAAGCTCTCTTCACAATCTCGACACTTTGCTATTCACGGGTTTATTTAAGATTGTGCATATAACCTTTTCCTTTTGTATCATTTAAAATTTGAGAATGTTTTTCTTAAGAACTTTTAGGAGAAAACTGCTTGTAAGCCATCAAGCTAAACCAACTCGTGTGCATTGCCAAGCAGCCAGTTGCAGGCAATTGCAGCCAGATCCACCTAAAGGATCGACTAGAAATAGTTTTCAAGGGCAATCGCTACTCTGACATCCCCGAAGAAATATATGGGCACTGGCCATACCTCAAGGGTAGGGGTAGGGAGTTGTATATAAAAAGGCGGCAGAGAGAAAAGAGTGGGGCACAATAGGAGAAACAATAGCCCCCTATAGTAGGAAAAAAAAAGGGGGGATAAAATTTATTATATATATTTAAAAAATATGCATGCAAATGCAAGTAGTATTTTATTAAACCGTCAAGATGGACGGTTGAGATCTTCATCCCCATTTTATTATGTTAGATATTGGCCCTTGAAATTGATGGTCGAGATTGACAGCACGATGAACGGCTAAGATGTTGATCCAAGTCCTCTAATGTGATTGGCCTTGCGCCATGTGTTTCCCCTCCATACTGTGCTTTCCTCTACGTGTTTTTCCTCTCTCCCCTTGACTATGGCGCGCCGCTTGGCGATGGCGGGTCAGCAGAGCTCCTTCCTATGTTTTTCCCTCTCCCCATGCTTTCCTCCCTATTTTTTTCCTCTCTACCCCTTGGCTATGGGCCCCTTGGCGATGGTGAATCCGGCAGAGCTCCTCCCTGTGTTTTTCCTCTCTCCCTCTGCTTTCCCCCCAGTTTTTTTCCCCTCTCCCCCTTGGCAATGGCGCCCCTTGGCGTTGGCGAATCCGGCAGAGCTCCTTTGCTTGGCGATGGCAAAGCTTCTTCTTGATGTGGGTGCTCTCTCGCTGCATCAACTGGTATAAAATGGCCTGTAAAAAAAGGCCAGGAAGATATCAAGAACATCAAGGTCATTACATAGATCCATCGATGGGAGCCCGAAAATGGCTCACGGGCGCGCCACGGATGCGAAGGGTAGTCAAATGGACATGAGCTGCAATAAATCCGGACAAGACAATGCGGACAGCCTAGATTCGAATAATTAATTGTTACGAGTTTGGAGGTCTGGCTATGGCGGTAGAGGACTGCAGAAGATGTGGCTTGGACTCCAAGGTAACTCCAGCAAAAAGCATATTCAGTCTGCTCTCTTGATCTTGTAAAAAATCTAATCTGTTCTTTCAATCACAGATGACCTAGTCCGCCCATCCGAGCTTCCGTTCGTGGATCCTTAAAGATGACTTAATCCAACAGTAGACTGGAATGAGGATCGAAGAAGGCTTGGCAGCTCTTGTCACAGGAGGGGGCTCGTGGATCGGTAAATCTTATTCTACTCTCTATTTCCTCCCCTGATTGCATATGCCCATGATGTATTTCTAGAAACTACATAGACGGTCTATTTCTATGAATATGAAACTAGAACGTAGTAAGAATACTGCAAGCTAATTGTTTTTGATATGCCTTTGAAACTGGAAAAGGACCAACATTGTTGTCTTTCTAAACCAATTTTTGAACATTGTTGTCTTTTTAAACCAATTTTTGAATAAAAGGTTCCAGCCCAAAATTTGGCAATGAGCATACGATTGTTACGTCTACTTCAAAATAAGATCAATTGAGCACTCAATATTCTATTGTGTTTGTTTTGCGGGAAGAGCATTGGCACCGGCTTTTTCTATGAAGGGGTGATCATCACGGTGTTTTATTATGCGTAAGAGAGAGGATTAGAAACTTGAGAAAATGCATCCGGCACCCTCCATTTGTAAAGAAACATGGGTTGTCAAAGGTTGTTAAAGGGATCTTTCTTTTTTCTTGAATATTTTGGCATAATGAAAGGAAACAGACAAGTTTGCAAAGGCGATTAGTGCCATGAAAAGAAGAATATGCATATCATTTACTATGTATCAAATCAGCTCCATGGCAAGAATTTGAATAAAGCAAAATTGAGTTTATACAATATATAAATTTGTGAAAATATAATCTGTGTTTCAAGGCAAGCTTGAGTTTAAATATGGAATCAATTAAGATCAAAACATAAAGGCAAACTCGAGTTTAGTGGACATTCAAATGATGCTTGCTCCATCATGTCTTTTTCCTTTTAGTAGATTGAAATTATCAATAGCTAATAAATAATTGTTTTTTTTTTTTTTTTGAAAAATTGAGTGCCACGTGTCAATATTTGATTGGTTAGACAGATGTTCCAGAGCGGACCAAACAGGTTGTTTCTCTAAATTTAAATAAAAGCCACATATATTTTATTTCATTGAAACAACAGCTATATTAAGAAACAACGTGTCTACTTCTTAATAGCTACATATCAAATCAAGGAAAACAATGTTCCCTATATGTGGATTTCTTTAAAACTACGTATTGTTTTTTAAGAAAACAATAATAACTTTTAAAACCAACATGTAAAGAAAAAACATAATACATATAGAAAAAAAAGGTATATCTAATAACTACATATTGTCGTAGTAAAACAACATTTGAAAACAACAATTATTCTAAAATAATACATGTGGATTTCTTAGATATTACGTATTTTCTTTTGTGAAAACAATGTTAACTTAAAGAACTACAAGTGGAGAAAACAAAACAACACACATTGAAAAGGAAAAAAAAAAACTATTCTTTTTCAATTTTCCACGTATTAATATTCAAACCTACATGTGTTTTTTGGAATACAAACAACGCGTGGCTCCTCCAAAAAACAACAGTCAAGAAAAAACCACACGTTGACAAAAGTTCGTGAAAAACAATAGTGAAAAAAGGACACGTTGATCAAAAACAAAAAGCTGCCAGAAAAACCACAGTGGAATTTTTTGCCAAAAAACCACTGTCTCTTTGTGCAAATCCGGATAAACGGGCCACGTGGACTTTTGGGGTCATTTTGGTGTTGTTTTTGGCATAAAACAACACTTCCGTACAACTAAAAAACAACTGTGGACCAAAAATTGGGGTCAGTGTGTAGCTGCTGATTGCTTACCCTGCTATTGTCCCTGATACTGCCCTGAACTCTTACCCCTGAAGGTTGCCTGCTTCTCTGCTGGAGTTGCTGGTGCCTCTTCCAAACTTATAGCTTTATCCTCGGCCTCTGCAACTGACCTTGGGTTGATTGCTCTAACAAGCCTCTTGATATTGCTGTTCAACCCCTCAATATAGGTATCCACTGCCTGCCTTTCTGATACTCCCGGGACATGAAGCCTAAGCCTCATGAATTCTTCGGTATACTTAGCCACTGATAAGCTACCCTGATTCAACCTGTAAAACTGCTGGATCTGTCTACTAGTATGGGACCTTGGCACATAGTGCTTACGGAAAGCCTTGCTAAAAGTCTTAAATCTGCAATTGTTCCTCTTCAACTTGTTAGACTTAGCATATCCCTTCCACCAGATCCTTGCCGGTCCAATAAGGTTAGCTGTAGCAACTTTCCCTATATCCTTATCTTTCATACCGTAAGAGTTACCAAATTCTTCCATTTCATCAAGCCATGCCTCAGCTTCCATGCCTGATCTGTCTTTCCCTGAGAACTGGCCCAGCTTTCTTGTCTTCCACACATTGCTCATAGCACTGTCCACCTTTTTCTGATAATCATCTGTCTTTCTTGCCCTTTTCCTTGCCTTAGGTGTACCAGGCTGACTGTCGGAGCTAGAGTTGTCCTCACTGGAAGAACTATCTGATGAGCTGGAGCTAGATGACGATGGGCTCCTGGTTCTCCTCTTCCTTCTCCTATCCCTGACGTGCCCTTGGTTGCCCTCCCCTTCCTGCTGAGGAACCTCGTCACCGCCTGGAAGGCAAGGTGGAGGTGGAGGACCATCTTCCTGCTCATTCATCAGAGGTGCTGCCCAGTTGATCAGGTTTTGCATCTGGTTCCTCATCTGCACCAGTCTTGCGTTGATTGCCTCTGGTGACATGTCCTGCTCAAAGTCTTCTTGTTCTCTGCCAAACAAATTCCTTGGAACCCAATTGCGTGGTCGGTGCTGGTCCTGAGATCCTGCACTTGAGTTCCTTGCTGCAAGGATCGATCATCAATACATGTTATTAAGTTAGATAGTAGTCCTTTGTGCTTACAATTGAATTGTTGTTAGGTACAAAAGAAATCATATGAAAACATCATTTATAAGTCAACATCATAGTAATACATTAATTAGTATATATGGGTACACTTAATGAACTACATGATAATACTTAAAAAGGAGTTACAATGTACTTTAATTAAGTTAGCGAAGCAATTCTTCCATCAATGATGTCGCTTGAAGAAGTTCTTGATTTTCTTGAATCGTGAGCCCTTGCCCATGTTCTGTAGGATTCTGGCCGCCGATCCTCCCTCCAATGCTCTTGCCACTTGTGGTGCTGGGAGTTCTGGTGCAGTTGCCGCCACTACTGACAAGTGCGCATCTCTGAGGTGGCCCCTTGCGAAGTCGAGGGCATGAAGGGCTACTGATCTTTTGAAGAGTATCACATGGTCCATCCCGAGATCTATCCTGGCATGTTGTCCAAACCCTGAGAGTGCTATGAGGAGCGCCACGGATTCTTCACCCCTTGGGCTGAATTCCTTGTGGAAGACTATCATCTGACCCTGACTAAGGGCCGGAAGATAGTACCTGAGTGATTTACCCCTGTGCGGCCCCGTGGCTCCCGTACTCTTCCTTTGAGCCGCCTCGCCGAACACATCTAATGCAATCAGATCTTCGTGGTCTCTCCACATAGTCGTTGCGTTCTCCAAGTTGATGCTGCTAGATGATTCGCGCATACTCCTGGAGCGCACTGGTCGGCTGGAGCTTGGACCTCTTCCCAGCTTGTACAACCTGCTTTGGATTTCCTGAAATTCTTCTTCTGGGATGATGGGTTCCTGCTGCTGAAACATGTACCTAATCTGTTGATATGCCTGGATGTCTGACATGGTTTCCCCTGCATAGGAGTGTCGCTCGGCTACCTCCCGTGGAATCTCTTGGTAGGAGTAGTCGATGAAGTCACTGCCCTGCTCTTGTGCTATGAGGCTTAGAAGCTCGTCGATCCTGAGGCCCTCCTCTTGACAGTAGGGAAGGTTGAGGATGTCGGTGGCGAATATGTACTCCTCGCCGTCGATAATCACTGGGGTAAGGGCCGTAATACCTACTGGTGGCTCAAAGTCTCGCCTTAGAACTTCCTGTTGTCGAGCTATACGCCTCTCCATCCTTCTTGCCTCCCTCATCTCCCAACTTGGGTTCTCTTCCTCCTCCTCTTCGTAGTCGTGTTCGATCTGCAACATAGGTGTTTCCGATGTGGAGCCGTAGTGTTCGTATGCTGAGGTCTCGATCTCGTGGATGCTTATCTGTGCTGCCCGAGTGTCGAGAGGTGCCAAATCCAAAGGTTGAATTGACGGCTCCCCTGGTTGGTTAACTGCCCTATACTGCATGAACAATGCTAAGGCTGCTTGGCCTGAGAGGTACCTATGCCTATGATGCTTACAGGTCATGTAGTCTGGCATGTTTCTGGTTCTATCCCATAGCTTGTTCTTGCCCCTGGATCCCCCACCTATGGCTTGAGCAAGAGAATCTAGAGAAACCCATTTCCCTCCCCTAGGTGGCAAACTAACTTCCCAGGGTAAGACCTGCTGATCATACTGGCAAATTATGTCAGTGTAATAGGGAGTTCTGGTCAAGGTGGCATGAAGATCAAAGAGATGATCGAAGACATGAAAGGCTTGCTCAGCAGGGAGTTCACGGATATGATTAGAGTCATTGTACCATCTAACAAAGCTTGATGGCGCCATTGAGCAGAGATGGCTATGAAAAATGGCTGCTGGAATTGAGCAAAGGGCTAGAAAATCGCCACAGGAGCTAAGAGCAGTTCTGATGGGGAGAAAATGACAAATGAGGGCCCTTTTTATAAACTAGGGGTGCCTCGGGTTCCGTGCACAAAGGTTCTTGATGGGGAAGACTCCAGATCTATGGCCCTGGGTGTCCAAATGAGCTACCATGAAGTGCAATTCTAGACAAAGCAAAGCAAGAAACACTACATGAGAGTTTGTTGGGTCAAAATTGGTCAATCTAGGCAAGATTGGGCGAAATCGGGTGGCGTCGCGAGAATTAGCTCTGCGTCGGGGACGCAGGGTGGTTTTTCGCGACGCGACCCGGTTTCGCGTCAGTTTACTTTCTACGAAGGGTTTTAGGGAATCTAAACATCCTAACATGACTTTCCAGCATGATTCTACCCTAACTAGCAACTTTCCTTACTTAAATTGGACATTTACTAGCATCAAAATGCCGAAATCGGGTGGCGTCGCGAGAAGTAGCCCTGCGTCGAGGGCGCAGACCCAATTTTCGCGACGCGACCCGGTTTTGCCAATTGGCGGTTTTTTTGGACTAAGTAGGCTAGGGTTTCTAACTAATTAATTTTCCTTCAACAATCCTATATTATAATGTTATAGGGTGTTGTATCAAGCCCTAGATCCAACGGCCCCGATTTAATTGACGTAATTGAACGACGGGGATTAACTAACAACAATTTTTCTTACTCTATCGAGCCATACTCAGCTGCTGCTTATGGCTCCGGACGTAGCTATGGCTGAAGCTTTAGTTTTGGAATGGGGGCGTAAGACCAAGTGACACTCGGCTATGGCTATGGCTATGGCTATGTGCAGGGTTAGGGCTAGATAAAGCAAAAAGGGCAGCAGTTTTAGCTAGGTTTGAACAGGCCAGATGCATGTACTCTGCTATGGCGGACTAATCTGAAACAGAAGATGCTATGTCCGGCCTCCTCCAGTTCGCTTGCAACGTTTAGGGCATTATTTAAACATGGCATGGTTTTGGACGAATGACAGTGGCAACAACAGAGCCGGTTCAGCAAAATCTGCTAAGGATGGTGGTTGTTATCCTTGCAAATAAGAATGAGCAAAGCTTAACTGTTGCATTACGAAATGAAGTAAATGGGCAACCATTAGTTTCAACAAATTCTGTTCCAATTAAAAATACTTGGCCACTCAGGTAAGAATTTGTATTTCCTTTCTATTAGTTGGTAGTTTACACCAACGTATCGTTTTCTCCTTTTCTTATATGAATTTCACACATGATGTGCTGGTTGGTGTAGGTGCTTGAGCTGGCCAGAAATGGGGTCAGGCTTAATAAGAACAGCTCTCGCTCCTGGCATCTCGAGGTTCTGGGCTTTTGCATCTCATATTACACTACACATTTGAGGAATTGAGGTTAGTTTTCATTTGGAGATGCATAGATTGCCCGGTAGATCCATATTAGTTAGTTTTCTCAACTATGTCTCTTCATGTTGTAGATGGATCTACATTTCTCTTTTCTGCTGGTATCATTTCTGAACCATCATGATTTCATACATTGTTGCAATGCTAACAGAGCAACAAGTTTGAGCCATACAAAATCTGCACCAAAACCAGCTCCGCAGAGGTGTATGACCTGCTGCCTTGATACAGTATACTTCCCAGCTATGGCTAGAAGAGCAGCATATGATGCTGTTGACGTTGCCTCAATCTGTGGCTGCACCATGCTTTCTTTGGTAAAGAAGAGCAGGGACAAACGAACAAACTTTTTAGGCTGTAAACCATTTTCTCTGATGCAAGTTAACCCTGCTACTGCAATTCGTGAATCGATTCAGAGTAATATTCAGACCGTTTTGTAAGCTCTTTTCTCGAGATGTGTTGCTCTTGATGTTTTGCTCTTTGCCTTATGCAAAATCGGCCATGATATTGCTTAAATTTAGAGAAGGAATTTACCGTGTCTTATCTCTTCCAAACTCATTTTAGTGCCGAAGATTCAATACTCTGGCATGCCGATTTAACCTTTGTTTATTTTATGTCGCAGGAAGACATCATATCAAGTCTGATTCCATACTTCTTGAAGGATATGATGGAGAAAAATATAAGGCCCGGTTGTTTAGAAGATCAAAATCGTCCAATAATACTTATGTTGTAGAAGGATAAATCAGATTTGAGCGGGCTCATCGAATTGGCGAAGGAGATATTTTGTTCTGTAAGCTGCTAGAAGAACCCAAACTCAAGATTTCTATGCAGAAAAATCCGGCAGGCAAAACGCTTGCAATAGGCCGACTTTGTTTTGCAGGCTTTAATGTATTGGGCCAAGATATTGTCACTTACCCTTACAATGAAAGCTGGAAAATGCTCAGGCGGCAATGCCTGAGAAATCTCTTTAGCGTCCAACAAATCGGTTTGTGCTTTGAAGCACTTCAACGTGCCGAATACCAGATGTTTTTTCTTTGAATGTTTGTGCTGTGGCCAATAACCAGATCGGATAAAAGCAGGCTTCTTTAAGTATCTCCGAGATGGGGTAAACTTGGAAACATGAGCTTCTTTTTTCATTTTTAAAACCGCATTTTTGCGGTTTAAAGTCTATGTGCCTATTGCAGATGCCAAGTTAGAATTGGATGTCATAGGAAGTCTCATTCTTAGTCATTTGTTCGTGGCCTTTGAAGACTCTTATAGGTAATTCAAATTTGTTTGTGTACATTTGCAACATTATGCTAGATTTTCTATTTGCTAGAAAGTTATTATTCATCATTATTAGCTGCTATTTGTGCAAGTAAAATGGTGGTCTGCACCATTCTTTTACTTGCTGTCATCCTTACATGTCCTACAAATAAATAGCATTAAGGCATGACGTTTTAGAGATTCAGTGCTAAATTTTTTGATGTATTCATTGTAGGTTCATTAAAGAAACATCGCGAGTTCTTTTGTCATAAGTGGACAAAAAAAAACTCGCGGATGTTTACCGGCGAATCTTGGGGGATTGAAGCTCCACCCTGCGAGAAGAGTGGGACAAACACAATGTCCTTGGTAGTTCACTTTATACATATCGTTGTCAAAGCCTTTTGGAGCCGAAAGTCTTTGCCAAGTATTTTTTATGGTGAATTGCTATGGCAACCTTTTTCTGTTCTTCGCACATTTAAATTCTTAGTAACTTTGCTGAGGTTTTCTTTTTTCAAATAATAATAATCAAGGTGGTTTTTGCAGGCAGGAGCTAGAATAGGATGTCACCTTCGTGCATGCTCTTGGGATTATGGTTCTGATGTGTGTATTGTGAATCTCTGACAAGGGGATTTTGCTACATCTGGATATTGTTAGACATGGCTTTGATTTGAATGTCATTGTAACGACTGAACGAATGGATTTGCATGTAATATGTTAGATGAGGTTTCTATCGACATGATTGCAAAGACATGCTAAGCATGGTCTTACCATTTATGAAATGTAGCAAGATGTCACAAATCTAAATAAAATGATTGTCCTTACCATACTCTCTACATGCAATCATTGTGGGCTATGGGATAGCGATCCTCACTGTTTTGTATTTTTTATTATTCTTATTGAAGAAGAGCTTATCTAGATTTATAGAAAGCCATTTAAGAGCCAAAAGGGATATCCCAGTCTACTTCTAATCCTACTTATCTATTAATTAGCAATAGATTCCTACATTCCAGGTCACAAACGTTTGAACCTTAATATGTGAGTTGGTTTTATCATTAACACTTTTTCAACTTCTCCTAGGTAAACAACGCTCGAAAAGTCTGGACTATAATATCCGAATGTAAGGCCATTTGGATGATGACTCGACTCAATCATTTACAATGTCCCACCATATGCCCAGCCTTACAAAGATAAAAAGTTATAGACTTTGACTATAGCATCACCTAAATCTTTGGATACTTTTTACACAATTTGGATAATTACAGCATGATTTTCTCATTGTGATAAAAATATTTATACTTTTCCAACTTATGCCCAGCAACGCTGGGCACCTTTACTAGTGCAATTTTAATGGTCAAAATTAATGTGAAATTTGAGCTATTTAGACATAATTTCATACAAGAACTAGTTACGGTGCCCAGCGTTGCTGGGCATAATTTGGGAACATGTAAATCTTTTGAACCTCTTTGTTTCTCCAATCGAGCTAATTGTTCCATAATTGTCTCTAGTGCTTTTTGTCTCTAATCAAGCTTCATGTTTCATAGCTATCTCTAGTGCTTTTTGTCTCTGCGCGCTCTTCTCTCTATATTTAGCTCAAGCAGCAGCAAGCTGCCGTTCGTTTTTAGCACATCACCTTGCCATTTTGTAATGGGATACTCAATAACGACACTATTATTGTTAGAGGTTGTGTATTGGTTTTGCTCTATTGTTTTTTACTTAAGGAAGCCTTAATATACATCCATGTCAAAGGTTGTGCTATGAATTTTATTGTCTGGTCTTTTTGTCAAAGGTCCATATTGCACAATCAACATTACATCATAATTTATGTATTGTAGTCATCAAAATGTGTGTTCTTACGTTGCATTTATGTAAAAAAAACTACCAGGTCCAAAACCCAGTATTGAATTTTGAATTTCAAAGACCTTGGGGTTTCGTCCTCCCAAGGGACTTTCCTTCATTGATTCTCTATTCAGATTGGAGGAGTTTTATAATAAATTGTATAGCTACCAACGACCGACAACAAAACATTCATGCGTTATGCGAACATTCATGCTTAACATACTTTGAACCATGAACCAAGTATGCTTTTGAGTGATCATTGGACTTCAGAGGTTTTATAATCTTGAATGCCAAGGCAAAACAGAACTGTTTTATTGTTCTCAATCAAATGAGATCTGTCCCACTTTGAAGAATTCATGTACATTTTGTTGCAAACAGTTATCATTTGATGTTTCAATTAAAACCAGCTCTTGCCAGGACAAAGGAATAAGAGCTCAATTATTGTAACCATTGTAATCTTCTACATATCTGCATAGTGGCAAACTATTATCATATAACACTGCACAGATATTTGCTCCTTTATAAGCAAATGCAATGTTAATAAGCAAAAAAATGAGTCCCCTTTCAGCTGTTCCCATACAGTTTGACATGAAGATGATTGTGGCTTTCTTGGCTTCTTTATGTCTTTTTCCAGCTTCTTTTGGAAGACTCTCTGAGCTGCTTAACATCCGATTCAGACTCCACCAATGGAACCCATGTTGTATAACAACAATGTCATATCTGCGTTTTATCCTATTCTCTAAACTATAGCCAAAATACTGTGGGAAGTACTTTAACTCCCATTTTCTTCTTATGTTCCCATCAACATTTAATCCCAAAATTTGAGGGAATCTGCCAAGCATTAAGATGACATCTTTATTACTGTAGCCCTGATCAAGTAGAAATTCAACTGAGGGTTTGATGTTCTCTTCTATGCTTAGGCCAAAGATTTGAGGATATAGCAGCAATATGCTTCTTATATTAACCCAGTGCTTTCAAAATAAGCAACCACTTTCTTCCATAACCAACAATATGAGGGAATTTAGTTAACACTCGTCCGACTTCTTAAGCTCGTTATTCCTGATTCTAGAAGAAAATTGACATTATCACAAATTTTCTAGTCACTATATGTGAGTATATGAGGAAACATCATCAGAATCTTTCTCCAAGAGTCCCTTTTGACACCTAAGCTTTCCAAATATCTGACAGTTGGCAGAAGGTTGAAGTTCACACTACATCCAAAAACTGTGTTAGTAAATTTTTGCCTCAAAACTATATCTGGAATCTCTCAGGGATTGACTCCTAGATCCAGGCATAACTTAACAGCTGGTTTCATAGTTGCATCTACATTGTAGCCTGCGAGATGAGGTACCCGGGTGACAATGGAATGCACTTGCTCTGAGTTTACCCTAATGCTTTCAAGATATATGAGAGAAGCTCTGGGAACAGTTTTGACATCTCGAACAGCTTGAGGTTTTTGCAAAGCCTTGAAAGGGTTTACAAAAAGTTTCTCTGCAGCTTTTGAGGAAGTTTCAAAACCCAGAATATAATTAAGAGTGTTCTCTCCATGCTCAGTCTGCAAGTCTTCAAGATAGGAAAGCAATGTTTCACGAATCTCATGGGTTGATAGCTCTCTTCCTGCAAACATTTTGCATTAATGCTTTCAATGATCCAGGAACATTGTAATCTTACACGATATTAACACCTTGTCTACATCATGCTTTTTCTAAAACTTCTCTTCTAACTTACAAAATATTATGTTTTTTGGTGGACTATAAGGTGCAAATACTTTTTACAACATTGTCTCTATGGATTGTGGATAAATAGTGACAGAACTTACCACACAGATACCGCATTCGATGACGAAGAATGCATGACATATACCAAGTTGCAAGTTCACCTATGTTGAGCATTACATCTCAATATTTATAATAAACCTGAACATTTTAATGAGACTAACGCAAATTTGCATTGACTTGTAATTTAAAGAAATACCTGCTTTTAGGGAGCATTGCAACAGAAGCATCCTATGCGACTTTCAAAGTTGTCCTCATGCATCCTGATCTGTTTTACGTCAGCCAAAGATGACCAATATTTAGAAGTGGCTTACCAAAAACTATAACTGTAAAGAAGCATGCACTACACTGAAACATGCTATTGTGTTTCATTTGGTAAGGCCTCTAAATTCATAGATCACAAAATACTTGTTGTCAAGACTTAATAACACGTCTACTTTATATAACCGATTAAATCCAACAAAAGCAACAGAATAAAAAGCAACGATGAATATAAAACACAGTTATAGAAGAAGAGTCAGGCAAGTAGCTCAAAAAATAATCTTACCAAGAAAAAGAGTTGTTATATTTGCAGAATGGAAGCCTGTATTATGTGTACAAAGGATGCTTACCTAGTGCAAATGCGATCCATCCCGATCTTGCACTGCCTCCACTACTATCCAAACCCATAACCTCGAAAACCCGTGCCTCCAGACTCTGGACTTCTATCATAAACTCTCTGACAAACCCTCCAAAGGCTCATCTTTGTATGCGCTATCTGCTTGCGTAGATTTGAGCGTTGCAGCTATCGGTCAAACAATACCAATCATCGGTTCTTACATGCCCGCTGCCAAAGCTAAAGCTTTCGCCATAGCTACGCTCAGAGCCATAAGTAGCAGCTGACGATGCTAGAACCTCCACGGCAGGAGCTCAGAGGATAAACGCAAGATCGGAACTTGGAAATCATGCTGGCCGTTCTTGGTAAACCTATAGCATAATGCTATCATGCCTTGGTCTTTTGATCCTGCCGGAGTAAGAAGGAATAGCGCTAAAACTCTTAGTGAACCTATAGCATAATGCTGTCGGTTTCTATCATGCCTTGGTCTTTGATCCTGCCGGAGTAAGAAGGAATAGCGGTAAAACTGTGTTGCGTTAACTCTCAACCCTAAGTTCGAAAGATTGGCAAATCGTAACCCTAGGATAAAATGATTAAACCCCAGCCGTCGGTGTTGGAATATACAAAAGATGACTGAAAGTTTACTAGCCGTTAAGAGTAGATGAGAGTTTGTTCTAGAATTTAGTAGTTGTTCCTAACTTCAAGGAACTCATCTATTTGTATTGGTCTTTGATAATGAATGAAATCATTGCTTCTTTCGTACCAGCGCCTTGCAATTCTCGTTCCTCAATATGGTATCAGAGCAGGTGGCTCTTAAGCCCAAGAGCTTTTGGAGATGAAGGAACGAGTAGCAGTCTGTAGATGTCAAAATTTGTTGTGCAGCCTTGGCGGGTTGCTAGTGACGGGAGCATGGAAATGCTCAAGAACCGTCCGGGGACATGTCATTATTTGGTGTGTCGTGGTGGGGCTTTGGTTACTCACTAGGAACCACCACGATATGGCATGGAGGCTCGGATGCTTGTAGCATGGCGAAGTGCAGGAACCAGGAAAAGATCCCATGACAAGGATAATGGCAAAGAAGAAGGCTAGAGACACCGTTGATGGATTCTTCCAAAGGTGCATGGCAAAGTCCGCAGCGGGTGCCCGAGAGTATGGGCAAAGACGAATTTAGCTTAAGGGGAGAAAGCGCACGAGACTATAGGTAGAGAACCCATGAAGAAGCTAATAATGGCAAAGAAGAAAGCTAGAGACATTTGCCGATGGATTCTTCCAAAGGCATGGCAAGTCCGCCAGTGCCCGAGACTATAGGTAGAGAACCCATGAAGAAGCTAATGGCAAAGAAGAAAGCTAGAGACTTTGTTGATGGATTCTTCCAATTGCATGGCAAGTCCGCCGGTGCACGAGAGTATGGGCAAAGGCAATTTAGCTTAAGTGGAGAACTAAACGGCAAGAAGTGGGAATATGTCATGGCATCTAGAAGGATTGTGGTCATATATAATGGATGGCCATACTATAGAAGATTGCCTAGGAATGTGTAAGTAGAGTGGAAGTAAAACTTAGTGTCCCAAGCAAAAGAAGTGGAACTCACAAATTATTTTGAACTTGAAGGTGTTTCTTTTCCTAAAAAAATAAAAGCACAGTTTGAGGCAACCAATGTCTTTTTGAAGTTATTGATTGTGGATACTGATAACATGGAATACAAGGACTAAAGGATATCTTCACCATGGATATCTTTGGGCAAAGTGATGTCAACATGGGTTTAGAATGGCTTGGAAAAATGCAGAAAGAAAGTGTAGATTCTGATGAAGTCGCACTCATAGGTATCTTAAAAGCTTGTTCTTGCAGAGGTGCATTAGCTCATGAAAGAATCAGTCACAAACAGATGCTAAATGATAGTGATCATCTGGATATTGTTGCTCTCATATTGATTAAAGATCCAAGAAATTTGTGTATGGAAGGTCCTCTCCATCACGCATGTCTGGTTGTAGAGATTGCGATGGAGATTTCTTGGGAACAAGGTATTTGCTCAAAAGTACAGGTTATCAAGTGGCAGACGAGGATTCTTGAAGTATGGCAAAGTGGATTTGTGAATACAAGCGGTCCACAGTATTTGGGGACATGTTGGGTAAAAGACAAGGGAATTGATCCTGCAAGATCAATATTTTTGGTACAACCATTATGGATTTCTGGATCAGTAGGGATCTTATTCTCAAAGCCTATCGTCTGGAGGGCACTTCCAGCAATTAGCAAGCGCACAACATTAACAAAGTCTACGGGGACAATTCAAGAACAAGAGGAGGTAAAGGGAAAAGGTGTCGCAGAAGTTGTACATTCCAAACTGCCAACTGCAATGTGTGATCCATTTGAAAATGTAAGTGGTGCTAACGATGTCAAAGCTATGCCTATCAATGATTTTATGGAAAAGCGAGAGCTTGCAGTTTATTTGGTTGATAGTGCTATGATATTGGCAACAGTAACACTTGTTATGGCTCCTCTTACATCTTGGTTGCTGGTTACAAGGAGTACTATCGTGATTGATTTAGCAAAGATGTGATCCGCATTATAATTGGAAGAAGCCCGTCTTTGGTTGCATCCATGAAGTAGAAGAAGCCGCGTGTTATCAACTATCGCAATAAAGTCGGCATGTAGGTCAGCATCTTGTCAAGCACCTTATCATGTTGGTCCACTAATAAGCAGAGTTCTTGAAGAAGAAGAGCAAGAAAGTGGAGGATTGTGTGGCAATAGTTCAACACACAATCGAAGTAAAGAACAAGAAGACCAAGATATAAGTAGTGGTCGGGGTTATAGGTGATGCAAAACCAAAGAATCATCAAGCATCTCGTATTGTCGATACCGATAGAGCACACAAAACAACCCCGAGCTTGATCTACAAGATTTTCTTATTGAAGACGTGCAAGGCACTTTAATATGGAGGACCATGATGCTGACTGGGTGCTCTTGGCATCTACAAAGCAAAGAACAAGTGATGCAAAATGATTCCCTCCGGAACGGAGTATTGACTGTGTTTTTACGCTCATTACTGGGCATAGTACAAAGGATGAAGACTAGTTACTCTTGGCTCATGGGGAGCAAGGTGCTGATTTGGTGTTTCATATGGAGCCATATGTTGCTTGGGTGCTTGTGGCTTATGTTTAGAGAGCGAGAGGTGATGCAAGAAATGAGTTATTCTTTTGATTAAGAAGGCGGTAATGAGACTTCAGATCAAGAGGGTATTTGACAAACCTTGGAGGTTATGACAATGGTTTTAGAAAAGGTGGCAGTCTATGGCAGGAGAAGAAAGTTGATGGTCTTAGGATCATCGAGCAAGGGTTATGCACAAGGCCTATGTCACATCATAAGCATCAAGTTACGTCTTTGGATTATGAGTTTTTGGAAAGAGTTGGGTCGATTTCGAAAGGCAAGAAATTGTCAATCCAAGCTCTAAATTTCAGATGCATAACCACAGCTCTTCACAGTTTTAGATACCTTGAGAGGATTGATGATGGGGAGATGCCGTTGATTTTCTTTTTCACGATGCAAGGGGAGAGTGTTAGGTCTTGGTTCAAAGATTGGACATTGATACAAACTGAGCTTTTGCATCATGAAATAGAATATATGAATTTAATGCATATGGTCGAAGATTCGGCGGGTTGTAGTTCCGTCGGGGCATATGGGCGATAAATGAATATCTTTGCCGGTGGCTATGGGGCCAATGCAATGTATGCAAAGACATCACCATCCGGATATGGGAGTAGTTATCTTTGGTGCACCTAGGGGTGCATATGGAAGTGGACACGAGGCAGCAACCATGGCGCAAACATTGGGGAGACGAAGTGCTTGGGGTGCTAATCGCCGCCTATGGTGGTACAGGTGTGGCCAATGCAATGTATGCAAACATCACCATCCGGATATGGGAGTAGTTATGCTGGTGCACCTAGGGGTGCATATGGAAGTGGACACGAGCAGGCAACCATGGCGCAAAGATTGGGAGACGAAGTGCTTGGGGTGCTAATCGCGCCGCCTATGGTGGTGGTGGTGTGGGTACCCAAGTGTGCTTGGTGCCAATAACCTTGGAGATCCGCAATTTGGAGATCAAGTGGAACCTTTGGGCGAGAATCTTGTCAAGATAACAGGTATAGAATCTATACCTATGGATGGTGATGGCGTTTATACATCTAAGTCGTGGGGTTATGTTGCCGAGGAGTGGCCGGCTATATGGCATCGGTGTGGGGCTGTATTTGGAGGTTATGCCAATGGCTTTTGCAGATGGTTATACCATGATAACATTTGGAGATCTGGCAGTTGTGAGTATTGTAGGTGCATTTCTGATAACACTTGGAGGACTTGCAATTTTGAAAATTATAGTGCTGATGCTGCTGTTGGAGAGGATGATTTGGAATAGTAGAAGTGGAGTTAGCGTTGAATTGATTGAGGGGGAGTGCTTCATGCAGTTTTGTCAAAGAATTTGCTCAACAGTGGTATGGACATACATGGAGTTTGTTTTGAATTGGCCAAGAGGGAACACCTCACAAAGTCTTTTAGTTTTGAATTGGTTAACGGGAGTGCTTCGTACAGTTTTCTCAAAAAAAATCTGTTCAACATTCATGTGGGCAGTGTTTAAAGTTTTGCTTTTGAGTTCCAGCTTCTAGTAGTCATCTTCTTGAGGGGGAGTGTTGGAATATACAAAAGATGACTGAAAGTTTACTAGCCGTTAAGAGTAGATGAGAGTTTGTTCTAGAATTTAGTAGTTGTTCCTAACTTCAAGGAACTCATCTATTTGTATTGGTCTTTGATAATGAATGAAATCATTGCTTCTTTCGTACCAGCGCCTTGCAATTCTCGTTCCTCAATAGTCGGATCTAGGGCGTGATCCATTACATAACATTATAATATAAGATTAAGGTCAATTTACAACAAAATTTTATATTTATAGGAAACTTAATAATTACATTACTTTAAACAAAAATGCATCCTCAAGGGTATTCCTTGCGGATGCGACGCGCCAAGTGTATGTCCTTGGGCATCAAGGTCACCCTCTTCGCGTGGATCGCGCAGAGGTTCCCTTCCTCAAACAACTGGGTGAGTTCGGCCTCAGCGGCCACTTGCAACACCCGAGTTGTGAGCGACGTCACTCTGTAGTCGGTGACGAACTCCGCCATCACCTCCCGCATGAGTCGCTCAAATGGTGCCTTCCTAATCAGGAGATTAGTGCACTGTTGAAAGTGTCTAATCTCCCGGAAGACACGGGAGTGTATCGAATTAGGCCCGTGGTGGACCTTCTTCGGCTTCTCCGGTGGTGGCGGAGGCGGCTTGGGCTGGTTCTTGGCTGGACGCCCCCCCTCCACGTACCGGTCGACATTCTGCCGGCAATACCAGTCATTATACCTCGTCCACCGACGGAGGTATTCCTGGTACGCCTTGAGGCGGCGTCTGAAGAGACGATCCTCCTTCATGGCGAAGGATCGCTCGCCCGCCTTCTGCTTCTTGACCACCTTAGGTGGCTTAGGCCACTTTGGATAAGGTGGTCTGGCGTCGGGGTTTGAAGGTTCCCCGGCGCGCTCGTCCTCCTCGTCTTCCTCCTCTTCAACCTCCTCTTCCACCTCCTCTTCCACTTCCTCCCGCTGCGGTTCCTCGATAACGACGGTCCGGCGAGGCCCGTCGTTTCTTCTCTTCGTCCTCCGCTCCTGCCGCCTCAGCTCCTCCTCCCGCTCCCTCTTCCTCCTCGCGGCCCTCTCCTCCGGCCACTCAGTGACCTTCTCCTTGCCCTTTTTCTTGGGCGCCGAAGGCCCCGCTTCGTCCACCTGCTGCTGGACCTGCTCTTCCTCCTGCTCTTCCACTTCGGTGTCTGTGGCCCCGAAATGGCGAGACTCGCCGGTTCTTTGCGTTCCTGCCGACGAAGGGCTGCTACTGGGGCTGCTCTCGGCATCGTGATATGTCTCGTCGTTGCTGCTGCTGCTGGTGGGAGGCTCCTCTTCCCCCTTCTTGGGTCGGAGGTGCTCCGGGATCTTCTTCACGTGTCGCCCGGCTGCTAAGTGCGCCATCGAGAGTGTCGGCCGCTCACCTGGCTTCCTGGCTGTCTGCTTGGTTCTTGCCATACTTAACGGTCTAGAAAACGGGTGGGGATAGGCTGATCAAGAGAAAGAAGGTGGAGGAAAGTTTGGAGGGAAAAATGAGGTGTCAGGGATATTTAAAAGGAAGGTTCCCTGGGAATATTCTCCTACCATAATTACCCCTATTTATTAGCCCCCCCTTATTAATTACACCCTATTTAGTAGTTATGTAATTATTAAAATATATATTAAACCTATATTAGTTGATATTATACTTATATTTTCGAATTTTTCTAATGGTTCGAAGTGCAATTTATGAATTTGCGCCATTTTTCACCTGGGTCTCCGATTGGTATGATTCTTCGACCCATTTTAGGTGAAATTTGATGCAGATGCATAATTTTTACTCCAAATTTACTAGAAGATGAATTTGGCTCACTCAAACCTTCGTCTAACACTTAACCTAAGTCCTGACCCACTACCTAGGAGAAAAATGTTTCCCCCCATTTTCGCGGTTCAATGGTGGAAATGTTTATTTCACACCCCTATAGGCCTGTTAGACTACTTCATGGTTATGGTCAGTGCTAGTTCTTGGTCAACCAAGAACATCGCTCTGATACCATTGTGACGCCCCCGCTAAACACACTGATTGCCCCCGTAGTACACTCGGCAGAAATCCCCCGTCGGCTCTACAACCCAGACAGGCCTTCGCCTACCCCCCGCACTCGAGGTGACCCTTAGTGCGGGGAGGGAACACGGAGGTGTCTTCTTGCGCCCTTCCCCTATGGGCTCCTATAACAAATGGAGGCGATAACACGTCGAACTAGCATCAAACATATACAAATACTACCTCGAAGGGTAGTGCATCACACATATACCAATGCAAAGATGATATTCACGAACCATAAAACATGAGAGCTCCTACCCCGGCTCAAACTCATAAGGAGGATGACCCGACTAGCTAGGCCTCAAGATAGAGCGGACCGAGTCATGGCAATGGCGAGGGGTGGCATAGAACAATGGCTAGGGTTGACCACTCCATCCGCCCCCGTGCATGCATACTTTGCAAATGGGCTAAATCAGGCTCGCATGACTCTAGCCTTCCTGGATACGCTAATCCCATGGCATCACCCATCGGGACTACTCTGTGTTGCATCTCCCTCGGGTCCGATGAGGCGTGAAGGGTTGCATCTCCCCTTCCGTGGTCTAGAGGTTCCGTGGGCGGCTAGAGAATCGCGGGCGACACACGATTCTGCACCGACTTAACCCCCAAAACGAGAGCCAAGCCAACACTTGCAGCTCTCGAGGCGAGGGCGACACCATTGCCCCAGGAGGTGTCGGACCCATGCTCGGCCCACACGAAGTGACCGACCATAAGCCTAGCCCACTATGGGATCCCCCGAAGCCCCCACTCGGCAGGGATCCTCCCTCCACATTCCCTCTAGCCCCGTTATGTGGTGCTGAGCCATATCATAGCCTCGATAGCCTGGTGGGCTCCTATGCACAGGCCGCATCTAATAGGAACTAAGGGATCTACTCTAGGAGCATACTACATATGGCTCTAGGTCTCTACCCCCCTTCCCAATACAAGAGGAGCAAACAAGATCAACCAACATCCATAATCATCACATCATGAGAATAATCGTAAGAAGAACATCTTAACCTAATCATACAAATCTAACTAATAGTTAGGGTTCCTTGATTAGGGTTCAAGATGTTGAATATGGGCTCTAGGATGGCTCTACTCTAGATACAAGATACTAGCATATCTGGAATGCTAATTCCAGATAAGCTATCACGACTACTACTCTACATACCTGCTCCTGATGCTCTCCCTCCAGATCCGTGCGCCTCCATGGTCTTCGACTCCCAAGATGCTGCTCCTACTCCAAGAACGAGTCTACCCTGCTGGGGCTGCTGCACCAGCCTATGCCACAACAAACGATGTTCGAAACGGGGTTTCGAACGAGTAGGTGAGTCTCTTGGTGCTAGGGCTGGAAAGAGGCCTAGGGTTAGGGTTTAGGCCTATATAAGCTAGGTCCACCTAGGATGCCACGTGGCACCAATCGGGTGAGTCCTGTGTGGCGGGTGCCCAATAGGTTAAGGCCACGTGGGTAATGATCTAAACCTATGGTTGGCTAAGTTATGAGAATAACTTGGCCATGCCCCCTAGTGCCACAACCTATGGTATACAAGGCTATGAAGCTAGACTTGTATAGTGACGGATCCAGGAATATACGTATTTATGGCGTATATTCCCCTGGACCGTCACAAATTGGCCTTTCAGTTTCTATATTCAAAAAAGAATTACTCATTGTCACTGGCCGAAATTAATAGAACAGTTACCTCTGCCATAGATCGAATTCAGAGTCGCGTGATCGCTTTCCGAGCTCCACAGTCCGGCGACCAAATTGATGCAATTCTTCGCCAAAATACGAAGGAAAACTAGAGAATTCCTTCGGAATTGGGCGAGGATTGACATCAAAACTAAATTCGAAATGCCCTCCAAAGCTTTGGCGCCCAATTGAGGCATTCTTGAGGCGTCCCGCTCGAAGCTACTCCTTGTAGCTTCAGTTCGGTGGGAAGGTGGGGGGAGGAGGGATTTAGGCGTAATGAGTAAAACAACAAGTAATAATGACGTTTACCAGGTTCGGTTGCTCCAGGGCTGAGGTTCGGTTGAGGTTCGTGGGGGCTTTTTGCCCATACCTGCAGGTTCGGGTACCAACTAAAATCCAAATTTGGGAATGGCTTACAAGGGCGTTAATAGACTCCACCAAACCTCTAATGATTGACTAAAAAGGGTGCAATTTGCCTAGGTCAATGGTGCCTCTCCAACTCAAGATGGTGTGCAACATATTGAAAAGAGCAATATCAATGAAAAACCAACTCCTAGCAAGAATGTTGAAGAAAAACAATTAGTCCTCTATAGTAGGGTGCAATGGAGGAACAAGAAGGTGAGAATCATGCACAAGTGCAACAAGGAAATAGTAGGCCAAGGAGTCATTGTGCTAGCAGATCCTGGTCAAGCTGTTAATGATGAAAGGCTAGGGGAAGACAATAGTGGTATTGCAATTTCGATGTTGAAAGACAACTGGAAAGGTAAAGGTTTGGGTGACAAGGAATGTTTTGGTTGTGTCAAGCAATTGGAGGTTCCTTGCATCATGGCATGGCCTATAAGTAGTGTTCAATTTGTGGAGGATTATATTTTTCCAGACGAGCCTGAGGTTGTTGGGGACAATGATTGTCTTGATATTGATCCATTGGCAGTTGGAACTCTAAACCTAGGCAAAAGGGGAGAAGTATCGGGTTGCGGACATTATCCTAGCAAAAGAGCCAAGTTGAATAGTGACACCAAACGTGAGACAATGGTGAAGGTTAGGGGCTCAGATTGTTGTTGGAGTGCTTGTATGCAATTCTTTACAATAGAACAATTGGTGGAAGCAAGAGCCACTTTTCAAGAGTACACTGTTGATGAGAGGAGGACCTACATGTACACAATCTTCGAGCACGCTCTTCAAGATGAAAGAAACCCAAACAGAAAAAGATACCCTTTGCTAGGCAAATGGATATGTGCAAAAGCATGGCAGAGTATCCATGCAATTCCAACTTCTTCATGGCATAATTGGCAAAAAAAACAGGCAGAAGGGAACAGGATTGCTTTACATGGAAATAATGGTTTGTTGAGACCAACAGCTAGGACCTTGGCTGCCAGGGAGATATTTGAAAAATATATTGATTTCAATGCAGAGTCTATGCCACACAAAAGTAGAAGGGATGAAAAGTGAAGAGCAGTTGTTGAGAAAAGGTTGCCATCACATTGTACTCAAAAGAGTATTTTGGAAGAAGTGAATTCCCTACTTCGAGAATTGGGAATTCTTCTAATATCCCAACCTAGCTTTAGTAGGTTATGGAAGAAGCATTTCAATCATGTCACCATAGCAACTTCAAACAACTTTGCAAAGTGCAATTTATGTGCTAAGTTGAAGGAGACTCTTGATAAGACTGTGCAACCTAGTCAAAGGGCTAGGATAAGGGAGCATATGAAGGACCATATGACTGACCAACTATCATGTAGATCATGTTATTGGATGTGGAGGACTTTATCTGCATTGGAACCCAATAACTATTTATGTATTATACATGACAAGATGGACCAGCAAAAGACTTGTCTTCCACAATTCAAGTACATACCAAAGTCATGTGGAAGATCATATCCTTTACAGATCTCAATGACTGGGGCAATCTTGCATGGGCAGAATCAAACCTACTATGGCCATTTTAGTTTGGAGTTGTGGAGTGATGGTCCAGATTTTCATATTGGGAGTATCATGAGGTGTTTGAGAAACTATGAAAATGGATACAATGGTCACCTCCGGGACCGTCATGCCTAGCCGGGCACTACATAGAGCATTGTTAGATGGAAACCCTAACAATATTGAAATGTTCAGCAAGGCAAGGTTTAGGAAGCATGGGTCTAATGAACATGTTGGAGCTTCAACTTCACGTGCTAAACCTCAAGATCTACCCAAAAGGTTTCTCTTGCAACTTGATAATTGTGCTTTGGCCAAAATAAGAACGGTGGATATTTTCTTTCCTATCCTACTTAACAATTTTGTGGGGATATTTGAAAGAGTTAATTTAGGGTTTCTTATGCCGGGCATACCCATGAGGATGTGGATGCATTATTTGGCAAATATAGTTGTATCTTGAAGCAAAAAAACAGTGACCAACTTTCCTAGGCTAATGGAAATCTTGCATGAATGCACTACTCCAAACCCTATAGCTTCTCTCATAGAAGAAGTGCCCGATTGGAAGAGCTTTATGGATGGTTATACATTGGATCTTGAAGGTCATTCCAGGCCTCTGCAGTTCACTTTTTGGGTGAGAGATGGGATTCCAATCTTCTAATGGAAGATGAGACCTTCAGAGGATGAGTGGAGAGGAGGGAGGAAATATGGCGTAGAGATGAGAATGGCAAGCCTATGATACCTCTAGGTCAACCAAAAGCTTTAAAACCCATGAAGAAGTGAAGCAATTGGGATTGACTAAGGAAGGAATCCAAGACTATATAAAGCATTGGCAAACCAATCCAGTTGACACCAACCGTGCCTTGGTGGCTTCTTTGGAAGAAGGTGATTAACTTTGTTGGGGAGATAGACACATCCTCGGATGAATTGAAAGAAGGGTGGTTGCCTAAAACTAGGTGGAAGACCTTAGGGTGTTGAGGATTTTGATGACACCGTAAGTAGCATTCGCATAAAGCAATATGCTCCTCCTCCTTCTGACAAACACTATGTTGGTCCTAAGAACAATAGGCCAAAGCTTCTAGGCATGGATGCTTATGAACCTTCCACTGACTTGGAATGCCACCAATTTGTGGTAGTAAAGCCAGCAGATTTAGATACATATCCAGTGTGGTTGGGGTTCACTATCTCTGATATTTGCAAAGAAGAAGGTAATATTAACTTCAACCATGTGCGGGTGGAATGGTGGTGTCCAGTGCATCAGTTGACCAACGTATCGGATAAAGAAAGGTACTCAGATTGTTGGACAAAGAGATGGAGGAGAAATCCGAGTGATCCTGATCTTTGGCTAGACTATGAAAGTGTTTTGTACTCATGGACTCCAAACAGGGTATGTTTTTACTTAACCTACCCAACTTTTAGGAGTTCCAGCACCTTGTTAGCACCTTTATTAGCGAACACGGACGGGCGCTGACAGGTACTGACGGGTACTGACGGGCGGGTACTGACGAGTTATTCATTTCTCACGGCGAATCATTCCCTCTCTGATTCAAGGAATCATGAGCTTCAATTTTCGCGCTATAATTCTTTCTCTTGCACTCCGACAATCGACCGAACGAAGTTTGGAGTAGTAACCCATGAGTTCTACGCTACCATGAGTTCTACGCCTGTGGCAGAGGTACTCACATTACTTTTTTTTTTCCTTTGATCAGAAATGTTTGTTTTTCTTTGTGCTCAGTTCCTTTTTCCTTTGTTCAGAAATCTTGTTTGTGCTTATTTTTTTATTGTTTTTTACTTTTTCAGCTGAAGCCTGCAAGAACACAGTATGAATTTGCTGAGTTTAGGAATGTGGAGTGTGAAAGAAGGAAACCGAGTCAAATCAAGTCACATGAGGTATCAGCTACTGAGTTTCTGTCCGTTTTTCAGGTACCACTAAGGTCAGGGAAGATAAATGTGAAAGAGATCAAGCCGGCTTTTGAGCAGAAGTTCAATGATCTGCTTCGAAAAGTTTACCAGAATGGCCCTACTAATAATGAAGTTCGGACACGATTTGCAAGGGCATTTGTATGGCAGAACACCCCCAAAGCTTTGGCTGATCCAGAAAATTATAAGGTGAATTGGGCATCTCTGGCTGCAGATTCTCATAGATATTCTATAGTTCACAAAAGTAAGGAAGAAGTTAACTGTTTTGATGTTAACTTGAATGTAATTATGAATCACATTAGAAGTCTTTCAGATATGAGTAAGAAAGCTGAAGAAGATATAACTACAAAAAAAGCAGCTTTGTTAAGGCTAGAAGGAGCTATGAACTGTGCTGATGCTACATGCAAGCTGTTATACACACAGATATCCGAGAAGAAAAAAGCTATTAAGCTTTACAGTGCTGATTTACCTAACAATTCGGCTTTGGTGGAGTATTTGAAGAAGGAGGAAGAAAATCTGATGGCCATGCTTTCTGCCACCATTGGGAGTGCTAGCATATCCGAAAAGCAGAAATTGAAGGAGGAAATAACGTCTTTGGAAGTTAATATAGAAGCTTATGGTCATAGGATGACTTTCTGGCATGCAACGTGCAAACATATGCGCTTTGCGGTTTGCTCATCGAGGTAAGAAGGCTTTGAATGTTCATATGGGTATTTATGATCCGCTTTGTAGATCGGTTCTTTGAAAAGATGTGAAGGTTGTGGTTTATCTTTTAGCTCAGATTATAGTTTTCTTATCAAGTTATCATGTGACCATAAGTTCCATCCATGTGTGTTGCTTTGGTTCTGTTTTGGACACTATGCATTGTACAGTGGCAGGTTGTGGCATAGAAGTACCAGAGAAGCTACAAGAAGAACTTGGCTACTTCAAGTCAGATGAACATGAAATATCCGAGGAGAATGAATCTTCAGATTCAGATGTGAAAGTGACAAAGGTTAAGAAAAAACCTGTGAAGGTTGAGAAGGTCGAGGATTCTAATTCGGTAACCGAGTATGCAAAACCTATGGCTACAAATTTTGTTGCCAAGAGGAAAGATAAGAAGAAGATTCTTAGGAGCAGCAAGAAAGCAAGACCTGGTCCACCAAGTCTTAAAAAAGTGATGGTTCCTAAACATGAGATCCCAGCAAGTTCTGTGCCAACTGTTAGTGATGATGTTATTCCTACCCCTGTGAAGTCACCTGTGGATTCAGATATTCAATCTGAGGAGGAAGGTCTTACTCTTGCACAGAAGTTCATAAAGAGGCTGGATAAGGAAATATTAAAGGATTTGCAGGTTTGAAAGATCTTCAGGTCTGAAGTTTGAAGCTTGCTTATATTTTGTTATGTTTCGGCTGATCCAAGTATGTACTGATATTAAGTATGAACTTTTGAAGGCATGTAACTTTTTGTAACTTTTTGAAGGCATGTAACTTTTTTACATGTAAGATACTGATATTAAGTATGAACTTTTTTGAAGGCATGTAAGTTTCCACATTTATGGTACCAGTTCGTTTATGCAATCTGCAAATGAATGTTGTATATGATTGATTGTTTGGTAAGGGATTAACTTCACAATTATGCCAATTCATATCTGTAATCTGCAAATGAATGAGAACCATAATTCATTTGAATATACTACAATGTTGTATATGATTGATTGTCTGGTAAGGGATTAACTTCAAAATTATGCCAATTCATATCTGCAATCTGCAAATGAATGAGAACCATAATTCATTTGAATATACTACAATCCTATATAATAATGTTTTAGCGTGTGTCTTGAACCACGCCCTAAAAATTTGACGGCCCAGATTTGACCTAAAATTTGCATAGTCAGCATAGCCAAAACAGCCCACACTTTTCCTTTTTGCGTTCTTCAAACTGAACCGACCCATTCTAAACCCTCTCTCTCTCTTACCTTCATGACCGAGTTTGGAGGAGCGAACTATAGAACATTTTGATGTAGCATCAATAGAGGTACCGCTTTTGACTTCACAACTTCTGGCATTATTTCAAATCCATGCCATTATATCGAATCCATGCCCTTTGATTCCAGCATCTGGGAAAGCTGTGACAAATTTTTCAACAAGTACTCTACCATTGAGAGGTTATTATAGAGATCAGTGAATCTACAGCACTGGATACTGGCTTTGTCGAAGTGTCAGGTTTGTTTATTCCAAATTGCAAGCAATGGAGAGATTATGTCAATTGCCAAGCTCCCTTTGGGCTTGCTATAGCAGATATAATCCGGCAAGAACAAAGGCAGACATGGTAAGCAATGCAGTCTGAGTTTAAATATATGCTGAACACCTCCACTTATGTTTCCCTTTGCTCAATTCCACTTATTTAACAGAGAGAAAAAATTGAGGCTCGACCCAGCTACGGCTGAAATACAACATCTTTATTGAGGCAACAAAAACCCCTTCAGGTTAGAATCCCATATAATCTCTGTTCTGCAGCAAGGTCCTTCTGCATTCATTAACTATATCTTTGGCTCTTTAGGAAAGACGAAATACCGAATTGTATTAATGCCATAAGCCAGCGAGTTAAAGCTGGTAGTGGATCGCTTTATGCTGTGGCAGTACTGGCTGCTCCAAAACGGATCTTCGTGTCTAATCAGGGCCTACAAAAATGGTATCTGCGAACAGACAGATCTTTGAAATGCGGCCAATGTTGTTATTCATGGTATTCATTTTGTTCCCTGATAACACATAAATGATTTCTAAGCTAAGTCTGTTTGAGCTCACATCGATGATTTCTACGCTAAGTCTGTTTGAGTTGTGCTTTCCATTTGTTTAAGGAAGACATAATACATAATATTGTAGTGATGCCATAAGCCAGCGAGTTAAATTTGATTTGTGCTCTAATACAGGTATGGCCTTGGTTATTGATTATGGCAACACGAAAGGGCTGTTCTATCTATTATGCTGTATTCTTCTTCTAAGAAGAGCAGAAGATACGCTTTCATCAAAGCTGGAAGAATAAGCCTGGGCACAAGCATGGAGTTGAGACTAAATGGCACTCTTTTAATCAGCTATATGTCATGGAGCGTAACATTTCAGGTTAGCCACAGTTTCTTGAACTGGGTAAATATCAAAATATAAAACAGTTTCTAAGTTTATGATCTAAGATTGTTGCAAAGGGATGTGAAAGAATAAAAATATTGCTGGGGATCTCTCTTAAAGTAGGATAAGTTATCTCATGAGATTTGTTGGTTTCTAAATGCCTCCTTAATTAAGCTTATATGGCGCTTATCTAGACTGCTTGCAGGGGATGCAAGTGATGTGAATGCTTTATGTATGGCAGATACTTAATCGGCTGTATAAATGTTCAAGGGGTCAGTGTTAGGCATTAGAGATTGCACAGTTGCTCCATTTTGTCAGCGTGAAATATTGGCCAGAACATGTGAGCCATGCTTATGGGCACTCCTCCACATCCAGTGCAAGCTCAAAACAGTCCCTTTTCCGGCCTCATGGTATTCTTTCTTTCTTTAATAGTTCGATACGTTTTAGTTTCGATCTGGGCTATTTCTTAACCAAGGATGTAAAGCACTGGATGAAATCTTAGGGATTTGAACTTTTTTCCTATGCGAGTTGAAGAATCTGATTCTAATGCATGTGAATCTGCGTTCTTTGTAAACAAGGCTTTGTTCCCACCAGAATCCTCAAAGCAGTATCCCGTCTTTCTTAGCAAAGCATGTTTGTTTCTGCTTTACAGTCTTGGAAACGCAGCATTTCCTTAAAATGCGAATATCTAGCTAGATGGAAAAACGGTAAGCCATATATCCTTTCTTTTTTACACATTTCGCAGTTTCATGGCATTCACAAGTTGTGCTTTAAAAGAGCACTCTATTTGTCAGAGCATTTCTTAAACCAATCATTTTTGCTTTTGTTACCACAGGACCCAAAGTTGATCTAGGACTGTAATAGGTCAGAACCCATCAATAGCTTAAAATACAGTTATTTATATGAGATTCAATCCAGCAGAGCCAGATGTTTCTGTTACTATTGTTATTGCTGCCACTGACGACAGCATCTACATTTATGATATATGAGTAAGCACTCTTTCGAGGAAGATGATTATACAGACAAAGAATACAATTTGCTGAATTCACAAAAAGCCTTCATTTTCACCGGAGCAAATGATTGTAATTGTTATAGTTATGACATGAGAGGGTTGAAGTATATTCACAAGGATCATGTGTCTGCTGTAATGGATATTGAGTATAGCCCAACTGGTCGAGAATTTGGTACCTGTTCTTCACAGTCATAATATTTGAGTATAATGCAGGGCACAGCAGGGGAGGTGTATCACACAAAAGATATGCTAAGGATATTTTGTGTCAACAAGTACAAGAGAGAAACAAAAGCACTTTTACTTGGATGCCCTCAAACAAAGATACAAACATATGCCTGAGATCAGGTGTATCGACATGCATAGGCATCTTCCCAAACTGGTATTTAAGGCAAAACAACTAAGGAATATTGTTACTGATGCAGAGCGGATAGAGACAACAAGAAACATACTCCATGTTTGGCTGTTGGAAATGTCAATAATTTTAATCAACCCAATATTTTGTGTTAATTGATCAAAGCTTCTTTGGTTCTTAATTGCCTATCTTAATATTGTTAACATAATTTATAAGGACAAGGCATTATAAGAGTGCAGGACAAAGAGTGTAGAAAAATTAGATCAAACGTTGGAACGTCCCTAAAGATATAATAATGGTTTTTTTAATTCTTGAAGGAACTTAGTATTTTTTTTATTGTAAAATACACTCTTTAAGAGCTTGAGATATGCATATGATAATATAGAAAAGGTGCCCATAAAGATATAATAATGGTTTTTCAATTCTTGAAGAAACCAATTGTTTTATTGTAAAAATACACTTGCAAGAGCTTGAAAATGCTTATAATAATACTAGAAAAGGTGTCCAGCAATGCGGCACAGTTTCTATTATATATGGTGTTTGGCTATGATTATGCTATAGGCTATTCTACATATGCTGCATGGATAGAAATGAAGGGCATCTTAAAACAAAAAAGATGCCAATCCAAGTTACATTCAACTTCATGAATACGCAATATGCAGGCATTATCAATGCATATATTCAAGCTTTTCCAAGCTTAACAAAGGTTAAGGAATTACCAATGCAAACGTTCAAGCCCAACAAAGGTTAACAAACCTTATAACAAACCTTATAAAGTTTAACGAGCTTTACATGTACAATTTCTTGATGAATCAACCCTAAAATGCTAGGGTTTAGAAAAGAGAACTCATGCACACATTCAAGCTCTTAAAGGTTAACGGACGTTACATGTACAATTTCATGATGAATCAACCCTATTTAGATATGAGAATCCCTTTATCGTAGCCCAATGTACAGGAAATCCAAACTTACTTTTACCTTCCGCACATATGGAGGTTTCAGAGCATGGAATGCTGAAAATGATATTTGAAATTCTGGATATTGTTTTACAAAGCGTTGGTAAAAAACTACCTGCAGAAACAGTCAGCAGCATGTCAGCAGTATTAAAACTTTTCATCATTGTAACAATTTTCTTAAGAATTATCTGGGTCTCCTCAAGAAAGTGAAGTGCATGCAAGATCTTCTTTCCTGATGAGGCTTTAATCTTGATGACATGCTTCTTACATGGAGAAACCCTTGTGTTGTACCTCCAAAAGTCAACAACTAGTTTTCTCTCATTGTAAGATAGTTTGTCACATCTAATCTTATTCTTGAACATGGACCATGGTCCATCACCATGTTCAGCACATACTCTCCTTCTTACAGCAGTTGTAACAATCTTTCTGTTCAAGCATAGAGTTCTAGAGAATGCTGATTTGTTGATGTCACTATTGACAGCATAAACCATGGCAGCATTTCTTGCCCTCCTAATATCTGTTTTCTTCTCATTCTTATGAGCTGCAAAAGATTTTTTTAAATTTTCTACAATACTCTTCAATACAGACTCTTCCTTGCTGCTTGGAACAGCAAGTTCAGGAAGCCACTTTGCTGCAGATTGAAGTATCTCCTTTCTATATTTAAAATTTGCACTTTGAAGAACCTTTTTTACCTTGAGTGCAACTCTTTTTGATAACCTTCTCTTTTTCCATGTGCTGAGATCTCCTTGTAGTAAGGCTTCTTCATCTGCTGCACCATAGCAATCTACAAACGTTCTGGCTATGGCTAATTTTCTCCAGTTCTGGCTATGGTGCACAGACGCACAAAATGCCTCTCTCCAGTGCGCCATAGCCAGAACTGGAGAAAATTAGCAGCAAAGAAACTCATGAAATTATTGCTGTGGACAGTACCAAAACCGCCAAATCTAATTTTAAAATTCATTTTGCATCAGCGGTCACAACCTCGGATCAGCAGCACGGATTAGCAGCACCACGGATTGCTGAAGTGGCAAATTCCAGTGCTTCGGATCGACCAACAGAATTTGGCGCCCAAGAGAAAATGACGCGTGAAGGCCTTTGACGTGCGGCGAAAATGTAATGTGACGGGTCCAGCACTCAACCAGCACATGCGTCGCACACACTAGAGATTGAGTATGTAAATAAAAAACACACCCAACACTATTCCAGCTAGAAATGCGAGAATTACAATACCTCAGGATGTCAGGAAGAAGGCTATGATATCATTGGGGGTGCTTGAAGAAAGTTGAATAACTATGTAAATTTTTGTTATCACGTTTTTATGATATGGTGCTATATTGTGAAATATTGACTATTTTGTAAATAACATGATATTACGTTTTCATAATTTTGAGGTGAAATGTATGAATTTGAATATGCTAAAACATGCAATATGAAATTTGTCCCAAAATTAAGACATAAACCCAATTTAATTGAATGATGGTTATTTCCTTGATTTCTCTCCAATAGCCATGTCTGTTTTGCCTTGACATTTCATAGTCTCCCCATCAATTTCCATATATGTCCCTAAGTTGAATTTCTGAATATGACATGCCTTTGCCGCCCCAATTCTTGATTTCTACTCCATCAAAGCCTTGCCCTTAAGTGCTTAGCATGTGTGATACAATGCCCATCTGTACCTGTTCAATACTATCAATCATGAAAAGTTATCCAATACTAGGCACTTAGAAGCAATATTAATTCACAAGACAAAAAGTATGCACAAGTTTCCATTTGAATATAACTGATGTCAAAACCATTGAATATTTACCTTCAAAAACCATTGTAGCAATGGGAACTTGGCAAACAAACTCCAATTTCAGATTATTCTAGCACATCCGACTTGCACCAGACTATATATTCATTCTATCACTACAAGAGAATGAAGGTTTTTTGTCAGAAAAATCGTCAGATGGTCTTCACAAAACAGACAATTGCCCAGACCCTATTGGCTGACGATTTATCTGACGATACAGTGTCAGAAAAAACGTCAGAAAAAACGATTAAGTGTCAAGAAAATCGTCAGAAGGAACGTCAAGTTTTCGTCAAAATAATCGTCATAATCTGTGTAAAAAAAAACGTCGAAAAATCGTCAGAATTTTCGTCAAAAAAATCGTGAGCATTTTCTTCACAAAATTCGTCACATTTTCAGTACAAAAAATCGTCACAATTTTCTTAATAAAATTCGTCATAAAGATCTTCACAAAAATCGTCAGGTTGTGGTCTATTTACATTGTGTGGATTCACATTTTGCGTGTAACTTTAAAGTTTGTATGATTTGCACTTCGTTTGCATTATCATTTACATTTAGCTTGTAATGCTGCTTAAGTTTAACATGAATTAAGGCTGCAAGTTATAAAGAAATCAGAGCATTTGTGAAACAAGAACTCCTTTATTCAAATGTAGTCACAATTACACGTAACAATCTTTATAATGCCAACAGGCAAGGTGCTCAATAACAGTTTCCTTGTTGCAATGCTTGTTCTTTAAAAGAGTTCGATGTTCTATAGCCCTGAACTGAATTCAAAAAAAACACAAAACCCATAAGTCAGTCATAATTGTTAAGTCTCTATCATTTCAAGCTTTTTGATGTACCTATTGAACAAGTAGCCCGCAATGAAGGATGTTGAAGCAATCAATAGCAGAGTACGTGGGTGAATGCACAATCAAGAAGACCCTTTCTATTCATTGCACCTGCAACATTTGATAGAACCCCCAGAAAAAAAAAAAAAATCAGCAATTCACCCTTTACCTATTCTTATACAAAGTAGAACGGATGGAGCTCTAATTTTTCAAGTGCAAAAATGCAAATGTGTTCAATAACATCATATTCAAGTAAATGGTGCCTACCCCAGCCACTTTTTTGTACTAGGTTAAAATCAGCAATGGTACAAGATATACTATTGCAAGATAGTACCATTTATCCTCTTAAGCCTGTCTAAATTAGTTCAACAACAAGTATAGTGTGCATAGAATATGCAAAAACGATTAAGCCGCAAACAAGACCTAAGAGTTAGGTATTGACATGACAAACAAGCCCTTAGAAACATATGTCCGTAAATAATTTCAGCATGATAATTGCAAAATACTTGCAAGCCACAAACAAATAGCCGGGATCGTCACTATGACTTTAGAGTTGTAGCATATTTAATTCAAGCTGTGCATGGCCTTGCACATAAATATCTCATCCTAGATTAGCATTTCTAACATTATTAGACTCTAACCCGACATTCAGATCAGCATGGCCATCATCGGCATATATATACAAGAAGACATAAGTCGGCATCGGTTGTAAACTTCACATGTCTACCACAAATCTATATCTAATAATTATCGGTTGAAAGTACACAAGACAAACCCGACTTATGTGCACTCCCCAAAGATGATAATTGGCCCTTGATCTATTGAACGTCATGTTAGTCTATTACTATAGATGCACCAGCTCTATTCGACATGCTACACAGTTGAAGAATCATCACTACATGGCCTATCGCCCTTCACCTAGCTATAAAACTTCCATAATTATATTTTACAAACTATATAATGCATGATCATGCATCTTGAAATTTTAATTTACTAGCCATCAACAACTATCAGAAGGATGGCAGGCTGCCATCTGCAGCCCTAGTTCGTGTCATACAAAACAGCCCTTAATATTTAAAAGTCAGTAGGAAAAAAAAATTAAAAGTTGTGAAGGCAAATGCAACTCTTTTTCGGCAGAGCAGGAACCAACACATAGCACTGCAACAAAGCACTTATTTACAGCAAAGCTGCAAGCAATTACCAGCACACGCACAATACTATTTAATATTTGATCCAAGCAACAGCAACCACTACCACTTAACAACAGCCTAAAGACAACTCAACACTAGCAACATGCTGCCTACATTAGTATCCTATTCTATTCTATCCACAAAGCAATCTTAGCCTATTTGCAGCCATGCCTACATAACCAGCACCCAAGAAAGCTACTGCACCTAACTACCTATACTATATCTACTCCTCCGGCCAGCACCATCTAGATTCTATCTTGGGCAGCCTAGCTCTAGCAAAACTACAAGCATTCAGGAAGAAATCATAACATTTTCGTTATGTAACATGACAAAGTAGATCATAATTTTCTCAATGAATACCTAAATATTATCGCCCTTGCCATCCAGCATAGCTACCTATCCTCCATTAATACAGAATCGTTTTTAATTTCTTTGTGCAAGGCTATCCTTCCAGCTCCATAGTTATTTGTTCTGGAAGAACATCATTATCAAGCAATAAACCACCATAGCTTTTAGAAAAATAGCCTATTTTCCAAATGACTAAGAACTTACGGCAATAGACATACAGAAGAAGAGCTCTGCTTTTTGCGGAAAATCGCCCAATCTATCGGATTTGCTCAAATGCGAAACTCTGTTGCCCCTTGCTTAGCCAAGGGAGCGGCATTTCACAGGCGGCCGCTCTTTGCTGTCCATAAACGAAAAATGTAACCCTAAATAATACAGCCATGGTTTATAGATTAAAAAAAAAAACTTTCACGTTGCCTCTATTTTTATTTGCAATAAGCGGCTTGCAGTCATGCACAAAAAGAAACCCTATAGTTTTAGTTTTGGGAAATTTTCAAAATACCCCTCAATTTTGAGGCATTTGTGAAATTGCCCTTATATTTTGAGATATTGCCAAAATGCCCTTGATATGGGCTACGAAACTACCAAAGATAAAGAGAATAAGAATAAGAATAAGAATGATTTTTTATCGTCCACTGAGGCCAATCGGCCTATGGGACCCAGAAGGAGCGCAGCAAACTTATTACTGTCCGGGTTTAAAAACCCCCGCCCCGAACGGTTAAATGAGGTTCGGCAATGGATGGTGGCCCACTATGAATAGATGATTCTGGAGTGATAAATTGGAGTTGATAATTTGGGCATCTGATCAGATATGGAAAACGACGAAGATCCAGTTATAAAGCTTGCAAAGTTTCTAGTTTCGAGCAAGGCTAGAAGTAACAGGCCCAAAATACCCACAAAATCTTGAGCCCTTTGTAATTTTCTTTAGGGCAGAGGTGCTCCTTCATTTCTATGTTTTCTCTTTTCTTTTTTATTGTAGGTTTTGAAAGGATCCAATAGCGAGGAATCTATCAAATTCTCCAATTGTTGTACAAATTATTAGTGAAATCCATATACAGTAGTGCTTCGAACTTCTTGTTGATTGTTGAGAATAGAAGCAACTCATATACATGCCACAATTATCTTCAAAAAAACGTTGAAGGGAAACTCGGCGAGTCTGGGCATACTTTTGTTCTACTTTTAAATCAATGTTTTTATTTCAAAGCATATAGACCGCAAATATGCTGGCAAAAAGGTTTGGCATTGGACCAGTGGACACCATATTAACCAATTCTATGTGAAAATCTGCAATTGAGCTGCTATTGTTAGATAGTTTGCTAGATTCAGAGCTGGATCGTCCAAAAGCTAGAAGCATTTTGACAAAATATAGATTTATTTTGATGAATGGCTCAAAATACATGGTTTTTTTTTTAATTTTTCCTCTCGTTTTTAATGTATTCGTCTAAATTACTAAGATAATAAGTGCAATGGTCTTATATCATATATACAAGTATATAGAATCACTCATCGTATTTACTTCCACCATATTCCACATATCGTACCATGTATTCCCCCATAAATATTTGAAAGATTTGCCCATCTAAACAAACATAAGCTTACAATGTGACATCAATAGCAATGTCCAATTTGCAATATTTCTATTTGCAATATTTTCATTCCCTAATCAACTTGGCAAATATATCTTATTCTTCTTCTTTTCATCTCCTTGTTTTAATCTCCACTTAAACCAATAGTGCTAGCATCAAGGTTGCACAATACTTGTTTTAAATCCAAACAGAGGCCATGGCCTATCACACTTTTGAAGCACGGTTATGCAAGGACAAATCCATATCCAAGAGATTCGACTTGCATTTAAGCATCCTCAGCCCTGTAAAGGGAAATTTACCCTTGTATTTAGCAGTTTGAATCTACCAACTTGTTTTATAAGCTCAAATCTATAATACTAGCTAGGCGTGAAAAATTACATTTTTTTCCCCAGAAAACTTAATCAAGTTTGGCCAAATATTACATCATTAGATAGATTAGAAAGAGAGCCTTTCCAAACATCAAATCTCATCGAAAACAGACTCTTGGATGAAATGTTATGAGTAAAATTGTGATAGTGCTATCTTCTGACGATTTTACTGATGAAAAATCTGACACAAGATCTGACGAAATTTTTGACGCTTTCTCTGATGCACACTCTGACGTTTTTTCTGACGCTTTTGCTGACGAAAAGTCTGACGCTTTTTCTGACGCTTTTCCTGACACTAAATTTCTGACGGTTGTGTGACGCATAGCCTGACGTACATTTCTGACGAATAATCTGACGAAATAGATGACGTAACATCGTCAGGAATAGCGTCAGAGAAACATTCGTCAGAAAAATCGTCAGATTATTCATCAGGCAAAAATCTCTCTAGACAATCTGACGATTATTCTGACAAATAATGTATATTTTTAAGGGCAAGCTCCAAGCCTTCAAGCTGTCGATCGGCCCGCAAAGAAACTTGGAGTTTCTATCTTATTTTTCTATTAGGCACTGTTTCATTAGTCCAAATGTATTGTTTCTACTAATGGTCAACAACCGACCATATTCCAAGGCACCAAATATGCCTCATGCTCTATGACCCATCAGAGTATAGAACTGTATACTAGATCCGAGATGTGTTTAGTAATTGCAATATCAGCTTAAGCTATTAGATTGTATACTTGGGACAACATCCATGATGTTGTGCTCTTCAACCTTTTCTAATTATCATGACTAAATAATCATCATAACCAAATAACCTAGGTAAATTCTCAAATCATGTGCCCATTCCAAAAAAGGAAAAAATATATTGAAAGAGACACTATGACCCCTGGCCTTTGTTCATTTCAAATGTATCAGTATTTACATGAGTAATTCTCTCTCAAAAAGCTTGAAGGGCAATGTTATGAACTGGCCAAAGATAACTAGGGGCAAAGCTCATTTCATCTCAAAAAACATATATATCGGAGACAATCCCATGTCTTCTTAAAAAAACCTATGAAAGGAAATATTGAAGAAATTTCTATGAGTTCGATCTTGCTTTTCCCATATTTTCCAGTTTTTCCTTCCAAAGCTCGTTTGCCTAAATGCCCTTTTCCCCTTAGCTTTGTTTTGCCAGTCTATTTACATTTATTTTTTTCCTTGCTTTTTTCCTAGTCTATTTGCATGGATTGTGAGTTAACTATGATCTAATTTGTTATTGAAGTCAAGTATGGCAAAAACGACCACAATAGCATGCCCGAGGCTTAATGTGGTGGTTTCTAGAGGTGGAGGAAGATCAAAGATGTTGGCAGCACCATTTCCTAAGATTCTCGCAATGCCCAAGGACTGGAGGATCAAAAACGAAAATGGCATCAAAAGATTCATGGCTCCAGGAAAAAATATCAATTTAGTAAGTGCAGTTATTATTTCGAAAGAATTTTTATTTTATTCTTTTTGTAAACATTGGATTTCAGCTGGTATACGAAATGTTCAGATTGATTGGGAATTTTTCGTTGCATTATTGAAGGAGATAACAAAATGTGATGCATTTGAAGATACTATTTGGAGCTTTTATATAACAGACTTGATATACTTTGTTAATGGGTCAAACAGTGAATTCTAAGCAGGTTGATGTCAGTTATAAATACAACAAATATTAAATGGATGTTGTACCAATAGTTATAAGGAAATCTGATCTCAATAGAAGAATGTCAAACTGATTGGACACAACAGTATTTAAGGCAGTGCAGCTACGGATTTGTTGGAATGTAATATAAGCATAATCTTACAAGATTTATTTGGACCATCTATTGTATTCTGAGGTTATCATTTATGAATGAGAAAAGCCCTGCTCTGATTTGGAAAGTTTCTTGTAATGTAAACTTATTTTATTTTTACAAAGAGGAAAGATGGGAAGCCAATTGTGCTGATACATCTTCTGAATTAAAATAGTCAGACTTCTAGTAGAAGTTTGCTGCAAGTGGTGCTTTAGTTAGGTATAAACAGGCTGGACACCGTTGTATGCACAAAATTCTTGTTGCTTCCATCTGGATATAAACATTGTATTTGCCATTGTGTTAGTTCACAGACGTCGCATTTGGTGTATTGCTATCATGCTTATATTTGTATAGACTACTGGTGTATTGCTCCACATACATGAACAATAACTAAATACACGCCTCAAGATTGATATGAAAAAGAGACCTGATAGTGTCTCAAGCAACAAACAGCTTCTTTAGAAAGGAGAAGCATTAGGATACGGATGTATATGATAAAGCAAAGCCCAAGGACGGGGGTGTAAAGTTCTCAATTGTTGTCGAAGAGTGTTTTTGTTTTGTGCAATATGAGATGTTTACTGTTGCCAGATGAGCTATCTATTAGCTAAAAGGGTCTTTTTGTTGCAATGTTAAAGTTAATTTTCTTCATTGCATTGTTAATGTTAATTTTGTTTGACGTCAATATAGGATTACTTGAGTTGATGTTCGAGACTATATCACGTAAATTAAACTTGCGAAGCACTATGGTTCCGTTTATCTAGCAGGTGTATTCTAGAATGGGACTTGCAAGAAACCAACAAACTGCCCGATAGATAGGCTTCTCATTCATTTCAGCAGATTTTCTACAATGGTGGACAGTGGGTAGCAGCATACATGCGAACTACCCACGAAAAATAAAAGGAAAATCCAATTATATCATTTGGACCCCAAAACAAATACAATGCTAATAGATGAGTGGCTGATGTACATGCCGAAAGCTTATCACCGGGATTAAAAAACCCCGCCCTTTCGGGTTTTCGAGGAAAAACCCTAGTGATAAGCCTTCGGCAAGGGGCTTAGACAAACGTAAGGCATAGAATCGCTCCCAAAAACCCCCGCATGGAGAAGTCAAAACGGATGCTGCTCGCCAACCTGTACCTGCACATCACCAACACAACAAACGAGAAACATACCAGAGAATAGCATCACCCAGCGGGTGGAAAAAAAGCGCCGATGCAGAAACGCGCCTGAAATAGCGAACTCCCAACCCAAAACGGGCATGCGCCGCCCGCATGCATGCATGACATGCATTCTCGTCCCATTCTAGAATGGCGATCCGATGTCTCGGATCGATGCGATTAATGATTTAGTGATACAATTCGGGTAAAAGCATGTTAGGGTGTACCACTTTTGGAACCTGCAAAAGTACATACACTAGGTACTTCCGAACTGGGTACTTTCTCATTTTTATTTTCCTTAAAACTAGTACAAAGGTCCAAAATAAAAGTCAAGGACACATTAATATTCAAAGTTAAGATAAAGATAATGCTACCGGAGACCAAAATATATATAAAAGTTCTAAAATGTAACTTTTATTGAGATATTACACGGGTACCCAGTACCCAGTCCTGGGTACCTTTTTAGGTACTTTTTTAGTCACTAAATAATACTTTTTAAGGGACACCCTAACATGCTTTTACCCATTCCATAATTGGTTTGAACTTTTGTCAGTCCATAGTGCTTTAAACTTTTGTACATATTTGATATTCCATGTCGTCTCTACTCAATTCGATGAAATTATATCACATATGTCAAACTTGCGAAACCTTGTGTTTGCAGTGCATTATGGTTTATTTAATATCAATCGAATTTACAAGTCTATAGTGGTGCAATGGAAAATAGGTTTGTTAATATCAATAAAATTTGCGAGTCCATCATGGTAAAATGGCAATGAATTTCCATAGATTCCCTAAGATCCTCTTGAGATTCCCCTGGGTTCCCAAACATTATCCCAAGATTCCTCTAGATTCTCCAAGTTTCTATTTAGATTCTCCTTGATTTTTATTAGACTCCCCTAGATTCTCCAAGATTTTCTGAAGGTTTCCCTGGGTTCTCCAAAATCATATGAAGACATTAGATTCCCCTAGATTCCCAACAATTCCCGTAGATTCTCTAAAATTCCATCAAGATTCCCCTAGACTCTCAAGGAATTATAAATATTCCCTTGGATTTCTCTAGGTTCAAAACATTCTCTTGAGATTCTCATGGACTCCTTAAACTCCCATTGGATTCCCAAAGATTATCCCAAGCTTCCTTTAGATTCTCCAAGATTTTATGTAGATTCCCTTAGATCCTATGAAGATTCCCCTCAATTCTATTGAGTGTCCATCAAGATTCCCTAGATCCTATGAAGATTCTTCTAGATTCTCTTAATTTCTATAAATTGCGTAAAATTCTAAGATTCTCTAAGATTCCACAAAGATTCTTAAAATTTGACCACATCAACTTCAATGGCGATGAAAACAATAGATTACCATGGATTTTGTAAAATTATAAGATTCTCTTGAGATTCCCATGGATTCCCTAGATATCTCTCAAGATACCCCCAGATTGCCAAACATTTTAAAAGATTTTGTGAAGATTTCCTTAGATTTCCTGAGGTTCCCAAAGATTCTCTTGAGATTCCCATAGATTCTCTAAGATCCTCTGGATATTCCCTGAGATTCCCAAAGATTATCCCAAGATTCCCTAAGATTCTATTAGATTTCCCTAGATTTCTTGAGATTCCATCAATTCCCCTATCATAGATTCTCCTGAATTACATAGATGTTGTAAAATTCTAAGATTCCCTAACATTCCACAAAGATTCCAAAATTTTGGCCATATTGATTCTAAAGAACGATGCCAAATGGCCACACTTTAGAAAGCTCTCGACAAAGGGAATCCAAGGCATGTGCCTCACTTTTGTTTGACATTCCCATTGCAATCTACGGCCATTTGAAGGCGACACAAAAAAAAAATGAAGCTTCATGGAAAGCTTCTTAATAAATGCAATGCCACATCATTATTTTCATATTTGTGTGCATCTTTCAATTGAAAATCAATGGCCAAGATCTTGCCCTCTTTGATCGAATCAATGGCTAATACCAAGTGCCCTAATTGTGCCTTCCATACAACTTCCAAGCCACATTGGATGGCCAAGATTTTGTCTTCCCCTTTCATCTGATGACCCATACGCATAGTGCATGCCCATGCATGACTTTACCCATGACCTATGGATGCCCCCCATGATATGGCCACATCTTGACCACTCCCCTTTTCAACGGACGAATGAGATTAGGGTGGACATCCATGGGAATGCATGGATGTGGTATGCACCAAACCTCACATGTTAGTACCCTTATATGTATTATGATATGAAGCTTCTAGTAATTTCAACCTTCAAAGTCATTTTTGCAAATAACATATGAGTTCCTTACGTAGCCCTATGCATGTACTCTATCACATGTCCAAACTTTTAAACCTACTATGGAGTAACAATTGACAAAAATGGTGACTGCCTCTTTTATAGCATTTGCTTGCCTATCATAAATACAATTGCAACCACCTATATGTGCTTCTACATGAACCCGATAAAAACATATGATAGCGTTTTCTATAGCTAGTAAGACTTTGTAATATAAATCTAATTTATTCAAGACTTTGCAAAGATATCGGGATGTTTTAGGTATTATTTGAAATTGAGACTTGAATAGGAGCCAATAAAAGCCTGAATTCAAACTATGGAATGTGCCATGTGGCTTGTAATGGAATTTTAGGTTGAGTAAATACCTCTTCGGGGCATGAATAAATATCAAGTAATCCATTTTATGCACTTATTCCATGTGGTCTCAATAAAAACATAATCCAATTGCAGGATAAGACCTGCAACAACGTAGTCAGGCCACCTCAATTATAGAGGCTTAAGAATCCAATCTTAGTTTTGAATGTCCTGAGAAGACCTGCTACTGTGTTAGTCGGATCCCTTCAATTATAGAGGCCCAAAAGCCAACCTTACGAATGGGGCATTCACATTACATCAATAAGCACGTTTTTCATGAAGAAAATCCATCAAAGAGTATCTAAAGGAGGTAAGTAAGTTAAGTTACATCAAAGAAATTTGACTTCCCCGCATAGCCCTATGCATATACTATTTGAACCTATGGTGGGGTAACAATTGCCAAAAATAATGACCGCCTCTTGACTGCTTTTGTAACTCTTGCTTGCATATCATAATTACAATGCCAACCACCTATATGTGCTTCCATGTGAACTCGATAAGAACATATGACAAGCTTGTCTCTTTAGCTAGTAAGGCTTTGTAATATAGATATAATTCATTACTTTGTAGAGATATCTGGATGTTTCAGGTATTAATTGGAAATTGGGGTTTGAACAGAAGCCAATAAAAGCCCAAATTCAGATTATGAAATGTGCCATGTGGCTTGTGATGGAATTGTAGATTGGGTAAATACCTCTGTTTGGGGCATGGATAAATATCTAGTGATCGATTTTATCCACGTATTCCAGGTGGTCTTAATAAAAACATTGCAAGACAAGACCTGCAACAATGTAGTGGGGCTATGTCAATTATAGAGGCCTAGGAATCCAATAATAATTTGAATGTCACGAGAAGATCTACTAATGTGCTAGTCAAGTCCCTTATGATACTTCCTAGGAAGTACTAGCACGAGTGTTTTCACGTAACACGGCACTGGAGTGTTTTTACGTCTACATTAAGAATGCGGCGTCTACTAGACCGAGAAATCAAAGGGCACGGGAGTGCCAAATCACTTGCTTTAAAAAGATCTAAGCCGTCAGATTAGTGTTGGTTTTGATATAAAAATGGAGCTAGTTGCTTCTGCAGTTTGCACCTTTGTATGAGTTGCTTTTGAAATGGCCTTTCGTCCTGGCTGCATTCTTTCTCCTGAATACATTGCCAAAATCGAAGGCATTGTTCGTGAAGCCAAAGATGGGTATTATAATCTCACGCTATCCCTTCCGCCAGAAGCGAGCTACAAATATACTACACCTGGCCAGTATGTAATGCTCTCTAAGCATCCAGGCCACAAACCAGCTTACTTCTTCGTGGCCTCTGCTCCTTCGCTTTTTCCATGCAATAGCATGGAATTTCTGATCCACGATGTCCCAGATAGCACAGCTGATGATCTTATCAACAGTAAGATTGGCGACCAGGTTCTGATCGTATTTCCACCGGAGTCTAAGGGATTTGATCTTCCTAAACTCACCGATGTCAACACCCTCCTTTTATTTGCCAGTGGCTTCGGTATCAGGTACGCTAACTTACTTAACTCTTAATATACTTTTCAGCACCAAAACGTTCCTTCTCTCGCTTTTAGCACCATGCGAGCAGTCATAGAGCAGGGTTTGGAAAAATTACCACCATTTTACTCTGTTACTCTGTACCATTTATATGGATCATCAGATCAACTCCCATATGCTGTAAGTAATCTTCTGCATGGAATATGTAACTTAACTTCCGAACAGGCTTCATACATTTTCCTTTCATTGACAGGAGAAGTACAAGGAATGGAAGAGTCTGGGTGTGGAGATCATCCCTTGTAAGGAGGTAACGCATCCAAAGATTGGAGGAGACTTAGATAGAATCCACAGAAATATAAATAAGTTACTTGTTAATGTCTGATTCGCAGGGTACAATAGAACTGAACATCGTTGAACCACAAGCAACTGGGGCGCTCCTTTGTGCATCAAAGGAAGAACAGAAGGTAACTTAGCGTTTGTTTTTCTGATATGACCGTATAAGATGTTGCTAAAAACTCTCACCAAGTTTCGCACAGTACATAACCGACATCCTGATGAAAAAGGGAGTACCAAAAGAGAAGATCCTCACTGATTTTGATGGATACGACACTCAAGACTTAGAGGGTAATAGACTTCAACTGCTTCAATCAAGTTAAGTTAGTCATTTCGGATCTGACATTCATCTTGGCTTTTGTTCAGCTGTTCCAGCAGCAACGGTTAAAACGTTTAAAAGTAAAGAGAGTTCCTTTTGTTTTGTTTCGTTTTCTTTACTGTGTACTCCACGTTTTAACTGCATCCTATCTTAATATGCAGATGACAAAGGCGGTGTGGCATTCCTTCCTATGACTTCTAAATATATTCCTTCCAAGTGCCACTTTAAGTGAAGCTATGACCTTCCTAAGTATGCATGTATTTCATGCTAAGAAATGGGCATCTATCTATATATATATTCAATAAGCCAAATGGGAAGTCTACAGATATGTGGATAATCCAAACTACGGACCTTGCATATATTAAATATCACATTCCTCACTACATTGTACTTTGCGCACATGTTAAATGTTGAATTTAAGAATAATTGATGCATTATATGGTTACCCATTCTTGAGCAGGCCTCCAGATTAGAATTTATCGTGATGTCTTAGGGTGCTTTCCCATGGGCAGAAAACCTCCAGAAAACCTCCAGGTTTCCCGAAGGTCTGGTCTGCTATTCTGATGTTCCCATGAGCTAAGAAACTGAGTGCCTGAGGTTAAGAATCTCATTTTGAAAGTAATCCCGACGATTACTTTTGGACCAGGGCCTGACCTCATCCAGGTCCGTCCGTCCATCTGAAAGCACCCTTACCCAACTCAATGTGTGGACCCATTCACTTGCATGTGTTCTCTTAGAATAATGTATTGGTAGTACAAATAATTCAATGAACAATTTGTGTCGAAATGCCGAAAGTAACCTTTCAAGTGTCTTATGTGCTACCACTTGCTTTTTTACAATTTGGGCTGCAAATTTATGTGGGTACGTGAGGCTCTTAATGCATTTTACCCATTCCTCACTGCGTACATGTTAAATGTTGAATTTAAGAATAATTGATGCATTTTATGGTTACCCATTCTTGAGCAGGCCTCCAGATTAGAATTTTACTTAACTAGAAATTTGTAGTTTTTTATGTAATGTGCACATGTTAAATGTTGAATTTAAGAATAATTGATGTATTTTATGGTTACCCAATCTTGAGCAGGCCTCCAGATTAGAATTTTCTAAACTAGAAATTTGTAGTTTTTTATGTAACCTAACCAGATATTTTAAATATCAGCCGGATATGCTTACATGTGTTAAAACTTCCTTCTATCAAGCTGTTGCTACATTGTACTTTGTGCACATGTTAAATGTTGAATTTAAGCATGGGCAGTGGTATTGCAGTGCATTAAGCTATAATGATTTGTTTAATATCAACCAAATTTACAAGTCTATAGTGGTGCAATGGAAATGAATGTAATAAAGATTTGTTAATATCAATAGAATATGCTAGTCCATCATGGTCAAATGGCAATAAATTCCCATAGATTCCTTAAGATCCTCTTGAGATTCCCCTGGATTCCCAAACATTATCCCAAGATTCAATTAGATTCTTCAAGATTCTATTTAGATTTTCCTCGATTCCATTAGACTCCCGTAGATCCTACAAGATTTTGTGAAGGTTCCACTAGGTTCTCCAAAATTATATATTTCTCTCATTCGGCTCCTACGATATCGTGTGGTGGATTCTCTGGTTTTCTATTCCCTCTTCCCTTTACTTAAGTCCTTTTCAGAACTTCCTGGGTTGCTTTTTTAACATTTTGGCCAAACCCCATTGGTGTACGATGTTATTTTTGGCCACCCTCTGCCTGCACCTGGCATACTCCTTTTTGTATAAGTGCATCCCTCAGGGCAGACCAATAAGCACTAATCTTGGTGTGGTGTGCGGGTCATATGTCCAAATAGGATGCTGCTGTAGGTAACTCATTACAACTTAAAATTGCTTCCTTTTCTTTTCTGACAGTTGCTGCTCTCTTGGTTTGGGTCCCATAGGCCAATTGGTCTCCGTGGACGATTACATTCTATCTATTCTATTCTATTCTATTCTATTCTATTCTATTCTATTCTATTCTATTCTATTCTATTCTATTCTATTCTATTCTATTCTATTCTATTCTATTCTATTCTATTCTATTCTATTCTATTCTATTCTCTGCTATTGGTCCCTGTAACTTGGGGTTTTGTTTCAGCCCCACTCACCACATCCCACACATCTCTTTCTTCCAACACTGGTTGCATTTTCCAAAACCACACAGCAGCATTAGAATGATCAAGCTTCTCCAAATTCTTGAGATCCATTTGAAGCTTCGCCATTATACAACACTGCCTGATTCAAACACCTCTTCTTGATCTCTTCGTTTTTCCTCACGCTCTGATACCATAAAACAATAAGACTCCAAATGTTATCCAAGTGTGTTTTCTTTTTGTGCAATATAGGTATGTTTACTGTTGCCACATAGCTAAAAGGTTCTTTTTGTTGCAATGTTAAAGTTAATTTTCTTCATTGCATTGTTAATGTTAATTTTGTTTGGTGTTAATATAGGATTACTTGAGTTTGATGTTTGGGATCACGTATATCAAACTTGCGAAGTACTAGGATTATGCTTATATTGCATGTGTATAATGATTTAGTGATACAAATCCATAAGTGCCTTGAACTTTTTTAAGTCCACAATGGTTTAAACTTTTGTAAACATATTTGATATTCCATGTCATCTCTACTCAATTCGATGAAATTATATCACATATGTCAAACTTGCGAACATTGTCTTTGCAGTGCATTAAGCTATAATGGTTTGTTTAATATCAACCGAATTTACAAGTCTATAGTGGTGCAATGGAAATGAATGTAATAAAGATTTGTTAATATCAATAGAATATGCGAGTCCATCATGGTCAAATGGCAATGAATTCCCATAGATTCCTTAAGATCCTCTTGAGATTCCCCTGGATTCCCAAACATTATCCCAAGATTCAACTAGATTCTTCAAGATTCTATTTAGATTTTCCTTGATTCCATTAGACTCCCGTAGATCCTACAAGATTTTGTGAAGGTTCCACTAGGTTCTCCAAAATTATATAAAGACATTAAATTCCCCTAGATTCCCTTAGATTCTCTAAAATTCCATCAAGATTCCCCTAAATTCTCAAGGACTTTATGAATATTCCCTTGGATTTCGCTAGGTTCCCAAATATTCTCTTGAGATTCTCATGGACTCCTTAAGATTCTCTTAAGACTCCCATTGGATTCCCAAAGATTATCCCAAGCTTCCTTCAGATTTTCCAAGATTTTATGAAGATTCTCCTAGATTCCCTTAGATTCTATGAAGATTCCTCTCAATTCTACTAAGATTCCATCAAGACTCCCTAGATCCTATGAAGATTCTCCTAGATTCTCTTAATTTCTATAAATTGTCTGAAATTCTAATATTCCCTAAGATTCCACAAAGATTCTTAAAATTTGACCACATTAGCTTCAATGGCGATGAAAACGATAGATTACTATGGATTTCGTAAAATTCTAAGATTCTCTTGAGATTCCCATGGATTCCCTAGATATCTCTTGAGATACCCCTAAATTCCCAAACATTTTAAAAGATTTTGTGAAGATTTTCTTAGATTCCCTAAGATTCTCTTGAGATTCCATTAGATTCTCTTGATATTCCCTTAGATTCCAAAAGACTATCCCAAGATTCCCCAAAATTCTACTAGATTCCCTTAGAATTCTTGATATTCCATCAAGATTCACCTAGATCATATGAAGATTGTCGTAGATTCTCTTGAGTTACATAGATGCCATAAAATTCTAAGATTCCCTTACTTTCCACAAAGATCCACAAAATTTAGCCACATTGATTCTAATAGTGACAGAACGATGCCCAATGACTACCCGTTAGAAAGCTCTCGACAAGAGGAATCCAACGGTATGGGCCTCACTTTTGTCTGACATTCTCGTTGCAAGGCGAAATAAAAAAAAAGTGAAGCTTCATAGAAAGCTTCTTAATAAATCCACTGCCACATCATCATTTTCATATTTGTGTGCACCTTCAATTGAAAATCAATGGCCAAGATTCTGCCCTCTTTGATCGAATCAATGGCTAATATCAAGTGCCCTAATTGTGCCTTCCGTGCAATTTCCAAGCCACATTTGACAGCCAAGATCTTGCCTTCCCCTTTGATCCGATGACCCATATGTATAGTGCGTGCCCATGCATGACTACATCTATGACCTATGGATGCACCATGAGAAAATGTATACACATGTCAGGCAAGTGCCCGACGACGTAGCTGATCCCACCGATCCATGACCTCTTGAAGGTACGATACCAACATCCGTATCGAGGCCATGCTTAACATCTCATGTAATGACTTGACAGGCCTGACCGACTGCAATGGATCTGCGACTACCCTTAGAAAACTCTCAACGAGAGGAATCCAAGGGTATGGAATTCACTTTTGTCTAACATTCTGATTGCAATCTACGGCCGTTTAAAGCCGAGGCAAAAAAAAAAAAAAAAAAAGAAGCTTCATAGAATGCTTCTTAATAAATGCATTGCCACAACATCATTTCCATATTTGTGTGCACCTTTCAATTACGAATCAATGGCTAAGATTCTGCCCTCTTTGATCGAATCAATGGCTAATATCAAGTGCCCTAATTGTGCCCTCTGTGCAACTTCCAAGCCACATTTGACGGCCAAGATCTTGCCTTCCCCTTTGATGCGATGACCCATATGTATAGTGCATGCCCATGCATGACTACATCCATGACCTATGGATGTCCCCCCATGACATGGCCACATCTTGACCCCTTCCCTTTTCAATGAACAAAGGGGATTAGGGTATGCACCAAACCTCACATGCTAGTACCCTTATCTCTAACATATAATTATAATAAGATAGATTCTGGAATGTTCTATAATTGAACATAAAATATAGATTTTTCAATGGTCACTATAAATGGAAGGTACTAGAAGATAGAAGATGGAGTCTGTTTCTAGAAACATCTTGGCGCCTTCTTGAATGATACAGAAAGCTCTTTTATCTTCGTATAAAAGGGAGGAGAAGGCGGCACATCAACCCTAGCGGAGATTGAGTGCCGATTAAAGCGTGGGGTTGATTGCGAGAAGAATCTGAACCCAGTCGTCCTGGATAAATACGAACGGGGATGCAAATAACGTTTCCTTTTATAGAGAGAGCGGCGACAGAAAGCAAGGCGGCGGCAATACCTCGCCATGCAGATTTCTACTGAGATTTCTACTTAGTTATTCAGACGGCTGCACAGGTAGAACCGAGAGGCAGGTTGTTCTATAGTTTTATTGAAGCTGGTTTGTTCTGAAGGGTATGAGCAGAAGGATTCATGGAAGCCGGTTTACATAAACTAAGTAGCTTCTAGAAGCTTCTTCTTTATTAAAAAGTGCTGGTTTACATAAACCGTGTGTGTTTCAGCGCGATACATAGTCACAGGTCGCTCTGATTATGCTTTATCTGCCATTATCTTTTTCTATTTTCAGGGTAAACCAGTTTGCAAAAAATGCAAAGGAGCCATTTGGGTTTTGCAAATCAACCTCTACTGGTAAAAATCACTAGAATTTGCAGGTAGCTTCTTACTATAACTGTAGTGATGTCCTGAAAGAATCGGTTATTGAATGGGGATATGGTAGTTCATCTTATCTTATGAACACCATGGTCAGTGTCTGTTTTTCTGTCTGCGTGTGTTCATGAAGCTACCTTTCCCATGGGTTTTTAAATAAGTGCCTGTAGAAGTAATCGTAGTGTCTTGCATGCCGATCTGTTATAAATACTTTGCTCTGTCAATTCCTGTTAGAAAGTTACCTGGGCTATGTAGTACCTTTTCGTGCCGTCTTCTCTCGTTTTTAGACATATTGTCTTTAGGGCTTATAACTAGCACAAAAGTGGAGGGCTAGGAGAAAGACGAGGCACTCAACTCTACATATTAAAGGCTTAATAACAGAAAAGCAAGGAGGCTATGTGTTTACCACTAACGAGGAACATATTTCTGGTGGAAGCATATTTTTTGCAGCTTCAGAGTAGCGGAATGATTGACAGGGAAACGTATTGTCTTAACGCATTATTTTTTAGCAGGGACAGGTTATAAATATTAAATTGGTAACCTAAAGTTGACTACAAGCATTCTTTTGTGATGGTTAACCCAAGAACAAGATAATGTTTCTCACTTGGCAGAAGGCAATTTTGAATTGCATTGACCATGTATGATGTGGACATTTTTCTCATAAAGAATCTTAGTTTTTCTTTCCGCAAACACGTGCATTTTCGGGTGATGTTGCCATTGCCTATGGAAATATTATGCTTATATGTGTATATTAGAGAGAGGAAGCATCACTGGCTTATTTTCACTGTATGAAAGCTTTTAACTCTCTCTGGAAGCAGGCATCAGAGTGTCATTACAGAGTATATGCATGTTTCATTTCATGCAATCTTTGGATGATTTTTCTGAATCTTTACGTGGAAGCGGATGCTTTATTAATTTATTGCTCTTGCATTTTCGCCCATTTCATCCCGGGTCTTCTTTGGGGAGATCCATTAGTACTAACATGCATATACTCTTCAGGATTTGGAATATTTACAGCATGTCGGTTGAAAAGAAGAGCGAGCTTTACTCACAGGAGGCACCAAAGCGAGCAGAGATCTACACACATGAAGCACCATGGCCAATATATGCGATGAACTGGAGTGTACGAAAAGACTCTAATTTTCGTTTAGGTATTGGAAGCTTCACAGAAGACTATCGCAACAAGGTGCAGATAGTCCAATTGATGATGAGAAGAATCGGTATTGAATGGGGTTATTATGGCTTGGGGTTATTAAAATTCTCATCCCCAAAGTTAAAGTTGCAGATAGAGATGTGACTATGCATATTCGTTTACAGTGAACACTTTTCTTGCTAATAACCAATGTTAATGATATATTTGTATAAGATACATTAGACTATGCAAATTTGACTTCTGAGGTCCAGAGCAAAGCTCAAAATATAACCATTGGGAGCAGTTGACATCAATATCCCCTCAAAATATAACCATTGGGAGCATCATTACACACCCCTGCAGTTGACATCAATATCCCCGTCCCTTGCTGTTGATTTAGCACCAGTATGACACGCTGATCGTAAGTTCCACACTACCATTATCTAAATGTTCAATTAGTTCATTGTAGATAAATCAAAAAGCAAATTGCAAGCACAGCAGTTTAATCTTCCATGTTGTTATCTACATTGTAATGTAAAAACAGATGATAACCAACTCTCCACCAATAGTAGTAGTCTTCTCAGCTAATAATGTTTTAACCAATGGCTTACAAAGAAATAGCAGTTGTTCAGAATAAGCACATTACAACTGGATTGCAACTATGATATTATTAGATTTTTTGTGAGACTTGCATTCCATGCAGCCTTTTAGCTCCATTCGCATCCTCTTAGATATATATGTATACATTCAATACCATGGCATTATTGTGATACAGAAAGGCTGCAGAATGCATCGCAGTTAGATCTCATACTAACCTGGTGCCAAAATCGTTACCATGTTTACCTTAGATCTCATACTAACCTGGTGCCAAAATCGTTACCATGTTTACCTCGTGGATTAGATCCTTCCACGCTAGGTCATGCAGTCGCTGGCTTCAATAAGGACCAAATGAAACCTTCTAAAGACAGTGAAATCCTCTAATTTTGTCTGCTATTTCGATGGGTAATCAGTATGCAATATTGGCATATGTTACGTTGTCTAGTTCTGACTTATTCTTTCTATTGTTATGGTTTGAGGAACCATCCGCTATGGTGCAGACAAATTCAGAGGAGACATGGACATGGGGCTTATGATCTACATATGTGGGCGTGGAAACGAGGGCACATGTCATTGAGTTGGTTTACTGCTTGAACTCACTCCCTATATTACAATTGTGCATAGCATAACTCCTTACATCTCTATTAACAATGGACATCAAAACTTCATACCCTTAGATAATGCTTGAGGATCAAACGTATTCCTCGATAAAGTGCCAAAAAAAAAAAAAAAAATGTCTTGCTTGCGGCCTTGGTCACGCGATAAATAAACCTTGTAAGTATTATGATATGAAGCTTCTAATTTCCAACCTTCAAAGTCATTTTTATAGCACTAACATATGAGTTCCTTACATAGCCCATCACATGTCCAAACTTTTAAACCTACGGTGGGGTAACAATTGACAAAAAATGGTGACCACCTGTTGGTTGCTTTTGGCTTTTGTAACATCTGCTTGCCTACCATAAATACAATTGCAACCACCTATATGTGCTTCTATGTGAACTCATAATAACACTAGTAACGGTGCCCAGCGTTGCTGGGCATAGGTCAAGAACGTATAAATAATGTTGTTTAAACTTAGAGTCGCTTCACCAAAACATTTATGCTTATGCTCTTGAAAGTTTCAAGAGCTTAATGATCTTTTTATTGGGTTTTGCATTGTATCTCTACATGTTCTCATCTATCAGAAGTGTTTTGTATTGTATCTCTACATGTTTTTTTATTTTTGTTTTGTGAAGTGTGTGGGTTGTCTGGAGGTTCGATTCCTCCACCGCCTCTGTATTTTGCTATTTGAGGATGTTTGCCATGTGCGTTGTGGCAATTTTAATCCTTTTTCGGATCTCAATAATTGAGCATTCTTTTATTTATCTCTATTATCCTTTCCCAGATCTCAATAGAGTGTGTATTGCCACATGTATAGTTGTATTGTATGGTTGTATGGATTAAAACATTGACTTACTAAAAATTTATCCTATGTCCTTCTTCCCTTTTTTCTTTTGAAGAGGAGGGGATACCTCCCATATATTTAAAGAGGTAAAGGTTGTTTCATACCTTAAAGGCATATATGATTTCTTTCTTCTCTTTTTTTTTTTGGAAGAGCAGGGGAACGTCCTTTGCAAAGGTTGTTTCATACCGTCTCGCATAACTTTTGTTCTTTGGCATACCTTTTTATCTTGTGCTTTATGGCCTACTTGTCTATGGTCGACTTATCTTTAGTGTTTCTATTTTGAGGGCACTCTAATACGGTTAAGAGCTTTTGTGTTTGAAAGGGATCAAACGCATGTTGCCATCATTGTACTAATGTTGTTTTTTTTTTTTTTTTTTGAAGAACTGAGACACTTATATTAAAAGAATGGCAATGATACAAGACGATAGAAGAGGAGGGGAACCTCCTCTACAAAGGTTGTTTCATACCCACTACATAAATGTGTATGTACATGTCAAGTACGTGCCCGAGGACATAGCTGATCTCGCATGTCCATGACCTCCTGAAGGTATGATCCTAGCACCCGTACGGATGCCGTGCTCAATGTCACATGTAGCGGCTGGCCAGGCCTGACCAGCTCAGCATAGCACGTCCGGATTTGATCATATGCTGGGCAACTTTGAAGGGTATGAGATTCATCCTCAATGACTCCCATTTGGCAAAGATTGATTGTGAGCCTCGCCCCCGCGTGGCTCACCAATCCATCCGCCTGTCTCAATTCAAGATGATGTGCCCCCTCGCGCTTAATGGAGGCAATGAGAGTCCGTCTTTTCATGGGCAAGTGGGTGCGCAGTAGCATTGTGGGCCTCGCTCCAATGTGGAATTTATGTGGCGCCGGTAGTGTGTCGCCTTGACTTGTTCAAGGGCGCCTGGCATCCCAAAGCTTCCTCGATGAAGCAAGCGCCAAGATATTGCCTCAAACTATGGCGATCTGCCGCTGTTTGCACATGTATGCACTCGTGTTCTCGCACATTCCATCTAGCCATCCGTTGAGCTCTCTTTTCCCTCCAAAGCAGGCCTTGAGACATTGTGGGCCCCATTGCCATGGTATAAGCTAGTTTAGGGAGACGAGCATCGCCCATGTTGACCACCTTTTGAAAATAGACAATGTGGCGATCAAGGGGGCCCCTCAAGAGGCAAGAATCTTGTCTCCTCTGGTGAGAATTTGATATGGGACTGTGGACTTCACCCCTAGTGCTCGTACCAAGAAGGCTTTCTCGCGACTTTTGCTCCAAGTCATTCCAAGTAGCGAGGGATACCATCGGGCCCCATACTTCAACCCTCAGATAAAAGGACGGGCTCCACTAAGACTTTGAGAGGTGTGGTGATGGGTCCAATCATACAACTCCGCTCTATGACTATTATTTTGCATTGCATATAGTGCTTTCCAGCCCGGCCAGTAACTTCGTGGGTCGTATGGATGTGTCAGTGCACTTTCGGTTCGGGAAGTTCCCCAGAACCCTTGTAACTTTCTTGGACAAAATCCAGATTTAATGGACAGATTTGAAACAAAGAGGGAAAAATTCCGGCTGAAAATAATATGATTTTCTTAGTATTTCCTGAGGAATCGCGGACAATGTTGGAGCTTGCCGAGATAGGTTCGAGAAGAGTCGGAAAAGACGCTTCTTGAGGCTGAAAAATTTCCGAACCAAGCGATTGCATAGTAGAAGGAAACTCCACTCCCAAATATTTGTATGTGGATGCTACTTCCACATTTACGCCTCGATAACCGAAGGAGGGGATCCCTACCGTCGCGTGGAAGATGATATGAAACCACCTTAGTCTTGGCCAAGTTGACGCCAAGATATCGGGCCGCTTGACAAAATGTGTCCGTGGCATCGAGATGTCGTTGCATGTCTGCTGGTGTGTAAGCTAGAGGTCAACATCATCGCGATATATTAACCGCTTGATGATCCGGTAGAGGAGGTGAGCCCCGTCCGCCCCCATTATCGCAAAGCCGACTCTCCAATTGATCAATGTAAAGCCCAAACAATGTTGGAGAGAGAGGGCATCCCCGATTTAACCCCGATACTACTATCAAATGGTTGGCTTGTCGGCCGCGAACCGACCCGAGCATCTTTCATAAAGCACATTAATCGTGCATTCTCGCAAATCTCCAGGAACCCCGGTACCGTCGCAATCTTGCCCATAGTTTTTCCCGAGGCACAAGTGTCAAATGCCTTCAAAAAATCCACGGCAACAATATAGATCCCCGACGGCGGTTCTCCGGGCTGTCTTCAACCAGCTTCGCAATGTGAAGATGTGGTCAATGGTTGAGTGTCGGGGTCTGAATCCTACCTATGGGTGAGGGCCCAGATCTCGCTGCCGCCTTGCCCGCCCCATCACCGCCGCTGCTCAAGAATCCCAGCAAGCAATTTTGCAAACACCGAACTGACCATGATTGTTCGGTAATTGGCTGGGCAGTGCGGGTCACCTGCTATTGGTGATAACTCTGCTATTGGTCCACTACAGCGGGAAGCCTTCCTGTAATGCCTTGTTGAACAAGAGGGTCAACACTGGTATTATGGACGGCCCTGCCCACTTAAGCAATTCTGCCTGCATGCCATCCAGGTCCGGGGCTTTCCCATTGGCAAGACGCTGTAAGCCTTGTTCCACGTCCGAATCTGTGATTTCCAAGACCGGGCCTTCTTGCGGGGGTAATGCCGCATGTGCACCCCGAGGGTCGATAGTCGTTGCAAAGTATTGCCTCCACCGCCGGGAGTGATGTTCCCCCGTGGGTCGCATCGGCTTTCTAAGAACCCTTCGCCAGAAGTTCCTGGGGTGACGTTCCAAGAGATAAAACATTTCCCTTTGATGCACTGCAATATACCTGGCTTTCTTAGCTTTAAGGAAGACGCGGTACTGTCTGACTGCATGTGGGCGTAAAGCAGGGTCTGTGACTTGGCGGAGCCAACGTTTGTGTTCCTTGCACTCTGCATCAAACCATTGATTACGTGGGAAGGTTGTGTTCCTGGAGGTCCGTCGCGGGCGGCTTATCCCAAGGCATCTCTCTGCCGCAGTCCTAAGCACATCAGTCAGCTGGCCTGTCTGTTGCTCTAGTGTAGGATATTGCAAAATTTCTGTCAGGTCATATATAAGCATCTGGGCATAAGCCCCCGCATGTTCATAATCCAATCGCAGCTGAGGCATGTGAGGAGTTGTGGCACAGGGGGTTCGCACAACCTGCCAAGCCAACTTCAAGTAAAGTGGTAAGTGGTCTGAGTCGATCTCCTCATCCCTATTAGTTGTTCCCACCTGGAAGTGCTTGACGATATGCATATCCTGCTCAGGCACCAACACATAGTCCACCACACTAGATCCTCCCCCCTGGTTTCCCTGTCTACAAGTGCTCTTGCGGGTGGACGGCCACTGTGCCAGTCCATTGCAGATTACCCGATCAAAGATACCACAGAGCAAAAGCAATTGTCTACCATAGCGTGTGACCTGATTGTCATCTAATGTCCGTGGCCAAGCTCCTTCTGCAAGATGCAACTGCAATATATCATCAGTCAAGGGATCAAATCTCATGGGTTGTTCTACCCCGGTGCGCGCATTGAAGTCTCCAAGGAGTATGACACTGCCCAACTGCTTATGCTGTTGTATGTCATCATATAGATCGACATAGGGGTCTAACCTATCTACATCCAAGTGGGTGTGATAGAAGTTGCTTTCTGCATGTGGAAAGTAGCAGGCTGCCACAAAGAGGGGTCTGCTACTGCAGTTTTGCACACGCACCCACAAGTACCAGTTGTGTTTGTCTGTCTTGAACAAGGAAATTGACTGTGCCAAGGCCGTTCAATAGTAGCAGGCAACTCCCCCATGCCTCCACTTTCCTGTGCAATCATTGAAGATTGAGTAGCGCTGGTATCCTGGCAAGTCAGGTATCCTGTGTCCTGCATGCTCCCATGTTTCCATAAGGAAGATGAGATCCATATCTGCAGCAACAGAGTTGAGACTATCTCCCTTCTGCCATGGGAAGCCCCGACAATTCCAGGAGACCATGCGGAGGCACAATTCCTATTTGTCGGCCCGGCGGTTGGGGATTCAAATGGGCTGCAGCAGAAGGGGAATGGCGTAAGTAGAGGCAAAATGAGATGTGCGAGCAAATGCGAAGGTGAAGCAACTTGAGTAGGGGCGTGTGGTCAGAAAGAGCAAAGTAGTGGCATGGTCAGGAGCTGCCGGAGGGTTAGCGGATTCGCAGCAGCATTTGGCGGCTTAAAAATTTGCATCTTACCTCGAATCGGCCCCGCAGGCTCCTCCTGCCTGCTAATGCTTTTAACCGTTGGGCTGGGGTCAGGTCTTGGTTAATATACAAAGGCAGTTCCTTCGGCCGCCTACCCCGGGCGTAGGATAGCTACTTTCACTTGCGCATCTCGCATGCGTGAACGTGACTACCTGTGGATGTGATGGGCGCTTAGGCGCCATGGCGCCTCGCCCTAATAATATGTAACTTGCACTCGGGAATGTCATTCGAGCAAGAATCAATATTTGAGACGGTTAATGAGGTCCTCCCCGCCTCTTTTCGGCCGTGCCACGCACCACCACATTGTGGCTTCTCGCCCGCTCCCGGAACTCTCTCGATTTTTGGGTCAATCCTGCCCGGCACAAGAGGAGTTGTTTGTTGTCAGCGGAGCATAGGCTGTGGCCTACGTTGGGACGGGGGTGGCATGGAGTGGCTTGGGGGTGCAGTAGCAGACGGTCCTGGCTGACGCCTTGCAGACTCTTGGGCAGGTGGGACTGCCGTGGTAGGTATAGTGGTCTCTCCTTCCTGAAGCCGGGAGCTTAGCTCCTGCTGAAATTGTTGCTGCCTTGTTAATTCATGCATGCACCATTGCAATTGCTCATGAGCCTCTGCATTGACGCCTTTGCCTTGTTCAGTGATGGCTTCCCTCAGCTCCTACACCTTCCGATCTCGAGCTGCAGAGCTATGCTCTAGATTCTGCAAGCGAGAGCCAGCATAGGGTTCATTGCAGAGGCCACTTCTTGTGTCTCAACCCTAGTTTGAAGGGCTCTCAATTGTGACTGGCTCTCTTCAAAAGCGACCTGAACTTTTTGCATCACAGTAGCAGCCTGCTCAGCCTCTGATTGAAGGGCAACCTTGCCTTATTCCACGCTCAACTGGAAAAAGCACCAATGGTTCTCCATGATACAGTACTACCACCTTAGCAGAAATCAACATTTTATGCATCATAGATCGGAAACCAGACCCAAATCCCAATTTCAAAAGCATGGCATCCAAGAAAGTCCACTTCACACTATCATAAGCTTTAGCAAAATACAATTTTAAATATAGAAGATTTTGACCTGAACATTGGGCCCAATGAACTCCTTCATATGCTGCCACTATATTATGAAAAATTTGCCGACCTGGAAGAAAGCCTGACTGAGCCGCATCTATTCTCAATCCCAAAACCTGTTTAAGTCTTTCTCCATAGGCTTTTGCAATAATTTTATAGATAGTAGATAGAAGAGTTATTGGACGCCAATCATGAATGCTCACAGGTTCTTTCACTTTAGGAATAAGAGAAATCAAACCCGTATTCAAAATCCTATCAAATTGATGTGAAGTACACAAATCTTTGTATGCCTCCATCCTTTATTATAAAGTTTTAGTGTATGTCGTGCATAAAACCCTAAAATTTTGACGGCTCAGATTTGATCTTTAATTTAGTTCGACGGGCCAGATAGCCCGTTGTTTTTCCTTCTCGCTCTAGCCGTTTAGGGTTCAATGGGTGATGTCTGCAGCTATAGCAGTTTTGGCAAGAGTGCATGCAGGATTCGATTCCTTGCGGTCTGCTAAAACTAGGCATAGAATTTTCGGCCAGCCTAGGGAGCTGCTATGGCAGGCAGGAACTCTTTCGGGGAGCCGAGAATCTGCATTCTAAGTCATGTTTGGTTTTCTTAGCTCAACGGTGCAGAGGCAAACAAAAGCAACAGATGGATTAGTCCAGAAAGATTGTGCCACCACATTCTTGAGCAACGGAAGCACAGTGACTTTCTGCTTCAACGCCAACCTCTGCTTCCATGGAAAACGCAGCTTCCTGGCTGCCGGTATTGCTCTCTTCTTCTCGATACTTCTGCATCTTCCTATAAAATAAGCTACATTTCCTCTTTCACATGCATTCTCAAGCTTCACATGCATCGAGTGGCCCTCTGCTCCGTCAAAACAGGCAGTCTTTTGGATTCCCAGTTAGCGAGCAACAATGGATAATCTCTCAGGCAGCCACTATCGGGCCAGTGTGAGATGTATAGCAGAGGTAAAGCTTCAAATCTAGATAGCCCCTGGTTTTCTTCTCGGGCTTCTGCACGTTTTAGGGTAGCTATGGCGAAATCGAAATCATAGAGGAGCTACAACGCTTTTGTGGGGATGCCCATAAGGAGACAATGCAGATAGAGAAAGAGACATGCAGATTATTCTAAGAAATAAAACAAACAAAGGGCTTTGTCGACAATGGCATCTACAGATCTGCCAGGACTCTTTCTGTTTGGCGATGGTCCTCAGACCTGAAGCTGCTGAGAGAGTATTCAGGTGGGTAATCGTTTATGTTCAGAAATTAAACAAATTTCTCTGACTGTAGAGCTTTCAGATGCTAAATCCTTCTACTTGATCTCAAGCTGCAGTTGTTATAGGTTTCGATGGTGTCTGCATTCGAAAGCTTACCTTAGAATGGCTCTCATAAGTCTTAAGGGTCTATGGCATGTTGAATCGCATTTGTATCTTATTCTAAGGCTGAGGTATGGCAGACTGATTCCTTCTCACCATGTTTGATATACTTTTACCTGCCTATTTTGGGTGCCTTATTTTGCTGCAGCTTATGAGGAGTCTGTCACTCTAAGCAAATGCTGCCATCATACCAGTTTCTTTGGGTGAATCCAATGAGGGTATCTGCTAATGAGGGTATCTGCTGGGTGTTTCTTGAATGTGGATGCCCCTTTTCATTGATTTACTTATTTGTTTCGTAATTTATATTTCGTATCTCTTCCAACAGCCTCGAAACTAGATGCTGCTGACAAAGTTAACATTCAAGTAAGATTCACTTTCGATTCTCTGTTTTTCTAATTTTTGTCCATGGAAGCGAGGTTTTAATCTTATGAGCCCACATCTATTCTCAAGGAACAATCTTGAATTAGAAATGCAAAGGATCAATATGGTGCAAATTTCCTTCCTTATAGAAGAGATCACCATGTTCAAGGGTCTACAGACCGCTTCTCCAATGGGCTTCTCGCTGTTGATTTTCTCGGTAAATCTCTCATGTTCTTCTCTTTCCTTTGATCTTATTGTTTATATATGTAACTATTTCCTTTTGAGGTATTCTGCGAATTTTGCAGCTTCTAAGTTGGGATTGCCATATTTCCCTGCTTTCTTATCTCCAGATCTTCAGATTATTCATGGAATAAATTTTGCAACAAATGGCCCCTCAGTATGTTTAGACTCTACATCGGTTGCGTTGGTAAGAAGTTACTTGATAAAGTTTTAACAAACGCCTTAGATTGGCTTAATCATCTTTGTGATTCAATCTTCCTGGATTTAAAGTAGCATATCTAGACATGTACGATTTTCTTCTGCAGATCAGTCTGAATTATGATAAGCTTGGAATTTGATGAAAAGAAAAGTACTGATAACAATGATATGAAAAGGGCCTACAAAAGAATCTACCACTACACAGATTGGTGCCTAAGTTGTCCAAAGACAAAATAAGATTTGTTTATTAACTAAGCCATGTAGGGCTGTGACTTTCCGCACCAAAAAAGTTTATTTATTAAGCCATGTAGGTTGAATTTTTCAGTTTTATTGCATTGTTATTAATCGCTCACATGTTTGCAGTTGACAAATTTACTTTAGGATTAGAAGATGTTAGGCGTTTGTGAAGCAACATGCATAGTAGATGCCAAATTTGCACTTAACTTATAGTTGGAGATTTTAAATATTTGAATCCAATGCAACTTTCCCATTTGTGTCTTTCCATGTCACATTCCTAAATGGTGTGACATTCCTAAATGGTGCAGTCTTGCAAAACAATGCAGTCCATATACAAAAGGCATATAGGTGTGCAAAACGCATATAGGTGTGAACAACCAACAATTAGAGGCAACAATGTCATTCGTGAGGTTCATATAGATGTGGACAACCAATTATTAGAGGCAACAACAACAATCTTAAGGTTCATAGAGGTTTGTATTTAGTGCCCAAACATTGCCCAGCAACGCTGGACATCATTTCTACTAAGCTATATTGATATTGAATGTAAGATCCAAATACATAAAAATAGGCAAATCGATTAAGGTTGTGCCTATTTAAATTAATAACATAAAATATCACAGAGCGCCCCACTTTACATACGCACACAACCATTACAAAAATAAGAATGACAAAGAGGAATAGTTTGGACATGTTTTCCTCATTGTGGCCCAAAAATATTTATAGGCTCTCAACTTACGCCCAGCAACGCTGGGCACCGTTACTAGTAATGCTTACTGACGTCCATTCCCAATACCTTTTAAAAAATTCTACAGGGATACCATCCATACCTGGACATTTATCTGAAGCCAACTCAAATGTTGCTGCTCGCAATTCAGACATGGACAGTGGGGCCTCTAACAATTGAGATTCCTCTTGTGAAAGAATTGCATGAACCTTAGAAAGCACAATATCCTGCATTACATCTTTATGAGGCAAGTGTTTGACCTTAAAAAAAGTTTCAAAGTATTGAGTAAGGGACTGCTTAATCTCATTTGGCTCAGTCATTACCCTCCCATCCGGCAGAGATAAAGAGTGCATAGTAGCTGCATACCTCTTCTGCTTTGAAGCTCTAAAAAACAGCTTATTACAACGATCTCCATCATTCAGCCAGGTTAATCCAGATTTAACTCGTACTGATTGAATTTGGGCCACTTCAAGACCACGAATAGCATCAATAACCTGTTGCAATCTAAAAGAGCCCGTACCCAGTTTCTTAAGCTCCTCTAATTCAGCATATAACTGACTTAATGTCTCTTTTTCTTCACGAACTCGTTGCGTTCCCCACCTTTTCGTAAAAATCTTGACATTTGCCAAAGCCTCAACAATTCTTCGCATACCATGTTGTTGAGATGAAGCCTTGTGCCAAGCCTTCTGACATCCTGCTTCAAACTCCTCATTAGGCAACCATCTAGTATTCAATTTAAATACCGTTTTTCTCTTTTGTCGACTATGAGTAAGTTCACGATTTTCAAGAATTTGAGGATTATGGTCTGAGACTGCTTGTGCCAAATAATTAAGCCTCCATAACCGTGGACATATATCAAAAAGCACACTATTTGCATACATTCGATCATGACGAGTCTGTGACAATCCTGGGTCATTTTTTGCACAGTTAAATGGAGTATTGTTTGCAATAAAATGAAAGATGTGAAGGAGCTTGCTACTTTTTGAGAATTGGATGCATCATTCTGAGGCAAGAAAAATGTAATGTTATAATCAGGAGTATGGTAAAGGGATGTATAGTTGCTATTTTTGTACATTGCTACATTGTCATAGCCCTTCTAGATGGCTCATGATGACATTAGCCATCCTTTCCACATTTCACAATGCAAAACAAAACAATGGAATGACAAATATCAAATGAATGGATGGTTCAAAACAACAGCGAAGCATACCTCTGATATTTGCTTAGGTTAATGTGCAAGGCATCTCTTCAAGGTTTATGAGAGGATATTTAACATCAAATATTGTGTGCATATGTATCAAGTTTAAACGTTGTTGATTTTGTGTTTTTACTTATATAAAGACAACATCTATTCCTAGAGCATCAAGCAAGGGCGATGCATCTTACAATCTCCTAGGTGTCAATGCAACTTAAGACAACATACCTATTCCTAGAGCATCAAGCAAGGAATAGAAAAGAAACATATCAACAAAGGCATCCTCAAAGAGCATCAAGCATCAAAATCAATGTTGTGCTTTTGGTGGGGATGTAAAAAGATATTAAGTCGGCAAAGATATGTTTTCTCCTTAAAAGTTATAGCTCTTAAAGCCCAGCAACACTGAGGTTGGATAAAAAGTTGGCTTATTACTACACGCTTTTCTTATTTCAGCCAAGACATTTACATGCACAAACTTATACCCAGCAAGGCTGGGCACCATTACTAGTTGAGAAATAAGACATTACATGTGCTTCTGGTTTGAAAAGCCAAAAGCAACTAGTTGGAACTGTTCTGCAACACAATTTACTGGTTTTGTGACAAAGGCCAAATAATGATTCCAACATGTCATTGGCAACCTTTTTCAATGTCATTGGTAACCTTTTTCAATGTTGGTTTGCTGTTGCAAATCAAGAATGCATAGATTTAGCAATAAAAGGCATTGTTATTGCTCATAATGATGCGGCTCATAATGATGCAATCGGATATGTGGAGTATGCCCTATTTGGTAAAGTCCGGTTTCTCTATAGCTGCCAAAAAGATGAGGAAGTTATGTATCTTCCACAGAAGAAACAACAAAGCAATATAACTCTGTTGGACTATGGCACCTTCCTGCTGCACCTTATCACACCTTGTCAGGGTGAACACAAAGTGTTACCTTCCTGTATGCTTTCTTCATAGAAGCTCTTGTAATATGAACTAGCTCTCAACCTGGCAACCAAACTCTGGCCATAACACTTGCAATAACACAAATTTCAACCATGAAATCCTTATCACTAAAAAATTGTAGCTTGCATAGGACGTACATATTGGAGTGTAGAAGGAGTAAAAGAAGGGCACGTAAGTTGCCTTCCTTGCCGGGAGCCCAGCGCTTGATCTCTGCAATTAAGAACTCAGAGAGCAAATTCCTCACAAAACAATCTGAATAACACAATATCCATGTCTTCTTGCTCTTTGTTGTAGCAGGCATGCAAAAGAACAACTTCTTCTGTTATACTTTGATCTGCAAAATCAAAAGCATCATGCATAAACAAATAACTAATATTCTAAACACATGCAAAAATAAACTTACCTTGTTGCAAGAAAAGAAAAGACCTTATTTAACCGAAGCAAAAAATAGTTTGACCTTCCAGAAGTGCAGCCATATTGCAAAGCATGTTCATATAACTTACAAAAAAGTATCAAACATATCTCCAAAAATAGAACAGAAGATTGAAACCCAGTTGCATAGATTTACAAAACCTGTTTAGAATAAAAAGGCACTGATGTAACTTGTTCTTGCAATGCTTCTTGTTGCTTGGAGAATGAGAGGGTAATAATGCCATAATCTCATTCGTTGAAAGAATCTTCAGCATCCTCTTTAGTTTTTGTTATACCACGCATTCATATTCATATTCTTCCTTGCCTAATCCTAGCATTTTTACAGAGGCAAACCTTCTGATAAGAAGTGAACCAAAGCTTCCTTCAAGCATGTTCCTTAGTAGGAAGAATGCTTGCCGATTTTAAATTGCCAAGCCCTGTCTCTTAGATCTGTGCAGTGCCATACATGTGCAGTTGCATACAACTGGTCTGTATATTTCCCAAACTTTGCATTTCAATTTAGTAGATCCAACATCTGTGAACGTAAAAGCATCAGATCTCAAAGATGCAACAGTTTATTCTCTTCCATTTGCATAATAATGACGGTAGATTTTGAGCGCTGTACCCTAACCTTCTCCGGCGTCATTGTTGGAAGTAAAATCAACCTGAACACAAAAAAAAAAAAAAAAAAAAAACTACTGTTTTTTCGCCATAGCCAACATAGTCCTCTAGCTCGTTTTTGTGCTTTTGTTTTTTTTAAGCAATTCTGACCATCGGATGGGCCAAACGAATCTAAATTGCAAGCTCTGATAGCCATATATAGCCGAGTGTTAGAGAACTCGTTGTTAGAAGCCCACTGCTAGTCCGAAGGTGAAAAAACCTTAAGCTCTAAATCAATAGAGTGAAAAGAAGAAAAGAAACCCGTAGGCATCTGGACCATTAAACTTTTAACTCAAAATCTCCTTTTATTTTAGGTCGTGGTTCATTACTTGCACTATAACATTATAATATGAGAAGATAGTAATGGTGCCCAGCGTTGCTGGGCATAAGTTGGGAATCTATAAATGTTTTCGTTGCAGTAATAATCCAACTTTTTTAACTTTTGATATGGGAAAGTTAAAAGACTTGGGTAGTAGGTTGTACATAGGATAAAACACAGAGGTAAATTGTACACAAAATAATTTATAAACGTTTGAGGTGGCATACTATAATAGAGCATCCATATATGGCATCTCTAATGGAAATTCTCGCAAATATGTCAAGCTGAATAAGTTCTTTGCCTGTTTTCAATTTGAAGTCAAAGGCCTCATATCATGTCTAGAATGTCTAGAATGTTTAACATATGATGGCATTGTTTAATTCCCATCTAATATTATAAAAGAATAGTGTCCGTGAGTGAGTAAGTATTTCACGCCCCATCGACGGATAAGGGGGCGCCACGTGGCTTGATCTGGGCCATCCGTGGGCCCTGGCCTCTCAAAAGCTCCTAAGTTTGGTGGACAAAATTTTTTTGGTTTACCACGGACTTGAACCCTGGACATTGCCCCCCAAACCCCCCACCCTTACCACTAGACCAACCAGTCTTTTCTTGAAAGAATAAGAAGTCCATGCTTAGTTAAGGCTGGGGCAATGGAAATTCCTTTGGTTAATTAAAAGCCTTGGTGATCCTAGAACCTTCTAGAATGTTCTAAAAAAAAGCTAGAGAGAGAAGAGAGAGGAGGGAGAGAGGAGAGAGAAGAGAGAGGAGGGAGAAGAGGGAGAGAGAGAAATAAAAAAGAGAGAGAAAGGTAGAGAGAGAGGGGAGAGATAGAGAGAGAGAGAGAGAGGAGAGAGAGGAGAGGGAGGAGAGAGAGAGAACAGAGATAGGAGAGAGAGAGGAGAGGGATAGGAGAGAGGAGAGAGGAGATAGAGAGAGGGGGGGAAATAGAGAGAGGAGAGAGATAGAAGAGAGAGAGAGGAGAGAGGAGAGAGAGAGAAGAGAGGAGAGAGGAGAGGGAGGAGAGAGAGAGGAAAGAGGAGAGAGAGACGAAAGAGGAGAGGGAGGAGAGAGAGAGAAGAGCACAGAGGAGAGAAAAGAGAGAGAAGAGAGAGGGAAGAGGAGAAATAGAGAGAGAGGAGGGAAATAGGAGATAGAGAAATAGGAGATAGAGAGAGGAGAGAGATAGGAGATAGAGAGAGGGGAGAAATAGAGAGAGAGGAGAGAGATATGAGAGAGAGAGGAGAGAGAGGGAGAGGAGAGAGAGAGAGAAGAGAGGAGAGGAGAGAGATAGGAGAGAGAGAGGAGAGAGAGGAGAGAGGAGAGAGGAGAGAGGAGATAGAGAGAGGGGAGAAATAGAGAGAGAGGAGAGAGATAGGACAGAGAGAGGAGAGAGGAGAGAGAGAGAAGAGAGGAGAGGGAGGAGAGAGAGAGGAGAGAGGATCTAATATCTAATATCTAATATTATAAAAGAATAGTGTCCGTGAGTGAGTAAGTATTTCACGCCCCATCGACGGATAGGGGGCGCCACGTGGCTTGATCTGGGCCGTCCGTGGGCCCTGGCCTCTCAAAAGCTCCTAAGTTTGGACAAAATTTTTTTGGTTTACCACGGACTTGAACCCTGGACATTGCCCCCCAAACCCCCCACCCTTACCACTAGACCAACCAGTCTTTTCTTGAAAGAATAGGAAGTCCATGCTTAGTTAAGGCTGGGGCAATGGAAATTCCTTTGGTTAATTAAAAGCCTTGGTGATCCTAGAACCTTCTAGAATGTTCTAAAAAAAAGCTAGAGAGAGAAGAGAGAGGAGGGAGAGAGGAGAGAGAAGAGAGAGGAGGGAGAAGAGGGAGAGAGAGAAATAAAAAAGAGAGAGAAAGGTAGAGAGAGAGGGGAGAAATAGAGAGAGAGGAGAGAGATAGGAGAGAGAGAGGAGAGAGAGGAGAGAGGAGAGAGAGAGAGGGAGGAGAGAGAGAGAGAGAGAGAGAGAGAGAGAGAGAGAGAGGAGAGGGATAGGAGAGAGGAGAGAGGAGATAGAGAGAGGGGGGAAATAGAGAGAGAGGAGAGAGATAGAAGAGAGAGAGAGGAGAGAGGAGAGAGAGAGAGAGAGGAGAGAGAGAGGAGGAGGAGAGAGAGAGGAAAGAGGAGAGAGAGAGGAAAGAGGAGAGGGAGGAGAGAGAGAGAAGAGCACAGAGGAGAGAGAAGAGAGAGAAGAGAGAGGGAAGAGGAGAAATAGAGAGAGAGGAGGGAAATAGGAGATAGAGAAATAGGGAGATAGAGAGAGAGAGAGATAGGGAGATAGAGAGAGGGGAGAAAAGGAGAGAGAGAGGAGAGAGATAGAGAGAGAGAGAGAGAGGAGGAGAGAGGAGAGAGAGAGAGAAGAGAGGAGAGGAGGAGAGAGATAGAGAGAGAGAGGAGAGAGAGGAGGAGAGAGGAGAGAGGAGATAGAGAGAGGGGAGAAATAGAGAGAGAGGAGAGAGATAGGACAGAGAGAGGAGAGAGGAGAGAGGAGAGAGAGGGAAGAGAAGAGAGGGAGGAGAGAGAGAGGAGAGAGGAGAGAGAGAGAAGAGAGGAGAGGGAGGTGAGAGAGAGAAGAGCACAGAGGAGAGAGAAGAGAGAGAAGAGAGAGGGAAGAGGGAGAGAAGAGAGAGAGGGAGAGAAATAGAGAGGAGAGAGAAAGATAGGAGAGAGAGAGAGAAGGGAGCATGGGAGGAGAGGGAAGAGAGAGAATAAGGATGGAAGAGAGAGGAAAGAGAGAGCAAGGAGAGAGGAGAGACAAATAAGAGAGAGGAGAGAGAATAGAGACAGAGGGAGAGATGGGAGAGAGAGAGGGGAGCAGGGAGGAGATAGAAGAGAGAGAGAGGGGGAGAGAGAGAGAGAGAAGATAGAGGCAAGAGACATGGGGAGAGAGAGAGGGGAAAGAAGAGAGAGGAAAGAGGAGGCAGAGAGGGGAGCTGAGAGAGAGAGGGGAAAGAAGAGAGAGGAGAGAGAGAGGAGAGAGAAGAGAGAGGAGAGAGAAATAGAGAGTGATAGGAGAGAGAGAGAAGGAAAAGAGAGAGGGGGGAGGAGGAAGAGAGAGGAGAGAGGAGATACGAGAGAGAGAGAGAGAGGAGAGAGAAAGAAGAGAGAGGAAAGAGAAGAGAGACAGAGGGAGAGGAGAGAGAGGGGAGAGATAAAGAGACAAAGAGAGGAGAGAGAAAAAGAGGAGGGAGGAGAGAGAAGAGAGAGAGGAGAGAGGAGAGAGAGAGAGAGAAGAGAAAGAGAGAAATAAAGAACAAAGAGAAAGATAGAGGGGAGAGAGAGGGGAGAGAGAGGAGAGAGAGAGAGAGAGAGAGAGAAAGAGAGAGAGGGGGGGAGAAATAGAGAGAGAGGGGGGGATAGGAGAGAGAGATGGGAGAGAGAAAGGAAAGAGAAGAGAGAGGAGAGAGAGAGGGAGGAGATAGAAGAGAGAGAGAGGGGGGAGAGAGAGAAAGAGAAGATAGAGGCAAGAGACATGGGAGAGAGAGAGGGAAAAGAAGAGAGAGGAGAGGAGAGGAGAGAGAGAGGGGAGAGAGAGAGAGAGGGAAAGAAGAGAGAGGAGAGAGAAGAGAGAGGAGAGAGAAATAGAGAGTGATAGGAGAGAGAAAAGGAAAAAAGGAGAGAGCAGAGAGGAGAGAGAGGAGAGAGAAGAGAGAGGGGAAAGAGAGGAGAGAAGAGGGAGAGAGAAATAGAGAACAGAGAGAAAGATAGAGGGGAGAGAGAGGGGAGAGAGAGGAGAGAAGAGAGAGAGAGAGAAATAAAGAAGAGAGAGAGACAGACAAAGAGAGAGAAGAGCGAAAGAGAGGAGGGAGGAGAGAGAGGAGAGCAGGGAGGAGAGAGAAGAGAGAGAAGAGAGGAAAGAGAATAGAGAGTAGAGAGAGAATGGGAGAGAGAGAGCAGAGAAAGAAGAGAGAGGAGAGAGAGATGCTACAAAAGGGAAGGGGCTCAGTCAAACGTGCTAATGGGGTCCAAATCGAGGCGAGGCCGGCCGGAGGCCGGCCGAGCCGAGGAATACTACAAAAAGGAAGGGCATGGGTGGGTCCAGAGAGGAGAAGCAGGCCGGCCGAGGAGGAGAAAAGAGAGGCGAGAGAGCCGAGGAATGGTGAAAAAAAAAGGGCCCAACCGGGCCAGGCCGGGCCCTTTCTAGAAAAAAGAAAGCCCCAGATGTATGTATGTGAGTGAGTAAATCCACCCCCATCGACGGTTAAGGAGGCGCCACGTGGCTTGATCCGGGCCGTCCGTGGGCCTTGGCCCCTCAAAAGCTCCCAAGTTTGGTGGACAAAATTTTTTTGGTTTGCCACTGACTTGAACCCTGGACATTGCCCCCCAAACCCCCCACCCTTACCACTAGACCAACCAATCTTTTCTTAAAAAAATAGGAAGTCCATGCTTAGTTAAGGCTGGGACAATGGAAATTCCTTTGGTTAATTAAGAGCCTTGATGATTCTAGACCCTTCTAGAATGTTCTAGAATGAAGCTAGAGAGAGAAGAGGGCAAGATAGAGGGGGAGAGAAATGGAAGAGAGAGAGGAGAGAGGAGAGAGAAGAGAGAAGAGAGAGAGAGGAGGAGATAGAAGAGAGAGAGGGAGGGGGAGAGAGAGAGGAGAGAGAGAAGAGAGAGAGAGAGAAATAGAGAAGAGAGAGAAAGATAGAGAGAGAGGGAGAGAAGAGAGAGGAGGGAGAAGAGGGAGAGAGAGAAATAGAAAAGAGAGAGAAAGGTAGAGAGAGAGGGGAGAAATAGAGAGAGATGAGAGAAATAGGAGATAGAGAAATAGGAGATAGAGAGAGGAGAGAGATAGGAGATAGAGAGAGGGGAGATATAGAGAGAGAGGAGAGAGAGAGGAGAGAGAGAGGAGAGAGGAGAGAGGAGAGAGGAGAGGGAGAGGGGAGAAATAGAGAGAGAGGAGAGAGATAAAAGAGAGAGGGGAGAAATAGAGAGAGGGAAGAGGGAAAGAAGGAGAGAGAGAGAGAGAGATAGAAAGAGAGGTAGGAAGATAGGAGAGGTAGAGAGAGAGGGGAGAAATAGAAAGAGAGGAGAGAGATAGGAGAGAGAGAGAGGAGAGAGGAGAGGAGAGGGAGGAAAGGAGAGATAGGAGAGAGAGAGAAGAGCACAGAGGAGAGAGAAGAGCGAGAAGAGAGAGGGAAGAGGGAGAGAAGAGAGAGAGAGAGAAATAGACATGAGAGAGAAAGATAGAGAGAGAGAGAAGGGAGCATGGGAGGAGAGAGAAGAGAGAGAAGAAGAATGGAAGAGAGAGGAAAGAGAGAGCAAGGAGAGAGGAGAGACAAAGAAGAGAGAGGAGAGAGAATAGAGACAGAGGGAGAGGGGAGAGAGAGAAACAAAGAGAGAGGAGAGAGAAAGAGAGGAGGGAGGAGAGAGAAGAGAGAGAAGAAAGAGGGAAGAGGGAGGAGAGAGATGCGTTGGCCACATGGGGGTTGAGAGACAATTTGAGAGATGGGGAGAGATGGGAGATGGCGAGAGATGAAGGGAGAGTCAAAAATTTGGCTCTCCCTTTGAGAGACAAAATGCCCCTAACTATTGTTAGGGGCGTTCCCATTAGTTATTTTTATTGTTAGTGACTTTAAGCCAAAAAAAATTCCGGTCGTCCGAAATCTTTTCAAGCGTGGTACTCTTTTCTGTTTGCATTATTAGAGAGTCTCATGACAACAAAGGGGCTGGAACAGGGTTTGGAATCAAATCGAATCGAACAGGGTTTGGAACAGCCTCAATCGAATCAAACACGGTTTGGAAGGGATTGAATCCGCCAGGTAGGGGTTGAATCAACATGGTTTTAAACAAAAATGTGCTTCAATCAACTACAAACAGGGCTTTAAACGAAAAATCGGCTTGACAGAACCGCTTCATCCGCTTGAACCGCTTTGAAAAGGGTTTCTATGCATCCGAGAGAAAAGATCATGAGTTTTTGAAAAGCCACTCAGATGTTATGATTGAGAGCGAAATAATATCTGCGAAATAATCTCTGCTATGCGAAATATCTGCTCTGCCGAATGATCTATGATGGGTACAGACTGCCTCAGATGCTTTCACAAAAACGATTTTGCACATATTTCCTTGTAATCTTTGCATGAAACACAGCGATTTTGGCAACCGGCTTTGCAGCCTATGGTCAAGACAGCGGCCTACAAATTTATGGCATCTACAAACCATCACAACTATGGCTTAAAAATTTGGATCGAACAGGCTTTAAAGAAATCGAACAGGGGCTTCAAAGGATTTGAATGCGCTGGAGGATTCAAATCTGTTTCAATGCTACGACTTAAAAGCTATATAGAAACAGGGCTATAATCCAAAAAATCCACTATAAACAGGGAAAGTTGCAGAGCACTGCTTATTTCTTTCAGATTAACAAGACCCAAGAAGAAAACGGCTACAAAATCTATGACTAAGAACAAAAACATGCACTTTTAGCATGATTTTCGGGCATGTAGTCGCCGCCATAGCCGCCGATCAATAAGTTACCGACTGCTCGGGTTCGTCGCCTTGAAAAAGGGTAGGGAAAAAATGTAGGGCATCCCGGAAATTTTTTTGGTAAGAAAGGATCGACGTTTTTGGTCTTTTTCCTTTAACGGGCCTAGTTAAGCGATGAGAGATTATTATCTCTCATAATCTCTCGTTATACTAAGAGAAAATTGTCTCGCCGAGACAGCACGAGAGACAATTTTTTTTCGATCATGTGGCCGACGCAAGAGAGGGGAAAGAAGAGAGATGAGAGAGAGAGAGGAGAGAGAAAGAGAGGAGAGAGAAAGAAAGGATAGAAGGGAGGACAGAGAAGAGAGAGAAGAAAGAGGGAAGAGAGAGGAGAGAGAGAGCGGAGGGGAAAGAAGAGAGAGGAGAGAGAAAGAAGAGAGGAGAGGGAAAGAAGAGAGACGAGAGAGAAGATAAAAACAGAGGAAGAGGGGAGAGAGAGGAGAGAGAGAGAGAGGAAAGAAGAGAGAGGAGAGAGAAAGAGGAAAGAAAGAGAAGAGAGAGGAGAGAGAGAGGAGAGAGAAGAGAAGAGAGAGAGAGAGAGAGAGGGAAAGGAGGAAAGACACAAAGGGGCAGAGAGAGAGGGAGAGAGAGAGGAGGGAAAGAGAGAGACGAGGGAGAGAGAGGGGGAGGAGATAGAGAGAGGAGAGAGGAGATAGGAGAGACGAGAAGAGAGAGAGAGAGAGAGAGAGGGGGGGAGAGAAGAGATAGGGGAGGAGAGAGAGGGGGGAGAGAGAGGAGAGATAGGGAGAGAGGAGAGAAAGAGGAGAGTAGAGGAGAGAGGAGAGAGAGGAGGGAGAAGAAAGAGAGAGAGGAATAGAAAAGAAAGAGAAAGATAGAGAGAGAGTTGAGAAGTAGAGAGGGAGGAAGACATGGAGAGGGGAGAGAGGGGAGAGACAGGGGAGAGATAGGAGAGAGGAGAGAGAGAGGAGAGAGAAGAGAGAAAGGAGAGAGGGAAGAGATAGGAGAGAGAGAAAGGAGAGAGAAGAGAGAGAAGGAAGAAGAAAGAGAGAGGGGAATAGAAAAGAAAGAGTAAGATAGAGAGAGAGGGGAGAAAGGTGATACTTTAGTATAGATATAGTGTGGGTCCTCATGGATGTATTTGTGAGCATGCTGCTCATGCATGATACTTTGGAATTAGTAATAGGCACATGGGAGGGCACATGGGTGGGCCCAAACCAAGGCGAGGCCCCGGAGGGGCCGAGCCGAGGAAAGGGGTAAAAGAAAAGGTTCGAGAGAAAGAGGCAAAGAGAGAGGAGAGAGAGGAGGGAGGAGAGAGAGAGAGAGGGGGAGATGAGGGAAGAGACAGGAGAGAGGAGAGAGGGAAGCGATAGGAGAGAGAAGAGAGAGAAGAGAGAGAGGAGAGAGGGAGATAGGGCACATGGGTGGGCCCAAACCGAGGCGAGGCCGGCCGGAGGCCGGCCGAGCCGAGGAAAGGAGCAAAAGAAAAGGGCCCGGCCGTCAGGCCGGGCCCTTTTCTAGTCCTATATTATAATGTTTTACCATGTTGCATCGCGCCCTAATTTCGACGGCTCAAATTTTGCCACTACATCAGACGGCCCAGATTAGCTTGCAAAAAGTCCGGCCTTCCTATTGCGATGCTGCTTTTCCTCTGCTGTTGCAGGATTTCTACCATGGTCTGTAGCATGGTCCGTAGCAATTTGGCGAGTTCAGTATCCTGTTATTTTTCTTCAATTTGGCACCGGCGATAGACATAACGAGAATGATTATGATCATGGAAGTATGGTGAATGTGAATTCTCCTTCCATAGCTTCAAAATGTAGAAGCAATTCATTCGACAGCAGCTTCAGGCGCAGAGCTAGACAGGTATGCTAATGCTTCCATTTTCTGCAGAACACGAATCATACAGCACCAGAGACCCCTACGTTCTCTTCTTTTACATTTCTCATCCAATATTTGCATCTGCAACCACGAGAGATCCTATATTCTCTATTTTTCCCCATTTACAAGTTTTTACGGCCTCACTGTTTCTCATTTAAGATGGCTCTATTCACTTTTCTTCTGGTGTACGCCATTCAAGGTTTGTTTTTGTTCATGATCACGGTTGCTTCTATTGACAAAGCTCTGGCATGACAGTTTGTGCAAGCTACAGCCAGATTGGATTGTATTGTCGCAAGGTAAAGTTCTTGCTTCTTTGGCCGATCTCAAATGCTTTAAATTTGCTTATTTTGATGGTTTTCATTTAAACATTGTCAAGGTACATCACATTGGCTTAACTTCTATTTTATAATCGTTAATGATATACTGATTCATTATAGATCTGTTGCAGTATGGCACAAGTTCATCAACGTTTTGGGTGATATTTTTGGCTGAAGGGCACATCCCTACGACATAGTCATTAAATTTTGCTGCAATAACTGTTGATTTGGTAAGATTTTTTTTCTGCCAGTTCAATGATTATATCCTGCGTTGCAAACACCATTGGTTCTGTATTCTTCGGTCAATTTACCTCCTATTCTTTGCTCTCATACTTTTCTCTATTTGCAGGAATGCTATGGAATTGATGATTTGAACAGCTCATCTCATGCGGCCATTTTGCAGAGCAGAGAGTTGCTTCATTGCGCAGTCTTAGTGTCATAGGTTTTTTGTACCATCCATTGTGATGTGTTGATCCTCAGTAGTACCTGACAGGAAAACACATAAAACAGAGATATTTACACACACAACATGTCCAATGAAGATTGAGCGGCCCCTGAGCATAAATAGGAAGGAAGTCAAGTCTCTTCCAGAAGAACAATATGTTATGATTCTATTGAGGCAAGTCTCAAGCAATCGGAGCAAGAACATGTAGAGATTCACATCTCTGCCATATAGCCATTAAATTTTGCTGCAACAGCTCTTTATCTGGTAAGATTTTCCTCTGCCAGTTCAATGATTATATCCCGCATTGCAAACTGCATTGGTTTTGTATTCTTTTGTCAATTTACCTCCTATTCTTCACTCTCATACTTTTCTCTATTTGCAGGAATGCTATGGAATTGATGATTTGAGCACATCATCTCATGCAGCCATTTTGTTGAGTTGCTTGATTGTTCACGTGCAATATGAGATGTTAGTTTCTTTGCCAACAATGTTTATCAATCTTAGTGTTATATGTACCATCCATTATGTGTTGATCCTCAATATCTCCTGATAGAAAAACACACAAAATAGAGATATTTACATGCCCAACATGTGCAATAACGACCGTATATCCTGAGCATAAATAGGGAAAAAGTCAAATCTCTTCCACAATCGTGTTATGATTCTATTGAGGCAAGTCTCAAGCAATTGGAGTATTTGCAAGAACATGTATAGAGATTAGAAACAATTGAGAACAAAAAATTCAAGCTTTTGATGGCTGATACCTTGAACGTTTTTTGCTTCGACTCACAACCTGCAAAGCATATCTCAAACAAGCAGATATTGGTATAGCAATAGGTTTTGGTATAGTCGTGGCAAAGGTGTTTGAGACGTTATGTATTCTTGGCAGAGAGCTTTGGACATGGTTTTGGGAGACAATAAATTTGCAGCCATTGTAGCTGTCATTTTCATTCTCAATATGGATGTCTATTGAAATTGCTATTTCCAAAGGTCTAGATGCTCGCCTTTACATACAATGCATAATATAAAAAATGGCAACGAATTCTTTAAGGAAAAGAAAAAACGATGGCGCATGGCATAAGGAAGATAAGCACAAATATTGCTTCATGTTCGATAGCTACAAGTTGCCAATTGTGCATAGGACAAGCAATGGTGAGCAGAAACAGGGGATAATGCAAATTGTGCATAGGACAAACAATGGATGATTTACAGTTTACCCCAAGCTACTAAAGGATCACAAGAAGGTTACAAAAATAAATGAGCCCAATGAGACAATATTTATCCCAAGCTACTAATGGATCACAAGACGGTTACAAAAATAAATGAGCCAAACAAGACAACATTTAGAATAATGCATGAGGAAAGTTAGGATTCTATAGTTTTGAGAGAGGGAATTTTGAACCACATGAATTTCATGATTATTTTGAATGTGAAAGGGCTATACAAATTCATTTATGGCATGAGAATGAAGATCCATGTAGTATGGTTGTGCATGCAAGCAACATAGAATTTCCATGAATTTTGGAGATGAAAATTTATATGCTTTTTGTTCTAAATGCCAAGACCCCCTACCCCCCAAAAATGAAAAAAAAAAAAAAAAAAAAAAATCTAAAACAAATAGGCACCTTTTGAACTCTGCAGAGTTGTTACTGCACCATCTTCTCATTGTTCACTTATAACCTTATTATAGGTCCCAACTAATCCCAGCAACGCTGGGCATTGTTACTAGTAGTCTTATATAATAATGTTATGGTGTAAGTATTGGACCCAGCCCTAGATCCAATGGCTAAAATCTAGAGCCCTAAATCTAACGACCTAGAAGCTTTCCCTCTAAAATTTTGATGGCCACAATTTTGCATCTCCTCTCGGTATGGCTTCAACATGGCTAACAATATTGCATCTCAACTTCAGCTCTCGGTGATGGCTATGGCGGGCTAGGCGGCTATGACTATGGCATGCCATGTTGTAGGACGGTGGAAGCTTCAGAACAGCAGAGGTGAAAATCACAGCTATACCAAGGCCTCCGATCAGACAGCAGCACCATTTGAGGTATTTTATACAAGAACAGCAGCACCATTTGAGGTATTTTATCAAACAGCAGCACCATTTGAGGTATTTTATACAAGAAGATGCATTAATGGGAATGATTATGGCACCTGCTGGGTTATTAAAAGCCTTCATCGATCTTTTAGGTTCTGGCACAGTCTCCATTCTTCAGGATTCTGCAGCTCTATTATTATCAATTATGTGCTTTGATTCTATGCCAGCGAAATATGTGAACTGCGTTTCTTTTGCAGATGATTTTTTTAGGGCTCTGATCTTGCATTTTGATTTATTTTGACAGGTCTAAGAACAACATGGAAAATAAGGCAGAGGAGGTCATTCAGATACATATTCAAGGCTTTGACGTTAGTAGGTATCAATTCTTTTCTCAGTCAAATGGCGTTTTCAGAGTTTCAGTTCTACATTTTCTGCTACACACAATCTCTTTAGAAGTTGTTGCCAGGTTTGTGTGTTTCGCAGTTCCCATTTGCGTGCTCATCTACAGCTTATTTCTACAGCTCTATTTGGATCAAATAGACGTGCACAAGTATTTTAAATCTAGACATGCATTAGCCAATAGCAGGTTTATCCAGCTTATCATAAGCATGGTGTATCTAAAATGTTTTTGGTCTTCCAGTCCCCCGTTATTTATGGGCTTATTTTTAATTTCGTTCTATCATTTGCATTTGCAGCGGTAAAGGGGCTTGCTTTGTAACTTCATTTGACATCAACATTGTACAGTACATTGCGTGACATACATTTTATTCCTAATCTGCTAATACATTCATCACAGAGATGATTGCTTACATGACGAGATAACCCAAGATTAAGGTGGGTTTTATTCTTTGTTGTTTTAATTTCTTTGGTCACAACGAGACAACCCAAGATTAAGGTGGATTTTATTCTTTGTTGTTTTACTTTCTTTGGTTTTGCCAGACAGCTGAAAGAGCACCCTTAATAATGTAATTACTTTGCACAATATTACTTCATATTCGTTCATGTTTTATAAAATTTACTTTGTTGGTCATTATCATTGTTGATGATAATCCTTAGTCTTCTATGTTAATTTTGCAGATGGTGTGCAAAGCATTCCCTTCTATTGCAAAGAAGCTTGATTGAGCAAATCTCCTACAAATAATCCTCGCAAACAAGTCAAGAGCTGCATAGTTTAATAGAGGAAAAATTATAGTATATGTTGGACAAATTGGTATGCTAGGCATGCAAAGTAAATAGAATGCGTATGCATTAAGATCTATTGGACAAAAGAATTTTCAGACGAAACACCTTAAATAGTTGCAAAGATAAAATATGGAATAATGTCATAGGAAACAGGTTCTTTTTTATTGTCAACGTACAACGAAGTTGTACATTTTCCAACAATTTGGTAAACATTTCTAGAATAGAATATGAAGCCAAGCAGAATAGAAAGTGTAGCTAAGAAGATGGTGCACATGCCAAGCAACTACACCCTTTCAACATTTATTGTATACATCATCTATTCTTCACTTTACAAAGTATTCTATATTGAATGCTATTTTGATATAAGGCAAGTCATAAACCACTCAATTAAGTTCGTTTAACATTTACTAGTTATGGTGCCCGGCGTTGCCGGCCTTTACTAAGAATTTGAAGAGGCAAGGATAATATAGAGCAATTCTTTAAACTTCATTGACCGTGAAGGTCTCCAATGTTGTATTACAGATATACGATGCTACATTGTGTACTTTTACTAAACTGAAGCAACATTAGTTATAGATGAAGTTGTGTATGCTCCTCTTCATTTCGGTAGGAGGTAGTGACATCAGAACTTGATTGTGTAGGTCTTGATGGTTAGTGGTTTGCAAAAGTATATCTTATATGTCTACAATGGCAACTATGTCTACAATGGCAATTGTTATTGAATTGGGAGTAAGATTAAGGAACAACGAAGAGAAAAACTATATGTTAGCTTAATGGGATATCCTAGCAGGAAAAACATGGAGAATGACAATTTCAAAGGGCACAAACCAACCTAAAGAGACCCAAACACAAAATGTTTATAATGTATGTGAATTCAGTATAATTTCTTGAATTTTCCGCTGTTGGAACTTTAGATAGACAAACTTGTGATTAATTGTGGATCTACGATGTTGTCAAGATCTATATGTGATGGTTACTTCATAGGGCTGTGGAACATGTGGGGTACAAAGAAGGAATTTTACAAATAAAACATAAGGTTTGTTATTTGAAAGGTCAATTGCAACAAACAAAGAGTGCAATGTTACAAAGGAACCATATAATTCATTTTCGTGCCTAAACAACGGCCAACCGACTACTTTATGAAGACGTAAATCCACCTGTGCCCTAACATCATCTATGGCTCAACATATATTTGCTAATAAGTAAAAGATTGATGACCTGTAAGGAACTTAAAAGGGGGGAATGGTGGAGGGGCTTTCCTAGGGGTCTTTGATGCTATGTTAACTATGGTGTAAACAATAGGATATTAAAATACCATCTACCTATTTATCTATCTATCCAATATTGTATACAGTATCATGAAATGCCAAGTGGTTGTTGACATGTTGAACTCCCCATGGTCCAACGATGACCTCAAAAATTGTCTAGTAGTTGTTGACATGTTGAATCGTCATAAAATGTCAAATAATATCACCCATGTTATAATGGATGCAACTATAAGCGCATTTGAGTTCATTTTAGAAATCTGGAATTGATGACGGGTTAGGCAATTGAGTTCATTTTAAAAATGTAGAATTGATGAGCTATTAGGCAATATTATGCTATGGAGGGTGTTTTATACACGTGGTTGCAAAGGTAGATGGCAGCTGCATTTTAAGAAATGTTTTAAGAACTTGTAGAAGATGATTTTGTGGTATTGAAGTTGAGCAAGCTCTCGTAAGCTCGCAAGGAAATTGATTTTCCCTATTTCATGTTGAGGGACTAATAAACATTTTTTAAGGGACATTTTTTAAGGAACGTTCCAATATTGTGAGGCTTTAACAACCTTCATTAATGTCGAGGCTTGTTTGTAGGCTAGAGAAACGAATTCTTATATTCAAAAGCATGCCTATATATGAGTATATTTTTCATCCAAAATGTCTTGACAATTAATGTTGGCATATAGTACAACAATTAATGTTGGCATATAGTACAACATTTGACATTTAATCTTCCAGCATTAAACATCAAACCGTACAACATTTGAGAAACCATGGCCCATCAAGCAAAAACCCAAGGCATTCCATTGTAGTGCAAGAATGTTATTTAAATCATTAAAAGACTCAAAAAGGCAGCAGATGTAGAAGGAATTGAGAGGCTATAGGGGCATACATGAGTTTGTTCTCGAGAGATCTAAAAATAAAGATGCAAGATGCAACTGCTCTGGCAATCCACAAACTTCTGTCAACTGTTGACGAAATCTTGTGTTGCATTCCTTAAATTGAATCAATGCTCCCTTTCTTGGAAAACTGCAAGTATCACTGCAATAGAACAATCAAACAATAACAATGTGAATGTGTAAGAAACTCACTATTTTAGGATGCAATAACAGCTTTGAATTGCAGACTTATATTATTCTTCAGATTGCCATCAAACATGAATTTCCAGCATCAAATATCCAGAATCATCATGCTAATCTGAGTGCAGACAACACATCTTTACCAGCAGAGTTTAATATCTTTGCTTAGAACCTCCTGGAATAAAAAGGATAAGAGTATATTTCATACGATATATCCAAGTCTCATATTTCATCTATCAAATTCTTTCAAACATCTATCTATCTATCTATCTATCTATCTATCTATCTATCTATCTATCTATCTATCTATCTATCTATCTATCTATCTATCTATCTATCTATCTATCTATCTATCTATCTATCTATCTATCTATCTATCTATCTATCTATCTAAAAAATTCTAACACATGCAGGTAAAATATGAAGACATAGAGTTTGCCACAACCATGAACTTCAAAGCTCCACAAGCTCCACAACATACTGTCAGGCCATTACATGCATGTTATTGCATCTACTTTCTGATAATGGACTACAAAGCTCCACAACATACTATTAGGCCATTACCTGCATGTTATTATAGTTCTCTAAAAGATAATTGATATTCTCTGGTCCTAGAGATACACATAATTAGGCAGATGCAAATCATGGTCTTGACAGTGTGCAACTTTTGAGTGACCTATTAACAATCAGCAAATGCTATGATAATGCATGGGGAATTTTCACAAAATAAAATACCATACTCTAAGAAGAAAATCAAAATTTGAAAGAAGCCACATACCATGATGATAATGGCAATGCTTGAAAGTGAAAATGCCCTGGAAGTAACATACAAAGATTGACACCTCTTGGCTGAATCTGTAGAAATGACCGGTAGGTCCATAATTTCACGTATTTACTAATGATTCACCAATTCATAGGCTAGACCACTTTCAAGGCAATAGATAAGACCAATAAAGCTTCCAAAGTGCCAACATAAAAGTCCCCAATAACGTTGCATGGATTTTATATCTTTGGTCATATAAATTTGAATTATTGAAGGAACAACAGAAGGAACAAATTTATGGCCTTGGAGAAAGAGCACTACTGTGTTTGAAAATGTGGTAGAATTTACTTAAAAAATATGCAACAGAGCCAATAATCATACATTTATGCAAGGAGAACAAATCTAAGGATTCCCAAAATACTTATGTTGGTTCTAAGGTATACAACTGTTAAAATATTCTGCAGTTCTAATTTTCCTGGAAGTGCATGCTATTTCATTTCTAAGAAGTACATATTGCTTTTGGCTTGCTAAGTATGATGCAGATTTGTCATGCCTGGAAAACTGGAAATGGACGAGCGCCAATTTTCTTGCTTCTTTTGTCCTTTTCCCATTTTTTCTGTTACAAGCCTCTTCTTGATAAAACTTATTGGAAAATTTGAATTTTTGATGATCTGAAGCTCAATTCCTGTGGATCATCCTGCTGCCCTGGTAGAAGGGTAGCTCTAGCTGCAATCCTCTCACCAGTATCTACAATTTGACCCTCATCTTGATACATTTATGAAGCTGTATTCTTTCTTTATTCGATCTTTCTTATGGAAACCAGAGAGAAAGATAGAATCTCGTGTGGATTTCTAAAGGGCACGGCTGCTGATCTTTGGAACTCCTTGGTTTTTCAAAGGCTCTTTTCGGACAATTTGTTCTTCTCGGAATTCACTTTTGTACCTTGCAGTATTGAATTCGAGGTTCAAATCATCAATTCCTGGCTAGAGGAATTTGTGGGTTCGAATGCAGTTGGTCCGGCAGGGACATTCAGAGTCTATTGCAATTGGTTGGATTATTTGATCTCGGTTGAAGTTTATTCTCCCCAAGATCCTGCCCAATTTGAAGGAATTTCTCCTTAAATTTCCTTGAATTGTATGTGGGTCTCTTTGCAATCAAATCTACAGCATGTTAGGCTTCCTGATCATCTTAGTTTAATTTTGCTTCATTCCAATGGTTTCATATCCCCTGCTTTCTGTTAATTTCCCCCCTTTTCAATTGTTAAAAACTTTTGCATGAACTTTTGTTGTTTCTCCCTGAATTTGTCGTAATGGTCACAAATTTTCCGAAAAACCCTAAACATTTGGCTCTTCTTCACGCTTTCGCGCACCTTCCAGCTTCTGAACGATCCGCCATTCTCCCAAAATTGATTTCATATCAAAATCAGCCCTCTGAAACCATCCTCTTTGGTAACTTTGATAATTTGTTGCTCCCGCCTCCTGCTATGGATCCGATTTCCCACGATGTTCCTCATTGGGACAATTTGTCTGCTGATCCCGATCATAGGGGTATTCTCCATCCCCTGAACCCTGCTACTCAAATTCCTATTCCATATGGTGTTGCAAGAGGTCGCCCGGAGGTCCGCTCGGATGACGAACTTGATGAAAGACTCAAGCGTACATGAATTCCATATCTAAAAGATCGGAAAATGAAGATTTATCACGGTATTTCCTTGAATTTACCTGTTGTGCATTCTAAAATAGATGCTCTTTCAAATTCTGCTGTGATCATCAAAGTTCAAAAATGTGGAATTAAGCTTGAAAAATTGTGGGCCTTCCTCCTCAGTCTCAACAAAGGGATCCTAATTCAGGCTATCTATTGGCTCAATTACCCCTACATCACGCTTGAATGTGGGAATTCCAGATCAGCAAATTTCTTTCTCAACTATGGACCTATGACCTATGATACTTCTCAATTGTCCTTTCTCAAATGGCATCCTAAGCTTGACATTGATCAAATGAATAATCTTTGCATTGCCTCCACATCTCTTTTTGGGCTCAATCCTATTTATTGGGATGAAGAGTGCTTCAAGCTTTTGTTCAATTCTGTTGGAACTTATATATCTACTGAATATTCCCCTGCCAAACCTCCCAGAAGCTTTGTTCAGCTTGACCTTTTCAAAGATATCCCCCTTTCCATACCATTCATAGATGCCTTTGGTTTTGAATCTCAATTAAACCTTAGATGGTCTGGTTTGCCCTCTACATGTCAGAAATGCTTTCAAAGGCATTTCTGGTATTCTGATTGCAAAACTTCAACAGTGGACCCTCAAACTGACAGGCTCCAGCATGGGACACAGACTCAAGAAATTCAACCTCCAAACAAGATTTACATTCAACAGGATCCTGAAGAAAAGCAAGAAGATCAGCCTGATCTAATCACTGCTACAAAGGGGAATTCTAGTAAGAATTCACAATTCCAGAGGCTGCCAGAAAGTGACAGATTCAAATGGACTAAAGTAAATGGTAGCTATAAGAGAATACAGAGAAATAAGGCAGCTAGAGATGAGGAAAGAGACAGAGATAAAATGTGTGAAACAGCACACACAAATAATACAAAATATAATATGCCTCTAACTATGGGTGAACCTAAGCTGCTAGTAAAAGGGAATGTGATTGGGAAAGCTACCCAGGCTACAGACAAGCTAAATTTCACTCTGAGTGAAATAATTAAAGAAGCTAAAGGGAAAGCTCAATGCTCATATAATCTTATGGATTTCCCAGTCAAAAATAATAGTAAGAGTGGGTCATTAGATATGAAATCTCGAGACAAAGCAAAGTTCCAACTGAATTCAAGTCAGGTGAATTCACAACTGAAAATTTCCTTGCCAGCAAGTTTGAAACAGCAAAGCAACAACAAACCAAATGAGCTGAAAAAGGACTCTCATCCAGCTAGCAATTCAAGTCAAACTACTGAAGACTTGACTCAAGTATCAGTACAGCAGCAAGACAACCTACAGATCAACTCTCCAAATCCTTTTCAGGTATTATCTGACCTTAATAGTAATCTAGATCCTGAATTAAATAAAAGTAAGGTATGTGCTTCTCCTCAAATTTGTCCCTCATCTGCACCCTTAAAAGATTCTTCAGCTATCCATACCCATCCAGTTGACACAAACACTGTTGAATTGCCTTTCTTAATTGATTTGGACTTCCAAATGGTTGCAAGTCCTTGCTATCCTTTGAATACACCCAATAAGTTTATTGAACAGATGGCCTCTCTGCAAAATCATACCTCACATTCTTCAGATTCAAAAGAAGTTAGGGTGGATATTGACTCTGTGGCTGAACCTGAGATTGTTCCTGATACTCCTGAGGATATACAAAACATGGAGCTTCAAGGGAAAGCAACATCCAGGCAAGTTCTTAATTCTGTTCCTTTAAACAACTATAAAAATTCTATGTTTCATTTCTGCCCAGGGGGTTGTTCTGATTATTCTGATAGTGAGGGATATGGGAGTGATAAGGAAAACTGGGACAAAGAAGAATTCTTAAATGAAAGTCTTAGTATTGACCCTATGCAGGTGAAGTCCCAACCTATGAAAAAATCTGTCAGAAAGGATAGGACTAGTTATGATGTGGTTTTGTCTGGCTTCAATAAAACTCCAGCTCAGAATACGAGAAGTAAAAGGAAATCCAGAAAGATCAGGCTCTAGAATCTTCTTTCTTATTATCTCTCTCTTCTCTCATTGATATGAAGATTCTTTCTTGGAATCTCAGGGGAATTAAAGGCCCTCTAAAAAGAAGAAGAGCCATTGCTCAAATTAGGCAATATAATGCAGACATCATTATCCTTCAAGAACTTAAACTTCCCTCCTTTGAATGTAGTAATTTAGGGGAGTGGATTTATCCTAATTCTACCTCTATTTGGATCAGCTCATCTGGAGCAAGTGGTGGAATGGCCATTATCTGGAAGAAAGATATCAATCACTCCTCCTTCTATAACAGTCCCTCAAGAGCCTGGCAAGCCATGATCTGCTCGGTTGCTAATGCCAGATTTGGCATTATCAATGTCTATGCTCCTACCTCTCCAAAAGATAGAGAACCAATTTGGTCTGAAATGAATTCTTGGCTGAATGCCCAATCTCTTGAAAATTGGATTATTGCTGGTGACTTTAATAATACTCCATCTTGGGATCTTAAATTGGGAAATAAAATCAATATGTCCAGAACAGAAAGGGAGAACTGGGATACTCTTATTGCTGATAATAGTCTGATCTATATTCCCTCCTCTACTGCCACCTACACTTGGTCAAACAAACAAAAAGATAAAGCTAGAGTTTTCTGCACTCTGGACAGATTTTATGTCTCCAATCCTTCTACATCCTTCTGGGACAACAGCTATGTTACAAGTGATGAGGGAACTTCCATCTCTGATCATCAGCCCCAGTTCCTTCATACCTCTCATATCACCAACATCAAAAGAGAAGGGAGCACGCCTTACAAGTTCAATTCCTCATTGCTGGAAAATGAGAAATTCTGCTCTCAATTCAGATCCTTTTATGAGACTCTTTCCAACAATTCAAATGTGGTTGATGGTAGTCAATTGCCCTCTATGAAATGTTTTTACTCTAAGATCAAGCAAATCAAGGGGTGGATTAAAAACTGGTCCAAAATTATCAAGGAGGAGAGAAGCAAGGAAAAAAACCAGCTCCTAGTGTATATGAAGGATATTAGGTCTCTTCTTCAGAATGATCCGTCTAACTACAATCTTCATGTAGGTGAAGAAATTTTAGAGAGAAGAATTAAGAATATTGAGGAGATGGAAGCTAAGGGCTCAGCTATTAGATGTAAAATTAAATATACTAATGAAATGGACTCTGGCTCCTCTAAATTCTTCTTCAGGGTTGCCAAGAGTAGGGTTCTTAGAAACTCCATTGCTGAAACTATTGATGATCAAGGTAACAATTACAGTACTCATTCTGAAATTGCAAATTTCTTCAAGAGCAGGTATACGGATATCTTTAGTGATAAGCCAATTGACCCCAACATGGCCTCAGAAGCCAAAGAGTTTAATTCTATTGTGGATTCTATTCTTCTTGCTCCTAGGAAAATTATGGATGATGCTCTCATTGCCATTCCATCTCACATTGAGATCTATTAGATTCTAAATTCCTTTGGCAAAGGCAAATCTCCTGGGCCAGATGGCCTTCCTGCTGAATTTTACATCAAGTTCTGGGATATACTCAAAACTGATGTTATCTCCCTTGTCCATGCCTTCTGGAATGATAATCATTTGCATCCTTCAATTTCCAGTGGCTTTATCTCTCTGATTTCTAAAGTTGATCATCCTTCCAAGTTTCAGGACTGGAGACCCATCTCTCTCACCAACACCACCTACAAGCTCTGTGCTAAGATCATTGCTATGAGAATCAAAAGCTTCCTTCAAAGAAATATTAGCCAAAACCAATCAGCATTCCTTCCAAATAGATATATGTTGGATAATTATGTGGCTGCTATGGAAGGTCTGCACTGGAACAAAATTTCAAACCAAAACTGTATTCTTCTCAAGCTGGATTTTAAAAGAGCCTTTGATTCTGTGAGATGGGATTTTCTGGATTTTGCCATGTCTAAATTGGGTTTTCATCCTAAACTCATGAATCTTATACATGGTTTAAACTCTAGGTCCAATTCTGCAGTTCTCATCAATGGTGTCCCTTCTGGCTTCTTTCCTCTCTCTTGTGGAGTTAGGCAAGGATGTCCTCTAGCTCCCTATCTTTTCCTTGTGGCTGCTGAACTCTTAACTAAGGTCACTCTTCATTATCAGAATACTGCTCAGTTGAAAGGTTTAAAACTCCCAAATTCTGATGATAGTATTTATTCTTCAATATGCTGATGATACCTTTTCCTTTCTTGATGCTGATCTCCAAAATATCAATCTTTTTCTTAAGATCTTAAGGCAATTTTCTGCTGCCTCTGGTATCCAATTGAATTTGTGTAAAAGTATGATCATTGGTGACCTCAATACCCCAGTTCTAGCTGGCATCAATGTCCTTCCTTCTAATCAGGCAACCAAATTACTGGGGTTGCCTATAGCTTTGAATCATAGCATCAAAGGCCTCTGGGATCCTATTATTTCGAGAATCAAAAAGAAACTGAACAATTATGGAAATTATCTCTCTCTTGCAGGTAGATCTATCATTGCAAATGCTGTTCTTGCCAGTTCTCATGTCTACTTTTCCACAGCTCTAGTAGCTCCTAAATATGTCTATCTGGAGCTTGAGAAGATAATTAGAAATTTCATTTGGAAGGGAAGTCATCTGGTTAATTGGAATTCCATATGTAAGCCTAAAGTCTCTGGAGGTTTAGGTTGCAAGAACCTTTTTATTCAAGCTCAATCTCTTGCGGGTAAACTCATTTGGAAAGCTATTCATGGGAATCAATCTTCTGCTTATATCTTTATCAGGTATTGGATATCTTTAAGTCACCCTTGTGGTCATCCCTCAATACATCATCTGCTCCCTCATTCTGCTTTCAATCAATTGAAGCCAGGTCCCAACATCTCCCCTCTTATGCACAATCTCATCAAGGCTTGGAATGCTATCTCTCCTAATTTTCATTTCATTAAAAGAGAGGAGCTTCACTCTGATGTTCCAATCTTTTGGAACCCCATCATGACTGAGCAGAACTCTCCTGTTCTTGCTATCAAGCATCCCAGAATTTACAAGAAATGGCATGAGGCTGGTTTAGTCTATATCAGAGACATGTTTGTATGTGGTAGAATCATTTCTTAGACTAGATTGAAAGGTATTATCAGAGGCACCTCTTCTGATAAGAAAATTTATTCTTTCATCAAACCCTTCCTCTCAAATTTAGCTGTCAATTCTGGAAAAAGTGACTGGAGGGTAAATGACAAAGGGGATTACAAAGTGAAAAATGTTTACAATGCCATGACTTCCAACAATGAGGGATGTAAAGCTATGCTGAAATGGTCCATTACTTATGATCAGCTTAAAAGTTTATTTCATAATGTTTGGCATTCTTATTGTCCTCCTAAGCTCTCTTATTTCATTTGGCTCATTGCTAATGGTAGTCACGAACAATTTGGTCTCTATGTCCGGAAGAAACCCTAATATTTACGCTACTTGCCCTTTAGCTTGTAATAGGCCTGAGGACATGTGCCATATTTTCTTATGTAGCACCCTAAATGGTTTCTGGTCTTGGTTCTCTGATAAATTTAGGATTGAAATCAATGAGGATTTTATGTCCCTTATGAACCATGATAATAAATTTGATAATACAGTTATTAATATTGCCCTTTGGAACATTTGGAAAGCAAGGAATCGGGTGTTATATGGTAAAAAAAAAAGTGTGTCCATCTTCGGATAAAAATGCACTTTCGGTTTGATTTTGAGACTATTGCTACAAACACATAAAAAGAAATTTGGAGCTAATTTTGACAGAAATGGGAAGATTATGGTTTGTATAGGGGTCACTATGATTTGTTTGCTTCCAATCTAAATGTTGTGGACTCTAACTTATTTCTTTCTGATGATCCTAGAGTATCTTAATTTCTTACGAGGAGAAGGAAACAATAAATTTGATACCGCAGCACTCTCCTTTTTCCGAGATCTCGGGATCAAGTCATGGAAAATGACATTGCCACTTCAATGGAGTCATTCCTGATGAAAAGAGGACGTATGAGTTACAACAAGGAAAGTGAAGATATGTGGGCAAGTATATTTTGCAGGGAGGTCATCCAGATCCATTTATTGTGGAAATTCCTGACAGCAAATAATCGAATTCTCACAGAAGCTCAGCTCTCAAGATATAGAACATGGTACTACAGTCATAAATTACTGGCTGATCTATATGGGTCACTGCTAATTCTTCTGGAGGATAGGGATATGTTTCGACTCTGTTATCACAATAATTGGCCCCTTGTCCAATATCTCTTTGGTTCCACAGATGCCTTTAATGCCTACTTCAATTCTTACTTCTCGGATCATCTGCTTTGAAATCCCTGTCCATTTGGCCTTCAAACCAAGAAGCATATACTGGCTTTTATTTAATTTAGTTCTGGTTTACTCTTTTGGTGGATTACATTTTTGGCAGGTTTATAATCTTTCGAGAAGACTCAACAATTTGCTCGTTGGAATCGGTTCTGTTCCGGAATTGTGTCCTGCTGTTTACCTACTGCCATTTCATTCTACCAAGGGTGGTTGCTGATCGATCTTCCTCCTTAATCTGAAGACTTCATTTTACGCTCTGTTTACACTCTATTATCAATTGCTAGACTTCACTATAATTTTGATATGCTTCTCCTAAAAGCATACTTTTGCTATGTACTTTGAGATTTCATAATTAATGATAAAACCAACTCTTACTTAAAAAAAAAAAAAAAAAAAATTGTCATGCCTATCTAAGGCGCCTGCAACAAAGGGAAGAGTACCTGAGGTGCAGAGGAGGTCATTGTATAGTCTGGTTATTGCACCTATCCCCAGAGAGTTCTAATGAATAAGAAGATGACATGGGAAAAAAGATGCCTTCTTGCAGATGCAATTTTATGGAGAAGAAACGAAGCAAGAAAATTAAAAGAATATAGTGCCTTCTTACAGTCATAATTATACAAAAAATAAAAGAGCAAGAGAATAAAAGGAATATGGTGCACAATATACCTGTTTCATAATTGTAATCCTCAGCTTAAGGCTTTGCAACCATCTTTATCATCCGAAATAACAAATGCAATTTTGCATAAAAAGAGTGAGAGTGAATTAGAGACAATCGAATCCGACCTCAATGTGGGATCAAAAAGGTTACCATGAAAATTTCAAATTGCACACAAAGAAAGCAACAAAAGAATGAGGGAGAAAATGTGTGCCAAGACCTTGCTCGAACCTGTTTTTGCTACAAGCGGTGCATGTAATCAATCGATTGGGAGAAAAATAATAAGGCTTAGAATTGACAATGAGAATATAAAATTAAAACCTTACAATATATTCTCTTGTGGCAATCCAAGGCTGCTTTGTTGAGAATACTTCCCAGAAGCACCAGAACAAATGCTTTTGAAAAAGGCTGCAAGAAGATTATCTAACTTATATCCTAATCCTATACAAACAAAGGCACACACTCTTACAACAAATACAAAAAAGAGTCTAACCGAAACACAAAGGTTGTAGTATACCTCCATGCTTGTGAGCAAATCTAATATAAATATGGCCATCTGGTGACAAATCGAAGCCCACATGAAGTCAAATGAAATGATGGCTGCATCTATAGAAAGTTTAAACCGACAAAATATAGAACTCTGCCCTTCCCGAGAAATCAACCTCATTGTCTTTCTTGTCAAGGACCTTCCTCCTTTGTTGAGATAATTCATGGATATATAAAGCTACAATTTAAGAGCATAAAATTCCATCTTGGCATATGATATGGTAGACTTGACAGATACAACTAAAGTGTTCCCAACCAAGATCATATAACAGATTTTTGTATAATAAAAAAAGACACCTTGATTTGGCCCATTGAAACTGCGCGTTAGTTGAAAGTTCAAATCCAAATGGCCCAGTTGTAATAGATCATTGGCTGAAATATTGTGGATGTAGAATTTTCTTCTGATGCAAAGCTCTATAGCAGGAATCACCCATATCTTTGAAGCTGCCCTGGAAGCTGATGAACTCCCTGCTTTGTGGAGCTATTGCGGATATAGAATTTTTTTTCTGATGCAAAGCTTTGAATCATAGCATCAAAGGCCTCTGGGATCCTATTATTTCGAGAATCAAAAAGAAACTGAACAATTATGGAAATTATCTCTCTCTTGCAGGTAGATCTATCATTGCAAATGCTGTTCTTGCCAGTTCTCATGTCTACTTTTCCACAGCTCTAGTAGCTCCTAAATATGTCTATCTGGAGCTTGAGAAGATAATTAGAAATTTCATTTGGAAGGGAAGTCATCTGGTTAATTGGAATTCCATATGTAAGCCTAAAGTCTCTGGAGGTTTAGGTTGCAAGAACCTTTTTATTCAAGCTCAATCTCTTGGGTAAACTCATTTGGAAAGCTATTCATGGGAATCAATCTTACGCTTATATCTTTATCGGTATTGATATCTTTAAGTCACCCTTGTGGTCATCCCTCAATACATCATCTGCTCCCTCATTCTGCTTTCAATCAATTGAAGCCAGGTCCCAACATCTCCCCTCTTATGCACAATCTCATCAAGGCTTGGAATGCTATCTCTCCTAATTTTCATTTCATTAAAAGAGAGGAGCTTCACTCTGATGTTCCAATCTTTTGGAACCCCATCATGATCGAAAGCGTAACTCTCCTGTTCTTGCTATCAAGCATCGAATTTACAAGAAATGGCATGAGGCTGGTTTAGTCTATATCAGAGACATGTTTGTATGTGGTAGAATCATTTCTTAGACTAGATTGAAAGGTATTATCAGAGGCACCTCTTCTGATAAGAAAATTTATTCTTTCATCAAACCCTTCCTCTCAAATTTAGCTGTCAATTCTGGAAAAAGTGACTGGAGGGTAAATGACAAAGGGGATTACAAAGTGAAAAATGTTTACAATGCCATGACTTCCAACAATGAGGGATGTAAAGCTATGCTGAAATGGTCCATTACTTATGATCAGCTTAAAAGTTTATTTCATAATGTTTGGCATTCTTATTGTCCTCCTAAGCTCTCTTATTTCATTTGGCTCATTGCTAATGGTAGTCTGAACAATTTGGTCTCTATGTCCAGAAGAAACCCTAATATTTCTGCTACTTGCCCTTTAGCTTGTAATAGGCCTGAGGACATGTGCCATATTTTCTTATGTAGCACCCTAAATGGTTTCTGGTCTTGGTTCTCTGATAAATTTAGGATTGAAATCAATGAGGATTTTATGTCCCTTATGAACCATGATAATAAATTTGATAATACAGTTATTAATATTGCCCTTTGGAACATTTGGAAAGCAAGGAATCGGGTGTTATATGGTAAAAAAAGTGTGTCCATCTTCTGGATAAAAATGCACTTTCAGTTTGATTTTGAGACTATTGCTACAGCACATAAAAAGAAATTTGGAGCTAATTTTGACAGGAAATGGGAAGATTATGGTTTGTATAGGGGTCACTATGATTTGTTTGCTTCCAATCTAAATGTTGTGGACTCTAACTTATTTCTTTCTGATGATCCTAGAGTATCTTAATTTCTTACGAGGAGAAGGAAACAATAAATTTGATACCAGCAGCTCTCCTTTCAGTCAGAGATCTCGGGATCAAGTCATGGAAAATGACATTGCCACTTCAATGGAGTCATTCCTGATGAAAAGAGGACGTATGAGTTACAACAAGGAAAGTGAAGATATGTGGGCAAGTATATTTTGCAGGGAGGTCATCCAGATCCATTTATTGTGGAAATTCCTGACAGCAAATAATCGAATTCTCACAGAAGCTCAGCTCTCAAGATATAGAACATGGTACTACAGTCATAAATTACTGGCTGATCTATATGGGTCACTGCTAATTCTTCTGGAGGATAGGGATATGTTTCGACTCTGTTATCACAATAATTGGCCCCTTGTCCAATATCTCTTTGGTTCCACAGATGCCTTTAATGCCTACTTCAATTCTTACTTCTCAGATCACTGCTGAAATCCCTGTCCATTTGGCCTTCAAACCAAGAAGCATATACTGGCTTTTATTTAATTTAGTTCTGGTTTACTCTTTTGGTGGATTACATTTTTGGCAGGTTTATAATCTTTCGAGAAGACTCAACAATTTGCTCGTTGGAATCGGTTCTGTTCCGGAATTGTGTCCTGCTGTTTACCTACTGCCATTTCATTCTACCAAGGGTGGTTGCTGATCGATCTTCCTCCTTAATCTGAAGACTTCATTTTACGCTCTGTTTACACTCTATTATCAATTGCTAGACTTCACTATAATTTTGATATGCTTCTCCTAAAAGCATACTTTTGCTATGTACTTTGAGATTTCATAATTAATGATAAAACCAACTCTTACTTAAAAAAAAAAAAAAAAAAAAAAAAATTGTCATGCCTATCTCTACCGCAACAAAGGGAAGAGTACCGAGGTGCGAGAGAGGAGGTCATTGTATAGTCTGGTTATTGCACCTATCCCCAGAGAGTTCTAATGAATAAGAAGATGACATGGGAAAAAAGATGCCTTCTTGCAGATGCAATTTTATGGAGAAGAAACGAAGCAAGAAAATTAAAAGAATATAGTGCCTTCTTACAGTCATAATTATACAAAAAATAAAAGAGCAAGAGAATAAAAGGAATATGGTGCACAATATACCTGTTTCATAATTGTAATCCTCAGCTTAAGGCTTTGCAACCATCTTTATCATCTGAAATAACAAATGCAAGCTGCATAAAAAGAGTGAGAGTGAATTAGAGACAATCGAATCCGACCTCAATGTGGGATCAAAAAGGTTACCATGAGAATTTCAAATTGCACACAGCAAAGCAACAAAAGAATGAGGGAGAAAATGTGTGCCAAGACCTTGCTCGAACTGGTTTTTGCTACAAACAGTGCATGTAATCAATCAGTGGGAGAAAAATAATAAGGCTTAGAATTGACAATGAGAATATAAAATTAAAACCTTACAATATATTCTACTGTGGCAATCCAAGCTGCTGTTGAGAATACTTCCCAGAAGCACCAGAACAAATGCTTTTGAAAAAGGCTGCAAGAAGATTATCTAACTTATATCCTAATCCTATACAAACAAAGGCACACACTCTTACAACAAATACAAAAAAGAGTCTAACCGAAACACAAAGGTTGTAGTATACCTCCATGCTTGTGAGCAAATCTAATATAAATATGGCCATCTGGTGACAAATCGAAGCCCACATGAAGTCAAATGAAATGATGGCTGCATCTATAGAAAGTTTAAACCGACAAAATATAGAACTCTGCCCTTCCCGAGAAATCAACCTCATTGTCTTTCTTGTCAAGGACCTTCCTCCTTTGTTGAGATAATTCATGGATATATAAAGCTACAATTTAAGAGCATAAAATTCCATCTTGGCATATGATATGGTAGACTTGACAGATACAACTAAAGTGTTCCCAACCAAGATCATATAACAGATTTTTTGTATAATAAAAAAGACACCTTGATTTGGCCCATTGAAAGCTAGCGTTAGTTGAAAGTTCAAATCAAATGGCCCGATTGTAATAGATCATTGGCTGAAATATTGTGGATGTAGAATTTTTTTCGATGCAAAGCTCTATAGCAGGAATCACCCATATCTTTGAAGCTGCCCTGGAAGCTGATGAACTCCCTGCTTTGTGGAGCTATTGCGGATATAGAATTTTTTTTCTGATGCAAAGCTTTGAATCATAGCATCAAAGGCCTCTGGGATCCTATTATTTCGAGAATCAAAAAGAAACTGAACAATTATGGAAATTATCTCTCTCTTGCAGGTAGATCTATCATTGCAAATCTTCGTTCTTGCCGGGTTCTCATGTCTACTTTTCCACAGCTCTAGTAGCTCCTAAATATGTCTATCTGGAGCTTGAGAAGATAATTAGAAATTTCATTTGGAAGGGAAGTCATCTGGTTAATTGGAATTCCATATGTAAGCCTAAAGTCTCTGGAGGTTTAGGTTGCAAGAACCTTTTTATTCAAGCTCAATCTCTTGCGGGTAAACTCATTTGGAAAGCTATTCATGGGAATCAATCTTCTGCTTATATCTTTATCAGGTATTGGATATCTTTAAGTCACCCTTGTGGTCATCCCTCAATACATCATCTGCTCCCTCATTCTGCTTTCAATCAATTGAAGCCAGGTCCCAACATCTCCCCTCTTATGCACAATCTCATCAAGGCTTGGAATGCTATCTCTCCTAATTTTCATTTCATTAAAAGAGAGGAGCTTCACTCTGATGTTCCAATCTTTTGGAACCCCATCATGACTGAGCAGAACTCTCCTGTTCTTGCTATCAAGCATCCCAGAATTTACAAGAAATGGCATGAGGCTGGTTTAGTCTATATCAGAGACATGTTTGTATGTGGTAGAATCATTTCTTAGACTAGATTGAAAGGTATTATCAGAGGCACCTCTTCTGATAAGAAAATTTATTCTTTCATCAAACCCTTCCTCTCAAATTTAGCTGTCAATTCTGGAAAAAGTGACTGGAGGGTAAATGACAAAGGGGATTACAAAGTGAAAAATGTTTACAATGCCATGACTTCCAACAATGAGGGATGTAAAGCTATGCTGAAATGGTCCATTACTTATGATCAGCTTAAAAGTTTATTTCATAATGTTTGGCATTCTTATTGTCCTCCTAAGCTCTCTTATTTCATTTGGCTCATTGCTAATGGTAGTCTGAACAATTTGGTCTCTATGTCCAGAAGAAACCCTAATATTTCTGCTACTTGCCCTTTAGCTTGTAATAGGCCTGAGGACATGTGCCATATTTTCTTATGTAGCACCCTAAATGGTTTCTGGTCTTGGTTTCTCGATAAATTTAGGATTGAAATCAATGAGGATTTTATGTCCCTTATGAACCATGATAATAAATTTGATAATACAGTTATTAATATTGCCCTTTGGAACATTTGGAAAGCAAGGAATCGGGTGTTATATGGTAAAAAAAGTGTGTCCATCTTCTGGATAAAAATGCACTTTCAGTTTGATTTTGAGACTATTGCTACAGCACATAAAAAGAAATTTGGAGCTAATTTTGACAGGAAATGGGAAGATTATGGTTTGTATAGGGGTCACTATGATTTGTTTGCTTCCAATCTAAATGTTGTGGACTCTAACTTATTTCTTTCTGATGATCCTAGAGTATCTTAATTTCTTACGAGGAGAAGGAAACAATAAATTTGATACCAGCAGCTCTCCTTTCAGTCAGAGATCTCGGGATCAAGTCATGGAAAATGACATTGCCACTTCAATGGAGTCATTCCTGATGAAAAGAGGACGTATGAGTTACAACAAGGAAAGTGAAGATATGTGGGCAAGTATATTTTGCAGGGAGGTCATCCAGATCCATTTATTGTGGAAATTCCTGACAGCAAATAATCGAATTCTCACAGAAGCTCAGCTCTCAAGATATAGAACATGGTACTACAGTCATAAATTACTGGCTGATCTATATGGGTCACTGCTAATTCTTCTGGAGGATAGGGATATGTTTCGACTCTGTTATCACAATAATTGGCCCCTTGTCCAATATCTCTTTGGTTCCACAGATGCCTTTAATGCCTACTTCAATTCTTACTTCTGAGATCACTGCTGAAATCCCCGGTCCATTTGGCCTTCAAACCAAGAAGCATATAATCGGCTTTTATTTAATTTAGTTCGGGTTTACTCTTTTGGTGGATTACATTTTTTGTGTTTATAATCTTCGAGAAGACTCAACAATTTGCTCGTTGGAATCGGTTCTGTTCCGGAATTGTGTCCTGCTGTTTACCTACTGCCATTTCATTCTACCAAGGGTGGTTGCTGATCGATCTTCCTCCTTAATCTGAAGACTTCATTTTACGCTCTGTTTACACTCTATTATCAATTGCTAGACTTCACTATAATTTTGATATGCTTCTCCTAAAAGCATACTTTTGCTATGTACTTTGAGATTTCATAATTAATGATAAAACCAACTCTTACTTAAAAAAAAAAAAAAAAAAAAAATTGTCATGCCTATCTAAGGCGCCTGCAACAAAGGGAAGAGTACCTGAGGTGCAGAGGAGGTCATTGTATAGTCTGGTTATTGCACCTATCCCCAGAGAGTTCTAATGAATAAGAAGATGACATGGGAAAAAAGATGCCTTCTTGCAGATGCAATTTTATGGAGAAGAAACGAAGCAAGAAAATTAAAAGAATATAGTGCCTTCTTACAGTCATAATTATACAAAAAATAAAAGAGCAAGAGAATAAAAGGAATATGGTGCACAATATACCTGTTTCATAATTGTAATCCTCAGCTTAAGGCTTTGCAACCATCTTTATCATCTGAAATAACAAATGCAAGCTGCATAAAAAGAGTGAGAGTGAATTAGAGACAATCGAATCCGACCTCAATGTGGGATCAAAAAGGTTACCATGAGAATTTCAAATTGCACACAGCAAAGCAACAAAAGAATGAGGGAGAAAATGTGTGCCAAGACCTTGCTCGAACTGGTTTTTGCTACAAACAGTGCATGTAATCAATCAGTGGGAGAAAAATAATAAGGCTTAGAATTGACAATGAGAATATAAAATTAAAACCTTACAATATATTCTCTTGTGGCAATCCAAATTCTTTGTTGAGAATACTTCCCGAAGCACGGAACAAATGCTTTTGAAAAAAGGTCTGCCAAGAAGATTATCTAACTTATATCCTAATCCTATACAAACAAAGGCACACACTCTTACAACAAATACAAAAAAAAGAGTCTAACCCGAAACACAAAGGTTGTAGTATACCTCCATGCTTGTGAGCAAATCTAATATAAATATGGCCATCTGGTGACAAATCAAGCCCACATGAAGTCAAATGAAATGATGGTCTGATCTATAGAAAGTTTAAACCGACAAAATATAGAACTCGCCTTCCCGAGAAATCAACCTCATTGTCTTTCTTGTCAAGGACCTTCCTCCTTTGTTGAGATAATTCATGGATATATAAAGCTACAATTTAAGAGCATAAAATTCCATCTTGGCATATGATATGGTAGACTTGACAGATACAACTAAAGTGTTCCCAACCAAGATCATATAACAGATTTTTGTATAATAAAAAAAGACACCTTGATTTGGCCCATTGAAACTGCGCGTTAGTTGAAAGTTCAAATCCAAATGGCCCAGTTGTAATAGATCATTGGCTGAAATATTGTGGATGTAGAATTTTTTCTTCGATGCAAAGCTCTATAGCAGTGAATCACCCATATCTTTGAAGCTGCCCCGAAGTCGATGAACTCCCTGCTTTGTGGATCTATTGCGGATATAGAATTTTTTTTCTGATGCAAAGCTCTATGCAGGATTCACCCATATCTTTGAAGCTGCCCTAGAAGCTGATCAACTCCCTGCTTTGTGGAGCTATTGCGGATATAGAATTTTTCTTCTGATGAAAAGCGCTATGGCGGGGATTCACCCATCTCTTTGAAGTCGCCCGAAGCTGATCAACTCCCCCGCTTTGAGGAGCCCAATTTTGGTGCATATGGATATTTGGATACATTGGAAGCATCCATTGAAAGCTGATAACCTGATTTCTTTGAAATCAGCACCTTTTCTTTTCCACAAATTTATGTATCAAATCCAATGCATGCCACTGCTTGAATGTACTTTTTTGAAAGCATTATTTGATAAGGCACAAAGGATGTGCTGCTAATCATTCTAGATCGGAGTTTGAAGCTACGTCATCAAACTACTTAAAATCTCTGCTGTTGTTTGAGGAGAGTACGGAGGAGAATATGGGCCTTCCCCATCCCATCTCCGCATACTGCTTAGGGACTTCGTTTTTACAAAACAATGCCCATACTAATACTACTAATACCTCTCTCAGAGTAGAAAGAAACCGCCTTCTTACAGGCATGCCACCACAAAAGAACCACTATAAGAAGAAATGTTATAGCACATGCAGCCTCGGATGAAGGCCTTTGGCAAGAGAGGTGTGTCTCTGCATGTATCCGGATTTGTGGGTGCATAGGATAGATAGATTCGGGCACCATACTACTGCAGGTTTCAGGGATGGCCCAGTATTATGCATGACCCAGGTACCATGCCTTGCTTGTATCTGAGGTAATCTAAAAAGAGGTATTGCATGTAATGGAGAGGCATTACCTTGAAAATCGATCCATGTGCATACATGCAAGCGGCCTCTTCCATCAGCAACGGAACAAAACCTTAATCACAGCAGCTGAACTGAGCTTGCAAAGTAAATAAGTTTCTATTCGGCCTGAACCTAGCTATTCAAGCCTAATCTGTAACTGATGATGATGAATGCAAAAAATAGCTGAAGAAAATAGTTACCTGAGGTTTCTGAGTAAACCGTAGCATGATCCACGTTTCCTGCAGAGTCCAGACGCTTCCAGAATAGAGCTTAATAAGAATGCTTTCTTTGAAGCTCCGGCTCTGAATCTAACATCTCTGATATCAAATTCGACCCAAAAGCAGGCCACGTTGTACATGCCAATGCATGCACCGTGCACCCTCGCCCTAAATCGAATTTCCCATTTTTAGAAATGGGCGAATTTGTAAATCATAGGAAAACCCACATTCCCGATTTTTGGTGCACCGGAATGTTTTTTCGGCATTTAAAACATTCAAAACCATAGAAAACTGACCTTAAAAAAAAATTCAAAAAATTTTCGGAACCCCGGAAAAACCAAATTTAAACAATAGGATGACATAGATAACATATTAATAGGTTTATCAATTGACATATTTGTAACTTTAGCCTAGCAATGTTGGGCTTGGTTTGCCATGTATAACAATACGTCTCTAGCTTTGCCTATCAATTTTCAAATTAGAATGAAGAAGCTCTAAAATTTATAGTATATTTTGGTTTATGTCTGGCTCTTTTCTTCTCTATGATCATCTACATGCGCCAACTCATGCCCAGCAACGCTGGGCACCATTACTAGTGCATTGAATATTTCCTTGGGGCATTATAAGCAACATTTGAAATTAGAATCTAGTGAGTGAGAACCAACATAGCATTAAGCAAGAGTTTAGTGAGTGAGAACCAACATAATATTAAGCAAGAGTTTGCAACCTCTGTCTCTCATAGTATGCCTCCAGAGAAATAGCTTGATAATTAATGTGGCTTATTACTTTCTTTGTCCGTCTAGAAACTTGATGCATCCCCATTATTTGAACATCAAATGGCACTACTTGTTTATATGAGTACATTCTAGATTGTTGCTCACTCTTACCATTTGAACACACAATGAATAAGGCATTTGAGCAGACAAAAAAGGGGTAGGATATGTTATAGCTCCGCGATAAATTAGAAAATAAAAGGATTATACTTCAAGGTTGGCATAGAGGAACCAAAGCACTGCCACCTCCAAATTGATATATGCCTCCAAATTGATATAGTACGTCTTTGCATTTGTTAGCCATGTGAGAACACAAAGGCAGTAGAACAACAAGTACTGGAATGATATCAAATGTCTTGCAAGACTACACTCAATTGCGAAGACTACATAGCATCAGCAAGCTTCTAAGCTGTGAGGGTTCATTCGACCCATCTTTAAAATAGAGAAGAGAGAGATGGAACAATTGGATCAATTTGCATTGCATATTCTACAAAACTAGTAATAGTGCCCAGCATTGCTGGGCATAATTTGGGAGCCTATGTGGAGAGAAACCTATTCAGCCTAGACTTTTCATAAATCATATAATAGAAACCAAGCCCAGTGTTGCTGAGCTATAAAAAGTTTTTGTGCATTTAATATACTTTTCCTTTCCTTTGGTTTTTGCTCTATCCCATGTTTCTTCTTTTTCCTCATTATCCTACACAGTTTCCTTTTTCCTTTTTTCTTATTTTTCTCACATGTTATCTTTTTTCCTTCTCCCCTTTTTCTTGTTTTTAGCCCCCTTCTCCCTCCCCTTCCCTTCCCTTCCCTTCCCTTTTCGTTCCCCTTCCCTTTCCCCTTCTCCTTTTTCCCTTTCCCTTCCCATTTCCCTATCTATCTATCCTTCTTCTGATAGGCTTTCTCTCTTCCCTTTTCACCTTTTTCCCGCCCTTCCCATTTTCCCTTTCTTTTTCCCTTTTCTTTTTATTTTCTCTTACCCTTTTTCCATACCCCTTTTTCTTCTCTTTTCCCCACCTTTTTGTGTGGCCCTTTTCTTCCTTTCCCCACCATCTTTCTCTTTATCTGTGCTCTTTTTCCCATGTCTTTTCCCATTTTCCTCATGCCTTTTTTCCCTTCCCTTCCCCCCTTTCTGCGTCCCTTTTCTTTTTTCCTTTCTCTTCCCTTTTCGTCCCTTTCCCACCCTTTTACTTTTATCCGTGCCCTTTTTCCCTTTCCCTTTTCTCATTCCTTTTCATTTTCGCTTTCCCTTTCCCCTTTCATATGACTTTTTCCATTCGCATTTCTTCATCTATTTTATGTGCCCTTTTTCTTTTTTTTTTTCCATCATCTTCTGCCTTTTTCCTCCTCCACTTTCTCATTTTCTCTCTTTTTTTCCCTTTTCCATGCTCTTTTTCCCTTTCCTCACCCTTTTCCTCTTCCCCTTTTTCTCATGCCCTTTTCCCCTTCCTCTCTTCCTTTTTTTCCATTCCTTGCTCTCCATGATTTTCTGTTCCCCTTTTCCTCCTTTTTCCCACCCTTTCCTCTTTCCCTTTTCTCGGTGCCTTTTTATCTTCCCTTTCCCCCTCTTTTTTTCTTTTCCCCCTTCCATGTCCTTTTCTAATGCCATTTTCCCCTTTTCTTCTCCTCTTTCCTCACACTTTTTCTCTCTAACCTTTCCCTTCCTTTTTTCAATGCTCTATCTTCGCTTCTCTTTCCTCTTTTTTCAACCTTTCCCTCTTCCCCTTTTTTGCATGCCCTTTTCCCCTTCCCCTTTGCCCTTTTTCTAGGTACCCTTTTTCCATTTCCATCCCCCTTTTTTCTTTTTTTCTTTTCCTTTCCCTTTCCCTCATCCCATGCGCTTTATTCGTTCTTTTCTTCCCATCCTTTTCATATTCATCTTTTTCCCCACCCTTTTCCCACCCTTTCCGTCTTTCCCTTTTCAATATGCCTTTTATCTTCCTTTTTCCCCTCTCTTTTCCTTTTCCCCTTTCGCTTTCCCTTTTTCCATGTCATTTTCCCCTTCCATTCTCCTCTTTCCTCACCTTTTCTCTCTAATCTTTTCCCTTTTTCTTTTTGATGCTCTCTTTTTTCTTCTCTTTTCCTCTTTTTTCATCTTTTCCCTCTTCTTTTTTTCCCATGCCCTTTCCCCCTTCCCTTTTGCCCTTTTCCTCGTGCCCTTTTTCTAGGTTCCCTTTTCCATCTCCCTTATTCTTTTTTCTTTTCCCATGCGCTTTGTTTGTCCCCTTCTTCCCACCTTTTTCCCTTACCTTTTTTCTCCTTTTCACGCTCTTCCCTTCTTCCTTTTTCCGTTGCCCCTTTTCCTTCCCTTTCTCCCTCTCTATTTCTATTCCTTTTTTTTCATTTTTCCCATGCCATTTTTCCTTCCCTTTTTCCTTTCTTTGTCCTTTTCCTCTTCCCATTTTTCCCACGCCCTTTTCCCCTTCCCTTTTCCCTTTTACCCGTGCTTTTCCTCCCCTTTCCTTTTCCTTTTTCCTTAAGAGATCAAATCATGACTAATCACGATAGTGGGAAGTCGTGCGATAAATCTCGGCCTTCAGTTTCAATCAGATAATCTCAGCCATTTAAATTAGGGCTTGATCCATTCAATACGGTATAACATTATAATATAAGATAATGCAGTCAAATCTTTGGACGTTGTCAGAACAAAACATTCTTGAATGTGCAGAATGGCTAATAATGTTTATCTTTTCAAAACATTCTTGAATGTGCTGAATGGCTAATAATGTTTATCTTTTAGAAACCCTGGACAAAGATATTCAATCAGCTCAGTCAATATTTTATTTCTAAATCACATGGATTGTTATAAATGGTCCTAGGCAGCCTAAAAACATGTCTCAATCTTTCATGGTTAGATATCTCATTATCCATATACTTCAATTTTGCACATTTTGTATTCTAGATGAAGGGGAGGACTGTATTCTGTGAAGTAACTGAAGGAGCCCAGCTTTTTAAAACCCAAAAACTATCAGATGCATTGGCTATTTTGGCAAGCTTTGAAGTACAAAATCGAATACCATAATACCAACAAAAAATGTGAATATTTTGGGATCATCCAAGCCTTTTCCTTTGCCTACTCTTTCATCCATGACATACAATAAGGTAGCAAGGTACATAGCCTTGCCACAGACATGGAAAAACCATAAAAGATCAAAAAACTGACAACCTCTTGGATGATGCAAACTTTGTCAGAAATGGGAAGCATCTTATGTGCTTGTTTACAGTGATCAAGGGAAGCCTCCCCCTGCTCAAAGAAGTCTATGAGACTGTACTTCCATTAGCACTGATATGAGATTTACAATTAGCTGGATTAGATCATAAGCACAAAGTTGGTCAATTCTTTCTGCTGAATTCGCAAAGGAATCTGCAATACGTGTAAGACACATACATGCATGCTCCAAGGGGGATTCACTCATATATAAGGGGGATATGCCATCTGCGTGCATGGGGTGGCAAAAAACCCCCCTGTATACGGATCTTTAAAAGCAAATTTTGACCCCTTTCGAATAAAAATTACCTAGAATAGTGCAAAAAATACCAGAAAAAGGACCCCCTGCCGACCATATATGTACGAAAATGGGTCCAAAAAACCCCCTTCCCGTGCATGCCGATGGGTTATACGCCCAAAACTGTGAACCCCCCTTGGCATGCTCTACAACTTGATATGCAGCCAAAGTTCAAAGAGTCATGTCTAAAATAGATTTAATATTTGAAGTAAAAAGAATGTTGTTAATGGTAACTTAGAATCTTGGCTTTGCAAAAGCGCTGTCAAAATGGGCACATCCATCATCACAATATCAGTATAATCCGATGTAACTTGCCCACAAATATTTGCAGCTGTAGAAACAACTGCTCTCTGACAAATACAATGCCAACAACGACTTAGTACAAAGAAAAGTATCCATGTCCTAATGACAATTTCACAAGTTACTTGTACACTGGTAGAAAAGAAATCTAGGTAGGACAATACAGCCATAAGAGCTCCACTTCACAAGCAAGCACTTGGATGCTCATGAGAGATTTTTTCCAGAGCTTGTAAACTCAATCGCTTAGTACTTATTTGCTCTGCCAAATCGATATACTCAATAGTGAGGAAAACGGTCAAAATATGCAGATTTCTCAAACTGGGTTACATATGATTGCAACCGGGCCCATTCTTCTTGTTCAACAATGGTAGTGCCCCACCACAGCCGAAGAAACTCACCACAGCCGAAGAACCAATTTCTATTGAGAAGACCCAGCTTTCCATTTCCAGATCTATATGATAATCTTAGGGCGAAATAAATACATCTTTGCTCTTCAAATAAAATGGAGAGTTTCTTGATGTTGAATCCGGAATTCCATGGCATCGGCCCCCTGGTTTACATAATCAAATCGGCCATAGCATGCCAATTTTACTCCCTCTAAACTTCTAATTGACTGTTTTTTGGTCTGCTGGAGCACGACCTCTGAACTTTTGGTTGCCTATTCTCTATTTATGTTTGCTTCCAAATAACCTAACAAGGGTCATGGACCAAAGCGGCCAGCTCTTAGAAAATGGGCGAGGGGCAGGCAGCACGGGCTGTGCGGTTGCTCCTCCTCACGCTGAAATTCTTGTGCATCGAACTCTAATCGAGATACACAGTCAACCACGTGAAATCTGAACAATAAAATGAAATGATCAAATCTCAGCCTTTGGATTTACGGCTGGGTCCAACACTTACGATAAAAATTTATAATATAAGATATGTTTTATCTTATATTATAACGGTATACCATAAATCTTGGATTGGATCAAGCTCTAATATGAATGGCTGAGCTCATCTAGCTGCATCCAAAGGCCAAGATTTCTCATACAACTTCCTACCACCTTGATTGGTCATGTTTAGATCTCTTATGGGGAAAGGGTAAAGGAAAAAGGGGGAAAAAGAAAAGGGAGGAGGCAAAAAGGCATGCGGAAACGGGAAAATGAGAAGGGAAAAAGGTGGGGATAGGGGAGAAAAATGTATGGGAAAAGGGGAAGGAAAACTCAAAAGGGAAGGGAGAAGGGAATCTGAGAAAAGGGAAGAGGTAAAGGGGAAAAGGAAAGGGTAAATGGCATAGGAAAAAGAAAAAGAGTGGGGAAAAGGGAGAAGAATGGGAAAAGAAAGCGGAAAAAAAAGAGCATGGGAAAAGAAAAGAAAAAAAGCCATGGGAAAAAGGAGAAAAAGGGAAAGGGTGTGCAAAGAAGAAAATGGAAGGGAAATGGCATGGAAAAGGAAAAGAGAGACAGAAAGGGAAGGGAAAAGAGGCAACAAAAAAAGGAAAAGAATGAAAGCTTGGGAAAATGAGGAAAAGGGCAACAAGAAAAGGATGGGGAGAAGGAAAGGAAAAAAGGAAAAATGAAAGGAGAAAGAAAAAGGGAGGGATAAAGGAGGAAATGGAACCTTGAAAAATGGCATTAGAAAAAAGGAAGAGGGAAATGACAAAAGGGAAGTGGGAAAGGACACGAAAAAAAAAAAAGAGGAAAAGGGTGAAGAAAGGAAAAAATTGAAGCGAAAAAAAGGCTGGAAAAAAAAAGATAAGGGAAAAGAAGGAAAGGGTGGGGAAAAGAGAAAAACGGGCATAGAAAAAAAAGAAAGAGAAAATTTGTGGGAAAATTCGTTCTCATAGGTTCCTTATGTCTTGAGAAGACCTGTTACTGTGTTAATCGAGTCCCTTCAATTATAGAGGCCGAAAACCCAACCTTATGAATGGGGCATTCACACTACATCAATAAGCATGTTTTTCATGAAGAAAATCCATCAAAGAGTATCTAAAGGGGGTAAGTAAGTTAAGGTACATCAAAGAAATTTGACTTCCTTACAGAGCCCTATGCATATACTGTATCATATGTCTAAAATTTTGAACCTATGGTGGGGCGACCACCTATATATGCTTCCATGTGAACTCGATAAGAACATATAACAAGCTTGTCTCTTTAGCTAGTAAGACTTTGTATAATATAGATATAATTCATCCAAAACTTTGTAGAGATATCTAAATGTTTCAGGTATTAATTGGAATTGCGAATATGAGCCAATAAAAGTCCAAATTCAAACTGTGAAATATGCCATGTGGCTTGTAATGAAATTATAGGTTGGGTAAATACGAGTTTGGGGCATGGATAAATACGAAGTAATCGATATTACACACTTATTCCATGTGGTCTCAATAAACACATTGCACGACAAGACATGCAACAATATAGTGGGGCTATGTCAATTATAGAGGCCTAAGAATCCAATAATAAATTGAATGTCACGAGAAGATCTACTACTATGTTAGTCGTGTCCCTTCAATTAAGAGGCCTAGAAGCCAATGTTATGAATGGGGCATTATCAATAAGCACGTTTTCCACGAAGAAATTCATCAAAGAATATTCGAGGTGCTAATTAAATTAAGTTATATCAAAGAGAAGGTTCTTGATTATCGAAGTCTATGAGTGCTATCTTCAATAGCCTATTGGTCTATGGACGATAAAAAACCATTCAATTCTATGTTTCCACCTTCAAAACTTGAAACCTCAAGATAAAGCATGTGAAAAAATAGAATATAATAGAATAAAGGGGTTTTTATCGTCCACGGAGATCAATTGGCATATGGGACCCAATAAAATGGTGTAGTAGACTTATTACTATCTGAGTTAAAAAAACCTCCGCCTCGAAGGCTTTTCGAGGGAAAAACTGTGAGAAGAATAAGAGTGTTGTCAAACTGTACAAATATACACCATGAGAAAAATGTATACACATGTCAGGCAAGTGCCCGACGACATAGCTGATCCCGCCGATCCATGACCTCTTGAAGTTATGATACCAGCATCCATACCAAGGCCATGCTCAACATCTCATGTAACGACTTGACAGGCCTGACCAACTCAGTGTAATGTGCCTGTATTTGATCGTAAACTAGACAGATTTGAAGGGTGTGGCATTCGTCTTCCACTGTTCCCACTTGGCAACATTGACAAAGTCTGTCTTGGCGCGGCTCTCTAATCCGTCTTCGCGTCTCAATTTGGAGGCGATGTGCACCTCTGTGGATTGAGGCAATGGATCTGTGCCTTTTCATGTGCAGATGGATGCCAGGTATCGTTGTAGGCCCCACTCCAATGTGGCGTTTATATGGTGCTGGTAATGTGTCGTCTTGTCCTGTTCAAGGGCGCTAGCCTAGCATCCCAGAGCTTGCTGAAGAAGCATTTGTCACGGTATTGTCTCACTGCACTAATCAACTCTGCCTGCATATCATCCAAGTCAGGCGCTTTTCCATTGGATAGAAGCTTTAAGCCCTAGTCTACATTTGCCTCTATGATTTTTAGCACTGGGTCCTGCTGTGGGGGTACCGTTGCTTGTGCACCCTCAGTGTTGTTGAACTGTTGCAGCGGCCTCCACTGCTTGGGGGTGATGTTCCTATAGATTGCACTAGACTTCTGAGCATCCCTCGCTATAGAAGGTCCTGGGATGGCGGTCCAAGAGGAAGAACATTTTTTGTTGATGGGCTGCATTGTACCTGGCTTCTCTATCTTTAAGAAAATTGCGATGTTGTCTCACCGGGTGCGATCATAGAGAAGGGTCTGTGATCTGGTGAAGTTGGCGTCTGTATTCCTTGCACTTAGCATCAAACCATTGGTTATGGGGGAAGGTCGTGGTCCCCGAGGTTCGTCGAGGGCAGATTCTTCCAAAGCATCTTTCTGCAGTGGCTCCCGAGGATTTCAATCAGCCTGCTCGCCTGTATGTTCTAGCATAGAGGACTGTGGAATATCTGCCAAGTCATGAGTGAACATCCGAGCGTATGCATGTTCATAGTCCAATTGCAGCTGAGGCCTACGAGGAGGTGTTGGATAGGAGGTTGGAAGTACCTCCCAAGCCAGCTGCAAGTAGAGTGGCAGGTGGTCTGAGTCCATCTCCCCATCTTGACCATCTGTTCCAACTTGAAACTGCTCGATGACATGCACATCCTGCTTAGCCACCAGTACATAGTTCACCACACTAAACCCAACCCCCTGATTCTCTTGCCTACAATTCTACTCGTGAGTGGAGTGCCAGTCCATTGCAAATTTCCAGGTCGAAGATACTGCAAAGCAACGAAAGCTGCCTACCATAATGCATCACCTGATTGTCATCGAAGATCCGTGTCCAAGCTCCTTCTGAAGGGTGCAGTTGCAATACATTGTCTGCCAAGGGGTGAAATCGCAGGCTGTTCTGCACCAATGCGTGCATTGAAATCTCCAACGAGCATGACACTGCCCCATTGCTTGTGTTGTTATATTGTGATTGTGCAGTCCCCTGCAACTGCTTGCCTTGACGTAGTATAACGGCTTGCTCTTTGCATCCTTCAGGTACTGTTACCTGCAATTCTCTCCCCCCTTTTTTTTTTTTTGAGGAAAAGGAAGGATTATATTAATCATAAATCAAAACATACAGGATAAAGGCTCAGAGCCTATACAGTAGAAAACAGGAAAAGAACTGAACAAAGATCTGTCAACATAGACAGATTACATAAAGTTTCCAAAATTAGAGCCATAGAAAGCACCATCACAGCCAAATTCCACCATCAGGGGCCGAGATCTGTTCAGGGGGGCTAGAGACAGCCATCGAAAGGGAAGAAACAACAGAGACGGGAAGAGATGAAAAATTGAGCAGAGATGACAGAATAGTAGGGAGATCGGGAAAAGAGTGGGTGGCAGTAAGGGGCATGGAGTAACAGGGGGTGCAGCCCAATTAATCTCTGCCCAAGAGTTACCTACAATTCTCGCCTAGAGATTTTTCCAAGCTTCTGTTGATGCCTAGTTTATTATGTGGAGACTTCAATGTATGATGGTTAAAATGAAATTCCACGATAATTTTACAACTTTGAGCATGATCTAGCTATATTGAAATGCATGAAAAGGAATTTTAAGTATGATTGTTCTTGGTCCCTTGCTTGCTCCATTGCCCATCGATACACTCTCACCTCTAGCTATAAAATGTGAAAGAGGCATCATAGTCCATTGTTGAAGGGGGTTGGGAAACATCTCAATCTGCTGTCGGTATATGTAAAATTCAAGCAGCAGACTACTGAGACTGTCAATCGCGAGGGTCTTGGTGGAAGTTATTAAAAGAGATTGAGTGTTACAAATGTATAGCCCATGTATCCTATTGTTTAAATTTGGTTTTTCCGGGGTTCCGAAAATTTTTTGAATTTTTTTTTAAGGTCAGTTATGTTTTAAATGCCGGAAAAAAATTCCGGTGCACCAAAAATCGGGAATGTGGGTTTTCCTATGATTTACAAATTCGCCCATTTCTAAAAATGGGAAATTCGATTTAGGGCGAGGGTGCACATTGGCATGTACAACGTGGCCTGCTTTTGGGTCGAATTTGATATCAGAGATGTTAGATTCAGAGCCGGAGCTTCAAAGAAAGCATTCTTATTAAGCTCTATTCTGGAAGTATCTGGACTCTGCAGGAAACGTGGATCATGCTTGGCTAGAGCACGGTTTACTCAGAAACCTCATGTAACTATTTTCTTCAGCTATTTTTTGCATTCATCATCATCAGTTACAGATTAGGCTTGAATAGCTAGGTTCAGTCCGAATTAGAAACTTATTTACTTTGCAAGCTCAGTTCAGCTGCTGTGATTAAGGTTTTGTTGCGTTGCTGATGGAAGAGGCCGCTTGCATGTATGCACATGGATCGATTTTCAAGGTAATGCCTCTCTATTACATGCAATATCTCTTTTTAGCTTACCTCAGATACAAGCAAGGCATGGTACCTGGGTCATGCATAATACTGGGCCATCCCTGAAACCTGCAGTAGTATGGTGCCCGAATCTATCTATCCTATGCACCCACAAATCCGGATACATGCAGAGACACACCTCTCTTGCCAAAGGCCTTCATCCGAGGCTGCATGTGGTATAACATTTCTTCTTATAGTGGTTCTTTTGTGGTGGCATGCCTGTAAGAAGGCGGTTCCTTTCTACTCTGAGAGAGGTATTAGTAGTATTAGTATGGGCATTGTTTTGTATAAACGAAGTCCCTAAGCAGTATGCGGAGATGGGATGGGGAAGGCCCATATTCTCCTCCGTACTCTCCTCAAACAACAGCAGAGATTTTAAGTAGTTTGATGACGTAGCTTCAAACTCCGATCTAGAATGATTAGCAGCACATCCTTTGTGCCTTATCAAATAGTGCTTTCAGAAAAGTACATTCAAGCAGTGGCATGCATTGGATTTGATACATAAATTTGTGGAAAAGAAAAGGTGCTGATTTCAAAGAAATCAGGTTATCAGCTTTCAATGGATGCTTCCGATGTATCCAAATATCCATATGCACCAACATTGGGCTCCTCAAAGCAGGGAGTTGATCAGCTTCCAGGGCAGCTTCAAAGAGATGGGTGAATCCTGCCATAGCGCTTTTCATCAGAAGAAAAATTCTATATCCGCAATAGCTCCACAAAGCAGGAAGTTGATCAGCTTCTAGGGCAGCTTCAAAGATATGGGTGAATCCTGCTATAGAGCTTTGCATCAGAAAAAAAATTCTATATCCGCAATAGCTCCACAAAGCAGGGAGTTCATCAGCTTCCAGGGCAGCTTCAAAGATATGGGTGATTCCTGCTATAGAGCTTTGCATCAGAAGAAAATTCTACATCCACAATATTTCAGCCAATGATCTATTACAACTGGGCCATTTGGATTTGAACTTTCAACTAACGCGCAGTTTCAATTGTTATATGATCTTGGTTGGGAACACTTTAGTTGTATCTGTCAAGTCTACCATATCATATGCCAAGATGGAATTTTATGCTCTTAAATTTTAGCTTTATATATCAATGAATTATCTCAACAAAGGAGGAAGGTCCTTGACAAGAAAGACAATGAGGTTGATTTCTCGGGAAGGGCAGAGTTCTATATTTTGTCGGTTTAAACTTTCTATAGATGCAGCCATCATTTCATTTGACTTCATGTGGGCTTCGATTTGTCACCAGATGGCCATATTTATATTAGATTTGCTCACAAGCATGGAGGTATACTACAACCTTTGTGTTTCGGTTAGACTCTTTTTTGTATTTGTTGTAAGAGTGTGTGCCTTTGTTTGTATAGGATTAGGATATAAGTTAGATAATCTTCTTGCAGCCTTTTTCAAAAGCATTTGTTCTGGTGCTTCTGGGAAGTATTCTCAACAGCAGCTTGGATTGCCACAGTAGAATATATTGTAAGGTTTTAATTTTATATTCTCATTGTCAATTCTAAGCCTTATTATTTTTCTCCCACTGATTGATTACATGCAATGTTTGTAGCAAAAACCAGTTCGAGCAAGGTCTTGGCACACATTTTCTCCCTCATTCTTTTGTTGCTTTGGGGTGTGCAATTTGAAATTCTCATGGTAACCTTTTTGATCCCACATTGAGGTCGGATTCGATTGTCTCTAATTCACTCTCACTCTTTTTATGCAGCTTGCATTTGTTATTTCAGATGATAAAGATGGTTGCAAAGCCTTAAGCTGAGGATTACAATTATGAAACAGGTATATTGTGCACCATATTCCTTTTATTCTCTTGCTCTTTTATTTTTTGTATAATTATGACTGTAAGAAGGCACTATATTCTTTTAATTTTCTTGCTTCGTTTCTTATCCATAAAATTGCATCTGCAAGAAGGCATCTTTTTTCCCATGTCATCTTCTTATTCATTAGAACTCTCTGGGGATAGATGCAATAACCAGACTATACAATGACCTCCTCTGCACCTCAGGTACTCTTCCCTTTGTTGCAGGCGCCTTAGATAGGCATGACAAATCTGCATCATACTTAGCAAGCCAAAAGCAATATGTACTTCTTAGGAATGAAATAGCATGCACTTCCAGGAAAATTAGAACTGCAGAATATTTTAACAGTTCTATACCTTAGAACCAACATAAGTATTTTGGGAATCCTTAGATTTGTTCTCTTTGCATAAATGTATGATTATTGGCTTTGTTGCATATTTTTTAAGTAAATTCTACCGCATTTTCAAACACAGTAGTGCTCTTTCTCCAAGGCCATAAATTTGTTCCTTATGTTGTTCCTTCAATAATTCAGCCTATATGACCAGCATATAAAATCCATGCAACGTTACAGGGACTTTTATGTTGGCACTTTGGAAGCTTTATTGGTCTTATCTACTGAGCGCAGAGAAACAGGGTCTAGCCTATGAATTGGTGAATCATTAGTAAATACGTGAAATTATGGACCTCCAGTCATTTCTACAGTATTCAGCCAAGAGGTGTCAATCTTTGTATGTTACTTCCAGGGCATTTTCACTTTCAAGCATTGCCATTATCATCATGGTATGTGGCTTCTTTCAAATTTTGATTTTCTTCTTAGAGTATGGTATTTTATTTTGTGAAAATTCCCCATGCATTATCATAGCATTTGCTGATTGTTAATAGGTCATTCAAAAGTCCTCTTGCACACTGTCAAGACCATGATTTGCATCTGCCTTATTATGTGTATCTCTAGGATCAGAGAATATCAATTATATATTCTCTTTTAGAGAACTATAATAACATGCAGGTAATGGCCTAATAGTATGTTGTGGAGCTTTGTAGTCCATTATCAGAAAGTAGATGCAATAACATGCATGTAATGGCTCGATTGTTATGTTGTGGAGCTTGTGGAGCTTTGAAGTTCATGGTTGTGGCAAACTCTATGTCTTCATATTTTACCTGCATGTGTTAGAATTTTTTAAATATTAGATATATGTTTGAAAGAATTTGATAGATGAAATATGAGACTTGGATATATCGTATGAAATATACTTTTATCCTTTTTATTCCAGGAGGTTCTAAGCAAAGATATTAAACTCTGTTGGTAAAGATGTGTTAATGCACTTTCGATTAGCATGATGATTCGGATATTTGATCTTTGGAAATTCATGTTTGATGGCAATCTGAAGAATAATATAAGTCTGCAATTCAAAGCTGTTATTGCATCCTAAAATAGTGAGTTTCTTACACATTCACATTGTTATCGTTTGATTGTTCTATTGCAGTGATACTTGCAGTTTTCCAAGAAAGGGAGCATTGATTCAATTTAAGGAATGCAACACAAGATTTCGTCAACAGTTGACAGAAGTTTGTGGATTGCCAGAGCAGTTGCATCTTGCATGTCCAGTTGGATGCTGCCTAGTGGCGTGACGTTAAAATACTATCTATCTATCTATCTATCTATTTTTAGATCTCTCGAGAACAAACTCATGTATGCCCCTATAGCCTCTCAATTCCTTCTACATCTGCTGCCTTTTTTAGTCTTTTAATGATTTAAATAACATTCTTGCACTACAATGGAATGCCTTGGGTTTTTTGCTTGATGGGCCATGGTTTCTCAAATGTTGTACGGTTTGATGTTTAATGCTGGAAGATTAAATGTCAAATGTTGTACTATATGCCAACATTAATTGTTGTACTATATGCCAACATTAATTGTCAAGACATTTTGGATGAAAAATATACTCATATATAGGCATGCTTTTGAATATAAGAATTCGTTTCTCTAGCCTACAAACAAGCCTCGACATTAATGAAGGTTGTTAAAGCCTCACAATATTGGAACGTTCCTTAAAAAATGTCCCTTAAAAAATGTTTATTAGTCCCTCAACATGAAATAGGGAAAATCAATTTCCTTGCGAGCTTATGAGAGCTTGCTCAACTTCAATACCACAAAATCATCTTCTACAAGTTCTTAAAACATTTCTTAAAATGCAGGTGCCATCTACCTTTGCAACCACGTGTATAAAACACCCTCCATAGCATAATATTGCCTAATAGCTCATCAATTCTACATTTTTAAAATGAACTCAATTGCCTAACCCATCATCAATTCCAGATTTCTAAAATGAACTCAAATGCGCTTATAGTTGCATCCATTATAACATGGGTGATATTATTTGACATTTTATGACGATTCAACATGTCAACAACTACTAGACAATTTTTGAGGTCATCGTTGGACCATCGGGAGTTCAACATGTCAACAACCACTAGGCATTTCATGAGGGGACTTATACTGTATACAATATTGGATAGATAGATAAATAGGTAGATGGTATTTTAATATCCTATTGTTTACACCATAGTTAACATAGCATCAAAGACCCCTAGGAAAGCCCCTCCACCATTCCCCCCTTTTAAGTTCCTTACAGGTCATCAATCTTTTACTTATTAGCAAATATATGTTGAGCCATAGATGATGTTAGGGCACAGGTGGATTTACGTCTTCATAAAGTAGTCGGTTGGCCGTTGTTTAGGCACGAAAATGAATTATATGGTTCCTTTGTAACATTGCACTCTTTGTTTGTTGCAATTGACCTTTCAAATAACAAACCTTATGTTTTATTTGTAAAATTCCTTCTTTGTACCCCACATGTTCCACAGCCCTATGAAGTAACCATCACATATAGATCTTGAAAATAACATTAGTCGGAGTAGAGTAGATATGATTTACTTCTTGCCACCCATCAACTCTTAGAGTTGATGTGAGTCAAGCACATCCCTTTTAGAAGACAAAATCAAGCTTAGGGGAAGTTTTCCAGGGACTACCAGTTATCGACCGGTCTTGAATCATATCTCCGACACGCGCCCCAAAAGGCTTTGCCCTACCACAGATGCGGCATCGGCTTGACAACATCGTAGATCCACAATTAATCACAAGTTTGTCTATCTAAAGTTCCAACAGCGGAAAATTCAAGAAAGAGACCAAACTTTTTTTTTTAAACTTCAAGGAGACATCTTGCTTTAAGAAAGCCTTTTAATAACTCATTCACATACATTATAAACATTTTGTGTTTGGGTCTCTTTAGGTTGGTTTGTGCCCTTTGAAATTGTCATTCTCCATGTTTTGCCTGCTAGGATATCCCATTAAGCTAAGATATAGTTTTTCTCTTCGTTGTTCCTTAATCCTACTCCCAATTCAATAACAATTGCCATTGTAGACATAGTTGCCATTGTAGACATATAAGATATACTTTTGCAAACCACTAACCATCAAGACCTACACAATCAAGTTCTAAATGTCACTACCTCCTACCGAAATGAAGAGGAGCATACACAACTTCATCTATAACTAATGTTGCTTCAGTTTAGTAAAAGTACACAATGTAGCATCGTATATCTGTAATACAACATTGGAGACCTTCACGGTCAATGAAGTTTAAAGAATTGCTCTATATTATCCTTGCCTCTTCAAATTCTTAGTAAAGCCCGGCAACGCCGGGCACCATAACTAGTATCCTATATAATAATGTTTTAGCGTGTGTCTTGAACCACGCCCTAAAAATTTTCCTATATAATAATGTTTTAGCGTGTGTCTTGAACCACGCCCTAAAAATTTTCCTATATAATAATGTTTTAGCGTGTGTCTTGAACCACGCCCTAAAAATTTGACGGCCCAGATTTGACCTAAAAATTGCATAGTCAGCATAGCCAAAACAGCCCACACTTTTCCTTTTTGCGTTCTTCAAACTGAACCGACCCATTCTAAACCCTCTCTCTCTTACCTTCATGATCGAGTTTGGAGGAGCGAACTATAGAACATTTTGATGTAGCATCAATTCGCAGCATCAATAGAGGTACCGCTTTTGACTTCACAACTTCTGGCATTATTTCAAATCCATGCCATTATATCGAATCCATGCCCTTTGATTCCAAAGATTCGGGAAAGTCGTGACAAATTTTTCAACAAGTACTCTACCATTGAGAGGTTATTATAGAGATCGGTGAATCTACAAAGATCGATGGCTTTGTCGAAGTGTCAAGTTTGTTTATCCCAAATTGCAAGCAATGGAGAGATTATGTCAATTGCCAAGCTCCCTTTGGGCTTGCTATAGCAGATATAATCCGGCAAGAACAAAGGCAGACATGGTAAGCAATGCAGTCTGAGTTTAAATATATGCTGAACACCTCCACTTATGTTTCCCTTTGCTCAATTCCACTTATTTAACAGAGAGAAAAAATTGAGGCTCGACCCAGCTACGGCTGAAATACAACATCTTTATTGAGGCAACAAAAACCCCTTCAGGTTAGAATCCCATATAATCTCTGTTCTGCAGCAAGGTCCTTCTGCATTCATTAACTATATCTTTGGCTCTTTAGGAAAGACGAAATACCGAATTGTATTAATGCCATAAGCCAGCGAGTTAAAGCTGGTAGTGGATCGCTTTATCTTTGTGGGCAAGATCGGCCGCCCAAAACGGATCTTCGCGGTCTAATCGGGGGCCTACAGAAATGGTATCCGGAACGTACGCATCTTTGAAATGCGGCCAATGTTGTTATTCATGGTATTCATTTTGTTCCCTGATAACACATAAATGATTTCTAAGCTAAGTCTGTTTGAGCTCACATAGATGATTTCTACGCTAAGTCTGTTTGAGTTGTGCTTTCCATTTGCTTAAGGAAGACATAATACAGAATATTGTAGTGATGCCATAAGCCAGCGAGTTAAATTTGATTTGTGCTCTAATACAGGTATGGCCTTGGTTATTGATTATGGCAACACGAAGGGCTGTTCTATTATGCTGTATTCTTCTTCTAAGAAGAGCAGAAGATACGCTTTCATCAAAGCTGGAAGAATAAGCCTGGGCACAAGCATGGAGTTGAGACTAAATGGCACTCTTTTAATCAGCTATATGTCATGGGCGTAACAAAAGTTAGCCACAGTTTCTTGAACTGGGTAAATATCAAAATATAAAACAGTTTCTAAGTTTATGATCTAAGATTGTTGCAAAGGGATGTGAAAGAATAAAAATATTGCTGGGGATCTCTCTTAAAGTAGGATAAGTTATCTCATGAGATTTGTTGGTTTCTAAATGTCTCCTTAATTAAGCTTTTTGGCGCTTATCTAGACCGCTTTGCAGGGGGATGCAAGTGATGTGAATGCTTTATGTATGGCGATACTTAATCGGTACAGATAAATGTTCAAGGGGTCAAGTGTTAGGCATTAGAGATTGCACGGTTGCTCCATTTTGTCACGTGGAAATATTGGCGAGAACATGTGAGCCATGCTTATGGGCACTCCTCCACATCCAAAGGTAAGCTCAAAAAAAGGTCCTTTTTCCGCCTCATGGTATTCTTTCTTTCTTTAATAGTTCGACACGTTTTTAGTTTCGATCGGGCTATTTCTTAACCAAGAATGTAAAGCAATTGGATGAAATCTTAGGGATTTGAACTTTTTTTCCTATGCGAGTTGAAGAATCCGATTCTAATGCATGTGAATCTGCGTTCTTTGTAAACAAGGCTTTGTTCCCCCGCCGAATCCTCAAAGCGTTATCCCGCCTTTTCTTAGCAAAGCATGTTTGTTTTACGCTTTTATCTTTGAAACGCAAAGATTTCCTTAAAATGCGAATATCTAGCTAGATGGAAAAACGGTAAGCCATATATCCTTTCTGTTTTACACATTTCGCAGTTTCATGGCATTCACAAGTTGTGCTTTAAAAGAGCACTCTATTTGTCAGAGCATTTCTTAAACCAATCATTTTGCTTTTGTTACCACGGGACCCAAAGTTGATCTAGGACTGTAATAGGTCAGAACCCATCAATAGCTTAAAATACGCTTTATTTATATGAGATTCAATCCAGCAGAGCCAGATGTTTCTGTTACTATTGTTACTGCTGCCACTGACGACAGCATCTACATTTATGATATATGAGTAAGCACTCTTTCGAGGAAGATGATTATACAGACAAAGAATACAATTTGTTGAATTCACAAAAGCCTTCATTTTCCTTTGGAGCAAATGATTGTAATTGTTATAGTTATGACATGAGAGGGTTGAAGTATATTCACAAGGATCATGTGTCTGCTGTAATGGATATTGAGTATAGCCCAACTGGTCGAGAATTTGGTACCTGTTCTTCACAATCATAATATTTGAGTATAATGCAGGGCATAGCAGGGGAGGTGTATCACACAAAAGATATGCTAAGGATATTTTGTGTCAACAAGTACAAGAGAGAAACAAAAGCACTTTTACTTGGATGCCCTCAAACAAAGATACAAACATATGCCTGAGATCAGGTGTATCGACATGCATAGGCATCTTCCCATACTGGTATTTAAGGCAAAACAACTAAGGAATATTGTTACTGATGCAGAGCGGATAGAGACAACAGGAAACATACTCCATGTTTGGCTGTTGGAAATGTCAATAATTTTAATCAACCCAATATTTTGTGTTAATTGATCAAAGCTTCTTTGGTTCTTAATTGCCTATCTTAATATTGTTAACATAATTTATAAGGACAAGGCATTATAAGAGTGCAGGACAAAGAGTGTAAAAAAATTAGATCAAACGTTGGAACGTCCCTAAAGATATAATAATGGTTTTTTTAATTCTTGAAGGAACTTAGTATTTTTTTTATTGTAAAATACACTCTTTAAGAGCTTGAGATATGCATATGATAATACAAGTATTTGTACCATGAGGGAGTGTATGAAGTCGAATGTACGCACATTAGAAAGTATAACCCAAGTTTTGCCAACATTCTATTAAGACTGTCCAATATTCTAAAAACATCCCTAGATCCCTGTGCATTTCTCGTAGATTCCCTAAAATTCTACAAAGTTTCTCTTGGATTTCCTAAGATCCTACAAAGATTCCACATTATTCTACAGGGATTCACATGAATTTGTTTAAGAATCCCTAGATTCCCTTAAGATTCCCCTATATCCCCTTAGATTCCCTAAGGTTCCTTAAGAATACCCCAGGATTCTCATAAGATTCCCCTATGTTCCCAAAGATTCTCCCAAGGTTCCTTAGATTCGCTTAGACTCTATGAAGATTCCCCTATTGCGATCATGGAGTGCGAAGCTAGAACTTCGTAGAGAAGAAGGAGAGGAATAATTTTCCAAAGATTCTAGGCGCCCTTAGTTTAGAAAAAAAAAGGGTGGTGGAAGGAAAACCAAATAGGTTGCCACGTAGTTCACATGACATCAAGCTCGTCCTCATGGTTAAAGATCGAAAGAAAACATGAAAAGAAAGCAAAATATAGCTTTGCCACGTTCCACATTAAGGTTTTTCTATAATAAAAGGCAAAAAATGTTGCCATGTAGTTACATCAAGCTCGTCCTCATGGTTAAAGTTTGAAAGAAAACTTGAAAAGAAAGCAAGATATGGCTTGCCACATTTCACATTAAGATTTTTATATTCTATATTAAAAGGCAAAAAATGCATAAATTAATTACAATGCCACCTCAAAATCTATATATTAAATATAGATAAGATATGGTGCAAATAAATGCACATGCCACCTCAACTAACACCTCATGATTACAATATTTAAATGCTTGCATGCACATGTACCACATGCATAGGAACTTCTTGTCACCTTCCTCTCTTATAGTTTGAACGATCCAGATTTCACCTTCCCCCATCTAACGGCCCATGTGCATGGTGCATGGCCCATGCATGTATGTGCATATGTATGCATGTGCACATCGTGCCCATCCATGCATCACATGTGGAATTATAACAACCCTTGATTTTGTCATTTGACGGCTAGGATCAATCTCTATGAACATGACCCATGGGATGACAAAATCACACATCGATCACGCTAGCTCCAAATGCGACAAAATAGTGCCAAAGCACCACTCCTTAGAAAGGTCTCGACGAGAGGAATCCAACGGCGTAGGCCCCACCTTCATCCGACCCCTCTACTGCAAGCTACGGGCCTTCGAAGACGATTAAACAGAAGGAAGCTTCCTAGAAAGTCCATTCATAAATACTTTGCCACCTCACTACCTTTTTTATTAATGAGGGTGCCTTTTTATTAATGAGGGTGCCACCTCACCTCCTTTAAAAGAAAAAAAACAATTTCATATTAAAAAGTTAATGGCTAGGATTTATGCTCACCTTTTAATCTAACGGTTGAGATCTGCTGCACCAACTTTTTTTTTTTGGCACCTTCCTTGCACCTTCTTCACAAAAATCAAGGGCTAGGATTTATTCTCCCCTTTTGATCCAACGGTTTGGGGATGTGGTGCATGCCCCCATGCATGCCCATCATGGCTATCCATGCACCTCAATGAGGTGGCATTATCCTGGCCTTTCATATCGTGATTGGACGGCTGGGATGAATCTCTATGAACATGGGCATGGGATGACAAAACACACATCTAATACGTGTATATGTATAATAGATAGATAGATAGATAGATAGAAAAGGTGCCCATAAAGATATAATAATGGTTTTTCAATTCTTGAAGAAACCAATTGTTTTATTGTAAAAATACACTTGCAAGAGCTTGAAAATGCTTATAATAATACTAGAAAAGGTGTCCAGCAATGCGGCACAGTTTCTATTATATATGGTGTTTGGCTATGATTATGCTATAGGCTATTCTACATATGCTGCATGGATAGAAATGAAGGGCATCTTAAAACAAAAAAAGATGCCAATCCAAGTTACATTCAACTTCATGAATACGCAATATGCAGGCATTATCAATGCATATATTCAAGCTTTTCCAAGCTTAACAAAGGTTAAGGAATTACCAATGCAAACGTTCAAGCCCAACAAAGGTTAACAAACCTTATAACAAACCTTATAAAGTTTAACGAGCTTTACATGTACAATTTCTTGATGAATCAACCCTAAAATGCTAGGGTTTAGAAAAGAGAACTCATGCACACATTCAAGCTCTTAAAGGTTAACGGACGTTACATGTACAATTTCATGATGAATCAACCCTATTTAGATATGAGAATCCCTTTATCGTAGCCCAATGTACAGGAAATCCAAACTTACAAGTTTTAGATACACCCATGTACAGTTTGATCTTATAGATCAGACAACCTTCATAATTATCGCTTTTCTTTTCATAAGCATTGAGAAATATTTTCAAACAAAAAAGAATATAAATTTTTCCTTACAAGCATTAAGAGAAATATTGTCAAACAAAAAATAATCTACTTTTTTGAATAGCTTTAAGATCCCCTTTAGTATTACAAGAAATTTATCGCGGCGGCCAAGGCCGCCGCGAACATTTCTCTTCAACAAAAAATATCACAACAACCTAACAACTACAATCAAGCCGAGCTTATTATACATTGCCATCTCATTTTATGTGGCATAGAGGTTGCATATTTATGACAAAAAAAAAAATAGTTTGATTCACTATGGCCCATTTGGAGGGCCATGACTTCCAAGTTTGTTTTTTCTATTTTGAGCCTCAACCTAGAAATGACAAAGTAGTGAACAGTTAGAATGCAAATATGTTGTCTCATAACATAGAGAGAAAAGTCATTCAATTATCACTCAGAAAATTCAATTATCACTCAGAAACTAGACTCCGTCATCATGAAAAGAATGAAAAGAACGCCTCGTTTGATAATCAAAACAAAGAATAGAAAACATGCCTGGATAAAGGATACCACTGGTAAATGACATCATACCTCTGATATGTGTGCAATGGCATGCAAAGGCTTTTCACAGTACTGCATGTCCTCAAGTTCCAGATGATTAGATTGCCATCATCTCCCATTGATCCAAAAGGCCAAAAGATTCTCCTGTCTTAAATGCCAAGCCTCGTCCTCAACGGCGTTGAGCGAGTCTCTAAGATTCCGACCAAGCTAAAGATTTCCTACTAAAAATCCAGCAGCTATGGCGCAAGAAGAGCTCTATTCCAACAGGGCCATATAAATCCGTTTCTCCATCTCGGATTCTTTCCCTTCGATTTTCCATCAATCTTGCAATATGATGCATTCTCTTCTTCAAAACTCCAATCCTGCATCAATCTGCCCATATATCCCCACCACAACTTAACGAAGCCAACATGCTCCAATTTGTTATTCTGATCAGTCTTGCATTCATGAAGCAGTGCAGAAAAAAGCAAAAGAGCTCTGTTTTGGAGGCAAAAGGATGTTTCTTGCATAATTTGTGAAAGCATTTGTGCTTGGGTGCCGGATATGGCCTACATGTGCTTTAGACTCTAAACTGCTAGACGTTAGAGTATCAGCTTAGAGTTAAATCACTTGCCCTGCAGGTTGCAGAGCTTCGATGGAGCTTTAGCGTGGCTGCTTCAAAGGTTTTGCAAGAAATAACCAAGAGGCGACACGCTAAAACCTTTGAAGGTTTCTGTTGAATCGAATGCAGAGGCATTCAGAAGCTTCAAAGGTTTCTGTTGCTAAAACCAAGAAAGGTTTTGCAAGAAATAACAGAATCGAAGGCAGAGGCCTTCGATTCAACAGAAGATAACCAAGATTCTCTGCCTTCGATTCAACAGAAGCCATTCTGGATCCATCCGGTAGTGCCGCCGAAAAGCAGATACTGCAAGACACTTGTCGCCCTTGTAATCTTCAAATTTTTTTTGATGCGTTGTTTTGCAGAAACTGCCAGATTATAGTACCGCCAGATTATAGTATCAGATCGCTTGCTGCAAAGTTTTATCAGGCCTATCCAATCCGGCAATCCAAGAAGAACAGGGCAGAATCCTCCGCATCTGCTCAGAAATGTTTTTATGGAGATTCATCCACAAGAACGTGGCATTTAAACGCGAGCCTATCTGCCAGGCTTCAGATGCAAGGCTGAAAGCAGCTTCGAATTAACCCTAGCAACGGATTTGGACTACGTCCCCCTTGCAACGCGTCTTTTTCCAAAATTTTTAAGCACTTTTTTTAATCTTCCAGATTTTTTCCCCCGGACAAACTTATAACAGGTGTCACCTATAGGAGAACGAATATAAGATAATATTCTTAAAGCATCTTGCCTATAGCAATTATATAGTTTAGATAAGCAATGGAATTGTTAGATGTTTAATATGACCTTCATAATGTATTGTAATTGTAACGTGTCATATAATCAAAAAGACGTAGGATCAATATCTCATGGTAGTGCCATGTCCTAATGGATCTTCATTTGCCCCTTTCATATAAGACTGCTATGTTCGGAAAGCACATGATGAAATTCTAAGGTGTGGAAATATGTATCATAGAATAGTTGTCTACATCAATATGACGAATATAGTAGCGAAAAAATTTACAAGTTTCTAACTTATGCCCAGCAACGCTAGGCACCATAACTAGTTTTAATCTAAGAATATTTGGATGTATAAAATATCATTTTTTGTGCTTGTATGTGCATAGTTCACCAAACTTCATTAATTAAACATTCAGATGTGCTCTAAGTTCACAGAGCCAATGTGACAACTCATCAAATGACGAATAAAAACAATTACCATTAAATGCATGCTCTAAATGAAGCATGCATTCTATGAAATTTATCCATGCATGTGATGTATACCTCTTCAAATATGTGAAAGAACTCAAAGAAAGCAACACCAATTATTCAAGGTATACTTATCCAGTTGAAGAATAGAAAATAATTGGAAGTACAATTGAGATCATACAAAGAAAGATCATATAATTGAGATCATTTTCATATTTGTGTGCAGCTTTCAATTAAGAATCAATGGCCAAGATTCTGCCCTCCTTGATCGAATCAATGGCTAATATCAAGTAACAAAGTTTAAAATGAAACGCACTTATTTGCTCCAAACGCACTTTAAAAGGAATCTTTGAAAGATTCCCTAAAATTCCCTCAAAAAGGTCCTTTTTCGAGGTAAATTTGTGACAAGTGTGACAATTTGAATATTTTAGGTACTATTTTTGAGGGGCTAATTCAACTTAACTTCCATGCAAAATTGTTTGGTACCCCTTTTTAGCCCCGTAGTTTAGCATGAAAAATAGTAGCAATTTCAGAGACTAAAAAAAAATAGACATTGAATAAAACATCAAGTGCATTAGAGCGACAAAAAGGCACTGCATTTAAAGTTTTTGAAATCACTACAAATTTTTTAACAAAATTGTAAAAAATGTGTAGATTTTTCATTTTGAACAAAGTTACACTATGGCTAATTGAATGCATGTTGTCGTCGACATGTTGAGACCATGGTCACTAGAGCTATTCGTGTCCTCTCGCCAATGAGTATCGTTCCTCGGCATTGTCTACCAATGAAACCAAGAACCCGCATGCTAACCTCGATGATCGTTTGAGTCACAACATGCAACTTGTTAGCTTCAGCCTTAGAGTTGCTCCAAAATGTAATCATACAACATGGCGGGTAATCATACAACATGGTTGTTTCATAAAAGGTGTTTTTTAGTGTTAGTTCAAAAGCTTTAATGTTCCCCACGTTATTGGGGCGGTATAAATTTATCTAGGGTGAGTTCAAACAATACAACGAATTTATCAAAACGGTATAAATTTATACCATGTGAGCTCAAATTTCTACCACATTGACTCAAGCGTTACCACGGGGAAAGAACTCGAGTGGTATAAATTTATACCGCGATGAGCTCAAAGCGGTATAAGTTTATACCGTCTCCCCACATGAAAATCTTTGAGAGCAAGTATATAAATTTATCTTAGAAATTTTTTTAAAAAGGAAGTCACGGTATAAATTTATACCATGAGATCTCTTGAAAAACATTTCCTTTTAAATTCAATACATTATCTTGAAAAACATTTCCTTATAAATTCAATAACACAAGAAATTTCTTGTAAACGGAATTTTATTTATGGTTATAACTTGACCTTTCATGGATATAACATGATTTTTGCCTGGCTAAAACATGGCAGATGCTTTTGACGGTATAAATTTATACCGAGGCTAGGAAAACTGTGTGTTGGGAAAGCTTTAGGGTTGTGATAATCGAATGATTTAGGTGTTTTATTGGTGCGGCATCAGTTTCTTAGTGATGCAGAAGGTTTGTTTCTTAGTCTGAAGAAGCTTTGAAGAAGATTTTTTTGTTTTTTTTTTTAGGGTTTTAATCGGCCCAGCATCTTCGTCCAAGCTTTTCGTGGCTTCTTCGTGGCTGAGGTTCTTCATGCCCGAGTTTCTTCCTGAATGTATTTCTTAGGGTGTGGCAGATGTAGAATCACCTGTTGTGGAAGATCCTGAACTGCCAAATCACCTAAACTGCCGAATCCTGAACTGTTTAGCAGATGTAGAATCACCTGTTGTGGAAGATCCTGAACTGCCGAAGCTCGCATGATACAGAAGCTCGAATGATACAGAATGAACAGAAGGCAGTTTGTTCTTTCGCTGTTGGCCTCAAGACAAGGTAATTTTATGTTCCCTTACACTAGTTCATGGAGCAAAGGCTGAAACTGTAAAACTGTAGTGTTCATTTTGTTGCCAGTTTTTGGGTAGATTACTCCATTTGAAGCTTGTTTCTTTCTGCATATATCACACGGGCACAGATATTAGGTGCAGATCTTAGTTGCAGTCATCACACAGGCGCAAATGAAGGTTGTTGGATGGATTAGAGAGACTAGAGGTTGGAAATGTGCCAGAAATTCAAGGATTTATCCAGTTGAAATTACTTGGTATTAGTTTAAAAATTGCTTGTGGAGACTCATTAAATTGGAGTATGGAGTACTATGACTCGCTTTTTGTCTATCTTCTTGACTCTCCACTCTGAATTTAACACTAAGTCTGATTCTAGTTTATCCATTGTTAAATGTAGACTACTTTACTCAGTAAGATTGGCAGTTCAACATTATTACCAAGATTAAATTTTACTAATTGAAAGTTTATTAGGTTGAAAGATAAAGTGTGTGGCCGCGTGATAGCCTTGAAGTTAGACCTCTGGTTGGTCATCCGCGGTGTAAACCCATCGGTTTGACCATCACATTTGGGATGTTTATATTTGGGATGTTTATTTTTCAATCTCATTTATGAAAGGAAAGCTTAAGTTTGCATCAGGATATACTTGTCTTGACAATGTTGTTGATATATTACAAAATTTGAATACCATTTTACATTTGAAATAGGTAGAAGCTAGTAGAGATGTGTAAATTCAGGGGCTCAGGTAATTTACTATGGCAGTTGCATGCATGAAAATCTCAAAGGTCCAGGTTAGACCTTTGATTGAGTTGCCACAAGATTTAAACTGTGTCAACCCAAAGATTGCATAGATATGTCATATATACATCCTGTGAAGCAAAGAGAGGCACATAACATCTCGAGACGATTTTTCCGGGTTTGAGATATTTTTTTTTTTTTAGGATTGGGCTTGGCACTACATCCGCTTATTCTTAGGCAAGGACGCAATGTAGTGTCTGTTGGTATAGATTGCGACAAAATAAGCTTTAGCAGAACCATAATAAGTTCTTGCGAGTCATTTTCAAACGGAACCATAATAAGTTCTTGCGAGTCATTTTCAAACGGAAATGAAGAACTGGGTGCCAAGAACGATGTTAAAGATATCAAGGAAACGTTTACATAAATCCAACCTCCCATCAAGAAAGATCACGGGGAAAACACAATGAAGAGGTTGAGTTTGTTGACTTGAGTTTCTTTGAAGTTGCCATTGAATCAGAGGTATAAGTCAAAATCTCAAGGTGATGAGAGTTCTTTGGACTGGGTGGACGCACCACCTGGTATAAATTTATACCGACGGGTTTCCATTTCAACCTGTCGGTATAAATTTATACCGCGGCACCTGACTATTTCTTAATCGGAGCTTCTCTGCAAATTGGTTATGGCATGCCCTATTATTTTAAGGACCTTGTACAAAAGGTGCTGTGTAACAATTTTTTGTAATACTATTTAATATGATTACTTAATTTGAATGCTTCCTTCTCTGTTAAAAATGTTAAAGAATTTATTTGCTGCTAAATGATGTGTTCTTGAGCAAGTACTTTAATCAATTCTTTTTAGTACATTGGTGGCAACTTCTCCTTCTGTCTTCATATTGCTACCGTGAGAGTATTCATGCACATTTTGCAACATAGCCTACTTCAATTGCATGTATTTTGGCAATGGAAATTCTATGGCTGTCATGAAATGTTAGTTGTACCCCCCTAAACGGCCTTTTTTTTTTGGTCCTATGCTTTTAGATTATTTTTCTTCAAAAGTGCTATTTTCATGACGACTTTGCAAAAATCTTATCCAAGAAACTTGAATGCCTCTATTTTTTGCTCTTTTTAAAAGATTCCAACATTCTTGAGGGAATCTTTCAAACGCACTTCTTAAATAAGTGCGTTTCATTTTAAACCTTGTTAAGTGCCCTAATTGTGCCTCATGTGCAACTTCCAAGCCACATTTGACGGCCAAGATCTTGCCCTCCCCTTTGATCCGATGACCCATATGTATAGTGCATGCCCATGCATGACTACATCCATGACCTATGGATGTCCCCCCATGACATGGCCACATCTTGACCCCTTCCCTTTTCAATGAACAAATGGGATTAGGGTGGACAGCCATGGGCATGCATGGATGTGGTATGCACCAAACCTCACATGCTAGTACCCTTGTAAGTATTGTGATACGAAGCTTCTAGTAATTTCCAACCTTCAAAGTCATTTTTACAACAATAACATATGAGTTCCTTACATAGCCCTATGCATATACTCTAACACATATCCAAACTTTTAAACCTCCAGTAGGGTAACAATTGACAAAAATGGTGACCGCCTGTTGATTGCTTTTGGCTTTTGTAGCGTTTGCTTGCCTACCATAAATACAATTGAAACCACCTATATGTGCTTCTATGTGAACTCGATAATAACATATGACAAGCTTGTTTCTTTAGCTAGTAAGACTTTGTTATATAAATATAATTTATTCAAGATTTTGCAGAGATATCTGGTTGTTTTAGGTACTATTTGAAATTGAGACCTGAATAGGAGCGAGCCTCAATTCAAACTGTGGAATGTGCCATGTGAATATCAAGTAATCCATTTTATATACTTATTCCGCGTGGTCTCAATAAAAACATAACCCAGTTGCAGGACAAGGCCTGCAACAAGTAGTCGGTCTAACTCAATTATAGAGCCCTAAGAATCCAATCTTAGTTTGAATGTCATGAGAAGACCTACTACTGTGTTAGTCGGGTCCCTTCAATTATAGAGGCCTAAAAGCCAACCTTATGAATGGGGCATTCACACTACATCAATAAGCATGTTCTTCATGAAGACAATCCATCAAAGAGTATCTAAAGGGGTAAGTAAGTTAGGTTGAATCAAAGGAATTTTACTTCGTCATAGAGCCCTACGCATATAATGTGTGAGGGGTCCAAACTTTTGAACCTATTGTGGGCAACCACCTATATGTGCTTCCATGTGAACTCATAACAAGCTAATCTCTTTAGCTAGTAAGGCTTTGTAATATAGATATAATTCGTTCAAGACTTTGTAGAGATATCTGGATGTTTCAGGTATTAAATGGAATTGAGAATAGGAGCCAATAAAAGTCCAAATTCAGACTGTGAAATATGCCGGAATTTTAGGTTGGGTAAATACCTGTTTGGGGCATGGATAAAAACCAAGTAATCGATTTTGCACACTTATTCTACGTGGTCTCAATAAACACATTGCGCAACAATGTAGTGGGGCTATGTCAATTATAGAGGGCTAAGAATCCAATAATAAATTGAATGTCACGAGAAGATCTACTACTGTGTTAGTCGGGTCCCTTCAATTATAGAGGCCTAGAAGCCAATGTTATGAATGGGGCATTATCAATAAGCATTTTCCATGAAGAAACAAATTAAAGAATATCTGAGGGGATAATTAAATTTTGATTACCGAAGTCTATGAGTGCCCCATTCAATTCCATGTTTCCACCTTCAAAACTTGTAACCTCAAGATCAAGCATGTGAAAGAATAGAATATAATAGACATGTGTCCGGACATGGCCTTCAAATTGCTGTTAGACTATGCCAATTTTTGGCTTGACTATGGCTAATCTAACACGTTCTGAAGACCCCATCCTGAGAATGACCCCATCCTGAGACTTGTTTTGCCTAGACGTGACTTATATTATTCCAGCTTGTCTTTGTGCGGAAGACTTGTGCCAATTTTGACTTGACTATGGCTAATCTAACACGTTCTCAAGACCCCATCCTGAGAATGACCCCATCCTGAGACTTGTTTTGCCTAGACGTGACTTATATTATTCCAGCTTGTCTTTGTGCGGAAGACTTGTGCCAATTTTGACTTGACTATGGCTAATCTAACACGTTCTGAAGACCCCATCCTGAGAATGACCCCATCCTGAGACTTGTTTTGCCTAGACGTGACTTATGTTATTCCAGCTTGGAGGGGCCAGCTTGCTTACTGTCAAGATTATAATCAATCCGGAAGTTGCCATGATCATGATCAGTTCGTGTGAATTGTCTACTATAAATGTCGAAGCAGGATACTTAGCTAACATAACTAGGCCATCCTCTTCTTATTGGTGTAATGGATATGCATGCGCCTTCATTAGCAGTCGTTAGTATTGGTGTAAATGTAATGGATGTGCCTGTGCCCGTGCCTGTATCTAAGGAGGAGATAATTAGCAAGGGCCAATTGGTGGAGTCCGTCTATGACTCTGTAGAGCCTGGCTACTCAGTTTTTCGCAAGCTCCAAAAAGTTGGTCTACTCAGTTGCACCAGCAAAATCAGTCGCAATCGATGATTCTGTGCAAAAGCAGCGTAACATAGTAGTGGTGTTCCGGGGCACGATGACGAAAGGTGAGTGGTGGAAAGACTTAGACTCTAGAAAAACACAATTTCCCTTTGTCCAGGAACCGTGCGATGTGCATTCAGGATTCAATAGCATGTATTCATCAAAGGATCCGAGTAATCCGTTTGGGAATAAATCCCTGAGAGATCAGGTAATCGATGAGCTTACTGTCATCCTTGCTGACACTCCTAAGGATAAGAATGTGAAAATCACAATAGCCGGACATAGCCTGGGTGGTGCTCTTACAGCACTGGCTGCCTGTGACATTGGAAACAATTTTGCACTGCAGAAAAACATCCCAGTCAGTGCCTTCACCTTCGGATCGCCCAAAGTTGGTGGCGAATCGTTCAAAAAGATCGTTGAGGGGTTTGAACATGTTGGCATACTGCGGTTTGAAAATGTTGGCGATGTGGTTGTTGGATAATCAAGTCACAGAATCCACTCAGCAGGAATCTCGGATTCCACCCGTTCAACCACTTCTTATTTATTGTTCTTGTTCTATTTCTATGTTTAGTTTCTGAGCCATAAATGGACTCAACTTCTTTGTATTCATTGGAGATTCTCTTGCTTCTATAAAAGAGAACTCTGGACGGATGAATGAACAAGCTTCTATCTGTCTACATCTGCGCCTTGTTCATTCTGTGGTTGTTTACAGTTCTCTGGGTTTATCTAGTTTATAACCTTAACAGGTTATGGGCCCACACACAAGCTTCTAAACGCCTTAGTCGCCATCTGATTTTTTGTTCTTCCGTTCTTGTCAAGAACTCTGCTTTCTTGTTTCATTTGTGTCTCTCTCCTTATTAAAAAAAAAATTTCCTTGCAAAGCATCATGGATGCAAGCTCTGCTACCATCTCGCCTACTGAATGGCGTTTGATTCCTCGCTTCACTGGCAAAAACTTCCAAATGTGGAAATGGCGCATGCAAATGATTCTTGAGGACAAACAGCTTTGGGAAGCTGTGAATCCAGACTCTGCTTCTCTGCCAGCAAGCTCTGAAAGGTCTGAACCGACCATTGAGGTTATGATTGACATCCCTCCTCAGGCTGATTTTCTTGAAAAAGATAGGAAGGCTAGATTGATCATTTCAACTAGCTTGGATGATACTCCTGCAAGGCTTGTCAAGGGAGCCAACTGTGCAAAGGAGATGTGGAAGATTCTCCTTCATCATTATGAGTCTACAAGTGCTGGCAACAGGCTTGTGTTGAGAAAACGTCTCTATGAACTTCATCTTGCTGAGGGAGGAGACGTCATGGAGCATGTCTGTCAGATGAAGGACATGTTGGATGATCTATGTGCAACTGGAGTGCCAATAACAGAAGATGAAAAAGTGTGTATGTTATTGAACAGCTTGCCCAAAGCATTTGAAGGGTTGGCCATAAATCTTGAAGGAAGATTGGATGATTACACTTTTGATACAGCATTAGATCGGGTCAAGAATGAAGCTCTTCGTCAGCAACAAATGAATCCATCAAAGGGGACTGATTCCCTCATGCTTGCTGATCTCAAGACAAATGAAAAGAAAGATACCAGGAAGCCAAAATTGGATAGGACCAAGATCACTTGTTACAGATGCCAGAAGGGAGGACATCTTGCAAAAGAATGCAGAGCTCCAGCACCTATTCCATCACCAACAATTGGGCAAACTCGACCTCTAGTTATTGAGCAAAACAACATGGTACAAGATTTTCTTTTGCGACCATGACTGATGATCTTTATCCTGCAGATCCTACTTGGTATTTGGATTCTGGAGCCACAAGCCATATGTCCCCAAATCGATCAAATTTCATTTCCTACAGTCCCTTCTCTAGTCATCGATCAGTATTGATGGGTGACAATCATCATCAATCTGCTGTAGCATCTGGAACTGTTGCAATTCCACTTCAATCCGGTTGCATCAAGCTTGTCACTGATGTCTTGCATGTTCCTGGCCTCCACAAAAATCTGCTCTCTGTTAGTAAGATAACAGATGCTGGACTGAAGGTTGTGTTTACATCAAATCTTTGTCATGTGACCAACAAGAAAAGAGATATACTGCTCACTGCAATTCGGTCTGGAAATCTCTATCAAATTGAAGATGGCACCTCCATGGTTGAACAAACTAATTTGGTAATTGCTCCTCCTTCTAAGCATTCCATTTGGCATTACAGATTTGGCCATATCTCTCCAGCCCGTCTTCATCATATTGTCACAAAGAAGGGGTTAAGACCCACTGTTCATGCCACAGCTCCTTGTAATGCCTGCCTCATGAGTAAAACCACCAGAGTACATTTTCCATCCTCTGATTCACATGCCTCTCAAATCTTAGAACTGATCCATGGTGACATTTGCGGCCCCATTCAGCCAACAACTGTAAGTGGTGCTCGTTGTAGACTCATGTTTCTTGATGATCATACAAGAAAAATGTTTGTCTATTTGCTGAGATCCAAATCTGAAGCCTTTGACCAATTTGTGGCATTTCAAGTGGAGTTTGAAAGATTTACAGGAAAGAAAGTGATCTCTTTTCGCACTGATGGTGGAGGAGAGTTCTGCTCCAACAAATTTGCAACCTATTGTTCTGAGCAGGGGATACAACACCAAATTACTTCGCCTTACTCTCCTGAGCAAAATGGGAGAGTTGAGAGAGCAAACAGAACCTTGGTGGAGATGGCTAGAACACTCCTAACAGCCATGAACGTACCTGTCAAGTATTGGGGAGAAGCAATTCTTACTGCAGCGTATATCAGCAACAGAGCACCTCATAGTGGCATTGAGCATCAAATTCCAGAAGAATTATGGTCAGGTCAGCCTATTTCTGTGAATCACCTTCGTGTCTTTGGCTGTAAAGCATTTCCTCTCATGCATACTGGTAGAAAATCCAAAATGGCCCCAAAAACAAAAGAATGCATGTTTATAGGCTATTGTTTGAATAGAAAAGCCTATAGACTTCTAGATCTTCAATCCCAAACTCTGATTATAAGTTGTCATGTTTCCTTCAATGAGCATGAATCCTGCTTTTCAGATTGTGTCCCTGGCCCTGAGTCATCACCAACCTTTGTTGTCCTTTCAGATATTGAGTCCTCATCTATCTCTGATATTCCTACTATCACAGAAACTCAGCCACTTGATTCTGCTGAAACTCAGCCCATCGAATCCCAGTCTATGCCTGATAGCCTACAACATCAATCCGATGTACTTGAACCACTTGAACCCTCTCAAGACACATCCTCTGCTTTGCCATCTGAATCTAATATTCAAGCCAGACCCATTCGGACCAAACGCCTTCCAGTCTGGAGCAAAGACTATAGTCTTACTATCATTGATTCTCCAAATGAACCATTATCCTATCATGATGCTGTCACTAGTGCAGAAAGATCTCATTGGCTTCTCGCCATGCAACAAGAGTATGACTCAATTTTACAAGCAGGAACTTGGAGCTTGGTTCCAAGACCTCCAAATCACTCCATTGTTGGCTCGAAATGGGTATACAAACTGAAATATAACAGTGATGGATCAGTTGAAAGGTATAAAGCCAGATTTGTTGCCAGAGGCTTCACTCAAATTCCTGGAGTTGACTTTGATGAGACATTTGCGCCAGTTGCCAGAATGGTCTCTATCAGAACTATCTTGGCACATGCCACAATCAATCATTACTTTGTCCATCAAATGGATGTAACAAATGCTTTTCTTCATGGAAGTTTGCAGGAAGATGTGTACCTAGAACAACCTGAAGGATTTGTTCAAGGGTCTGCTCAAGAAACAGTATGCAAACTCCACAAAGCCTTATATGGTCTCCGACAAGCTCCTCGTGCATGGTATGAACGACTTCATTCTGCTCTTCTTAATCTCCATTTCCAACCAAGCACTGCTGATCCTAGTGTCTATTTTCGTTTTGAACCACATCCACTCATTCTTTTATGCTATGTGGATGATCTGCTAATAGTAGCTGCCACCCAAAAAGACCTTGAGACATTGAAACATCAGCTCTGTCATGAATTCCGCATGAAGGACTTAGGTTCAGTTCATTACTTTCTAGGTCTTGAGATTAACTACAATCAAACTGCTGGCACCATGTCTCTTACTCAATCCAAATATCTTGCCAAACTACTTGCCGATACCTCCATGTTGTCCTGTAATCCTATTTACACACCCTTAGAATTTGGTCTCATTCTGCTCCCAGATGATCCAGCATGCTCCTCTCAATATCAATCTCTTGCAAAACAGTATAGGAACATCATTGGAACCTTGAATTTTGCAGCCACCTCCACTCGTCCTGACCTTGCATTTCCAGTCTGTAAGCTCAGCCAGTTCCTTATTAATCCCAAGCAAACCCATTGTCAATCTCTGAAACGATGTCTCCGATATCTGCAAGGAAGTCTTCATCATGGCATTCACTACCATGCAACTGGGAATCGTGAGATCATTGCATACTCTGATTCTGATTGGGCAGGTTCTCATCATGACAGAAAATCCACTTCAGGGTACTTGTTTGTGTTGGCTGGAGCACCCATAAGTTGGAGTAGCTCAAAACAGAAATGTGTGGCACAATCTACCACGGAGGCGGAGTATGTAGCACTTGCTCGTGCTGGAAACGAGGCAATCTGGCTACAACGCTTAGCTCTGGAATTACATATCACTGAGCAGTCTAGTATGTTGATGCACACAGACAATCAGGGAGCCTTGGCAATCTCCCATAATCCGGTTATGCATCAAAGAATGAAGCACATCGACATCAAATATCATGTTGTTCGGGATCTTGTCAGTCAAGGTATTTTACAGTTGAAGCATTGTCCTACTTCCGACATGTTAGCTGATATTCTGACCAAGGCATTAGCTAAACCCAAGTTTGAGCAGATTCTGCTAGCCATGGGATTACTTCCACCAACTCCTGTGACTTGAGGGGGGGTGTTGGATAATCAAGTCACAGAATCCACTCAGCAGGAATCTCGGATTCCACCCGTTCAACCACTTCTTATTTATTGTTCTTGTTCTATTTCTATGTTTAGTTTCTGAGCCATAAATGGACTCAACTTCTTTGTATTCATTGGAGATTCTCTTGCTTCTATAAAAGAGAACTCTGGACGGATGAATGAACAAGCTTCTATCTGTCTACATCTGCGCCTTGTTCATTCTGTGGTTGTTTACAGTTCTCTGGGTTTATCTAGTTTATAACCTTAACAGTGGTTCCATTACTTCCACCCGAATTCCTAGGGTATGTTGCCGTTGGTACTTTGCAAACGGTGGATTATACAACATCAGAATATGTGAAGCCCCTGAATTTCTGGCAGTATCACAATAAGCATGATCTTGAACTTTACATGCATGGAATTTCACTAGAACCTCGACATCTTTAAGGTGGTGGCCCCATGAATGGTGAACTTAATGAAAAAGTCTCCAAACATATAAGCTCTTAAAGCCAAAACATGAATTGTTTTTACCTGGATGTGCCCTACGACATGCTGAACCAAGATCTGCAAAGAAATGATTCAGAAAGTATTCCTGCACACAAGTATTATCAAGCTAATCAAGGGGGGTTCAGACCCCCATATGGTGATAGTCTATCTTCAATGGTGCATTCTTTTAGTGTGCGTCTGAGATCCTCAATGGTGAGGAAATCATCATTGAATGGTGAAGGTAGACGCTAGAATGGCCATATGCAATTACCCTAATGGTGACATACTAGTTTCCTTAATGGTGACAAGTAAATCCCTATTTGGTGACCTGCAATTAACAAGTAGATGTGATCAAACCTGCAATGGTGATGTCGAATGCTAACTAACTAACTAATGACTTGAGGAATTGAACCCCTTATTGACCAATTTATTGGCCAATTACCATATCCTAGCTGCAAAACAAACAGCAAAATCAGTTTGTTGAGTGGAAAAATGCTAAATAAGCTCAAGAAAACTAGATCATACCTGCTTGAGGGATCCTATAAGGATAGGATCCCTCAAAACATAAGTGTACAGAATCATCAAATACTTCAATTTTAACAGCAATCCCAAATCTGCTGCCCTAAAGATCAAACAGAATATTATTGACCATGAAAGAACACATTTCATAGACATTTTACATGAGAAAAGCACAATTCTCATCAAATAAATTAAGTTACCTCTGCATAGAGGTGTTCTTGCATATCATTACAAACATTGTTACAATCAAGTTGAATTTATAATCCTAAACTTTGAAGATGAGCATACGCCTCTGCTCTATATAAGTCATCTAATGCCTTAATTCTTTCTGGTGCATCAGATTCATCACTGCTTTCATTAGGAGAATGCATCCTTCTTTTCTTCCTGCACAAGTCTGCCTCATCATCCATCTGATCTACTTGGATGGTAGGTAGAGAAATGTCCACAAATAGATCTAGTCCTTGACTTTCACATCCTTCACCAACTTGCATTTCTGGATTCTCTTCCACTTGTGCCTCCTGATTCCCTGCCTCCTGATTCCCTGCAATAAGGTAACGCTCATCAGAATCATCCTCTTCATATTCAATCATCTTCAAAGTCCTCTTTCTTGTTCTTTTGGGTCTAGACGAAGGTTCAGGTATCTCAATTCTTTCCTTCTCTAAAGCGGCCTTTTTCTCTTCCCTTAGCCTCTTGTTTTCTTCTCTTCTCTTCTTTTCAGCCTCCTTGGCCTCCTTTCTCTGAGCCTGCACTCTTTTTTTCTCTTCCAACTGTTCATGCCTGATCCTAGCTGCTTCTTCACATTGCCTTTGATGCTCCAACTTTGCCCTAACCATCTCATCAGATGTTACTAAAAGCCTTCCCTTCAAACTCTCAGGCAACCTTAATCTCTTAGGTTTAAGTTTTCTGCATTCATTGTTGTTTGTGGAAGGTGCATTTGGAGGAAGACCCATTGCAACATCTGCTAATGCTACTAAGCTACTATCTGCAGTTACTTCAGCTGCACATTCATTTGGTGCTTCTAGTTCTGTTGCATCTCCATCAATTGCAGCTACCTGCTCCTCATGTAATATATCCTGAACATGTGTGCTGCCACTCATGGCAGCATGGAAGAACCATTAGCATTTCCAAACACATGGTTCAATAAGCACATAAGGAGTATTTGAAGTTGCAACTTTGAAGATCTTTCAAAAAGCTACAAAAGACACAAGGACTTGAAGAACCAAAGAAGGACATTCACTTGAGAAAACATCAAAGGAGTATTTTGGCTAAATGGAAGGTCACAAGGCAAGTTACTAAATTTGAAGCCCTATTGAAGATTTGCAAGATCACAACTTGGTATGACATTTCTGATTTGAGCATTGAAGTTGATATTCTAAAGTTCTTAAGGAATTTGCCTAGCCATTCTTTCTCATTCTATATCTTGAGTCTTTCTCTCCATTCCATGTCTAGCCTTCCTTTTTTTCCACACTTCCATCTCTTCTCATTACATACTATGGTGTTGGTAACATTTTTTTCCTAGTCAAAAAAACACACACTCCATGCTCCATCCACCCACTCACCAAAGTCAAGCATTAGGGAGCCTCATGAATTCATTTCAAAAGTACCTAGAGTTATACTTACTAGGTTTTACAAAAGAAGGACAAAAGCAAGACATGTCCAACTATGCAAGAAATGAGCTCCCTAGTAGCATTTCATGTCAAAAGAAAATTGCAAAAGATACAAACATCCACTTCATCATTCATAATTCCACTTCACCATTCATATCACACGTGTCACCCATATCATCCATACTTCATGCCACTTCACCAAAATCATCATTTTTGACTAGGGAAAAGATGGTTACCAACCCTTAAGTGCCACATCTTCACCATTTTTCTGCCACCTCACCAAGCCCCATGCTTAGTCATTTCTTTTTTCCAAAAAAATCAAAATATTCCATTTGAAAATTTGATGATACTATCTGATAGCCCACATGAAAACATGCCACCTGGCACAAACATTTTTGAAAAAAGAGGTTATATTGACCTTCTAAATGGCCTTCTTAGCGCGTGCCTTTTTGAAAAAAAATGATAAAACCTACCTACATCTACCCCCCCCATTCATCTACCCTCTCATCCTCTGCCAAGTGGCGTCCCCCCTGGCATGCCAAGTCGAAACACGAGCCGAGCTTGGCGTGGGAGGAGACCACGAATCGAAGGCGGTCAATGGATCTATATTTATACCTTGGCTTCTTTTTCCATTTCGCCTGTGGGATATTTCTTCACAAGAAAAACAAGAACCCTAAGATTTTTGCAGGCCAAGAAACGGATTTTTAGTAGTTGGGAACTACCTAATCATGACTATACCCTCCCGATTTAACTTGAGTGATCCCAAGAACTCCAAACACATGCTAAATGATCGGATAACTGTTGGATCTTGCAAGAATTGGAACAGAACCAAGCATTTTTAAAAGGGCAAATCGACCGGGGAAATTTCAAGGGCTTTTGCGCATTTGGGAGATTGGGGATCACGAAATAACACGTCAATACGATCTTACGCTTGTGAATTCGACCTTCCTTGCTTTGCATCAATTTACTTGATTGATTGATAAAGAAGCGACCAATTAATTATTCGGTCCGATCACGGAAGTATTATTGACTCTGAATTGTGAGTTATTTGAAATTATGTGGAACTCCGTATGATTTGTTAAGTGAATGAAAATCCGACTTTGGTAAAAATTTCCTTTTCTCAACTTCCTTTTCAAGAAAGTTATGCATATCACGCTAAATATTGTTCTAGTTTTTTCTCTCGCTTATTAGGAAGATCCTGCTTAGGCTTCATAAGAATAGTCATCTTGCATTCAAAGAAAATATAAAACATATAAATATTTGTCAAAGCTAAGTCCTATCTATCTGATAAGAGTCAAGAAAGAAACTATCTTTTCGCTACAAAAACTCTCTAGCAAAGGTTCAGTCCATATGTTATTGTCAAAACCTCAGTAATTCTCTTCTATTCTGTCTCAGGAAAAAACAAAAAAACATATACATAAATATCCCTGTCATCAAAAACACGGTCATCGGTGGTAAATTACTCTCTGTTCATCAAAGATTCAAAGTAAACCCCAAAAAGGTGTTGCACTTTGCCTACAAGAACAATCAGATCAGTCCCAGTTGTTCCAGATCAAAAATAATATCTCACAAAACATTTGAGAATTTCTGCTCTCTGCCGAGAGTATTGACCAATTTTTGACTAGGTCAGGCATAGATTTTTCAAGCATCTAGAACTGTCTGACTTCAAAAAGGATTTTGCACTCTTTTAATATCAAGTGTTGGGATCACACTCATACTTTTCCCAAGTAAAATTCACCAGTTAGTTGTGCTTGGTATTGAAAAGAGTAAACAGGGTTTTTTCTTGAAATGGGAAAGCTGTACTAACAGGCTTGTGGTGAAAAGTTTTTGCAAGATTTAGGTGTAGAGTGGTTGCCTGGAAGCAACTGGAGGTCCTAAACCATTCTAGTTGAGGGTTTTGCCGGGATTACCCTCAACATCTTGGAGGCTCCTACCGAGATCCAACCTGGTTCTTGGGAACTATGGCTCCTAGGCGAAATCTTGAAACATCCAGACCATCTTTGAGGTACAAGACAATATGAAAACACAAGCTACTCCTCAAGGTGTATCGTACATCCGAATAAGTCGAAGAAATCTCAATGCTAGTATGCCCGCTCAATACTTTGAACTCAATGTCCCTATTCTGTTCCTACATTTGATTCTAGCATGAGTGCTAACAACTTCCTTAAGATCTTTGATGAATATTATCAAGAATACGGACACAAGAAAGGGACTAAGTTTTTGAATTCAAGAAGTGCTTCAAAAATGATGAAGTAAGGGCTTGGTTGGAGTATGTGATAAGTGATGGTATCAACACATGGGATGAAATTGTCAAAAGGTTTTTATCTAGATTAGGTAAGGTTTATGACCCTCAAGATCTCATTTTGAATTACAAACCTTTCATATTAGAAATGGTGAGACTGTTCACCAATATGTGGAAAGATTTCATGTGTACTTAACAAAATGCCAAACTAATCAAGTACCTAACCATACATTACACCTTGTTGCATCTTTCATAAGGGTCTTTGGTAGATCAAGAGTACAGGGAAGATGCTAAAGATTTACAAACAGGAGGGGTTTGCAACCATCCATAAAGCTTTTAACAAGGCCATTGAGATTGCTGATGTGCTTTCCTATTTACCAGATGATACTCATACCACTAATGATCCCTTCTTCCCAGATTTTGAACAGGGGAATATATGGGTGCTGATGCTATACCACCGATATATCTTTGTACAAAAGATAAGAAAAACCAAAGGCGGTGAAGAAGAAGGCCGATCTTCTTTGCTACTACCAAAGGCGGAGATTGACAAAGTTCTTTGAGGCTTTACTTGAGGTCACCAAGCAACTTCAAGAATTGAAAGCATCTAGACACTGAAAAAGAAAAAGCTATCCCCTTTTGTGCACATTGTATGAGAGAAACACATTCTCGATATTTGTTGGTACAGGATATGCCTCAAATGCAACAAGAGAGGCCATTATGGAAAAGAGTGTCCTGTTTGTGCCTTTTGTAAAGCTACAGGACATTATGAAGACAGATGCAGTGTTAAAGAGTATTTTGCAAGACAGGAGAAAGCCAAAACTGCTGAGCCTACTGCTACTGTCAAATATTTGTCTGAAGCTAGCTATCCTATCAGATTTATGCAGGAATTTGAAGAGGGGAAGAAATTATGGCTGTGCATACAAGGGGAATGAAAGACAAGGGGTTATCTCAAGAAGAAATAGAAGCTAGCGCTGCTAAAGGTAAAATGAGTGAAAACAAGCAACCTGCACAAGATGGTAAGCAGCTTGTACCTCCTGTGCCTTGTCAGAAATTCCTAAAAAAAGATAAAGATGGTGATGACTTTGAAGTACTTATGAAAAATTCTAAAGTTAGTGTAGATTTGCTCACATTATTAAGGATTGCACCCACTTATAGAAAGAAGATGCTTAACTTGACTCAAGATGAACAGGTTTGTCTCACACAAGAGGAACAAATTGCGTTTACAAATCACATTGAGGAGCAAATGCTAGTACAAGATGAACATGATCCTGGTGCCTTCACATGTGCAGCCAACATTGGGAAGAAAGCTTTGTCTAAGGTATTGTTGGATGGGGGATCACCTCTAAATGTTATGCCACATCATGTGATGAAACAATGTGGCTTAGAGGTAGACAAGAAAGCTCCTATGGTACTGAAATCTTTCTCTAATTCAAGAATTAATCCCATAGGGATTGTAAGTAAAGTACCAATAGATATTGAAGGGATTGTTGTGGCTGCTAATTTTGTTGTGGTTGCATTTGAAGGAATGGATGAGAAAGCAGATATTTATGATTTACTTCTAGGAAGAAGATGGTATCATCAACAAAGATGCCGGACTGTTTGGTCAAAAGGGGAATGTACCATAACTGATGGAAGAAAAACAGTTGTTATCTACAACAAGCTTGGGGAGTTTGATTCTTTTAACTTCATTGAAGAAGATGTGTTGATATCCAATCAACTTGGGGTATATGAAATTACCATGACCAATATGGGGGTGGACACAAGTCCAATTAAGGTATGCAATGTACACCGGGGAATAAACTTTGCTTATTTATGGTTTGATGGTGGTGTCTCTAAGAAATTGAGTATAGCTTCTTTAACGCCATTCTTAAGGACAGTCAAGCAAACTAATGGCAAAAGTTGGCGTAATTCATCAAAACGCTACTTCTAACATGGCGAATATAAAGCTTTGATAGCTGGGCTACAAGAAGCTAAGCACTTAGGTGTTCTTGACATCATTGTATTTGGAGACTCTCACCTTGTATGCGGGCAAATTTTGGGGAATATCAAACGAAAAATGAAGAAATGATTATGCTTAGGGATCAAGCACTAGGGGAACTATCAACATTTGCATCCGGGAGCTACTTCATGTCACCGAGAAAGTTCAATGAAGAGGGCTGATACCTTGTGTAAAAGTGTTTTGCTTTCGAACATTTGGCGAGAAGGTGCTATCAAGGAGGAAGAATTGGAGGAAGAAGAACTCAAACAAACTACATCCTATATTGGTAATCAATGCTAGCAGTGAAAAACAGGTTAGAGAAATTAAGATAGAAAAAAATGGACAAGAAAGAACTCTTTATGTTGGTGATATGTTTGAGGAAAAAAGTGAATGCATGGTAATAGATTTCTTCAAAGAATGGAAAGATGTTTTTGCATGGGATTATAATGAACTGATTGGTGTTGATAAAAACATTTGTGAATTTGAAATAAAAATTAAGGAAGGTGTCAGCCCTGTGATGCAAAAACTAAGAAGGATTAATGTGGCCTTGCTAGACTTGATTAGAGAGGAGTTACTAAAAATGAAAGATGCAGGTGTGATCACTGAAATTTCAAATCCAGAATGGTTATCATGCATTGTGCCTGTTGAAAAAAAGAACAAAACTATCAGAATTTGTATTGATTACAGAGATTTGAACAAGGCCACTGTTAAAGACTGCTACCCTCTGCCTTTTTTGGAAGAGGTTTTACATGCTGTTGCAGGGAAAGAGACATACTCTTTTTTGGATGGCTTCTCAGGATTCAACCAAATTTCTGTTAAGCTAGAAGATCAACCAAAAACAGCTTTCATCACTCCATGGGGAACTTTTGCTATGAAGAGAATGCCTTTTGGTTTGATGAATGCTCCAGCAACTTTTCAAAGAACAATGGATACTATATTCAAGGATATGCCTCCTGCTGCTTTTAGAGTTTTTCTTGATGATCTCTGTTTGGGATCAGCCTTGAGAGATCATTTCAATTATCTAACTAAGATATGTGGCATGTGCAGGAAGGGAGGAGTAAGTTTAAACCCTAAAAAATGTGTATTTCTATGCTCTAAGGGAGGATTGTTAGGGCATGAGATCTCCTCTAAAGGGATTCAAGTGGCTGAGAGCAAAGTGGAAGCATTAAAAAAGCTTGCATCACCAAAAACTGTCAAGGAAGTAAAAAGTTTCCTAGGTATGGTAAGTTTTTTAAGAATGTATGTTCCTCACTTCTCTAATACTGTAGCTCCTATATCTGATCTCACCAAGGTAGGCAAATACACCAAGCATGAGAGTAAGTTAATCATGGTAGAGTGGACTCAGACTTGCCAACTTGCCTTCGACAGTATTATACAAGCCATCTCCACTTCTGCACTTTTAAAACCTCCTGATGCAACTAAACCTTTTGAAGCTTATATCAGTATAACAAAAAGAGCTGTAGGGTTGGTTTTATTGCAAGACGAAGGGGTGGTAACTTTTTCCAAAGAAGATTTGGTCTAGTACTGAAATGAGGTACCCAAGGCTCGAGAAAAGTGCAGCAGGTCTTATGTTTTTGATTGATAGACAAGGACATCTTATCCAAAACAGTCATACTCAGGTGTATATGAAGCAAAATCCTTTGTCCTTGTTGTTTTCAAAAAAACAGCCTAAGGCCAAGATATGCAGATGGGCTTGTAAGATTCAAGAATATGATATTGCTGTTAAAGTGATTAATTTGGTAAATGATCCCAGTACATATTTGACTAATATTTTGTTTGAGCAGGAAGATGAAGAAGGGTTGACTCATGAGGTTCAAGATGATGCAGGTGCTAATGTAAACCTTGTGCAGGAAGCAGATTGGCAAGCGAATATAAGAAGATATTTGGAATCAAATGAGATGCCAGAAGAACTCAACTCCAACCAAAAAAGAAGGTTCAAGGAAAAATGCAATAAGTTCAAGCTAATAGATAATGTGTTATGCAGGTATGACAAGGAGGGTATCATTTTGAGGTGTGTTGATGAAGAAGAAGCTAAGTTAGTATTAGAAGCATGTCATGAAGGAGTATGTGGTGGACATTTTGCTGCAGATACTACAGCAAAAAAAATCTTGAGGGCTGGTTATTATTGGCCAACTCTCTTCAAGGACTGCTATGAAACAATCAAATGCTGCCATAAGTGCCAAATTTTTGGTAGAAGAATTCTTCAACCAGCTGCCTTAACTGCCATAACTTCTCCAGGACCCTTCCAAGTCTGGGGACTTGATTTCATAGGACCTGTAGATCCACCTTCTTACGCAGACAAAGACCAAGATATTCTTGTAGCTACTGATTATTTTACAAAATGGGCTGAAGCTATTCCCCTGAGACAAGCAAATGCTTATACCACTGCTAGGTTCATCCATGAAAATATCTGTGCCAGGTTTGGTGTTCCCTTTAAACTTATATCTGATAGAGGACCGGTTTGAATGATGTTATAGCTACATTGCTAGCAACTCTCAAAGTAAGACATTCTAAGAGTTCATCCTACTATCCCCAAGGTAATGGTCGGGCAGAATCCACTAACAAGGCTCAAAACTATCCTCAAAAAAGACTATTAGTGTCTCAAAAAGGATTGGCATTTGAGGTTGCATGATGCTCGTGGGCTTCTGAGAACTACAACTAAAACTTCGACCAAACATACACCTTTTAGTCTAGTTTATGGGATAGAGTCTATCATTCCAGTAGAGCTTGAGCTTCCATCCTTGAGAATGGCTTTGAAATTAAATTTGGAAATAGGGGAAGCACTTGAAGAAAGGTGTGTACGGCTTATGCAATTAGAAGAGCATAGATATGAAGCTGAAAATGCTATACTATTAAAAAAGGCTAAAGATCTAGCAGCTTTCAAAGCAGCACACAAATTGCAAGGTACCTTGAAAGATGGAGAGCTAGTCCTAAAATGGAATAAGGCAAAGGAAGACTGTGCTAGCAAATTTGAAGAGCTGTGGGAAGGACCTTTTGAAGTTACAGGACCAGCAGGCCAAGATTCATATTGGTTGAAGTCTATACCAGAAGGAAGAATCTTACCAAATCCTATCAACATTCTACATCTTAAGAGGTATTGGCAGCAACATGTTGCCCTTAGTCTATTTGAATAAACTTTGTTGTATAGATGTTAGAGTAGGCAGTGTGTTAGATAAAAGTTTTTTGCAAAAGCATTACTCTTAAAAGCACTGATTTATCTTAAGTTAGTTCATTGATAAATAGAATAGGCAGTGTGTCAGATAAATTGTTCCTTAGTGTTGATTTATTTAAGCTAGTTCATTTATAGCAATTGATAAATTAACGTCCTTGGTTCTAATGTGAAGTTGCAGAAAATGTTTATTTCAAGGCTACAAGTACATGAGGCTCAGGTTGTTCCCTCCTAATATTATATTTTGCCATGCAGGACCACCCTCTTGATTTCACCTTACATCCTTATTCACTTCTCATCCATTCACCTTGATGAGCATGCTGTCTTCACTTCCACCACCAGACAGCATTTTATGCTAACCTTAATTTATTTTTGTATAACAGGTACACCCTCTGCTCTTCATTCATAAACCTTCCATTCTGCTCAAGAGTAGTCCACCATTCATACTTCATCATTTCTCTACTCTGCTCTGAGTATATATTCATATCCCAGAAAAAGCTGCCACCATATCACCACATGGCAGCTAGATGTTGAACTGATTCTTGTACTGTCATTACAGGTTCACCCTCTTGTTCACTCATTATCATCTGACACACTCAAGGCTTGCTTTCATATAAACTTGCTTTCCAAACATTTTTCTCCCATAATTGCCATTCATTCCATCCATCATGGCAATATTCTGCATGCTGCAAGAAGGAATTAATGTCTTGAGAAGCTGGAGAACCAGCCTGCCTCTTCTTTTTTTTTAGCATGATGCTGCCACTCATGGCAGCATGGAAGAACCATTAGCATTTCCAAACACATGGTTCAATAAGCACATAAGGAGTATTTGAAGTTGCAACTTTGAAGATCTTTCAAAAAGCTACAAAAGACACAAGGACTTGAAGAACCAAAGAAGGACATTCACTTGAGAAAACATCAAAGGAGTATTTTGGCTAAATGGAAGGTCACAAGGCAAGTTACTAAATTTGAAGCCCTATTGAAGATTTGCAAGATCACAACTTGGTATGACATTTCTGATTTGAGCATTGAAGTTGATATTCTAAAGTTCTTAAGGAATTTGCCTAGCCATTCTTTCTCATTCTATATCTTGAGTCTTTCTCTCCATTCCATGTCTAGCCTTCCTTTTTTTCCACACTTCCATCTCTTCTCATTACATACTATGGTGTTGGTAACATTTTTTCCCTAGTCAAAAGAAACACACACTCCATGCTCCATCCACCCACTCACCAAAGTCAAGCATTAGGGAGCCTCATGAATTCATTTCAAAAGTACCTAGAGTTATACTTACTAGGTTTTACAAAAGAAGGACAAAAGCAAGACATGTCCAACTATGCAAGAAATGAGCTCCCTAGTAGCATTTCATGTCAAAAGAAAATTGCAAAAGATACAAACATCCACTTCATCATTCATAATTCCACTTCACCATTCATATCACACGTGTCACCCATATCATCCATACTTCATGCCACTTCACCAAAATCATCATTTTTGACTAGGGAAAAGATGGTTACCAACCCTTAAGTGCCACATCTTCACCATTTTTCTGCCACCTCACCAAGCCCCATGCTTAGTCATTTCTTTTTTCCAAAAAAATCAAAATATTCCATTTGAAAATTTGATGATACTATCTGATAGCCCACATGAAAACATGCCACCTGGCACAAACATTTTTGAAAAAAGAGGTTATATTGACCTTCTAAATGGCCTTCTTGGGGCGCGTGCCTTTTTTGAAAAAAATGATAAAACCTACCTACATCTACCCCCATTCATCTACCCTCTCATCCTCCGCCAAGTGGCGCCCCCCCGGCATGCCAAGTCGAAACACGAGCCGAAGCTTGGCGGGAGGAGACCACGAACGTCGAAGATCGGTCAATGGATCTATATTTATACCTTGGCTTCTTTTTCCATTTCGGCCTGTGGGATATTTCTTCACAAGAAAAAACAAGAACCCTAAGATTTGCAGGCCAAGAAACGGATTTTTAGTAGCTGGGAACTACCTAATCATGACTATACCCTCCCGATTTAACTTGAGTGATCCCAAGAACTCCAAACCTGTGCTAAATGACGGATAATCTGTTGGATCTTGCAAGAATTGGAACAGAACCAAGCATTTTTAAAAGGGGCAAATCGACCCAGGAAATTTCAAGGGCTTTTGCGCATTTGGGAGATTGGGGATGCGAAATACACGTCAATACGATCTTCTGCTTGTGAATTCGACCTTCCTTGCTGCATCAATTTACTTGATTGAGCAGTAAAGCTGACCAATTATTCTGTCCGATCACGGAAGTATTATTGACTCCTGAATTGTGAGTTATTTGAAATTATGTGGAACTCCTGTATGATTTGTTAAGTGAATGAAAATCCGACTTTGGTAAAAATTTCCTTTTCTCAACTTCCTTTTCAAGAAAGTTATGCATATCTGCTAAATATTGTTCTAGTTTTTTTCTACTGCTTATTAGGAAGATCCTGCTTAGGCTTCATAAGAATAGTCATCTTGCATTCAAAGAAAATATAAAACATATAAATATTTGTCAAAGCTAAGTCCTATCTATCTGATAAGAGTCAAGAAAGAAACTATCTTTTCGCTACAAAAACTCTCTAGCAAAGGTTCAGTCCATATGTTATTGTCAAAACCTCAGTAATTCTCTTCTATTCTGTCTCAGGAAAAAACAAAAAAACATATACATAAATATCCCTGTCATCAAAAAACACAGTCTGTCAGTGGTAAATTACTCTCTGTTCATTCAGCATTCAAAGTAAACCCCAAAAAAGGTGTTGCACTTTACCTACAAGAACAATCAGATCAGTCCCAGTTGTTCCAGATCAAAAATAATATCTCACAAAACATTTGAGAATTTCTGCTCTCTGCCGAGAGTATTGACCAATTTTTGACTAGGTCAGGCATAGATTTTTCAAGCATCTAGAACTGTCTGACTTCAAAAAGGATTTTGCACTCTTTTAATATCAAGTGTTGGGATCACACTCATACTTTTCCCAAGTAAAATTCACCAGTTAGTTGTGCTTGGTATTGAAAAGAGTAAACAGGGTTTTTTCTTGAAATGGGAAAGCTGTACTAACAGGCTTGTGGTGAAAAGTTTTTGCAAGATTTAGGTGTAGAGTGGTTGCCTGAAGCAACCTGGAGGTCCTAAACCATTCTAGTTGAGGGTTTTGCCAGGATTACCCTCAACAATGTGAATCTGTGGAAGATCTAAGCCATGAGCTGATAGAAGATGGCGACCAAACAGCCGTTGATCAATTGGAGTCCCTCAAGAGTCTGTTCAGGGATGAAGAGGGAAATGAGGATACAAAGTCTTTGCATCTCTATCTACTTCAGTGTGTTTATGTGCGTCTTAGTCAAACATTGTGTCCAGTTCAGGAAGATCCTGGTTGTCGAGACTATGTATTGGTGAACAAAAGATTCCCTCAAATCAACTTTGGAGGTTCCCTACTGTTGGTGGATCTTCCTATATTATAAAGTTATTCTGTAAGTGTTGGATCTTATCTTATATTATAATGTTGTGTAATGGACCGCACCCTAAATCGGACGGTCGAGGATTTGATTGACCAATGGTGGAGATGATGTGTGCGTGTCTTCAACTAAAATTTCATCTTGACTATGGCTTCAATATGAAAGGGAAAAGGAAAAAGGAAAAGGAAAAGGGAAAAGGGAAAAGGGAAAAGGGGAAGGGGAAGGGGAAGGGGAAGGGAAAAGGAAAAACGATGAAAGGGAAAAGGGAAACGGAAAAGGGGAAGGGAAAAGGAAAAACGATGAAAGGAAAAAAAGGGAAAAGGAAAAACGATGAAAGGGAAAAGGGAAAAGGAAAAGGGGAAGGGAAAAGGAAAAAAATGAAAGGGAAAAGGGAAAACGGAAAAGGGGGCGGAAAAGGAAAAATGATGAAAGGGAAAAGGAAAAGGGAAACGGAAAAAGGGGAAGGGAAAAGGAAAAATGATGAAAGGGAAAAGGGAAAAGGAAAAAAGGAAAAGGAAAGGGGAAGGGAAAAGGAAAAACGATGAAAGGGAAAAGGAAAAAGGGAAAAGGGAAAAGGGAAAAGGGAAAAGAAAAAAGGAAAAGGGGAAGGGAAAAAGAAAAAACGATGAAAGGAAAAAAAGGGAAAAGGGAAAAGGAAGAGGGAAGGGAAAAAGGAAAACGATGAAAGGGAAAAAGGGGAAAAGGAAGAGGGGAAGGGAAAAGGAAAAACGATGAAAGGGAAAAGGGAAAAAGGGAAAAGGAAGAGGGGAGGGAAAAGGAAAAACGATGAAAGGGAAAAAGGAAAAGGGAAAAGGGAAAAGGAAAAGGGAAAAAAAGGAATAAAAGAAAGGTAAGAGGAAAAAAAGGAAAGAGAAGGAGAAAAAGGAAAATGGAAAGATAAAAGAAAATAGAAAAAGGAATAGAATAGGGCGAGGGGAAAGGAACGGAAAAAGAGCACTATTTGAGAAGGGTGAGAAGTAAAGGTGAGAAAAGGAGAAAAGGTAAGGGAAAATAAGAAAAGGTTGCAAAGTCTATGAGAAAAAGAAAAGTAAAAAGGGAAAGAGAGGGGGAAAAGGGAAAAAGAGAACTTGGGAAAAGGGAACGAGAAAAAGAGAAAAAAGGAAAGGGCGTGAAAAAAAGGGAAAAGAGAAAGGGTGAAGAAAGAGAAAAAAGAAAGCAAAAAAAAAAAGAGCATTGAGAAAAAGGAAGAGGGAAAGGATGGAAAAATGAGGAAAAAAAGGTGGGGAAAGTAGAATAGACAAAGGGTAGGGAGCAAGGAATAGGAAGAGGAAAAGAGGAAGGAGAAAAGGGCACGAGAAAAAAGGGAAGAGGGAAAGGGTGAGGAAATAGAAAAAAGAAAGGGAAAAAGAGTATAGAAAAGGGAAAAGAAAAAAGAAACAAGAAAGGATAAAGTGGAAAGGGGAAAAAGGGGAAGAGGATGGGGAAAGAAGGAAAAAGGGTACATAAAAAAGGTTGAGAAAAGGGAATGGAAAGAGGCATATGAAAAGCGAAAGGGAACGGGAAAGGGAAAATGTAAAGGAAGGGGAAAGAGAAAGGAAAGGGAAAAAGGGAACATCGCAAAGCAAAAGGGTTGGGAAAGTATGAAAAGGGAATGAAAAGTTGAAAGGAAAAGGGAAGCGGAAAAAGAAGAAGGGAAAGCAAAAAGAGCATGAGGAAAAGAGGAGAGAGAAATGGGAAAAGAGATGGGGAAAAGGGCACGTGATCAAGAGGAAGAGGGTGGGGAAAGGAAAAAAAGGGCACATGAAAAGGTAAGCAAAAGAGAACGAAAAAAATGCATGAGAAACGGGAAATAGAAAAGGAAAAGGAAAAGGAAAAGGAAGGGGAAAAGGAAAGGGAAAGAGAGTAGTGGAAAAATGGGAAGAGCGGGGAAAGATAAAAAGGAAGGGAAAAAGCTGATAAGAAAAAGACATTGGAGGTCCAGAATTTTTTAGTTGTATGTTTTTGGGGTCTGATCCCATTTCATTATAGGAATGACATGCATTCTGTCATGGCTGTGCTGTGGAGGCGAATTAACGATACTGGGAAAAATTGGAGGCATGTATACAAGGTAGGTTTTCTATATGAAGAAATTATTTCATTTCTTGCTGGAGGCTCAAAAGCAGAAGAGAGCTACAGGTATGGTAGTTTTCATTTTGCTTCATTCATGCTAGAGCCTTTAACATTCTATATAATAAAATTATGGCTTTATTTTCCCTTGCATCGAATTTGGTCCAAACTGCCTATTTGTTGCTGCCAGATTTTTCATAGAAGCAACACTCTTTCCAAAGGGTTTTCTCAAGATCTGAACAGGTTTGAATCCAGATGCTTTGAAAATGATCTGTAAGACTTTGTATAACCAATGGAGTTTTTTTTTGCACTTGCATATGGATCAGGGAGTGATCTCTTAAGTCTGGGGTTATGGCATCTGGCAAATATGCCTAGAACTTTTGTGAAGGCGTCTAGGCTTTTTAACTGCGGTACATGGTTTCCTATGAGATTGCCATGGACTTTTTACTTAGTAACTTTTCCTCTACACCCAACTAGGCCACGAACAGGCAGATTTTGCAGCAGGTTTGCATCCTTTACTCTGTTTTTCATTGTGATTTTTCCTTCCTAGAAGGGTAGAAGCCTTCCTGGATACTATTTACCAGAAAAGACAGATGCTATTGATTGGCTTAGAAAATTCAGTATGTCTGGAAATGGATGGACTTATATAAAAGGCCAAATGGATGAAATTTGTTTGTCTGAAGAGCTTGAGCATAACCAATAAGCCCGACTTCTGAATTATAAAGCATTGGTGACCAGATGCATTCTCATTTTAGCATTTTCTATTTGCATTACATGATGTAACTTAATACATGTTCAATGCAGAAAGGAGTTTTAAAATTGCATGCACTCAGTACGAAGGTGAAGTGGAAAATGAAGCAGAGGATACAAGAGGAAGCAAAAAAACAAACTAAAAGGTAGATATTTTATTACGAGGCAGGATTATTTGCAGGCCCTTTACTAGATGCAATAGATGACTTCTGGAAAGAAAGCAGATTGATAGCCACTTCAATGGCACAAATTGTATGAAGCCATATCTTTAATCCTCTGCATAGAGCAGGAGAATATGTTTTTGACCTTTTCTAAGGTATGAAATGCCATAATATTTTAATCCCTCCTTTTCAACTCATTTGGAATGACTTTGGGTGTGGAGCAGTAACTACGAAAAATACCCTTTCTTGGGAATTTTTCTTGCCATTGTTGTTATGTATAGACTGAATGCATTTTTTCATTTGATGATGTTAGGGTGTGCATGTTCTCAGCTGTATGTTATTACAATTTACATTTTCAGAAAGAAACTTATTGCAGCTAGATGCATCGAAAATGTCAAGGCTTGCAAAGGCGCATGGAAGATACCACTTACATTTCATGGTCAAGTTTCAAACATGTGAAACAATATGCCAGTGTCAAAAACCAGATGAGCTAAAGAAATTTCTTCTAATTCTAATACCAATCTGCCATGTATTCAACAAAAGATAGATATTTGCGGCTTATTATTATTCATGACAACCATGCTGTGATGCCTTGCTAGAGCAATGATAATACAGAGTCAATTGATCCTACCAAACAATATATGTTAATGCATACATGCAAATATCTCAAGATATCTAGATGAGATGTTGGGTTGCCCATGCCCAACAAGTATAATTGCATTCATAATGTTCAATCTAATTTCAAATAAATAGGAATCCACATATTCTTCGTGCAAAACATGGAGAGATTTTACTCATGGCATGGGATGTTGCACATGGATATTGTGCAAGATAGATGGGGTCTAATAGGAACTTTTTATATCATGTTATTGAGTTACTTTTTGTTGTTGTTGGAAGTCAAGCCAAGTAGAATAGAAAGTGAAGCCAAGCATCATAAAAAATGTAGCTAAGAACTCAAAGTTGTCGCTTGGAACTACACCCTTTCAACATTTCTTGCATACACATCCATATACACATATCTATTCTTCACTTTACAAAGATATTTATATTGAACGCTATTTCAATTTTGGAATTATGCTTCTAACATACAACACAGAGGCAAGTCACAAACCTATTGATTAAGTCCATTTGACATTTACACAGGGATTTTCTATTGAATGCTATTTCGATTTTGTGTTCCCGCCTTCATCACACAGTCTAACATGAAGGAGCAATGTTTCTTTTGAGCGTTCTTAAACGTTTAGAATGTTGGCCAAAACATTTACAAGATCCAATATATGCCCAGCAACGCTGGGCACTGTTACTAGTTCATTCTAACAAGGATGTGCAACAAGATCCAAATTCAAGCAAATGGCTTCCCCGTTCCCACTGGCCACAAGACGACCCGATTCCCTCCAATAATGAATATAACTAATTGATAGTTCTTAGAAATAAAAAGGCACATGCTGCCTCTATAGGTTGTTAGAAATAAAAAGACATTATTACAAAGGTTTTTCCCTTACAAGGGTTTTTTAACCCTGGTAATAATGCTCTTTCACCACTGTTTACTAGCCACATATGATAGTTTCAAAGTAAATTCTCATAGTGCTTTGCATTTTTAACTTACATTCTATCTAAACAGATAGGTTTATATATGTTCGCTAATAATTTGTCCCAGATATTCTTATATTCGAACTAGTTAGGTGCCCAACGTTGCTGGGATCACGTGGGGACCTGTAAATGATGCTAAGCATCATGTGGATACCTGCAAATGTTGGGAACATGTACATTTTTATACTATCCGTTTCGGGGTGGCACCATTATGGGTTCATGGAATAGAATAGAATAGAATAGTTTTTTTATCGTCCACTGAGACCAATCGGCCTATGGGACCCAGAAGGAGCGCAACAAACTTATTACTGTCCGGGTTAAAAAACCCCCGCCCCGAAGGGAGCATCATTCTTGTTTATATCATATTGTGATACTATGTAAATAGAATGTCTTAGGATTTTGTCTATTTAAGCCCTTGAATGTGTCTTTGAGTTATGTACAATTGAGTAGTCTATGATACTCATTTTTTATGCCCTTTTGCTTCCTTATTGTAGCTTTGCACTATAGGTCCTGATCCAAGTTTGAATGAGATGATACTGAAAGCCAAGTTTGGTATTGTCGTGACATAGAAATGGATTTTTTTCATTTAAGCCATTGAATTAATCTATTATAAACAATCCTAACCAATCCCGCTATGCTTTAATGCATATTTTTTTGTATCATATCACGCGAACTATACAACTCGTGTTGTTCAAGAGCCAATCCAAATGTTGTGCACATGTTTGACATAAATAGCCTCCTTCATGGGAAGGAGACAATGTTTATTCGACTTTAAGATGATACATTGAAAACGATCTCACAGGTTAAAGTTACCTTTGAATGAACAACTTGTAATAGATGTTTTCTTGATATGTTCTGGCAATTGGTTGTCATGGTAGACTTTATTGATTCTGCATTGATTAATAGTATAATGGTGTTAATATACTATTAGTATACAGTTATGTTATATTGTCGAGTTTACTTGTCAAGACTCATGTTGTTCTGAGAGCATTGGTTCAAAATGTATTATTTGAAGATTAGTGAGATGTCTTCCTTATTTTATCTAGGAGTCTTTAAGATTAATGGTATGTCACCTTTAATTTATTAAGATTAATGGAATGTCAAACTTCTTACCTTTAATTTAATTTAGATTAATGGGATGTCTCCCATTAATTTAGATTAATGGGATTGGGAGTTATTGGCCAAAGTCTCTTGTAACTTTTGTCATTGATGCTTAGAGTATGATTATGCACATTCACGCAAGACAGAGCACTATCACGCTCAGATTAATCCCAGCCTTGAGCATGGACCCCATCGGTACTTGAAAGCACACATCTCTGTGAAGAAACGGAGAGCTATTGCCGCCATAAGGACGGGTTCCCATTACCTCAGAATTGAGACAGGTCGCTGGGGGGTGAATGGCGGGCACGGGATCCCCAGGGAGGAGAGGATATGTCAGTGTTGTGAGATGCACGTGATAGAGGATGAGCACCATGCCCTCCAGCGGTGCCCAGCATATGCCCATGTCCGAAAGCAAAGGCACAGCGATCTTAGATGCTCGACACACCGCTACATCGATTATCGCATCACCTATGGTAGCGTTGACCGGGAGCTTACATCCTGCAGATTTCACCGTCGGACTTGCTCTTCTCGGGGCATGGTATTTGAGAGCCTACTGTTAGGGTTTTTCCTCCCAAGTGGGGGTTTTTTCATCCCATTAGTAGGGTTCTCTTGCATGATTACATTGTTTGTTTTGGTATTGGGGTTTTGGCTTTTTGCTCATTCAGGTGCCGTCTCATAGGCCTCTGGCCTCCGTGGACGTTAAAATAAACTTCCTTCCTTCCTTCCTTCCTTCTATTTCAAAAGTTACAAAATTTGCATAATTAATAACCTTGTTGTCATCATTCTTGGATGCAGACAAACAGTAGTATTCCATCAAGAACATGTAAATGTAGAGCAGAAAAACGCTTTCTGGACTCCCAAGCTGTGTCTTAGAATCAGAGAGAACTAAGTAAGATTGAGAAGATTAAATGCAAAGCTTAGTTTTTATAAGTATATTTTTTGTTTTGCTCAGGGGATAAAACTCCCAACCTGTGTTTAATCCATACAATCAAAAGGAAAAATTAACTTGTGTAATAGAAAATAAATATAGATTGAGAAGATTAAGTGTGAGAAGTTGGATGTGTGAGCAAGAAATACTCAAATTCTTCATGTCATCCTTGATCTGTTGCTGGGTCTGCTTCAAGTAGCAATCTTTTAAGAAGTTTGTATCCTGAAAATGCGATGGTAATAATTTGTGCAACCATCATGAAGCAGCTACAGATGCCTGTTGAGTGAGCAAAGGCATGGCCCAAAGCTTTCTGGAGATGAGATGATGGTCCTTGGGTTAAATAATCCTCATTGAGAAATAAGACATTACATGTGCTTCTAGTTTGAGAAGCCAAAAGCAACTGGTTGGAACTGTTCTACAACTGGTGGGATGTCACCTTTAATTTATTAAGATCAATGGAACGTCAAACTTCTTACCTTTAATTTTTTTTAGATTAATGGGATGTCTCCCTTATTTTACCTAGGGATTGGGAGTTATTGGTCAAAGTCTCTTGTAACTTTTGTCATTGATGCTTAGAGTATGATTATGCACATTCTATTTCAAAAGTTACAAAATTTACATAATCAATAACCTATGTTGAGAATCAAAGAGAACTAAGTAAGATTGAGAAGATTAAATGCAAGGCCTAGTTTTTATAAATATATTTTTTGTTCTGCTCAGGGGATAAAACTCCCAACCTGTGTTTAATCCTGCGTCCGGTTCAGGAAGATCCTGGTTATGGAGACTATGTATTGGTGAACAAGTGGCAAGATTCCCTCAAATCAACGTTGGAGGTTCCCTACTGTTGGTGGATTCATTCTAACAAGGATGTGCAACAAGATCCAAATTCAAGCAAATGGCTTCCCCGTTCCCACCGGCCAGAAGACGACCCGATTCCCTCCAATCCTGAATATAATTAATTGATAGTTATTAGAAATAAAAAGGCACATGCTGCCTCTATAGGTTGTTAGAAATAAAAAGACATTATTACAAAGGTTTTTCCCTTACAACCTCAAAGGTGGGGTTTTTGGGTTGCCCCTAGGGGGGCAAACCCTTGTTGGGTTGCCCCTAGGGGGGGCAAACCCTTGTTTATGTGGGCTTTTGGCATATCCTAGGTATATGCTAGAATATCCATAGAACATGCTGGTGACCGCTCGAAACTTGTTGTGGCCTGTAAACTCTCGGTCACCAGTGTTGTTGGGCGGGCGGCGTGGAAACTGGCTAACTGGAACAAGATATGGCAGATAATACTCTCGATTTTCTATGGATAACGGAAGTGCCAAGGGCGTCTGTGGAGGGAGCTGCCGCGGAGATACTATTAAGGTTGCGGCTGCGTCTTCTCTTGTTCAGGCTGGGGATGAAGTTGCAATCTCAGAGGTGCCTTCTGAAACCCATATTGCATGCCATAAACTTTAAGGATTTATGATGGGTCATTAATTGATTGATCGGAAATATATTATATTATTGAGAGATTTTTAGTGGCAGACCAAGAACCCAGCCATGCAAAACCCATAATGCTATCAGTTGAAGCAGGAATAGATCATGCAACCCCATCAAAAAATGATCCCATTGTCAAAGCACAATGCCCTACTACAGAATCTGAAGAAGAAGGAGAAGAAGGCCCGGATGATGTGCCCGGAGAAGAAGAGGTGGGGTTTTCTAACCCTGGTAATAATGCTCTTTCACCACTGTTTACTAGCCACATATGATAGTTTCAAAGTAAATTCTCATAGTGCTTTGCATTTTTAACTTACATTCTATCTAAACAGATAGGTTTATATATGTTCGCCAATAATTTGTCCCAGATATTCTTATATTCGAACTAGTTAGGTGCCCAACGTTGCTGGGATCACGTGGGGACCTGTAAATGATGCTAGGCGTCATGTGGATACCTGCAAATGTTGGGAACATGTAAGTGTTGATGGACATTACATTTTTATACTATCCGTTTCGGGGTGGCACCATTATGGGTTCATGGAAGGGAGCATCATTCTTATATTGTGATACTATGTAAATAGAATGTCTTAGGATTTTGTCTATTTAAGCCCTTCAATGTGTCTTTGAGTTATGTACAATTGAGTAGTCTATGATACTCATTTTTTATGCCCTTTTGCTTCCTTATTGTAGCTTTGCACTATAGGTCCTCATCCAAGTTTGAATGAGATGATACTGAAAGCCAAGTTTGGTATTGTCGTGACATAGAAATGGATTTTGTCCATTTAAGCCATTGAATGAATCTATTATGAACAATCCTAACCAATCCCGCTATGCTTTAATGCATAATTCTTTGTATCATATCATGCGAACTATACAACTCGTCTTGTTCAAGAGCCAATCCAAATGTTGTGCACATGTTTGACATAAATAGCCTCCTTCATGGGAAGGACACAATGTGTATTCGACTTTAAGATAATACATTGAAAACGATCTCATAGGTTAAAGTTACCTTTGAATGAACAGCTTGTAATAGATGTTTTCTGGACATGTTCTGGCAATTGGTTGTCATGGTAGACTTTATTGATTCTACATTGATTAATAGTATAATGATGTTAATATACTGTTAGTATACAATTATGTTATATTGCCGAGTTTACTTGCCAAGAGTCATGTTGTTCTGAGAGCATTGGTTCAAAACGTATTATTTGAAGATTAGTGGGATGTCTTCCTTATTTTATCTTGGAGTCTTTAAGATTAATGGGATGTCACCTTTAATTTATTAAGATCAATGGAATGTGAAACTTCTTACCTTCAATTTTTTTTAGATTAATGGGATGTCTCCCTTATTTTATCTAGGGATTGGGAGTTATTGGCCAAAGTCCCTTGTAACTTTTGTCATTGATGCTCAGAGTATGCTTATGCACATTCTATTTTAAAAGTTACAAAATTTACATAATCAATAACCTATGTGGAGAATCAGAGAGAACTAAGTAAGATTGAGAAGATTAAATGCAAGGCCTAGTTTTTATAAATATACTAGTTATGGTGCCCAGCGTTGCTGGGCATAACTTTTGAGCTTGTAAAATAATACGGCTATGATAATATGCATATGCAATGCATGTATTATTCTAGCCTTTTATGAGGACATAATGTACTTTAAGGATATTGAGGAATCTATATCATTTGGTTGTATAAGAAAAAAAAGCTCAATCACAACACACTTATAGAGGCAAACTATTGCATGCTGAAGATAAAGAGAGACTTGCAACTCATTTAATCTAGATGCTAAGTCATTATGTTTAACACGACCGAAGAATTTTGTTAAATCAATAAATCTCTTATTACCTAGACCTTTTGCTCCCTCTTATAATACCTTCAAAGACGTTGAATAATTGTGCCTGAAACCTGCTTGTCCATATGCTTGACTGTCATTGTCATTTTCATTTGCCTAACAAATAGCTTACATTCTGTATAAAGCTTTGCGAAAACATTGCTAACTGATATTGTACAATAATATGCACATCATCTTTACTACCTGCTCTGTGGATAGGATAAGCCAATAATGACAAAAGAGTGCATTAATAATCCAAAGGTACTCCACAGGTTCTAGTGCTGCCAATTAAATTAACTTTGTTCACTCTACAAAGTTGCCCAAAGTTGCTAGGCAGAAGTTGGAAAACTGTAAATGGATAAGCCAACAATGAGAAAAGAGTACGTCAGTAATCCAAAAGTACTTTATTGAATTCGATGCTTCAACTAAAGTAACTTTTTTCACATCTACAAAGTTCCACGTTCAAGCATAAGAGATCTAAATTAACTTTGTTCACATCTATAAAGTTACACATTCAAGCATAAGAGATCTATTTGAATTGCATTGGTTGCTATGTAGGCAATGGCTAAGTCATCTAGAACACCAAGTACACAACTGCTTTAAGCAATGGTTGTTTTGTTAATAGTGTTGTTCATTTCTTTTCGCCGTGAAAGTATCTCCTTCCTTCTATCCTTCCGCGAAACAACAACGGATTATCTAATACTTTGCATACATTGGGCACCTTATACCAAGCATAACTCCAAGATCCACTCCACAATAATGGGCAACAACCTCCACCCTCATTGACAAAGATCCATACAGGAGAAGTAAACAATCATATTTAAGTTGCACAAATATATGCTAGGATCATCTATATGTAACTTTGATTTCATAAAAAACACTTGCACGACTCCTCCAACTCTTTTGTACAAAGCATAGAAGATAAGGTTTAAAACTATTTATTAATGTGAACAACGCAACTAATGAAAAGTATGATTAAACATGCATTCTAATACTTAACTGAATCTAAAATGGAATCCAAATCCAAGATCTATAACATATTAAATTTTTGGTATGTTAGACAATAGCAATAAAACATGGGGCTTCATGTAATTTATGAAGCATGTCCTGAAAATACACCCTAAAAATTCCCAACATCGGGTTTCATGTAATTTATGAAGCATGATTTGGCAATAGATCCTTTAGGACTTTGGGGGACTTTGACCTTGAAAAGAGCCTGCCACCACTTCATAGAATCATATGCTTGCAACTTGCGAAAAAAATGTACTAATTTGACGTCAGAAAAAAAGGAGAGTAGAAGGCTGGACATTTTATGTTAATATTCTAGAAAGTGCTAAACATGAGGCTATACATGCAGAACTGCTAACATAATTGCATCCGAAGTAATCATGGTTTTTCGCGGTACTACATGATCATGATCTAATGCTGAATACTTTAAAAATGTTGCAATGATCCTCTGAGTTATTACTTGCAATTGCTCGATAAGCAACTCCAGCTCCAATAGTTCCATGAGGTAACTTTGTTCCAGTTGGAATATACTTAGATAGTCCTGTGCTGCTCACAAATTCTGTGCCAGGGTCTAAGTTAGATATTGGGGTACAAAAAAGCGCGACAAGCGGAAGCGGAGAAAGCACGCTAAGCAGCGCCCGACGCACCTTTTCGATTTCCGCGCGCCTTTTCGGCGAACAATGATTTTGATTGTCAGGGGTGTAATTATTCGCGCCCATTGTTACTAATTAAATTGTACAGACCAATTTGCTCCCCGATTGCACTTCGATTCCTGCATTTTGCAAATTGAAGCATCCTCTTCAAGGCGCTTGCTCCGACTTCTTTGTTTGTTGCTGTTTTTTTTAAAGTATCTTCTTTTCTCATGGCTGGTGAAGGAATCATCCCACAGCAAAAGCTGAAATGGCTGGCAAAAAATGTCACTGCAGATGACTGGAACAGTGTTTGGTCTCTGAGCCAATGGTTTCAGGCAAAATCAAAATCTACTTTGTTCGCCCTCATTTGAAGCAAAAATTGGACGGCTTGATCGATTTCTTGTATGGAGATGGAGGTGTCCCAAATAATGAATTGAGGAAGCTAGTAGCATTATCATTTGCATGGGAAAACTGTAGTCGGGCAGAGCATAACCCTGAGGCTCATTGGGTTGATTGGGATGCTTACAAGAAACAGGTCAATGTTTGGTCCAGGAGAAAGAGGGATGACATTGATGTTAAAAAAGAAGATGTTAAAAGGATCAAAACTACAGTTCCTTCATGCCAAAGTACACCTCTAGCTTCAGGTAGATCAACACCTCAACTTGAATTTAAGGGGAAAGCAGGTCAGTCTTCTGAGTTTTTTTGTTTCCAATTTAAGTTTCAACATTCTTTGATTGAAAAGAAGGTTAGTAAGTTGGAAACAGATTTAGACAAATGTACAACTGATCTGGTAAAAATAATTAGTACCATTGAGGTAGATAAGAACTCTTTAGCAAGGGAAGAGAGGATGATTGAGCATGGACAAGAATGGAGAATGAGTTGTCTGCTTTGGATGCCAAAGCAGACAAGAATGATGGAGACTTGAAGCAGATGGAAGAGTTAAAGCAAAAAATAAGTGGTGAAATATATTTTTGCTCTAAAACTGGAGGCTTGCCTTCCAAAGGTTAGTGTTGAAGCATTACATGAGAAGGAAAAGAAGGAAAGATTAAAAACTTCACTGGAATTCAGATTACAGGAAAGCAGGAACTACTTAGAAGCTAGTAGACAATTGATGGACTCAGATATATCAAAAATGTCTATTATAACTATGAAAAGCAAGTTGCCTGATTTCATGGAAGATGCATGTGCTGCATGTGGATTGGTCTTCAATCCAAAATATAAATTGATTATGGCATTACCATGTGAACATGTCTATCACTTGGCATGCTGCATGCTTTTGTATGAAAAGAAGACATGCTTCAGGTGTTTGAAGGAAGTTCCCAGGGAAGTTTTTGTGGAACTTGGTCTAGAGGTTGCAGGTGAAGAAGACTTGCAGATTCAGGCAGGCAATGCATTTGAGGTAGGCACTACTAGTGCATTTGCTTCACCTGATAAGTTTTCCAATGTTGTCACACATGTGGCTTCCCCTGCTTTATTACTTAATAAAGCACCTGTGGCACCTGTGGCTTCACCTGCTTCTGAGTCACCAAAAAATGTTGGTTCTAGTGCATCAGCTCAAGTGTCACCAAGTCCAGTAAGGAAAGCTGTAGAAGCTTTGCAGAAGGTAAGACTTTGATATTTCTTATTTGTGTTTTAATTAATTTAATCTCATATAAATTGATTTGTGTTCTAAGCAGCAAAGTTCTGTAATTCAGCTTAGTAAGGGGCCAGCAAAAAAAGGGATAAAACATTCACGTGTTGTTGAGAGCAGTTCAGAAGAATATTATGAACAACCTATACAAAAGGTTCCTTGGCATAAAGACCAGGTTGAGGAGTGCAACTGCAAGAGAAAGTTCTACTGCTGCAAATGTAGATGTTCACGTAACCAGGGTGGAATGGCTCCTGGAACCTGGGCAGTGGCTTATTATCTGCATATAAAGGGGGAGGCTGTTAATTGGAAGAGCTTCTTGGATTATTATAAAACTCTCGATGAGAAAGCAGAGGCCAGTTCTTCTAGACCCAAGAGAAAGCATAGGCAAATCCAACCTGACGAGGAGGAAAATAGTAAAAGTGACAGGGATGATGAAGATGATAGGGAAAAAACCAAATCAGGTTCCTCTAGACCACACATTCAATCTGAACTCACAATCAAAACAGAAAAGCAGAGCAATGTTCTGAGACCAAAACATGCCATTGCAGGTATGTTCAATTATTAGTTGTGTTACAACAGAAAAAAATCTCAAGCTTGATCTAGATTGTTTCTATCAACACAGAAAAGGTAACATCAAATCCACTTCAAGAATCAGGTATGTCTACTACCATTTTGCATCATGTTGGCTGTATTGTCATGTTGTGTCTCTATGATGCCATTTGTGGGGTATTTCGTGCAATGGATGCCAGAATGATAGATGAGGTATGTGTGGTGGTGGTGAGTTGTTGGCATCCACCATGTCCCACACCACACCCCACCATCTCCCACCACTACACTCTACCATCTCCCGCCGCCACACTCCCACACCACACACCACCACCACCACCACACACACCACCACCACCACCACACTCCACCACCACCACCACACTCCTCCACCACCACCACCACACTCCACCACCACCACACCACACCACCAGACTCCACCATGTCCCACACCACAATCCACCACCACCACACTCCACCACAACCACACCACACCCCACACTCCACCACCACCACACCACACCCCACCACCACACCCCATCACCACACTCCACCATGTCCCACACCACACTCCACCACCACCACACACCCCACCACCACCACCACCAAACCCCACCACCACCACCACCACCACCACCACCACCACACACACCACCCACCACCACCACCACCCCACTACCACCACACACACCACCACCACCACCACCACCCCACTACCACCACACACACCACCACCACCACCACAGCGTGTTGTATGGTGCGTACTGTGCAGCGTATGTTGTGTGGTGTGTGGTATCTGGTGGTGTGTAGAGACTACCTTGTGTTGTGTGGTGTGTGATTGTGGTTTTCCATCAGTACGTGGCTTACTATGTTAGGAGGCTGACATATACGTAGTGTTTTGTTTTGCAGACTTTGGCAGACTTGTGAAGGAATGGTTGGCTGCAACATCAGCTAGGTTTGATAGATGCAAGCAACGATTGCAAGCAAACGAGGATAGGCAAGATGATATCAAAAGAAAGATTGAGTTGATGGAGCATAAAGCATCAGAAATTAGAGCTGATTTGCACAGATGGCAATCAATCATGACAAAGAACAAAAAAAGCAAAGCAGAGGGTGTTCGGGTTGTGTGTTTAACTAAAGGATGAAGAGCTAAATGGTACAATGTTGCCTGGGCTGAAACAATTAAATAATGAATTAGCAGAAACTGAAATTGAGCTAAAGACATGTGAAGACTTATCACTGGAGCCGCTACCTCGAATGCAAAGATTTGAGATTTTTTTTTCGAAGCGTAGTGGTCATGACACTCCTTTAGATCCCCGTGACTTCCAATGCTTCCCGAGGCGTAAGAAGAGGGTGATGAAGGTTGTCCATTTTGTGGACGTTGTCCTAAAATGGGAGGGTAAAATGTTGCCGGTTGTGATAGCGAGAACGCGATCCACCGATATCACATTCCATGTCTATCACACCATTTGAGGTAAATATTATCATCTCTAACCCTCGTCTAAAGACTCTATTGATTTTGAATTTGTTTTGCAGACACTCTAGAACTTGCTGCAGCCCCAGTTGTGCCCACATTATGACTGAGACATGGCTTTTGGCTTTTGGTGTTCGAGTGGTACCACAAGAACCAATAGACACAAGTAAGTGCCTTAACTAATGTTTACTGATGTTGTCACAGGTCTACTAACAAGATCCAATTTCAAGCAAATGGCTTCCTCGTTCCCGCCGGCCACAAGACGACCCGATTCCCTCCAATCCTGAATATAACTAATTGATAGTTATTGGGAATAAAAAGGCACATGTTGCCTCTATAGGTTGTTAGAAATAAAAAGACATTATTACAAAGGTTTTTCCCTACAAATTCAAAGGTGGGGTTTTTTTAACCTGGTAATAATGCTCTTTCACCACTGTTTACTAGCCATATATGATAGTTTCAAAGTAAATTCTCATAGTGCTTTGCATTTTTAACTTACACTAGTAACGGGTGCCCGGCGTTGCCGGGCATAAATACATTCCATAATACCTTGCTAATTTGGAAGGTGGCGAAGAGAGAAAGAAATGCAAGTAAGCTGATGATTCGAATTAGTTTGGAAATAGTAGTACTAAGATTTCAATGTCGAAAATTTTGAAAGTTGTATAGAATATAAATTTTACCTATAGTGGTGGAACATGTGTGCTCACGTTCATCATAATTGACTTGGAGGGTGTCGATGGGTGTTATTCAAAGGACTTCTAAATAGAACATCAATATTAGAACACAAAACACAATAATGCAACTATCCAACTATCCTTGCAAAAGAAAGCATTTTATAGTTACAGATATCATAACACATATGTATATATGCCATGACCACTTATTAGATTGCATTTGGTTGATGGCAAGCCTAGCATATTTGTCAGGTTCTAATAAAATGTTGAGCATGTACCGATTCACAAATGGGAAAGGTGGCACATGTGCGAAAGGTGGTACACGTATATGACTACATTTGATTCACAAATGGGAAAGGTGGCTGTGAAAGGTCACATATTTACGACTACATTTTTTTCCCCTTATTTTGCACACAATCTTAATGCATACTTTTATTATTGTAATATAAGATCAACTTGTGGATAGGTATATTGGTAACTTATGTTCTACTACATTTGCAAAATATTGGTAACTTATATTCCTCTACATTTGCAAAAAGAATGCTGCAAAAGTGTGTGAGTAATAGCAATGCATTGAATGTTCATTTTTGTTATTCCTAGCATTCTCCATTTTTTGACCTGAAAAACTAAGAATAGGATATACTTTCATCTTAAATTACAAAGGGAATTTATCATAAGTTGTAATTACATTGTGGTTTCTGAGATATGTTTTGAACCCTTAGGGTGAATGCAACTCTGGCTCCGATGTATCTTTCAGGCATTAAAAGCAACACTTCTAATTCTGCCATAATGATGCAAATCTTTCAAGAATGGCCTCATAACTTGAGATATGTCCCTAGGATGATCAAATGTACTCGTAAGAATAAACTATCTGTTACCATCTTCATTTGCATCTGATGTTGTTTACTGTGAAAGCACTCAAAAATATAATGTGGTACAGCAACAACAACATGACACACTATAAAATGGAAATGAGTTGCCTCAAGCACCAGGCTCTTTACATTTGGAAAAGAAAACATGTCAAAACGAATATAAGCAGACATGAATGAGAAGCATGAAATTTGTATGCTGCACATTGACAATAAAAGCATTAGAGAGATAAAGAGTTTGGCACAAATTTCGTCAGAAAAAGGAGGAATTAGCAAAAAATTTGAGTTTGGATGGGAAGTAGCAATAGCCCAACATAACATATGGACATATAGAAATTCACTGCTCAAACTGATTGCTTTAAATCAAATAATAGTATGACGCCATAATAATGATGCTTCATCTAGATCTAGATGACAATAACCTGAGCCAAGAACTACCTGCACAAATAACCTCTGCTACTTGGTGTTGCTGCAGATAACACATCAAACAATAGAAAGGAAATAGTCTATAGACTCACATACATTGATTAATAAATCTGTGACAGAATTCATGGTAAAGTTCAAAAGGATTATTTTTTCCAATGATCATCCACCTCAGCGTTGCATGCCTTGAGTCATTCCCAATTCATTGCAAACAGTCCGGGAAATTATAAACCATGTATGTTTAATCTTGTGCAATGTCAAAGGCAAGAGCAGCTCTACCAAAGGAAAAGATGATACGTAAAGTCAATGGTAAGCGGGACTCTTGACGTGGCCTATTTCCCTCAGTGGTTGCAATGATATTCCTAGGTGGAAAAATGGTTTTGGGCTATTTTTTAACTGATAAAGGACCCTGTAGATGTCATTGGATGCAAGGTCAATGCAATGGCTAAATCAAAGCTTGAATCTATGCTTGAAACCTATGCAATAGACGACAAACAAATCAATGGCAATCTGCCTCTGCCTATGCCTATGAATAGAGATCTGACAAAAACTTCAAGTGGACACAAAAGATAATCACCAACCTGAAAACTTATAGCAATGTGTCACTGAACATTCCATGCACTGTCTGCAGAAAAATCATAAAGGGTAAGTTATAAATTCTTTAAGAGTTAAAGAAACATTAATGGACAAAAGAGAAAAATTGAGCAGCCATAAAAGCTACAACGCTTAGATCGATGTGGCAAAAACAATAATTCTTGCCTCAGCACCAGCCCAGTACAATTAAATTGTTTGAGAGGCTACCAACACCAGTGGTTTACACGGCAAACTTCATGGGCATTTTCAAAAGCATGTAAGCCTGAAACGATGGACATGAGTGTATTCAAGCATGGAATAGATGTGCAAACTTTTGTTATTGATCAATCAAAAACATTTCATTATAGGCAAGACATGGAAAAGCTTAACCTGCTGATTGTTGACGTAATCGTAGAACACATGCACCTAAATAAAAGGATCTAGCTATGTTAAGATAGCACCATATTATCGAGAAGAGAACATTCTCTTTACCCCGCGGAACAGAAAACTTATTGTCAACCTCATCCTTTAAACGACCTTCTCGGCTTTCTTCTTTACGCAATGCACTACAACCTACCTATTTGAACAATTCATTGATTTCGTTGTTGCATGGTCTTGTGTGTAATGTGCATTTCTGAAAAAAATGCAAAGAAACGAAATCGAACGTAAATAAAAGGTTGTACGGACATGCTAACAGAGAAGCTACCTTGCATCACTTCTTAGATTACTTGGCGTCGGGGTAGCTCCCTATGCCATGGTAAGCATTTTGTTCCGAGGAACCATGTTAAACAGCTCCTCGAAGTTGTAGGATCATTGGTACCGGAATGAGGATTTTGCACAACTATATTGAGAACACATGACTCTTTGTACCTCGAACAGAATAGATTAAGTAAAATTACCATGTAAGGCAATACCTATAAAGGAACCATGTTAAACAACTCTTCAGAAATCGTAGGATCATTACACAAAGCTCTGTGCACCTCGAAATTACAGACCTGATTAAGAGGAGTAAGCACAAAGAATATCAAACCGACCACATCTCCCCGCAAATCAAACGGATTGTGATTTATAAAAGCTTGCAAGACAAACTGGCCAAAAATGATGGATTAAAGGCAAAGTTTTTACCGAAACAGAGGTTTGTAGATGCAGGGGTTTGCCGATGGTCCAAATCGTATTGTCTAAAAGTATCATATAAACTCTACCTCAAGACCTCCTCTAAATTATAAGAAACCCCAAAAATTGCCATGGCCCCATTCCGAGGGCCAGAATCTAACAACCTCTGCTGCAATAGCCCTAAATAAATATTATCCAAGAACCTAGACGGTAAGGCTCACACCGAGATAATCAGAAGAATCTTCTATTTTCTTACTTCACACACGTCTCTCATGCAGATTTCTCCGTCATCCTATTCTGAATTTCGTGGAAGTCCATGCCTTCATATCAGGAAAGCCGAACCTCCATAAAGCATACTACGAAAATCTTTGGCGATTTTCGGAAATCTGAAAACTTCTCCGGCATCAAAAACCCATAAAACCTTAGGAAATGAACTTTAAAAAAAATCCAAAAAAATTTCTTCTAGACCGGAAAATCCAAATTTAAACAATAGGATTCTATCTAAACAGATAGATTTATATATGTTCGCCAATAATTTGTCCCAGATATTCTTATATTCGAACTAGTTAGGTGCCCAACGTTGCTGGGATCACGTGGGGACTTGTAAATGATGCTAGGCATCATATGGATACCTGCAAATGTTGGGAACATGTAAGTGTTGATGGACATTACATTTTTATACTATCCATTTCGGTGTGGCACCATTATGGGTTCATGGAAGGGAGCATCATTCTTATTGTGATACTATGTAAATAGAATGTCTTTGTCTATTTAACCCTTGAATGTGTCTTTGAGTTATGCACAATTGAGTAGTCTATGATACTCATTTTTTATGCCCTTTTGCTTCCTTATTGTAGCTTTGCACTATAGGTCCTGATCCAAGTTTGAATGAGATGATACTGAAAGCCAAGTTTGGTATTGTCGTGACATAGAAAAGGATTTTGTCCATTTAAGCCATTGAATTAATCTATTATGAACAATCCTAACCAATTCCACTATGCTTTAATGCATATTTTTTTGTATCATATCATGCGAACTATACAACTCGTGTTGTTCAAGAGCCAATCCAAATTTTGTGTACATGTTTGACATAAATAGCCTCCTTCATGGGAAGGAGACAATGTGTATTCGACTTTAAGATAATACATTGAAAACGATCTCAAAGGTTAACACTAGACCTGTCCCTGGGACCAATCTGGGTCCATGGACCAAGTCTGGTACACCTTACCCCCTGGCATATAATCCCAAAATTCTCTTGAAATATTTGTCCATTCAAAATTTTAAAACCATGATGTTGTTACCAACTTGATTATCTATGGCATCGTGGATTTTCGGATCATTTGGAGTCGTGTACAATAAGAGGCAATCATTTAAAAAATGCCAAAAAACCCTTTTTTGAGCTATCTCGAGGGATGCATGCAACCAATTTTAACTCCTCTTAATTTATATAGCCATAAAGTGCCGTGAAAAAAAGCCCTCCCAAATTTTTTCCGCCAATTTGGCTTGGCGCGAATGAACCTTAGCCCCTCACTTTCTATCTGACGGACGGTTTGGTATGTCATTGATACCAATACGTTTAAACAATGTTATAAATGTATCTGACTTTAGTACGATTATAGAACATTGTAAGTATACATGATTTTGAATATGGATATCTAATCGTGCTTCATGTGTCAAGTTTGGTGATGTGGTAAGAGACGTATTCCGCCTCAATATATTAACACGATAAAGTTGGAGAGCTTTGGCATGCATTTTTACCACGTGATTCCAAAGTGTGATGCGTGGTGATTAACTAGTTTTTCAAATCTTGATTTTTCTTATTATCAATATTTTTATTTATGAAAGATCACAAAAGCAATAGAAGACAAAGGTTGTTCAATTTTTTTTTCCATTGAATATTCGTATCACCATGCAATAATATATCAAACAAGATCTTTCCCATCTGACACTTGAAGGACAAGTCTCAAGAAAGTCCAATATATATTTTCACAACTTGTAGTAGACAACTTGGCCCTCAAATAGCAGATGTATGTTGTTGGAAAAATTGGAGCAGGCTGGAGGAAAGATATCATTGATGTGGATTACATGTACAAACTATTGCGAGCTTTTGATAGTTCGACAGCTTGTGGAGCTATCTACACGTGTAATAGTCAAATTATTAGTAATATTTTTAGTCACCCTTCTAGTCAGACTATTAGTTATGCATTTTAGTCACATTTTTTGTCAGCCATTTCGTCAGAAAAAAAATGTCAGCATGTTAGTCAAGGTAATAGTCAACACAATCAACACTGTGTTAGTCATGGGTTTAGTCAAACTAATCGTCAGGTAAATTGTCAATATATAATTAGTCAGCATGTTAGTCAGATGTTTAGTCGAGAAACCAAACGCCGCTTTTTTTCATCATATATGATTCGTCACTATATTCGGCAGATAGACATCTCATATAGAGTTTTCGACCCTCTGACGATTTACCTGACTCTTAGTAGTCATTCTCTTGTAGTGCACCAGTCGATATACTATGCACGAATAAAGTCTTCATCAGCCCTACAACAATTTTCCCCTGCACATAAAAACAAAGATTTTAAGGTAGAAAAATGTTGTAAGCAAACTTTTCTCACTTACCAATTGCGACATGTTTTTTCTGGCCACTAATCCTCATTGCAACACAAAATCTGGAAGTATCTATACACAACATCCGCAATATGTGTTCCACGTCCCACATCATAATAAATCAAATCAACTTGCACTACGAGCACGTGTCTTCAAAATGTAGGGTGTAACTACTTTGTTTTGGACAGAGGTCTGCTTGCTAATGTAATAAAAGAAATAGAAGGTTTCAAGAAATCTGGAGGTACAAAGAACATCTGCAATTTGTCTTCCACAACCTATGTAATAACAATTGACATAACAATTGACGTGTGTAAAGAGCATATACCTCCAAGATGTAGGCTGTCATTACTTTGCTCTGGACAGAGGCCTGTCAATTAATAAAAAAACTAAAAGAGCTCAGGAAATGACCCTAGCTGCTCATTTGCAATGAAAGAAACACACCTTTATAAAAATGTCAAGTTCTAGCTACCGGGTTATTTCAGCATTCATCTAACTTCAGAAATCAAATCTAGAAGAACCGCAAATGTTGCGATGATGCAAAACTAACAGTAACATATTATTGGAAATTGAAGCTTACCTTGTCTACTCCCAACACCTTGACATCAGGCAATTAAAACTCAAGTGTTTCTTGCACTGTTCTTGATACATGTAAGCCATCCCTATAACAAAGTTTCCAGCATTTTTAAAGGGATCCATGTTATTAGAGACTTGAGTCTTCTGAGTTCCAGTTCACTCATGACTCTCTCATTCAGACCTATAATGACGCAAAAACCATATAACAATACCTGTTGCTCTGATGCCCACTAAGTCAAATGTAAAGAAATCTGTGGAATATACAGTCTCCATCCATTCCTGCAGAATACTACTCAGTAGCTGGCTCATGGAAATATTCTAGAAAATACTAGTCATGAAAGCACAATATGTTGGGTAGAAACACTAACCAATTCTCGAAAATCATGTGGTATACAAACAGCTGAAACTTGCTCCTTTTGTCCAGATGTTTTCTCTCTCTTCAAACCTTGTACCAAATGGAACATTCAAATCACTTCCAACTCACAATAGACAGAACTGGCATTCTGCCATTCCCATATTAATGGACAGCATATTGTCTGAAAAATGTCGCTTGTAATAAAAAAAACAACTTAACTAAATGTTTGCATTCCCCCTGGTGATTTACCTCGTTTCATCTTCCGTGTTTTTGGTTTGGGAGCCCACTACTGATTCAAATGCCTCCCTGCTCAATGTCCAGCAAACGACATTACCAACAGCCACTACAGGGTAAAAGAAAGCTAGGGTGTCTAAAAAAAATGCCCTTACATTATGTATAATGTAGGGCATGTAGGCACCCATTTTTGTTATTTTTTTGAATTTTAGTTAGTTGGGATATGCAATGATTAGGAGTAGCCACGTCAGCAATTCAAAATTATGAGTGGCAGTGGCAACTAGAACGCACCTTCATTGCAATTTTTCGGAGGGAGATTGTGAAGTGTTTCCTGTTTAGGAAAAAAATTTGCCGCCGTTCCAATTTTTTGTGTTTGTGAGTGATCAACCAAGTAATTCGACTGTAATTATTCTTCTTCCTCGAAATCCTTGCCCAAATCCAAGCAATGGACGCCTTTGCCTCCCGGAAGTCACCCAGATTAAACAAAAAATTGAAAATGGTCGATTCTAGCAAGAAAGCCGAAAAAAACAAGAGGAAGGTTCAAAACCGAGGAACCTGTGGCAAAAAGAAGACTTATTTGTGAAGAACCCGCTGTTGTGGAAGCAAAGCATGTAAGATGTGTCAATGCAGATGAAATTTTTCCAGATTTACAACAGATAATGGACGAGCAGTGGGGGCCCAAAGACATACGGGGGTTCAAAGAATCTAGCGTGAAACCAGAGTGGGCCGAGAACTTCTACAAACATTATGAAATTGTTTTTGGTAAGCGACTTTGCTCGTGCATTTGCCCTTCAATTGACAGGTAAAAAAGTAGATTGGGATACTTTTAAAGTTTTGGCCAAAGATTTGGCAAAGGGAGGAGCAAAAGAATCTGCTATTACAGAAGAAATTGAAGCCTCTAAATCCACATCCAAGGTTCCTAAATTTCAGCAAGGATTTTACCCTAAGGAAGAGCTTGAATTTGCGTAAACTCATTGCAAAGAAGTTGTCATGGAAAGTTAATTAGCAAAAGACATCCAAGGTTGAAGAACCGAAAATTCAAAGTGCAGTAATTACGTGACAATATAAATAAGATTTCAGGAAGAAAGGATGCACATGAAGAGGACCTAGCACGCATACAAGAAGACATCAATAGTGTTCTCGACGACGCCAAGGTAATAAGAGAGACATCAAGAAGGCAAAAGAGGGAGGTTGACCTTTGATGAGGGATAGAACTAGGAAGGAAGAAATGTCAAGAGAATTGGGAGCCATTGGAGAAAGCCATTCGGGAAAAGGAGTTATGTGAAAAGAGGATTGCGTAACTTGAGGAGGCTCACAAAGTTCGGGGCTTTGAGTGTGCCGCAGACGGCTTGATGATATGCATAAGTACATGATGCATTCTCAAAGCGATTCTCCTTCAGCCCAAAAACAAGCTTAGTGATCTCTCGGTGAAGAAAAAAATTCATATCTGTGCATGGATGTGTGTTTTGTAGTAATGGCTTTGCTAATAATGAACCTATCCTAGTTGCTCCATGCAGCATTCATTTCATATCTTCGCTTTCATATTCTATTTCTGTTTGGACTATCCCGCCCAAGAGCATGCAAATGGGACGAAAACATTTCAAAGATCTTGGGTGTGTACAATCGGAGGTAAGCAAAAGATTTCATGATTTATGTTTAATTTGTTGCACCTGTGATTACCGCAATGTAGAATCCATTTACATGTAGAATCCATTTACATGTAGATTGCTGCACTTAAGGTTTTGCTACAGTATGTAGGAGTGTACTGGTTATTTTATACTTATAGTTCCATGGCTTGCATGTCATACATATATATGTTTCTTACATACATGTTGTACATTCACAGTGTAGGGTCCTAGATGTAGAACTTAAATACATAAAATTAGGAGTTGTGTAATCGAAGTTTTGTGGCAGAACATTTAGAGGTATTTTATGTAATGTCTGATGTGTACATGTGCATACATTGGAGCACATTCATGTACTGAAATTGAAGTATCAAAATGCACTTCAGATTAAAAAATAAGTAAATAACAAAAAAACTTGCAGCAATCGACTAGTTTTCTCAACATAACAGAAGATGATGGCAAATATGAAAGTTCCTTTGTATAGAACTTAGTCATGTGCACTCAACAATCTCGTGTAGGCTTGATATAAGCATGTCACGCACCTCTCGTGTGATCATATATGCCGTGACGCGCCCCCCCCTTCAACTTATGCTTGACTCACAGATCGTGAACTTTGCTCCAATTACGATTCACCGGGTACTAATACTATTTTGTCATCCAACAACTTGTACTTGTGGTTTGTGCCTTGTAGCAGCTTTGATAGTAATGACCAGCTATAACCCCCGTCACCCGCAAGCATTCTATTTCCATAGTCGTCAATCACATCTTCCCCAAGAATATGCATCTCCTTCACGATAGGAGGACGTAAGTATGGAACATTTTCATGATTCCCCTCGAGCAGCAAAAGATGCAAATATATCTCCAATTTGGAGTACATCGGATAGTTCTTGCTCATCACCGCATAAAAACCAACTAGCTCTTCTTGTTCGCCGACCGGCCGAACTAGGGCTCCCGCTTTGTGCAAGCTTCCACGCACCACAATGCTCGAGATTCTCACATTCTCCCCATCTGAAATTCAAGCAACCATTGCAAAAACATGACAGTGGATCTATACATGACAAGTGTTGGGTCACCGATTAATAGTGCATACACAATGTATAGCTAGAGTACTGTGCAATGTCTCACAATCAACGAGGGTCCCCGTTAATGTCTTCTCGCCATCATCACTCCCATATGACTGGGTCCATTTTGCACTTCTTTTGTCTCAAAGAAAGTGCAAGCAGAGTTGGCACCCAAAATCGAACACCATTCTCTTTCCTTTGCTCATCCGCTAGGAACCTTTTCTCCAAAGCAGCCTGCCCATCATGTTCTCCTTTTCCATGGCCTCGAGCCAAAATAATTCCATCCGATCCTAATTTTATACCTGTTATAATATTGGGCCACATTCAAATAAAAGGCTCGAGAACACTTAAACCGAAAGCAAAGACACCCATCGCACCACATGACATGGTATTTGATGTGGCCAAACCCTTTTTGCATCATCCAAATATGGTGCTTCTTGAGTGCAACCAACAAAGAAAGCATCATGCTTCATAACATCTAAACATACAAATGAACAGCTTTTTTCATCTCGCCATTGACTTTCATCATGATTATATGCACCGTATTAGTTATCGGGTCATTGTTCCAATGCTCTGATCGAACCTCCCGAATGGTCGCAAAGTGTAGTTCTCTCGCAAAGTCCATTATCGACAAAACAGAATCATCCCTCAAATTTTGCATCGATTTCTGAATTGTTTGGTCCGCCAACATAAAAAAGTTGTGAATAGTGAACTTTGTAAGGTGTCAAACATTTTGTCAAGCAATGTACCGACTCCCCGCCAAGAACAAGCTTCAACCTCCTTGAAGTGTCACTTTGGAAGGTTCGCTCAACGCATTTGTAAACTTGCCATTCAATGTTCTCATTCCGACTCTTTTCTCCTTAGGACAGATTTGAATATTTTTTCGCCACAGCGCACTCTCCCTTGACATACCCAAACTATGCCACTCTTCGCCTTCCTTGTCATGCATCGTAGTTTCCACATAGCACCAACATTTTGAAATGTTTTAGAAGGAGCTTGGCGACGCCATTGTTCTCATCTCACAGACAAACACCACAAGAACATGTACAATTGACATGAAACTTGCTCCTCAGACGCTTAAAAGCTTTTTTCAGATAGATCAGCTTGTTCATGCTTCACGCAAGAAAGATGTGTTCCTCTCTTTCAACCTTCTCACACACGTAGGCTTAAGCAGCTCGAACTTTCTGATGCTAATCTTCACTTCAGGATGTTCATCTTTGAACATCTCATACAATTCACTCTGCAAGGAAAAAAGCGGCATGTATAAGTAAGATATAAATTAGAACTACTTTTAATTCAAAGATGTTGCGTAGTACATTGCATTAGTTCTAATGGCATTCAGATCATGATTTGATATACATTCAACTACTATACCAAAACATCGTACATACCATGTACATGATATGTATAAATGTATAAAGAATGTACTCCAAAGAGTTCCGTGATGTACATAAAAACTCAATATGTAACTGTGTCACATAAATTGTCATCAGACATGTATGTATGTATTCAATACTTTTCTTATGGAAGGAAGTACATTTAAATACTTTTATGTATCACCCTATCTTTGAAAACTATCTTGAGATCGAAAGCTTTAAAATGTACTATAATGTACTTGGGAACTACAAAAATCAAGACTATAATAACACAACCTGACTTTCAACACATTTTCTGCCTTCTGCCACATTGGATGTAATTGGAAGTACATCCAAGTACTTTTCCTGTTAAACATAGCTCATTCAAGACTTCCAAGTGTAAAAATATAATTACTGTAGTTGGATGTACTTCAATGTATACCCTAAACATCCCTTGCATGGAATGCAAATAGGATTACTAAACTTACCCAGGATGCACAAAAGCTAGCTTCTATCAAGCTTGCAAAAAAGAGGATTAAAAGACTTAAAACTGACCTGGGGCATGTCCAAAAACCGGATTGGAAGTGTCCTTTTCTTCCCGACATCCCCAGACTTTGGAGAAGTTTTTGTGTGGGTTAACCAAAACTCATTTACCAATTGTTTGGTTGATTCCGGAAGCATGTCTGCCCTGGGTTGCCTTCCTGCTAGTGCCCACATATTAGCACCTGATAATGACATCCGCTTTCTTCTAATTGCAGCTTTTGTGAAGTTTCTTGCTTGCACTTGAAGAATTCTCGAGGCTACTCCTTTTGCCCCGAGTTTTCCATTCTCACCAACAATCATTGATAAAGTGGAATGCTTAGTCGCTAATTTATCATTGCTATTTGCTTGTTTCACTTCCCGCAGACCTTCACGGATATTTTTAGCATAGTATCCTTCAAAATTGCTTATTTGGATTTCCAATGGCAGTTCAAAAAAAGAAGTGCAGCCTTTCATCCCAACGCTTTTATCGCTAAAGTTCTCCTTTGCACGTGACGTAAATCTTGAACCCGATCATATATAAATTTACAAATTTCATCAATCTTACGCTTTCATTTTCTTTTGTCACATTTCCCGATTGCAATCTTCCGCGCCATTTTGCTCCTTCATTGTTCATCATGGTTCTTGCGTGGTTTAGGGTTAGCTGGAGGAATTCCGCAAGAAGGAGGGAAACTCGAGTCGGGCTAAGTTTTAGCCGTAAAGTGGAAAATTCTCCTAACGTTCAGGCGTTTCTTGGAGTGGTAAAGAGCGGCGGGAATTGAAATCTGCTTCATGATTGCGTTTTAATTGACGTGGCAAGTAGTTCCGAAAAAAAAGATTCCATAATATAGCTATTATGTACATACTGAAAAAACGGTTATGTATTTGAAATGTGATACATCTCTTACTCTACATTTGGCCAAATGTAAGACACCCTAGCTTTCTTTTACCCTACAGTGATATGTTGATGAGGACCACCTTGTAATAGCCACTCCCCAAAATAACTTCCCTCTCCTAACGGCTTGCCAGGAGATGTGCTTCCAATATTGCTTTGTTCAAGAGCCTTATCTTCCTCTGCAGATACATCTGCACTCTGCTGACTACTTACGCAATCTTCTGAAGCATGTTGATCTTGCATTCTTATTACTTCAACAGTACCTTGATGAATAATGTGAAATGCCATAGGCACTTGATCCTGCAACATGCAAGAAATCAGAGGCCTTAAGAAACCCCAGTTTATTCAGATATATAAAGCAGCATCCTGTTTGCAGTCCTGACAGGAAGCAAATGTTCCCGAGAAAACATTACAGCAAAAGCTATAAAAGCAGTTGGATAGAGAGACCTGCCTTTGTAACAATTTCTTCGCCCCCTTGATACCGAACTTCTATAAGGGAATCCGCCAAACGCAGTAATTGTGCATTACTCAGGCTTGAAAGCAGTTCTACATGGCGTAAATATTTTACTGCAATTTGATTAGAATATTTCATTAAGAATAGTCCTCGAAATGCCTCTCGCCTCAACTTCCACAATACGCCATCCATCACAGCACGAATAGAAGCTTGACGTGGTTTATTATACCTAAAATTTAGACCACATTTTAGAGTACCAATGAACAAAGCATAAAAATGCATGATTTAGAAAATGGATGACATACATAAGGGCAAGCTCCCCAAAGTAGCCACCATCTTCACTTGTGTAATGATTGATTACTGTACCAAGTCCATTTTCCGGCGTGTTGCTCTCACCCTTTTTACAGTAACACACATTAAGAAGAAGACATGGCAAATTATTTGAAATGCTCTCATGCATAAATGTTGTAACAACACTTACCTGAGATATCAAAGCTTCAAATTATCCACTTGCAACGATATAGAAAACAAGCCGCCTTCAAAGACCCGCTCAAAAAATACAAAGTCATGCATTGATAGAAATTACACGGATGTGGATATTGTTACAAATAAGCTCACGCACATTTGTAACAAAATCTCCAAACCAAGATTTATTCAAAGATCTAAGGTAAGCACATCCGATTTAATAATCATTTCTCCAGAGTGAACATCTACCGCTTCCGTGTAGTCATAAAATGTTTGCCACCGATCATCGCTGAGATCATGAAATAAGGAATTTTCTCAGAACATATGTTTAATCTTTGCCCGAATGGGATGGTAAAGAAGAATGTTAAGTAATATGTGCTTAACACTAAATCCTAACCAAGAATAAACCTAGCAACCTTTTCCTCAAGAGTCTTTGGTTGTGACGTAGATGGTGGAGTCCAATTTGTGGCAAGATCTAGTGAAGATTCTATTGCCCCGAAGTCTTGCCGATGATAAGTCCCCGACGCATCGGATTTAATCCCCTGTGGTCTCATTCCCAACAGCTTGATCGACACTTATAGTCATGGGATACCTTCCGAGATGATACCTCCTCTAAAAGGTTGGGTTCATCGTCAAGATGCATTTGCATCTACCGCATATACTTTAGAAAGAAGATTCAAAAATACATGCTTTAAGAAGGTAGGTTTTACTAAATTCAAGACATGAAAGCCATCAATCTTTACAAGATGTAAGCCATCAATGTGCACAACAATGATTGTGATATCATCAGTCGTGTTTCATACCGCAAACAAAGACGATAAGACTCAAAGAACAATGGTCGCGACAAGCATCCCGTGGGTCCTCGAAACTCAAGAACCCGCCACACACATGCGTTTAATCAAAATTTTTGCGTAATTTGTGGTATAAAACTTATCATACATAGCCAACAAGAAAAGGACTAACTTTTTGAATTGACTCGAACCCTTTGCAAAAGATCCGTGATAGTAGTTCACGCCTAGTCCAAAAATATTTTAAGAGGCACTAAGGTTTTAGCTTAACTCACCATGTCAAAAACAAACCGACCGAGAGAAACTCAAAGACTCCATCACTTGCGACAACAAAGAAGGGATGGGAACTATTGAGCTCCACGACCAAAATTTCGGGTACAACAATCACGCCAATCCGTTCTGCAACAGTGTCGCCAACACTTCTAGTAAAAGCCGTGCCAGGGTACATTCCATTAGGCACCCAGAGGCGAGGAGGATCTCCATCATCGTCCCCTTCTCCACCCCAGCATTTGATATTAGGGTTATGAAAGGCCATTTGTTATGACCACATAGTTGGGAAAGGAGTAGGATAGTTAACTACCTATTTAATCTATGAATACATAATGTGACAACAACCACGGGTGCTGCAAACATGTGGACATGTCTCGTGAACTACGTGTAGTGGCAACCACCTGTTATGAGAGGTCACCAAAGCATTTAAATATTGAAATGTAAAAGAAGTGATCAATGGTCATGCATATAAATACACACGATGTTCAATGACTACAAAGTTCGAGGAAGAATATTTAAATGTAAAAGAAGTGGTCATGCATATAAATACACACGATGTTTAATGACTACAAAGTTCGAGGAAGAATAATACAGTTAGTAAACGAAGGAATCACTCAAATAAGTTTATCCAGTGTTTTGTAACTACATAGTAAAGGGAAGAATATAATAGTTAACTATCTATTTTATCTATGAATACTAAATGTGGCGAGTAAAAATGCAATAGCTCAACGGTGACAACCATAGGTGCTGCAAACGTGTGGGCATGTTTGTGAACCACGTGTGGTGGCATAGGCAATCACTTGTGATGAAAGGTCACCAATTCATCATTAAAATTTGAAACATGGAAAGAAGTGGTCATTTAAATGGTCATTCAAAACCGACTTGTTACATGCAACTAGCCGACCTTTCGCTCAATGCACTCTTCGCCAGAGGCATTTGATCCATCGTCTGCTCTTCAAACATGTCTCCTAGGGTAACTCCGCCTTCTAGATTTAATCACGATCCATGAAAACCCCGCGATGCAAGCTCTTAACCACTCCAAAGGGGTGGAAGGTTGTTAAAACCTAAACCCTACATATGTAGTAGGGTTGAAGTATCGGATACCAAAACCGCTTCATCCGCTAATCCCATCGGCCCAAATAGTAGCTCGTGGTCCCATGAGATATCTTCTAAAAAAAAAATGAACATCCATCGCACAAATGTGACAACCCCCCAAATTTTCCCCTCCCCGATGTAGGGGCACGTCGGGGACATGGCGTGTTCCTCCAGTTCGGTCACCCTACCGAGCTCGAAATATGGATTTGACTTCACGCATGAGTCTAAAGCATCAAATTTACTCTAGAGACCAACTATTATGACCAACAGAGCCAAAACCAACTTGGTATGTGCAACTATAGGGGTGTTTCATTGATCATCTGCTCTTCAAACATGTGTGATATGGGGGTAAGTGGGTATCGCCTAGATCTAAATGCAATCTTGTTATTAGTGGAGTTGTTACAAATGTCGCTAGTACCGCACCTTTAAACAAGCCGCCATATGGGGGCATGGATGGTGGCACGCTTTTGCCCAAGGCACGCTCCTCCACCTTGTTACGAGCCATCGCAATGGAGAAACTTTGGAACCGGTGCCTGGGAAGAGTTTTTTTGTTCTCTCTCTTGGGGTCTCTTTTCAGACCCTCGAGGAAACCCTGCATGCAAGCTCTTAACCACTCTAGAGGCAGGGAAGATTGCCAAAACCTAAACCCTACAGATGTAGTAGGGTTTAAGTATCGGGGCACCAAAAAAGCTCCATCTGCTAATCCCATCGTCCAAATGGTAGCTCATGTCCAATGAAACATCTTTAAAAAAAAAAAAATGAACATCAGATGTGCCAACCCCCAAATTTTTCCCTTTTCGAAGTAGGGGCACGTCGGGGACATGGCATATCCCTCCAGTTCGGCCACTCTACCGAGCTCGGAATGTGGTTTTGACTTCGTGCATGAGTTTAAAGCATCAAACTTACTCTAGGAACCAACTATTATAACCAACAGAGCCAAACACGACTTGCTGCAACTAGCCGACCTTTCGCTCAATGCACCTCGCCTAGTGCACTCCTCATCTAAACATAGCACGTACTTATCAATACGGGCATTTCATCAATCATCTGCTCTTCAAACATGTGCCATAGGGTAACTCTGGCCTTCTGGATGCAACCCCAGAGTTGCAATGTCATTCCATGCCTTTCTGGCATGGCCGAGGCATGACGTCCAGCTTGTTACGAGCCATCACAGCAGAGCAACTTTTGGAACTGGTGCCTGAGGAGTGTTTTTTTGTTCTCTCTCTTGGGGTCTCTCCTTAGACCCTCGAGGAAACCCTGCATACAAGCTCTTAACCACTCCAGATGTAGGGAAGGTTGCCAAAACCTAAACCCTATAGATGTAGTAGGGTTTAAGTATTGGGGCACCAAAACCGCTCCATCTGCTAATCCCACCATCCAAATGGTAGCTCATGTCCCAAGAAACATCTCAAAAAAAAAAAAGGGGACATCCATTGCACGGATGTGCCGACCCCCAAATTTTCCCCCTTCCGACATAGGGGCACGTCGGGGACATGGCGTGTTCCTCCAGTGCGTGTTCCTCTAGTTTTAGAAAAAATGAGTTGCAATGGTTGAATGTGGTTTACATTATGTTAAAGATAAGATAAGAGTTTAAAGATAAGATAAGTCTTTTAACGCCCACTTTAAACGCACCCAAGTTATGGGACCGAATGTAAAAAAGAGGGCATGAGTCTTCACAAAGCTCAGAGGCTCTGCCCCCCACAACAAATCACAAATGAGAACAAACAGAAAAGTAGAAACTAAACTAGAGCGAAACTAGAGAGTACATGATTGTACAGTAACTGCCCATGGGTCAGATGGCCACTGATCCCGAATAAAAGGAAAAGCAAATTGTCGTGAAGCTCTAGCTGTCAATGATCAAATATTCATTTTTACAAACTATTGCATTTTGAATTATTGAGGGTTATAATACTTGTGTCTATTTGCTTCATGAAAAAAAAAATATCATAGCTTAGAATGATGGGGGAATCGATCGTGAAACCTTTGCTCGAAGCTCAGGATTTGCACATTGATGATATCATGAATGTCAATATGTATAGGCTCATAAAATTCTTGTGTTTTTTATTGGTTTAAAACATAACAAATTATATACAATCATGATGCCAAGTTCTAGATTTGAAGGTTGGTGAATGCATGGGATGAATCTTTGACCTAATGATGTCTTGGATAAACGAATGTTTTGACCTAGTGATTTTATAAGAAAAATCAAATGTGGTCACAAAAACCATTGAGATTTATATTGGCTAAAATATAGGTCGGGTGAGCCGATTGGATCCAGGAGGATAAATAAGAACAAGATTGCATCCATCAGTTGAAAAGAAGCCGAGTCCATTCTTGGGGAAATAAATTGGGTTTACAGATGCAATTAGGATCGTGCTTTGAAATCAAGCTTGTTTTTGTGTTTTCCATTGCTGCAGTAAAGTCTCGCTTATTTAATATAAGTGAAGCATGTTGTTCGAAGTTTTTGCCTACCTGAAGCTACTTATTTGAAGTATCCATGCATCTAAAATTTGAACATTGCTCAGGAATGTCAAAGTCTTATGCTCGACATTATTTTATGTTTTACTGCTCGAGGAAGCTGCTTGATGCTGATGCTATAACTCTTTACCATTTGGATAAAATATGTGCATGCTCTCAATACGTGTACTAACTAGTATATCACAGAGGATACATTGAAAAAGATCAGTACAAACATATACTTGCCCCAATATAAAGCTATGCTATATATAATATTAGAAAACAAAAAACAAAGCATAGACACCATGCAACCCGTAAAAGTCAATGTACATAATGCAAGTTTATAATTACAATAAGGATCACGCTCTAAAAATAGGGCAAAATCAGATATAGTAGTCAGGATTACTAGTTAACATAAATAACTATGCTCAAAGTCAGTAGTGACATTAAGGATTGAATATTAAATAAACAACTACTCAAACCAAGTATATTAAATAAACAACTACTCAAACTAACGTAATATACTGCTAATAAGAATAGTAAATAAGCAAGTGCCGAAAACCATAGCACACTTGCAAAACCAAACATGGTTCTTTAAAAACTAGGAAGGATTAAAACTAGGTTAAGAATTATATATAATAATGATAAACTAATATGTAAAATCATCTTAAATTATAATATTAACAATGTACGCTTGAGAACCACCTCTTAAACTAGTAATAACTTTAAGAAACTAGTGTTAGATACAAAATTAGTATAAGAACTATGATCATACTAGTAGTGATTATGAAAGCCATATAGTTTTCCTTGACATTGTGAATTGCATGTAGTAAAAACTACTCTTATACTGGTTACTATCATAATAATGAATACGAGTTATTTTTTGGGGGCCTTGTGTTATAGACTGACTATAATTATAGCTTTACCTCAAAACACTCAGATTAACACTTTACTCACTCATACTTGCTATGAACAAGCACCACTCAAAGCTAACGGATGCAATATTATCTAAAACGAAGGAGTTAGGTTTTTTTTTTAAATGTTGTTAAAGCTTTGGAAAGTTTTTGTTAGAATAAAAAGTTATAAAAGTTGGATTATTACTGCATGCTTTTCTCATTGCGACCAAAACATTTATAGGCCGAACTTATACCTAGCAACGCTGGGGACCGTCACTAGTAATACGATAGAATAGAATAGATATTTTAGTGTCCACGAAGACCAAGAGCCATGGGACCTATACAAATGGGGTAGAACAACCATTACTACTAGGATAAAAAAAAAACCCTCTCTCGACAGATTTTCAAGGGAAAAAACCTTGGCATGATGATACTAGACAAAAAAAATAAAATAGTAGATCATGGTGGCCATTGAGGGCTCAGCAATTGAAGATGCGCGATGTGTATGCTCTAGATAATAATAGACATATATAATACTTATTGAGCAGCTTGCCTTTATAGCTTACTTTACCATCATGCACTATTTGCAAGGATCCTCAGTATAAGAATCATCCTTCCTCTTTTTGCAAGGATACTCAATATAAGAATCATCCTTGAAAGAGGAATGGGAAGAGGAAGCAAGAAGAATGTCATGAATCATCCTTGAAAGAGGAAGCAAGAATGTCATGCAGAGAGGAAAATGGACTTCCTGATATGAAGAAGGGCGCCCAATGAGATGGCTTATATTTGGGCTGATTGGACTCATTGCGCTCATTTATCATAAATCTCATGGCTTCTCTATCTAAGGGCACCTGCTATTGAAAAACCTTTAAGCATGTTGACGTACAACAGTTTCATGAGATGAGCTGTTGCTGCATCGTCTACCGGCCATAATGAAGCTACAACGGTAGGAACCCCTGCAAGGTGGAAGGAACGAGCAAGTCCCAAAGTCCCTTCAGCGCAATATTGTCCCTTTCCCGAGTTGCATGCACCTAGAACTGTGACAACAGCCCTTAAATCTTTCCCTTCATGTATTTCCTCGGCTGTCAAAAGGTTTTTTTTTTGAGTTGTTGCAGTCTTAATATCTCCTCTTTCTGAAGGTAGATCATTTGCTAGCTCTAATGCCCCGATGTCGCAAACCATATCACATAGTTGACTCCTCAAATTAAGCGCCCCGCTTGGTACTTTATCGTCAATTTTGGCATGGCAAGACATGTGAATCCAGCAACTCTGTGGTAGCCTTGTCACTACCTCTGTCTTTGTTGCTTCATCTCCCATCAACAGGATTGGGCTCAAGCCCGCCTGGTTCAGGATGTCAACCACAAATAATCCTTCCTTTTCTGCAGAGGGTAATTTCAAGTTTGGATCATTCGCTTGTGGATTTGCCACTATAAGAGCTTTAGTACTTTCTCCTTTCTCCACCAAATAGCGTCTTCGCATCTCACAATGCTTAAACAACCTCAAAAATGGAATGGTGGAAATTTCATATTTTTCGATCAAATATTTACCCTGGCTATCTATAAGAGCTGCAAAAGGTATGAGGGCTACTTCCTGCACAAGATTAAATATATCACATAAGTTAACGTCCTTAAATTAAGAAGTGAAAGAAGGCACACTCTAGTACCTCAGTTGTGACAAAGACAATCCTCTTGGTTTTCAAGGCGTCTCTAATCTTTCCTCCACTCCTTGCAGATAAATTTTGTAAAAGGTTTTGAGATCCTCGATTTCCCAGGTTTCCCGAATGACCTTATGCTCATGTACCGACATCTGCAACCAAGGTTCTTCTCCAGCCCGAACATAATAAGAAAGCATTGATACACGGCATATCGGTTCATCAGGGTTGGAGACTGACATCAAACCCATATCCTCGGTTGGTTTTGAAAATACAATAAACACTGTCTTATCTCCAGCATCTGCTGAAATTGAACTAATTTCAGACAATGCCGCGTCATCATCCATATCAAAACGTGCTATAAGATCACTTCTAAGATAACTGCCACTTTCTTTCTGTTGAATAGTGAGTAACAAATCACGAGCTCTTTCTCTCTCTGCCCATACAAGTGCCTTTGATAGAAAATCTGGAGTACTGCTTTTTGTTAAAATAATGAACTGTTGCATCTTTCGAAATGCTCTCTTGTGGTAGTCAATATAAGATATACGCAAAGCACTAAGATCAGATCTATTAGCTGCATCCATATCAAAGGTAATGGCCGCTTTCAGATTCTCAATTGCCTTATCATATTCACCCATTGAAAAATAGGCAATTGCACTATTTTCTGCAAGAGATCGAAGAGCTCCTTGGCCATGTTCGGTCTTCTCTAATTTATAAAATAAACTTTCCATTTCTTCCTTATTTGCACTTTCACATGCAATATTTAGTAGTAGCAGCAAAGCGGTAGCATAAGCTGCACTGCATCTCGGATCATTCTCCCGAGAAGCTCAATATTTCCAACAAAGTTGCCTTTGCTTTTCAACTTCTCCGTTTTTGAGCATCAGAGACGTTTTTTACCCTCTAGGAAACCCATTCCAAACATATCATACAAATCATTATTTTGAGTAGGATTATGATCAAAGAGCTTGTCCTTGTAATACTTTTCATAAGCTTCAAATTCAAAGTTCTTTTCATTGGCTTGTCCATCCTCTAACTGGAATACCGATACCAACCCTTTAGCTTTGAAATCTTGTTCTGCGACATGCGTGGGCAAATATTGCTTTCATATCAATTATTCCAAATACTATTCGCTTTAGCTGTACCTTTTCAAGTTCAGAAATTGCTTTGTATAAGAGGTTTATGGCTTCTTTAAATCTTCCCATCGTGCCAGCAAGCCTTCCTTCACAATAAAGACTCACTCCCTTAGCCAAATGATTGTTCTTATCAATGTTTTTAAGTTCTTCTTGTGTTTTTCTTGCCTCTTTGAACATTGCTAATGACTCATAATCTAGCCAAAGATCATAAAGTGCATGAATTCTGGAAGGAATCAACATTGCACCCTCTGCAGATTTCACTCTCTCCAAACTATTGTCAAGTCTCTCATAAGGCTGAGTTATTATCTCATCCAATCCCTTGCACGCCAGATATCTTAGCACGGGTGATTTCCCATGTTGTAAGCTTTGTTTCAAATTGTGTGCCTTTGAATCCGGAAGGAGCAATCCAACATAATAGAAGGCCCATGCTTTACTTTCTCCACCTTCTATCTTGCATTTCTCCTCTAAGCATCTAACAATCTTTTCATGGAGCAGCTCCTCTATTCCACAATCCAATTGAAGACCTGTGGGGGACACTGATTCTGATTTCTTATATGGCTTCCCATTCCCCGTGAATAACACACTGATGGTGACGCTTAGAAATGTTCCATCTCCAGCAATAGCACACTGATGTTGTATAATTCCTCTGTTAAGGAAATCCTTCTCTTGCCTCAACAGAAGAAAAAGTGGCATTTGGGCAGCAGACAGAACCCCTAATACATACGGATTCGCAACCTCGCATAAGATTCCATCAGGAGATAAAACGGGAATACGAACGAAATCCATGGAGTCTTCTTGCTGATTTGAGCATAATTTACAATTTGTTATTCTGGCCGTGGACCTGGTCTTGATAAACCTAAGGAATCCTTCTAATCTAGTCTCCATGCTATGCATGCCAGAGATCTTATGTACACTCTCCCTTGGCTTTATTTTCTCAACTTCAACAATTGCTTGCTGATGAAGGTTTAAGCATTCATTGAAGTCTTGCATGACATAGGTTATCTCTCCCTTACTGAATAACCACAGACAATTGGCAATAGGTTCATCATGGGCCATGCTTTGAAACTCATCTACTATCCAATCACATGCAAAAACAGCTGCCCACAGATCAAAGAGTGCAAAAATCTTACCTCGTTTCAGCCTGCTGGCCTCTGCTTCATCTAATTCCATTGCATACAACCGCATTGCATCTTGTACTTGGTCTGTTCTACTATACCAGCTTATTAATAACCAGTTTATTAGGCATATGAGACTAGTAGGCGATGTCTCATGCTTCAGTATTTCCTCTAGCATAGGCATTTTCAGAGAATCATCCGTTGGTCTGGTTAGCATGTCCATTGCCGCAAGCAAATAACAAGCCCATTGACGAGAGGTTTCTGCATCTGTCTTAACATTTTCCATTTAAGCATTGGAAAAGCCTTTCCCCAATTTCTTCCCTTGTCGCCTCCCTTGAAGCAAATTGAATAGCCCAAATAGATAAATCCATAAGATCAATTTCCCCTATAGCAACTCCATAGTGATGGCATATAATGGCTCTATCCAATTCATCCTCCTCGTTTTGCAAAAGCTCAAACATATTTTGTGGATCCATTCTCATAGAAAATGAAGGAACAAAACGCGCCAATGGAACAACAAACATGAGTGCCTTACTTAATAGCCTATATGGAACTTCTTTAAACTAAGGCCCTTTTTTCATGGAAGTCTTATTTCAAAAAGTCATATATGTTATCAAGTGTTTGGCCACCTATGGACCACAAAGTCACCTAGTGAACATCAATATCCTAATAATGGCCATTTATTAGCCAACATGCATGCAACTAGTTGGAAATAATATAATAATCACACCCGAACCGGGGGGGGGGGTCCATGAATGGACCATGCAAGAGAATAATTAAAATAAACAGTGGTTGGGGGTCCATCCATGGACCACGTAAGGGACAAATCAACCACATTCAATAATTAGAACATACTTCCTACATTTGCTTTGCAAAATAAAACTAACAAACACTAGGTTCCATTGGCTGCGCACTTAAGCGCAGAAGTAATATTGCAAACATGTAAGCATTTTCATAGCTATGCATATGAAATGGCAACATGCCCAACAAGATTGCCTACATGAAAAACTAAATCGCTTGCTAATCTTGCAATGCCACCTCAAGTTATAAGGTGTCAAAGTGGTGGGGGTACTGGTACCACCAGGGCTGAGATGGCAGCCTTGTAGGATACCAGGGTGCCCATTGAAGGCTGCCATGATCGTCCATAAAGAAACTCCAAGGACAAACAATATTTTTTTTAAATAAACTTGATAAATATCATTTAGCATCAATTTTGAATTTGACAACAATGTTTAACAATTACCAAAATGTTTGCCAGAATCGCTTTTAGCATAGTAAAACCGCAATTTACAAATCAAAATAGAAGGACATTTGCCAAATCAAACATTTACAAACATCTAAACAAAAGAACGATTTTGCCATTGATATCTCAAGGTAATACACGTAAAATGTATTATGATACTCGAAGTTGAAGTTCGTTCTAAGTTATGCATGCCGTGGAACGTAAATAGCCATCTTATGACATCGTTCACAAGCCCGACGAAAAAATATCTTGCATCATTTAGATATCCCCTGCGGTGCAAGAAGATCAACCTTGCGCTTAATTTGATTAATGCTAGGAGTAAGTTCATGTTCCAAAGCTTCTATCATTGACCAAGTAACAACAACCTTCATCATTGTAACAAAGATGGCTACATGCGTGAAGAATGCTAGTAAGACCGCATCATTTGGCTTAATGCGATTTTTCTCGCATGCCATTGAGGCATTCTTAAACCAAGCCGACATTGTCCGCCCGCATAACCGCAAGCATTTCAGCCCATAAAACCACATAAACCGATCATTGAAAGTGGCAAAATTTAATGAGAAAATGGAATGTACTAACCATGCAAATGCTCCTTAACCTCTTTACAATTAGTTAGCAAATCCAATGCAAAGGTAATGGAATCAAAAGCATGGCAAATCAAAATGCTAACTATAAATTTGAAAAGAATCAAAAGCAAGCATGCAAACCAAAAAGCAGCCGAACGTAAGCATTGGGCTTTAATGGAACATCCAAGCCTAAGTAGAAAGCAGGAGCCACATGTGTGCAACTTCGCCAATCGATCATAGTCTCAGATCATCCGTGATGAGAAGAAGAACACGCACTCCAACAATGATTCTTGATATTCCAACTATGGCAAAGCTAGGCGAAAGCAGAGCCTTAACCATGTCGTGGAATTCATGATCCGTAATGAGGCAAGCAAGGCATTGATTCATTTATAGTCATAAAGCTCGTAATCAAAATCGAAACCATGTGCAAAATGTCTAAGTAAAACCCCAAATGGTACGGATCGTGATCAAACCCCGCGTAAGAAACCGCGCCATAAAACTCCTCAACAAGCCCGAATGGAAAAGGTCATTTTCGAGATCCTAGAACACCAAAAATCTAGGGCAAAGAAAGAGGAGACCGGGGTGTGAGCTGAAAATCTAGGCAAAAGACCGAAAGCAAGACTTTGAATACAAGATCAAGGCCAAATGATTTTGAATACAAAGGGCCGAGCTCACAGAAGCTCAAGCAGCCTCTAATTAGGGTCGTCCACGCAGCCCCTAAAAGCTCCACACACACTCGATTAGGCTTTCCACTGAGCCCTAATTGGGCACCCAAGACCTTAGGTGGCCACCCTCCCCTAGGGCGCCTTTGGGGAAAAGGGTTGGGTGGTTGTTGTTTAACCATGTTTGATTATTTACTATGCCCCAAACGTTTTTTTTTTTTTTTTTTTTTTTTTTGCGCTGGGGGTGGGGTGGGGGGGCGACTTTTACATGAAACCAGGGATTTTTTTTTTTTCTTTTTAAAAGATATATTGGTGCTAAATCTTAAGATGTATTGATATGGAGAGTATAATAGAATGTCTATAGCTTGTATCTTTGTAAGTAACAACAACAACAACAAATATGAGGTTTTCATAATATATTTATCTTTTTAACAGCATCAGCCCTCCGTACTATAAAAAAACATTCATTCATTCATTCATTTAACTTGGGAGAAATCATATTTGGACCATGACAATATTTTTTCTAGCCATCTTTTGAACCAATTCATAAAGAATTACAATGGATTTTAGAAGGTTGACATCATCGTATAAGAAGTTTTCCTTATCTTATCTTATCTTCTATTAGTCTTCTAGATTGTGTAAAAGTTGAGACTTATGTGAAACTATCCTTTTATAGTATGTATAAGTTGAGACCATTCGGAAACTATCATTATGAAGGTCTACCTGTAGTGCATTATTACTTCCTTTACAATACATTTTATTTTGTCTTCATCTTAACAGTGCACTTAGCTTGTTTTGTAGTGCATTAATTGATTCCAGACCCTACCCTTAATTGATTTTACACCCTACCCTTATTGGCTTTGTGACACTCTATTCTAGTTATACTATAAGTGCAGTTTATGTATGAATCTAAATATACTGAAATGAGGAAGGGCCTATATTGCCTCTATACCATGGAGCAGACAACATCCCAAAAAGTCATCAAAGTATTTTTTTTCTTTGTATAACTTGTCCTTTCCATGTCCTTGTCAATGCCTTTAATAGACTATGGCGTCTCATCCTTAGTACAAGAAAATAATGGGAAGAACGTGGTATTATAGCAATCCTTAGATTCTTATCTGGCACTATACATTTTAAACACAAGCTTTCTATATTGCGACTGGACAACAATGTGCCCCAAGATCACAAACTGCACTTAACGTGTCCCCTCATTTCAATCACAACGAGTGTATCTGATGCAGCTGCACAAAGTCTTTCTGCATCTCCAAGGCTCTTTTTCTCAACTAGCGACTTGAGATTGAAATGCCCTGTATAAATTGAACGGGCTGGATTCCATGAAGGAATATTGTCTCCTTTGAACACCTCCATATCCATGTCCACGATTCTTAAGTAGACTGGCAAACTATTTTTTTTTTTTTGTTGAAGGACGTCAGACTTTATTCAATCAAAGAGTCAAATACAAGTATAAATGCAGAGACAGGAATAAAATCTCAGCGGATAAGCAGAGACCCACCGAGTGAAGCAACCCGCCTAAGCATAAGAGTGCACATCCAAATACTCCTCAAAATCAATCGCCTTTATGAGGGGCAAGTGAAGAACAATGATACGACTTTACAATGTAACCTTGAGCTTCTTGGAGAACACGATTATCCGCCACATCCGCATCTTTGAAGATTACCAATCTTCGCCTTTTTCCAGATAGTCCAAAGCAACCATCCATCCTGTTAGATGAAAAGCCGGCCTTGTAACTCGTCTGTGTACTTGGGTAAATTGCCAAAAGCGCTTGTTGACTTGTTAGTGAAACCCTAAAAAGGAAAACAACCAGCCCCATACCCGCCTAAGGTGTTCACACATGAAAAAGCAATGCTCAATGGTCTCAAGATCCACGCTTTGCACCGGATAATCGATTTGATATTCTAGGGTTAAACTTATGGACAAGCACATTAGCCCGCAGACACCTATGAAGAATCTGCCACCAAAGAACTGCCACTTTAGGATGAAGTAGCTTGTCCCATGCCCAAGACCACACCTTCTGCCATTGAAGAGGAGGAAGTTGAAGAGACCACTTATTAGACGGAGGAAGAATATCAGTATCAAGCAACAACTGATACATAGAGTTCTTAAAGGGATTGTTAGACTGGCAAACTATTGGTACACCCCCCAATAATATTTTATAGTGTTTATATATTCGGCAATAAGAACAGGCATAGACCCTTCAGATATAGGGAAACAGAAATAGAGGAAGCAACAGAATATAGGTATCTGGGGTATGATGCACATGGCACAGGGAAGTGGGCTAAGGGTGCAGACACGAGGTTCCAATCAGCCATAGGGAGCTATTTCAATATGAAAAATTTCTGCAACAAAAGTAGAATAATTGACTGGGACATCAAATGCTACTTATTCAGTGCAGTAGTAGCCACTATACAATTATGGAAGCTTGGGGTCCAGGTCTAACAGACAAAAAATGGGAAAAACGGGAAGGAATGCTCAGGCAATGGCACAAACAGGAATTTAAGGTAAGGACGAATACGCCACTGACAATCATGATCCTCAAAACTGGACAGAAACCAATGGAGGTGAGAGCATGGGAGAGAACCATAAGGTACTTAATTAAGGACAATACAGGAGACCTTCAGGGGAAGTTGTTTAGTATTGCAATCATTGAGTCAGCAAAGTTACACATTCTCATAGGCAGTGGATGGTTTAAGGACATGGCAAAATGGACCAGAGAGATGGGATTAAATCTGAGTGACCTAATAAACGAAGGGCAGTGGAATGAGGAGTGGGCAGACAGAGCTACAAGAGCATGGCTACAAAAACACACAGGACCCAAGACAATCTGGCTCACGACAGTTTTCAACCCAGAACAGCAGGTGGGACACCAGATGTACCGGGATAACATATTGGGAAAAGCCAGAAGAGACATCCTGGCTAGATTCAGGATGGGGAGCCGTGATCTGAGAATCGAAAAGGATAGGTGGAGGGGAATAGACAAGGATGTAGAATCTGCGACACTGGAAGTGTAGAGGTGAGAACCACATGATTAACGATTGCCCGATATACAGGGACATCAAAGACAGGTACAGAAATATAAGATGGGGACAACTAGTACATATTTTGATGACAATGACAGAAACATTGCGAGATTTAGCAGACGCGATCCAGGGAATGATGGTCAGACACAGAGAAGTACACAGGGAAAGAGGGTTTGTAATATGAACCGTACAAGAGGCGGCTCATAAAACCTCACACAAAAAGCTGATTGATAACGACGCATCACCGCACGGCCACGAAGCCGATGTAAAGCGGGATGCTGGTAATAATAGAAAAAAGTTAGCCTTCAGAAAAGGCTACATCATAACAGCGTGATGTGCTAGTAGTGCCCTTTTAGGGAGCTCGCCCATGCTACACAAGTCCAGGGGCCTGAGGGCACAAGGGACGTTAATTTCTATTCTATTATATTGTATTCTATATTAAATTGTGTTGATTTTTTCTAGTGTTAATACAGATAAGGTTCTCAAGGATTTGGAAAGAACCAGCCACGATAATAAGCAAATAAGATGGAGTACGAAATAAGTCAAATGGCATAAGCATTACCATCAATAGATTTATGAATGTTTATTATTTTTGACATTTTGTTAAGGCATAGCTTGGCTCAAAAATTTTGTAGCAAGCTCGTAGCTTTTTCTTTAGTATGCATGTGAAAAGAATGCAGACAAATGTGATTTTGCTTGGCGCAATGCCCTGAGCCATCATTTGACTGAAAAAGTTTCCTGAGCCATCATTTGACTGAAAAAGTTTAGTGTTTTTTCTGTAAGACCATGCTGGACATGTTTGCATTCCATAATATTGCATCTCGGTTTGATATTCTTTCAAATATAGCATTTGCATTACTCAAACGTCGACATTTTGCATACATATCAACAAATATTATCAAGTACACTACCTACAAATGTGTTTAACTCACATTCATCTTTCAACACAAGTGCATATTTGCTTACCTTCTGGCAGATCTATCTGACTAGTGCACACATTGATAATATTGAGATAGGTAAGCTTGTCAGGCATCATATCCTTCATTTGCATTTACCGAAAGAGCATAAGGGCTTTCTTTAAGAGCTACTTCTCACCATAAGCCTTAATGATTGTATTCCAAGATGCAAGATCATGATGGGGCATCAATTGAAATACAAGATGCAACAACATGCCCTTGCTAAGCGTAATCTAAAGCATGATATTCCATTAAACAATATCACAATCTGGCATTTTGGCAAAGAACCAAGCAGTAAAATCAAATTGACACAGTCTTATGCACATATTATATTCCATTTTGCTCTGGCATTTGGTAAGTAGCACATATTATAAAATGAAAGCATTGTATTTCAAGACATCATATTCTATTGAGGCATACTGTTAAACAATTGGGAAGCTTGTAACAATAGGCAATGCGGAGCACTTACTGTGATCATGGCATTCTATGAGACCACATTTTATTGGCGCATTTTCTAGAATAGGTAAAGGGCTTCCTTGAATCCCTCTTGGGCACATACTAAAATTATTGCATCCAAACTACATCTGAAGAAATGTTTTGAAAGAGATGGAGTCCTTCATTTAATTTTCCATGTTGCATACAAGCTGAAATCATCATTGTGCAGGAAGTTCTATCTCGCTTAGGCATTTCATCAAACAGTTTAAGGCTTCATGGCTGCCCTAATTTTGCCTATGCTTCTAGGATAACAGTATAGTATACCATGTCCTTTTGGGGCATTTTCTAAAACATATGAAAGGCTTCCCTTATTTGACCATGTTGTGCATATCCACAATCATACAATTCCAAAAAATCAACTCCTTCTGAGGCATACTATCTCACAAGCAACCATGTCAAGAATAAGTTGACATTATGGCATTGAAGGGCCGTGGTCCTAGTGAGGAATCTATTTAAAGAGTTGTTTAGCTTGATCAATCATTATGCCGAGCATATGCTACGATTATAATATTCCATGATTTTCATTTCCTGTTATGCATGCACTAAAAAACCTCACGGATTTCTATCAGAGCTCAACACTTACCATACATCTCTATCAGACGACTCTCTAAAAACTTATGGTCACATAAACTATTTCTAACAATGTATTCATGAAGTCGCTTCACCTTCAATAGAGACTATGGAGCACCATAATGATGCAACAAATTTATAAGATCGCCAACATTGAATCTTCTTTTTGTGACAGATCGTTTCGTGTTTATGGAAAGTAGACATATAATGGTGCTAGATTTCCAAAAAAATACCTCTGAACTTCAATTCGGTGCATCATCTGCCCATCAAGGAAAGTCAATCCATGAACATGGTCCAGTTGTGAAACAACTCTTACCAATATGCAAGAACGTTAGAAGGGGAGCACCAATCATACACCTCAATAATTTGTTCTGCAACATTCTTAAGGTTGCAGTTCAACATTTTCTAAATCTAAAGTGGTTATATCGCACAATAAGTATACACTTCTGCTTTGCAAAAATAAACAAACTGCTATGATCCTATGCTCTGCAGAGAGTATTATCTTTAAATCCAAGCTTGCAAATGCTACAAAATGCTATGATCTACAAAAAGCACTATTTTAATTCCAATCTTTGCAAATTATGCAATTTCTGGAACTTAGAATTAAACAGAATGTAAGACAAAAGTTAGAACTTATTAACAGATAATTTATAATTTTGGCTGTGTTGCAAGCAACAAACAAGTTGCAAAGTAGATCTGTAAGACAATACTTGGCAGCTACCAAAATGAAAACTCAAATTTGAAAATACCACAATGAATAACAACTTGAGCTCACGACTACTTGATTCTTGCAGACATTAAACTTAATCTCAAACAAATCAAACAATGCAACATACCAAATGGAAGTCTACAATCCAAAATCATGTAGAAATTTACATCCAGACTGGATGAAACTGGATGAAGTAGTACGAGTTTTGGGACCTGAATTGGGAGACACTAGGAAATGAATAGAGGAAAAGATTTCACCAACAGTTCCATCATTGTGCTGCCAGACAAAAAAAAAATATAAAGTATGCACTATGCAGCATCTGGTTCTTCCCAGAAGCAATCTGCAAATTCTAAAAGATGATAGACCACAAAATCAAGGTCTCTACCTGTGTAGAAGATTGATAAAGGAGGAAGGCGAGGATGTGATGCCCTAATCGAGTACATAGCATTAAAAACACAGAATAGACTAAATTCAAAGTTTAGGAAACAAGCTTTATTGGCGGTTGGTGTCTTGGTCCTTTCTAGATCCGACAAAGCCCGAAATGAGAAATCATAGGCTCGGCTCGACCTGCGCCGCGGACTTTTTTTTCATCTCCATGCATACGAGATCTTGAAAAAAAATGAAGCCAATGGCTAAAAAGTAATGCCACGCCGGGCTTTTGATGAGGTGGAGATGCTACGTGGATATAAGATAAAATTGTAAGAGGGGCTGTAGGCTTGGTTGGGCTAGTATGCTAAAAAAAAAAAAGAAAATTTAGAAAAAAAAAAAATATTAATTAAATATTAGTATTCAATATTAAATAAGCATTAATATTTAATATTAAATATTCAATATTAAATAGATATTAACACTAGAGTTGTCCCTTGATGGACCATAAATGGTTCATTAGTACAGTTCACTTTAAAATTCATATAAAATCAATGGCATAAAATTCAGTTAAACCCTTTCTACACGTTAATATATGGCAGTCACATTGCACATGAAAAATAGTTAAAAATGCATATATACCGAATTTAGGTGAATCAAGGGGGGTCAAGTCCAGTTGCTTCATGTTTACATAATGTAAAACTGTCTCAATAAAAGGATTTTTTTTATTTTTTTCATTATAATGATATTTTTCTATATGAGATAAGGATGAATACACAAAAAACCTTGTTCCAATCCGAAGTCTAGGAAGAAAGATATAATCAGTCAAACATGACAGGGTCAAAACAATTTTCTATCTTATGCGGACCAATAATAGTTCCCAGAAGGCTGTTTCAATTAAAATTCTATAACTTGTGATGCTCCTTGCGCTATATACGACAGCCTGCAGTATACAACGAAGGACTTTCCCCATCCAACGGCTACCCGTTGTATGGGCCCTCCGTCTAACTCACGTCTAGAGTGGCCAGACTATCGAGTAGAGGACATAGAGGTGTCATTTCGTCCCGTCCTCTAGGGGTCCCTATATCCGCGAAAGCAAAACATATAAACATAAGCACTACATAATATAACAATAATAAACTACCTCCTAGGGTAGTGATAATCCATCCATCCATGTCACTGAATACAACATTACATCAACTACATCGAATACATCAAATAGAGGCTCCTACCCAAGGATCAGACTCAGGGAAAGTCGACTGATGGCTGGGGGCCTCTAGATAGAATCGCATCGAAGTTATGGCAATGGATTACCGGCAATAGACAATGGCTAGGGTTGACCACTCCATCCCCCTCCCCCGCATACTTTTGCGATAGGCTAAATCGTGCTCGCCGTGGATTGTAACGCGTCGGGAGACGAATCCCATGGTATCACCCAACGAGACTTCTCCGGGTTGCATCTCCCCAGTCCGATGAGGTAAAAAGGGTTGCCTCTCAGTCCAGGTTTGCTTGTATGCTCTCAATCCATTCTAGTTCTTTGATTTAGACGTAGTTTTTGGTTGACCTACGTGGGCTTTTAGTAACTTTTTCTTAGGGCCATTCACATCTTCTCCAAGCTCTGTCTGCACACACTTGTGAGGTATTCTTTACAAGCTCAATGAGATTTAAGCATTGTAATAGTTATCATTTGATGTACTCCTAACCTCTTCTTTTCTTGCTTTCAGATTGCAATTAGTTCAATCATAATTGAATTCGATTGGGGCTCCTTCAATGTCTTTATTGGAAGCTTCAGTACTCTTCAACTTGCCTTATGGGATGAATTCTAGGTCAATTGTTGCAACATTGGAGGGCCATAGTCGTCGAATTTGAGTGTAAAAGAACTTTTTTGTCCAGGTTAAACACGTCTATACAATATCTGTTCTGCCTAACTCGATGCCAACCTCGAAATCGCTACGGCCAATAAAAATGCGAAGGCCAGGCATAACCTTTTTTTCTTCATCACCGCCTTCCCATGCTAGGTGTCGGAAGGTGCAAGTTCGACATTTTCTTACCTACTAGCCCTAGAGGTTTCCAGAGGCGTGAAGTAATAATTACAAATTATTCCCCGCCCTTAATTATCGCTTCAAATGTCCGGGTATGTATAAGTAACCTCCCCCCTTCCCAAGTCGCCCGTCTTTTCACGTCTCTCAATTTAGTTTGCTCGTATGCTCTCAATCCATTCTAGTTCTTTGATTTAGACGTAGTTTTTGGTTGACCTACATGAGCTTTTAGTAACTTTTTCTTAGGGCCATTCTCATTTTCTCCAAGCTCTGACTGCACACCCTCTATGAGGTATTCTTTACAAGCTCACTGCGGTTTAAGCATTGTAGTAGTTATCATTTGATGTACTCCTAGCCTCTTCTTTTCTTGCTTTTAGATTGCAATTAGTTCAATCACAATCGAATTCGATTGGGGCTCCTTCAATGTCTTGAAGCTTCACTACTCTTCAACCTGCTTTGTGGTGTGAATTCCGGGTCAAACGATGCAACGTTGGAGGCCATAGTCGTCGAATTTGATTGTAAAACAATTTCTTTGTCCGGGTTAAACACGTCTATACAATATCTGTTATGGATATAGAGAGGATCGTGCATCATCGATGATGTATATGTTATGGATAAAGAGAAGATCGACATCGCCATCGTTTCCTCGAAATAAGCAGCTAATTGTGGGTCAATTTACTGTCTTTCCTTTCTTTACTATCAATTTCTGTTAATTAATATTGGTTTTGCTTTAAGGGTTTTGTATTTTTGATGTGCAGGATCTAGAGCCATCGAGTATAACAAGCGTTTTCATTCTTTCCACTATGATATTGGTTCTTTGCTCTTTGAAGGTCAGACAATAGTGCAACTCGAAAATATTGGGGTTTGGTTTCAGTTGCATATATTCCTCATCCGAAGATATCTATGCTTTACAAGCCCTTGCTTTAGTTAGCACATACCTAATAATGTTAACTTTTAAGATTGCATTCCTTTTCTTCATTTCACATAGTCAGTTCTTCATCGAATAAATAGATTTGTATATGAAGAACTTTTTTTTTTAATCTTTTTTTTAGGGTTCCATGTGATGTCACAATGGATACATGCATTTTGCACCGTGCCCACTGTGCCCACTTTTTTTTAGGGCATGGCTACAGTCGAATTTGCCATGTTCACGGCCCAATGGATACATGCATTTCCCACTGTAGCCACTGTGCCCACTTTTTTTTTTTTAATAACTTTTTTTTGGGCATATGTTTCACTACAACTTAGGAAGCTTCAACATATCTATAGCATCATCTTTAGTAACTAAATTATTCACCAAACTATCAATATTACAAGGTTTTCTCTGCTCTCTTTTTTAGCCAGATTTGGATCCACGAGTTTCTTAGTGGCGTTGACACTTGGTTGACAGATCTTCGAGCTCTGCAGTCCCGTGACAAAAATTGATGCAATTCTTCGTCAAAATCTGAAGGGAAACCAAGATTTCCCACATATTTGGGCGAGGATTAACATCAATCCCAAATTCAAAGCTTCGGTGCCCATTTGAGGCGTTCTTGGTATCCTGCTCGAAGTACTTCATGGAGCTTCAGTTCGATGGGAAGGTTGGTGGAGGGGGAGGTATGCTTAAAAAGTACAAAAACAGCTAGTAATAATGCAGTTTACCAGGTTTGGTTGCGCGAAACTCAGGCTCGGGTAAGGGTCGTGGGGGGCTTTTTGCCTATTGCTACAGGTTCGGGTACCAACTAAAACCCAAATTTAGGAATGGCTTACAGAGACTCCAACGAACCTCTAATGATAGAATTGCCAACAATATGAACTGTCGAGAAGGATCTTAGAACCATATTCTCCTTGCAATCTAGACCTTGAAATTGTCAACAAAAGTATATGAAATCATGTGATGATATGGGCCATCCCATATTTATAGCGCTTGGAATACGGGACCCATGAATATTTAATATGAGCTTTGAAGAGAACACTTCTATACATCTTGCTTAGAAGATATTACAATAGCATTATTAGATAGTTCACTTTCCTAGAAACCTCTTTCTTGTATGTTGTATAAAACACTCTAGAAGTCCAGCTATCAAATGGAGGTGCAAGTGGCAAAGGCGTTGGCTTTGCATTTCTGTTTTTATGTCCTCCTCATTAAGTAAAATCATTAATTGTGGACTTTTACTTGTAAGTCTCCCCCTCTTTCTCTGTCTCTCTCTGTCCACCATTATTAATGGCCCCATCAACTATCCTCCTCCTTTTTAATAGCTCAAACATAGTTTCTCTTAAACAAAGTTTTGTTTCATTACGTATCTTAAATTAGGGACGAAAAACTATTCTTGCCAACAAGATGAACCGCAGAGACTGAACTAGAAGCATATCCTCCTTTCACTCTAGGCCTTATAATTATCAACAAAATATGTGAAATCATGTGGTGACCTAACATGGGCCACCCCATATTTATGCATTTTTTTCTCCAGTTATTAATTTCTACAGCAATGGCGCTTCATTTATGTCATAAGAAATGGCAAGGAGCGAGTTTGTAGCGTTGAAATAGTCTGTTGAGCTGCGAAGCAGCAACCCAACTATTTGACCATGAGATCAGCCATTTTTTTAAACCAAGGGTCGAAATAGAGGGGTTCCTCTCCAAAATTTTCAATTAAAGCTGGAAAAATCTCGTTTCATAAAACAAATGACGGTAAACATCCGGTTGAAATTTGATAAAGATAATGTAAAATCTAGCAAATTAGAGGTTTTTTCTTAAAGATCCGATGAATATAAATAAAGAGTGACATTTTTGTTGATTAATGCAAAATCTAAATTGGAGTTCTACATAAAAGTTGAGGCTTACCATGTTGTTTCAAGGCGAGTTGGGCCATTTCTTTCGGTGCATTTATTAGCTTCCGATTATGGGTTGGATTCCAATGGGGTATTAGACTTGTAGATTGGCTTCTATTTTGCAAGTTGAATACCAAAAATGAGGTATTCGACTCATAGATTTGCATGTATGTAAGTCAAATACCCCCAACAAATATTGCTGAGTCTAATACCCCTCCAAAGTAAAAAAAAAAAAAAAGGGGGTTAAAAGGTGACATTAAAGTTAGACGACATTAGAGTTAAGCAACGCGACATTTTAGCCGGCCAACTTTTTTTTTTATTGCAATCAATTTCTTTTAAGTAACATTTTCAAGCAGGCATTGTTCAGGTGACCAAGGAAAGGCCAACTATGGATTTTAATTTGGGCTGAAAAAGGGCGAAATTTCATGATAGCGGAGAGCTGATGCCAAAGGGTGTTTAAAAAGAGCTACAAGTTCAGTGGAAGCCATGGCCCCTCGCGAACAGTGGGAACGCTTTCTGTACGAAAAATACAAGCTTGTGGCCTTAGATTCACTCAACGCTAACCTCAAACTCTTCAGCGTGCTACTGAAGAAAAGCAAAGAAGGAAGCCATCCAGTTCTGAGCAAGATAGGCACAATTCTAGATCTCCAGTCCGCCACAGATTCGGAATGGGAAGAAATAGAATCCAAAGTCAGATCCTATCTCAGAGGCTCGTTAGAAGAAGACGACGAAGCAGGAATCATAGAGAGAAATATGGATGGTTACATTGGATGCAAAACAGGGTACGCTTCAAGTGTGTTCATCGGGCTGCTTAAGATGCTCAGGATTGCAGGCGGACGCTGCAACGATCTGACATATGAGGCTTATAATGTGAGCACAGAATCCATCGACACCGAACTCGTGGGGAGCCTGTTCTGCACACCATGTTGGGCGCCCAATCTGAAACGCATTCAATTGGAGCAACCCATACTCAGGTGAGAGGATTGAGCACAGCAGATCTGCTTCCCAATCTCGGAAATTTTTCATTTTGTAGCAGGGAGTTTTTATACATTTGTTAACTAGATGGTTATTTATGATTTGTAGCAAGAAGGGGTTTTTGGAGCTGTGGGTAGTAAGTGAAATGAAATACTGCACAGAGCTTGCTATTGAGGCAGGAGAACAAAACTCTGGGGGAATTGGTTTAGAGTTACCTGCAGAAATAACAGGCAGTATTGTTCCAATTCCTGTTCCTGTTGCTGCAGGAGTTGATGTAAAAAAAGTGAACCACAAAAAAGTGATCGCCAGGGGCGATAAGGTTCCTGTTGGGTTTAAGACTATACGGCTGGAGTATGACTTTGATGGCAAGCTGCAGAGTATGGTGAGTGGAGGAGAAAATGTTCGGCCGTATTACAGAGCAGATGATGATGGAATCGAAGCTTTTACGCCCGATACAGATCCGAGCTACCACATGGGAGGGCTTTTTGTTGATCATAGCGAGGAGCTCTTGGAGTGCCTGCAAATCATCGAACCCGAACCAGCTTCCTGAGATTTGCTCTTTGTGTGGATCCATATATACTAGTATATCAATTCTGGCAGAATTTTTTTCAGCACACTTTGATTATATATCGACTTTGTAAGAGGCGCCTCACATGTAAATTTTGAGGCATTCACATGAACTAAATCTGAGACGGCCGGTTTGACGTCTGAGCCGAAATGTCCCCGAACTGCTTGAGCAGTTCATACCAGACAAGAAGTCCATATATATCTTAAATACTCATAAGTGTGTAGAATAGGGGGTGTATTGTACAACATAAATGGATATAATAACATAAGTGAGACAAACATCAAAAATTAATTCGTTAGATATCACTAGTAAACGTGTGCCCGGCGTTGCCGGGCTAATCTCTTGGCTTGTGTTTTTAGATGGTCTTTATGTCCATATCCACTTTTTCCAGTTCCGACAACACCACAACATTTTTGCCAATAAAACTTGTGCCCAGTGTTGTCGCGCATAAGTTGTTGCATAGTCTCCATGTGCTTGTGTTTATAAATGTGCATTGCATGAAGCCTTGCTTCATGGATTTCATACAGGGTGTATTGTACAATATAAATGGATATAATATTAATTCGTTAGATATCATTTACAAACATATGGAGCATATAACTTAATGACTAAATGTACCGTATCGTAGCCTCGACATGAGTAGCCTAATTCGAAGTTACTTTTATGCCGAAATAGTTGAATAAATAACAAATAATTCCCAAGAGTCAGATTGCTCTTCATCTGGCAGGCCTTTTTCGGGTTCTTCAACTGTGGTTTGAGCTTGTTGAGGCAAAGATCTTCAAACTTTCCATTCTCTCCATGAATTCCGAGAGCTCGCTGACTTATTTTCCTCCTCTTCTATCCCATGTGGAGCTGACTTCTCGATCTGTCAAGACTCTCGTAGCCCTTGATTTTGCACAGCATTAAAACTTCGATTAGAACAAAAGGTTACGCCCCAAGACTGAACTGGGCATGGCAAAAAGTTTTCCCCCAAGGGCCAAACTAAGAGAGTGCCCAATTTGCCCTGGAGGGTGTTGCCTTGCATGGAAAAAATGTTTCCCCTAATGGCCTGTGGGTTGCCTTCTGCTGTGGCAAAAAAAATTTTCCCCTGTCGAACCGGGTAGTGTGCCCAATTTGCCTTGGGAGGTCTTTGCCTTGCATGGCAAAAGTTTTCCCCATAACAAACCGGGCAAGCGTTTCAATTTGCTCGGGTTTATTGCCTTACATAGCAAAATGTTTTCCTCCAAACACCAAACCTGCGGCAAAGGCCCAATTTGTAATCGAGTGTTGCTTTGCATGGCAAAAAGTTTTCCCCTCGGAATCAAACTGCGCGGGAGCACAATTTGCCGTGGGGGGTCTTGCCTTGCATGCCAAAAAGTTCTGCCCCAAAGGCCAAACTGGGCGGACATCCAATTTGCTATCGGGGTTGTTGCCTTGCATGGCAAAAATGTTTTTCCTCAAAAAACAAGATTGCGTATTAAACGGGAGCAAATCATTGAAACGAGAGCAAAAGGAATATTCCTCAAAGATTCCCTTTTTTTTTACAAAAAAGGGGGTAAAACGAGGTTAAAAAAAAAAAAGATGCATGAAATTCTATTTTGACCCCCCCCAAATGACTAATTTTTTTTTGCAACGAAAGAATTGACTTTTTTAAAGTGTCACTTTTCTTAGCAAATAGAATGTTCTTAAAGTATGTTTTAAGAGAGAAACTCTAATTTCAGAGGATAAAATATTTAACAAAAAATTGAAGTAAGTATGTGACTGAAACTTTAGTATTCTCAAAATTTGAAGATAGAATCTTCATATTCACATGCAAAATTTACAGTCTTTTTCTAAGACTCAGTTATGTGCAAAAGTGTGAGGAGTGATGAGAGAGGGATCCAGGACGTCCTCATATTCATTTATGCCATCGTCATCACCTTCACTTCTTTCACTGTCACTCGAGGAAGTGCTTGAGTTATCTTCCTCATCACTATCAACGCATCGGTGAAGCATTGTCACCACCTTCTTCATCATCTTCTTCGTGAATTACAAGCTTTTTTAAGCAAATTGATAGTCGCTCATGTGAGCGATTGTCGATTTCAATTTAAAATCATAGCACAATATAGTCACGCCATTAAGGTTCAAATTTCGTCCCTACAACCCACCTTCTTGGACTTTCTCCCTTTTCCTTGGCTTCTCATTTCTAACTCATATCTACCTTCAAAAGCATTTTCTGAGCGTGTTGCAAGCCAATGAATCTTGAGTTTAGTGACTAAGCCTTCCTCCTTGACTGTGTCAAGCACTTTTGCTATCCAGAACGGTCGACCTTTGTCATCCTCCTCAGTCGGAAGAGCAATTAGCATACCTTTGGTAATTTCTCGCGGATATCACCTTGAGGCTCATTCCTGCGCCTTGGTCCGAGGTACATGACTCGGTCCTCCTCGTCTTCTACAAGCAGGTGCAAATGTAGTAACCGCTTGGACCCTTGGCTTTGGTGCCGGGTTGATGGAAGGTGTTAGGCCATTTAAATGGTTCTTGCAACCTGCCTTAGAGCTATATTTTGTACAACAATTTTTTGCTCGAGAAAGAAATTACTCCACCACATCCGATCTTCTTCTAAGAAGTACTTAAAAGCCCGAGGAAATTACATTTTCAATGGCTTTTAAGGATGACTCGGGTACTTTTCTTTTCGCTTGGACTCCTTAGGATTTTTTGAGAGGAAGTTGCTCAAAGACGCTCTATGATGGAAGTGTCCGGAATATATTTAAGGAAGCGTAATCCCCTCGGGTGGACTCCAGTCCTTAGTTGTGGTATACTTCTTCCCCTCAGAAGAAGCTTTGGCCATCCTTCAAGTAGAACTTGATATGATGTTGAAAGGTGAGATCATTCAACTTGTTCACAGCTTGTTCTCTGTTTTGAACGTTGAGAGAAAATAAACTCTCGAAATCAAAAAGCCTCTTTAAGAAGATCAACCAACCGGAGTAGGAGTGTAAGAATCTTCAATAATTCGAACTAAAGAAGAAAGAAGAAAAGTCTTCTTCCTTCTAAGGCACACGTAAAATCTTTGAACATTTGGTCAATCTCGATCATGAGTGTGGCCTACAAGTAAGAAACCGAGCTTCACTTTTCTAAAGATCCCTAGCTCCACTAACATGGCACAAGACGCATAAAGAGTGTTTGATTCTTGTTCTCCTTGTAGTATTGTCAAGTTGCAGATAAAGCAATCGGGTGGTAATTGTTTTGCTCCCGACAGACCTTGTTAAGAATTGTAATTGTGAGGTTCGGGTCACCATGCAAGTTTGGATACGCCAAAAATACTTTGCACTTTAGACTTCCTTTGAAGACCATAGCTTCTACAAGGTGAACCTTAACAAAACATTCCTCCGCACATCTTTAGGAATGTTCAAGAAATGTGGTAGAGTTGTTTTTTTTGGTCCATTCCATCAATCACAACAAACATGTATTGCAAAGTGGACATTCAAGAGCTTTTTTTTCTATGCTTGGCAAGCTTTCTTCTCTCACGCTTGTTGTTCACTTATGTGTCCGGAAAGGTTCTCGTTGTACACAATATCAGAGAAGAAATAAGGTCAAAGCATTTTTTTAAAACAAGTGAGAGATTGAAGAACATGAGCTTACTTCTTTTCGACCTCTGCCTTTGGTTTCTCTTTGATGCTTTTAATTCGCGACACCTTGAGCAAAACGGATATTCTCGGGGTCTCCTCGAATTTTCACTAAACCGAATTCACTTTTCCACAGTCACGGTGAAGTGTGAGTAAGAGATGTGCTGAAGCCGAGTGCAAGTCTCTTTGTACTCATTAAAAACATCTTTTGGTGATGTTATCGGTTAAATGATACATGTTCTTTGTTAGGTAGCTTCTCACATGTTTCTCTAAAATATTTCTCCATCCATGACAAAGAAGAAGGGCATGCATGGTTACAACTCTTCTTGGTCCTTAATGATCATCGATTGCTGGATTTTTGTCCAGTCTTTTGTGTATTCTAGACATTCTGGTGGACCCTAAACGGTGGACAACCATACAGCCTGGCAAACTTCTTGACGGTTAATGTAGTGCAAGAAGGTGTTGCGGTCTGGTCTTACATTATAAGCTAAGTAAGCATTCTGGTCTGCCAATGTCATGGAGCTGTAGTTATCTCTAACTGCTCATAATTTAGCCATGTTAAATCTGCTGATGCAACCCAATGAGCAGCATTTAGTCCTCAAAAGTCTCCTCATTTTGTGTTCATCCATAAGATTTCTTCTTCTTACAGAGGAGCAAGCCCTCAAACCAAAATCCACCTTGAATTTCTTTGAAGATTACCGGAGAACATGTAATCTCTTTGTTCCTCGTTGGTGTCTTCATCTTCGATGAAACTTCTACTCTGGGGGTGACTTTCCTCATTCCGAAAGTGGTGTGCTTGTAGAGGAAAAAAACCACGTGAAGTTGTTCCTAATAGGGCGGGGTACAAAGTGTTAAAAGGGTGGTGATGGCCCATAAGAGGTTGTGGCATCACCGTTCTTGTACCATCTTGAAAAAGGAGTTCTTGTAAACATCTCCTTCAGAGCCGGACTGGAATTCTGCAAATCCATGTGTCACAAACCGTTGTTGTGTGAAGAGGAGTGCTTGCTCGAAAGGTCGTCCTCATTTGTAGTGAAGTCCCGTGGGAGAAATTGTAGTGAATCTCACAGTCTTCTTTACTTTTCGTGTTCCTTGTATGTTTGGATGAAGGGCAGAAGCAACAAATGGGGGGTAGCTTGTTCTTGAACACCCGTTGTTGTGGAGCTTCATGAGGTTGTCCCGGGATGGAACAAAGGGTGGTGGCAACATGTCCGAACCGGTGGTGATTCTTTGGAAGGAGATGTCGCAGTCTTTGTCTACGAGGACTTGGTGACGGTTGGAAGGGTGGTGGAAGTCCGTTACGTCTTCGGACTCGGCAGGTCTTCGGAGAAGCAACAACGATGAAGCGAGGTTGAGTCCGAGAATGCCGGTGCCAGTACTAGAAATGACGTTGTTCTCAAAGCGTGTCCTCGAAACTAGACGAGCTTGAGACAACAAATGGTGGTGGAAGCTTGTTCCTAAGCGGTTCGTCATCTTAACAACCGCAAAAATAGTAAAGAGATTTGAGAAACTTTTCGTGGTGCGAGCTTTTCTTATTCCCGAATACACGCCCAATTAAGTACAAGTAGAAGTTCAAAGATACTAATCAAGTGAAAGTCAAGGTAAAAGCTATTCGAATACACAAGAGTAGGATAGTAAAGCTAAACGATTCGCTAAAGACATAGAAAAAGAGCAAGACGAAAAATGATACCTTTAAAAGGAAATTTCGCTAGCGGTGATTCAGCCTCGAGCTCAAGTCGCTAGCCGCCATTATACTTCGATTATAATATTCAGAGATCAGATTCGATTCACATAGACCAACCATGGGATGTCGTAAGAAGAAAGTACAACGCATACAATCATTTGCATGTCTGTTTCTTATTCCCGAATACACTATCGCCAAACCGGAAGGCAAAAGTGTATTCAGGAAAGGCTTAAAGTGTATTCCTAAATACACTTTCGCCTTTTTAAAAGTGTATTCGAATACACTTTTGCTCGATCGAAGGCTTATAGTGTATTCGAATACACTTTCTTGTTTTAGGTTTTTAGAGGTAACTTTTCCATGCGTTTTTAGTTAATCTAGGCGCTTTTGCTGCATTTAAAGCTTGTTTAGACCACTTTTTTTGTCAGGATTGTAGTGTTTTTTTGGCATTTTTGTCCTCTTTTTGCCCTCTTTTTTCACTTTTTGTAAGACATTTTGTATTCTGGAATAGTTATTTGCCACTGTTTTCTCTAACAAGGTCGTGTTTACACACAATTTGCACAGACAAGAAGGCAGCAAGAAACAACAGAAGAGGCCCCTTAAAATCTCACAGAAACCGCACCTACAGAGAAGGGTTGAGGAGTCACCGCACTGCTATCATTCACGAAAACTTCCAAACTCAATGGTTTTTACAAGGGTACTTCGGAAAGTACAAAGACTCGACTTTCCTACATGTCTGTCGGAGCCCTGGAACCAAAAGGTATGATGAAAGGGAATTTGTCTGCATGGGCACCATCCAGGCCGTCAGTGAGGTAGCTGGGGAGTCCGGGTCGGGAGGGAGCTGTTTTTTTCAGACTTCCCAAGGTTTTATTCATGTTGATGAATCCTACCTTAGAGTTTGCGAAGTAAATCCACATCCTCTTTATAAGTATGTTGCTCACTACCGAACAAGAGGTCGCCGCCATCATTAACTACGCTGGGCTAATAACGGCGAGGACTTCCCCTCTGCCGAAGTCAGAACAAGAGGCCGAGGATAACCCAGAGAGCCCGAAAGCATCATCATCACCATCCGGGAGTCCATCGAGTCCGAAGAAAGGTCACCAAGCCACCACCACCAAAGCGCAAAGGATAACCGTTGCCGCTTAAAAAGAGCCTAAAAAGAAGCAAACGGCTTTGATTGCACCGTAAGATGCTCCCGAGGCACAAAAAAGAAGAAGAAGGGAAAAGGCAAAGCACCCGTGTTGCCATCAAAGAAAAAAGTTGATAAAACATCCGAGAAAATGGAGATTAACCCCGCACAAGTTTGTGCAAGGTGTCATTTATTTGCCGGGCCACTTGTATGAAGCTTCCAAGAAAAATGAAGTCGGTGAAAGGCCACTTCAGGTTCGCAAAATTTACGCCGATCACTTGAGGAACCCAAAGACGTAATAAGGAGCAATCCAAATGCTCATGTGGCCCCAATAGTTGTCCTTGTTGATGTGAGCAAAGGCAAAACCCCCGTGACTATGACAGAGAAAACGCAGACACCTACACTCACTCACGCCTTGGGAGGCAATCACGCCTTTAAGGCAAGAAGGCAACTTTTTAAAGAGAAGAAGAACCCGAGGTACCTCTCCGCCCTCCTCCAAGTCTCACCGTGGTCTTACCGATGAAGAAGTTTAAAATCGTGAGCTAACACCCACAATGCCGACAACTAATATAAACTAAAGATGAGCTTCGTCGACAAGAGATCCCGGGTTCATGCACGGGGAGTACGTAATTTTCAAGGAAAAGTACGGTGAGGACTTGAAGAAGCCGGCGTTTTCCTTGGAGCTTAAGGAGGCGTGTGCCATTGAATCTTTGCCGAAATATGACGAGGCCAATAAAAGGCGCTCTCTCATTGGCCAATTATAACGGTTTCAATTAGCTTTTAGAGATGGCAAGGTAAGAACAAAACTTATTCCGTAATAACAAATCAACTATCTCACGTGAAATATTTTTGAACAGATTTGGGAACTCTGGACGCCTGATTTTTTCAATGTTGAACGAGGGGAGTTAAAGAGCAAGGGCAAGGAGACTGACCAAGAAAAAAATCATCCGGCGTGCCCAAAAAAAGAAATGACCATTACCGCCCCTGGCGAGAAATGCGGGGCTTCTGGACACGTAGATTGGGCGGCTTCTCCAAAAGTTGTTGATAAGGAGTTTAGCCTAGAAGAAATGTCAAAGGAATTGCACAAGTAAGATCTCGCCACAAACTTTACTCTTTAGGCGTTAGAGTCCCAAAAACATCGGGGTAGATAGTGTATTCCGAATACACATATTTTTTTTTTCACATGGGCACTGTGTATTCCGGAATACACAATGCTTTTCTAGAGACAAGCAATGTGTATTCCGGAATACACATTGCCCATGTAAAGGAAGCCATGTGTATTCTGGAATACACATGTCCTCTTCTAAAAAAGTATTAGGTATTCGTAATACACATTGCTTTCTTCAGAGAAGCAATGTGTATTCCGGAATACACAATGCATTTTGTTTCGAGGTAACATCACCAGTTAACCAGTTTGTATTCCAGAATACATTTAGCTTGACTTTTATTTGTTTTTCTTCTTCTTTGCCTTGTTTCTTACTTTTTAACTCATTGTTTCCTTAACGTCTTGCAGCCAAAAGAACGTCATAACATGTCAAACATGTTTGATGGAGCAGCTAAACGTAGAGACATGGGAAAGGTGCAAGGAACTCTACCAGAGCCATACCGACGTTTTAATTGTGCAATATGCACCAAATTTTGAGGGTTGGGTAAGTACTCTCAACATTCCTCGCCTTTGCACACACGATCTCCTTACGGTTGTTGTCATGTTTTTCCTCTCGAGCAAAAGAAAAACAAAGACCTTCCCGAGGGCTTCATGCATTTGGTTAAACAAAGACGGGAAGAGAGGTCGCGAATGAAAGAAGAATGTTGAGTTAGAACCATCCGACTCACGAGAGATTCTCAGATGTTTGATCAAAACAATTTATATTCAATCATTCATGGTGATTGCACGAACCTAGTCGGAACGATTAAGCCACAGGACTTCACTTTGGTTATTGCTGATCTTCCCTACGGGTTTAAGCTTAAAGACAGCAGATATGACGACCAGCCCTTCAAATTTTCAGAGTTTAATGCTTTTATTGATGGTATCAAGCAGATCACAACGGCTAAACATTGGCGTTTAGTTACTTTCCATTCGAGCATGCAGTCTGGCTTGTAGAATCAGCTTTCAAAAACCACTTTGGTTCTTCAGTTCAGGCAAGATATGAAAACCTTGTCTGGTAAGTCTTATTCCAGAATACAGTTACTTTTCTCTTTGATTACGTAGTGTATTCCGGAATAGTATTTCCTGCTTCTGGTTTTCGAAGTGTGTTCTTGTTTTTGCTAAGTAAACATCACTTTAAATGTTTTACTAGGTATAAAACGAACATCAACTACCATGGTGGAGGACCAAGGTTGCTTAGCAAGGTAGAGTACCTTCATGTAGCTTATTGGAGTTTTGATGGGAAGAGGACCATGGAACACTTCAACACTGCCGACTGTCAAAACTTTTCAAACGCCCTTGAGTTTCAAAGTTGTTTAAAGAAATTGCAGGACCCAACTGCACAAGGCAGGATTGTGAATCACTACCGAAACCACAAAAGCTCATCAACCATCTCGGACATGTTTCGCGTCCGTGAGATTGGGTGCTTGATGCTTTCTCCGGTTCGTACTACTATCGCATGTGCACTTAAGAAGGGCGCAGAATCGTGGTAGCCGTGAACTTTATAAGCTGATTGCTTTAAATCAAATAATAGTATGGCGCCATAATAATGATGCTTCATCGGATCTAGATGACAATAACACGAGGCGAAACTACTGCACAAATAACCTCGCTACTTGGTGTTGCTGCGGATAACACACTAAACAATAGAAAGGAAATAGTCTATGGATTCTCACATAGATTGATTAATAAATGTGTGGAGAATTCATGGTAAAGTTCAAAAAGGATTATTTTCAGCGTTGCATGCCCTTGAGTCATTCCCAATTCATTGCAAGCGATTCGGGGAGATTATAAACCATGTATGTTTAATCTTGTGCGATGTCAAAGGCAAAAGCGACTCTAGCAAAGGAAAAGATGATATGTAAAGTCAATGCTAAGCGGAACTCTTGGCGTGACCTATTTCCCTCAATGGTTTGCAATGATATTCCTAGGTGGAAAAATGGTTTTGGGCTATTTTTTATCGATAAAGGACCACTGTAGATGTCATTGGATGCAAGGTCAATGCAATGGCTAAATCAAAGCTTGAATCTATGCTTGAAACCTATGCAATAGGCGACAAACAAATCAATGGCAATCGCCTTTGCCTATGAAAGCAGTCGACAAAATAGGAGCTTCAAGTGGACACAAAGATAATCACCAACACGAAGACTTAATGTGTCACTTGAACATTCCATGCACCTTGCGAGAAAAATCATAAAGGGCAAGTTATAAATTCTTTAAGAGTTAAGAAACATTAATGGATGAGAAAAGAAATTGAAGCGGTCAGTAGCGACCATAAAAGCTACAACGCTTAGATCGATGTAGCAAAAACAATAATTCTTGCCTCAGCACCAGCCCAGTACAATTAAATTGTTTAAGAGGCTACCAACACCAGTGGTTTACACGGGAAACTTCATGGGCATTTTCAAAAGCATGTAAGCCTGAAACGATGGACATGAGTGTATTCAAGCATGGAATAGATGTGCAAACTTTTGTTATTGATCAATCAAAAACATTTCATTATAGGCAAGATATAAAGAAAAGCTTAACTGGCGATTGTTGACATAATCGTAGAACACATGCACCTAAATAAAAGGATCTAGCTATGTTAAGATAGCACCATATTGAGAAGAGAACATTCTCTTACCTATGCGGAACAGAAAACTTATTGTCAACCTCATCCTTTAAACGACCTTCTCTGGCTTTCTTCTTCTGCAACAGCCTACAACCTAGTGGCTGGATAATTCATTGATTTCGTTGTTGCATGGTCTTGTGTAATAGCAGGCATTTCTGAAAATGCGATAAAGCGAAATCGAGCGTAAATAAAAGGTTATACGGGACATGCTAAAGGAAAGCTACCTTGCATCACTTCTTAGATTACTTGCGTCGGGTAGCTCCCTATGCCATGAAGTAGCGCATTTTTTGTTACGAGGAACCATGTTAAACTTGACTCCTCGAAGTTGTAGGATCATTAATTTTTGGAATGAGGATTTTTGCACAACTATATTGAGAACACTACGACTCTTTGTACCTCGAGCGAGGAATAGATTAAGTAAAATTACCATGTAAGGCAATACCTATAAAGGAACCATGTTAAACAACTCTTGAAATCGTGGGATCATTACACAAAGCTCATGTGCACCTCGAAATTCTGGACTGATTAAGCGGGAGTAAGCACGACAATATCAAATCCGACCACATCTCTGCAAATCAAGCGGTTGTGATTTATAAAAGCTTGCAAGACAAATCCGTCAAAAATGATGGATTAAAAGGCAAAGTTTTTTACCGAAGAAGAGGGTTTGTAGATGCGGGGGTTTTGCGATGGTCCAAATCGTATTGTCTAAAAGTATCATATAAACTCTACCTCAAGACCTCCTCTAAATTATAAAAACCCCAAAAAATTGCCATGGCCCCATTCAGGGGCGAGAATCTAACAACCTCTGCTGCAATAGCCCTAAATAAATATTATCCAAGAACCTAGGCGGTGAGGCTCACAGAGATAATCGGGGGAAGAATCTTCTATTTTCTTACTTCACACCGTCTCTCATGCAGATTTCTCCGTCATCCTATTACGAATTTGGGTGGAAGTCCATGCCTTCATATCGGGGAAAGCCGAACCTCCATAAAGCATACTACGAAAATCTTTGGCGATTTTTAGAATCTGAAAAACTTCTAGGCATCAAAACCCATAAAACCTTAGGAAATGAACTTAAAAAAAAATCAAAAAAATTTCTTCTAGGCCAGGAAAATCCAAATTTAAACAATAGGATTCTATCTAAACGGATAGATTTATATATGTTAAGCCAATAATTTGTCCCGGATATTCTTATATTCGAACTAGTTAGGTGCCCAAGCGTTCTTTGGGATCACGTGGGGACTTGTAAATGATGCTAGGCATCATATGGATACACAAATGTTGGGGAACATGTAAGTGTTGATGGACATTACATTTTTATACTATCCATTTCGATTGTGGCACCATTATGGGTTCATGGAAGGGAGCATCATTCTTATTGTGATACTATGTAAATAGAATGTCTTTGTCTATTTAACCCTTGAATGTGTCTTTGAGTTATGCACAATTGAGTAGTCTATGATACTCATTTTTTATGCCCTTTTGCTTCCTTATTGTAGCTTTGCACTATAGGTCCTGATCCAAGTTTGAATGAGATGATACTGAAAGCCAAGTTTGGTATTGTCGTGACATAGAAAAGGATTTTGTCCATTTAAGCCATTGAATTAATCTATTATGAACAATCCTAACCAATTCCACTATGCTTTAATGCATATTTTTTTGTATCATATCATGCGAACTATACAACTCGTGTTGTTCAAGAGCCAATCAAATTTTGTGTACATGTTTGACATAAATAGCCTCCTTCATGGGAAGGAGACAATGTGTTCGACTTTAAGATAATACATTGAAAGCGATCTCAAAGGTTAACACTAGACTGTCCACGGGACCAATGCGGGTCCATGGACCAAGTCCAGTACACCTTACCCACGGCATATAATCCCAAAATTCTCTTGAAATATTTGTCCATTCAAAATTTTAAAACCATGATGTTGTTACCAACTTGATTATCTATGGCATCGTGGATTTTCGGATCATTTTGGTCGTGTACAATAAGAGGCAATCATTTAAAAATGCCAAAAAACCCTTTTTGAGCTATCTCGAGGATGCATGCAACCAATTTTAACTCCTCTTAATTTATATAGCCATAAAGTCTGCCGTGAAAAAAGCCCTCCCAAATTTTTTCCAATTTGGCTTAAGCGCGAATGAACCTTAGCCCCTCACTTTCTATCGGCCGGACGGTTTGGTATGTCATTGATACCAATACGTTTAAACAATGTTATAAATGTATCGACTTTGAAATGCGATTATAGAACATTGTAAGTATACATGATTTTGAATATGGATATCTAATCGTGCTTCATGTGTCAAGTTTGGTGATGTGGTAAGAGGCGTATTCGCCTCAATATATTAACACGATAAAGTTGGAGAGCTTTGGCATGCATTTTTACCCCATTGATTCCAAAGTGTGATCGTGGTGATTAACTAGTTTTTCAAATCTTGATTTTTTCTTATTATCAATATTTTTATTTATGAAAGATCACAAAAGCAATAGAAGACAAAGGTTGTTCAATTTTTTTTTCCATTGAATATTCGTATCACCATGCAATAATATATCAAACAAGATCTTTCCCATCTGACACTTGAAGGACAAGTCTCAAGAAAGTCCAATATATATTTTCACAACTTGTAGTAGACAACTTGGCCCTCAAATAGCAGATGTATGTTGTTGGAAAAATTGGAGCAGGCTGGAGGAAAGATATCATTGATGTGGATTACATGTACAAACTATTGCGAGCTTTTGATAGTTCGACAGCTTGTGGAGCTATCTACACGTGTAATAGTCAAATTATTAGTAATATTTTTAGTCACCCTTCTAGTCAGACTATTAGTTATGCATTTTAGTCACATTTTTTGTCAGCCATTTCGTCAGAAAAAAAATGTCAGCATGTTAGTCAAGGTAATAGTCAACACAATCAACACTGTGTTAGTCATGGGTTTAGTCAAACTAATCGTCAGGTAAATTGTCAATATATAATTAGTCAGCATGTTAGTCAGATGTTTAGTCAGAACCAAACGTCAGTTTTTTTCGTCATATGATTCGTCACTATATTCGGCAGATAGACATCTCATATAGAGTTTTCGACCCTCTGACGATTTACCTGACTCTTAGTAGTCATTCTCTTGTAGTGCACCAGTCGATATACTATGCACGAATAAAGTCTTCATCAGCCCTACAACAATTTTCCCCTGCACATAAAAACAAAGATTTTAAGGTAGAAAAATGTTGTAAGCAAACTTTTCTCACTTACCAATTGCGACATGTTTTTTCTGGCCACTAATCCTCATTGCAACACAAAATCTGGAAGTATCTATACACAACATCCGCAATATGTGTTCCACGTCCCACATCATAATAAATCAAATCAACTTGCACTACGAGCACGTGTCTTCAAAATGTAGGGTGTAACTACTTTGTTTTGGACGAGAAGTCACGCTTGCTAATGTAATAAAAAGAAATAGAAGGTTTCAAAATGCGGAGGTACAAAGAACATCACGCAATTTGTCTTCCACAACCTATGTAATAACAATTGACATAACAATTGGCGTGTGTTGTAAAACATATACCTCCAAGATGTGTTTGTCATTACTTTGCTCACAGACGGAGGCTGTCAATTAATAAAAAACTAAAAGAGCTCAGGAAATGACCCTAGCTGCTCATTTGCAATGAAAAAACACACCTTTATAAAAATGTCAAGTTCTAGCTACGGGTTATTTCAGCATTCATCTAACCCGGAAATCAAATCTAGAAGAACACAAAATATTTGCGATGATGCAAAACTACTTGATAACATATTATTGGAAATTGAAGCTTACCTTGTCTACTCCCAACACCTTGACATCGGGCAATTAAAACTCAAGTGTTTCTTACCTTTGTTCTTGATACATATAAGCCATCCCTATAACAAAGTTTCCGGCATTTTTAAAGGGATCCATGTTATTAGAGACTTGAGTCTTGAGTTCAGTTCACTCATGACTCTCTCATTAGGACCTATAATGGCCGCCAAAAACCATATAACAATACACATTTGCTCGATGCCCACTAAGTCAAATGTAAAGAAATGCATGGAATATCTGGTCTCCATCCATTCTGAGAATACTACTCGATGGTGGCTCATGGAAATATTCTAGAAAATACTAGTCATGAAAGCACAATATGTTGGGTAGAAACACTAACCAATTCTCGAAAATCATGTGGTATACAAAGCGGTGAAACTTGCTCCTTTTGTCGGATGTTTTCTCTCTCTTCAAACCTTGTACCAAATGGAACATTCAAATCACTTCCAACTCACAATAGGCCAGGCGGCATTACGCCATTCCCATATTAATGGGCGACATATTATGCGAAAAATGTAAACTTGTAATAAAAAACAACTTAACTAAATGTTTGCATTCCCCACGGTGATTTACCTCGTTTCATCTTCCGTGTTTTTGGTTTTGGGAGCCCACTCTTGATTCAAATGCCTCCTGCTCAATGTCCGACAAAAGCGACATTACTGCTTGACCACTCTGAGGGTAAAAAAAAGCTAGGGTGTCTAAAAAAATGCCCTTACATTATGTATAATGTAGGGCATGTAACACCATTTTGTTATTTTTTGAATTTTAGTTAGTTGGGATATGCAATGATTAGGGTAGCCCGTCGACAATTCAAAATTATGAGTGGCGATGGCAACTAGACGCACCTTCATTGCAATTTTTAGGAGGAGATTGTGAAGTGTTTTCTGTTTAGGAAAAAATTTGCCGCCGTTCAATTTTTTGTGTTTGTGAGTGATCAACCAAGTAATTATTGTAATTATTCTTCTTCCTCGAAATCCTTGCCCAAATCAAGCAATGGGCGCCTTTGCCTCAGGAAGTCACCAGATTAAACAAAAAAATTGAAAAAATGGTCGATTCTAGCAAAGCGAAAAAAAAAAAAACAAGAGGAAGGTTCAAACCGAGGAACGGGAACAAAAAAAGACTTATTTGTGAAGAACCATTTGTTGTGGAAGCAAAGCATGTAAGATGTCAATGCGGATGAAATTTTTCATTTACAACGGATAATGGGATGACGGTGGGGGCCCAAAAGACATCTGAGGGGTTCAAAAGAATCTAGCGTGAAACGAGTGGGCGAGAACTTCTACAAACATTATGAAATTGTTTTTAGTAGCGACTTTGCTCGTGCATTTGCCCTTCAATTGTGAGGGTAAAAAAAGTAGATTGGGATACTTTTAAAGTTTTGGCCAAAAGATTTGGCAAAGGGAGAACAAAAGAATCTGCTATCTGAGGGAAGAAATTGAAGCCTCTAAATCCACATCCAAAGGTTCCTAAATTTCAGCAAGGATTTTACCTAAGGAAGAGCTTGAATTCTTGAAACTACATTTGCGGCGGTGTCATGGAAAGTTAATTAGCAGCACATCAAGGTTGAAGAACTGAAAATTCAGCGAGGCGAGTGCGTGACAATATAAATAAGATTTCGGGGAAGAAAGGATGCACATGAAGAGGACCTATACGGATACAAAGACATCAATAGTGTTCTCGGCGGCTTAAGCGAGAATAAGAGAGACATCAAAGGCTGATGCAGTAGGAGGTTGACCTTTTGATGAGGGGATAGAACTAGGAAGGAAGAAATCTTTGAAGAGAATTGGGAGCCATTGGAGAAAGCCATTGGGAAAAGGAGTTATGTGAAAAGAGGATTGCGAGAACTTGAGGAGGCTCACAAAGTTGGGTTTGAGTCTTGCTTGGCGGCTTGATGATATGCATAAGTACATGATGCATTCTGCGGCGATTCTCCTTCAGCCCAAAACAAGCTTAGTGATCTCTCCGGTGAAGAAAAATTCATATCGTGCATGGATGTGTGTTTTGTAGTAATGGCTTTGCTAATAATGAACCTATCCTAGTTGCTCCATGCGAGCATTCATTTCATATCTTCGTTTCTCATATTCTATTTACTGTTGGACTATCTGCCCAAGAGCATGCAAATGGGGCCGAAAACATTTCAAAGATCTTGGGTGTGTGGCCTGGAGGTAGCGGTATTTCATGATTTATGTTTAATTTCTTTGCACCGGGATTCGCAATGTAGAATCCATTTACATGTAGAATCCATTTACATGTAGATTCTTTGCACTTAAGGTTTTGCTTTCTGGTATGTAGGAGTGTCTTTGGTTATTTTATACTTATAGTTCCATGGCTTGCATGTCATACATATATATGTTTCTTACATACATGTTGTACATTCACAGTGTAGGGTCCTAGATGTAGAACTTAAATACATAAAATTAGGAGTTGTGTACTGAGTTTTGTGGCAGAACATTTAGAGGTATTTTATGTAATGTCTGATGTGTACATGTGCATACATTGGAGCACATTCATGTACTGAAATTGAAGTATCAAAATGCACTTCAGATTAAAAAATAAGTAAATAACAAAAAAACTTGCAGCAATCGACTAGTTTTCTCAACATAACAGAAGATGATGGCAAATATGAAAGTTCCTTTGTATAGAACTTAGTCATGTGCACTCAACAATCTCAGGTAGGCTTGATATAAGCATGTCACGCACCTCTCGTGTGATCATATATGCTGTACGTGCCCCCTTCAACTTATGCTTGACCTGCTGCATCGTGAACTTTGCTCCAATTACAGATTCAGCTGGTACCAATACTATTTTGTCATCCAACAACTTGTACTTGTGGTTTGTGCCTTGTAGCAGTTGATAGTAATGACCAGCTATAACCCTGTCACCAGCAAGCATTCTATTTCCATAGTCGTCAATCACATCTTCCTGAAGAATATGCATCTCCTTCGCATAGGAGGGACAGTATGGAACATTTTCATGATTCCTGGGCAGCAAAAGATGCAAATATATCTCCAATTTGGATTACATCGGATAGTTCTTGCTCATCGGTGCGCAAAACCAACTAGCTCTTCTTGTTAAATGCGACACGGGCGAACTAGGCTCCGATTTGTGCAACTTCACGCACCACAATGCTCGAGATTCTCACATTCTCCCCATCTGAAATTCAAGCAACCATTGCAAAAACATGGTGGGGATCTATACATGACAAGTGTTGGGTCATTTGGATTAATAGCGCGGACACACAATGTATAGCTAGAGTACCGGGCAATGTCTCACAATCGAGCGAGGGTCCCTGTTAATGTCTTACGCCATCACCTCCCATATGACTCTGTCCATTTTGCACTTCTTTTGTCTCGACAAAGTGCAAGCGAGTTAGCACCAAAATCGGAACACCATTCTCTTTCCTTTGCTCATCACTGGGAACCTTTTCTCCAAAGCGGCACGCCCATCATGTTCTCCTTTTCCATGGCCGAGCCAAAATAATTCCTTTGCATCCTAATTTTATACCTGTTATAATATTGGGCCACATTCAAATAAAAGGCTGAGAACACTTAAAGCGAGCAGCACACACCCATCGGACCACATGACATGGTATTTGATGTGGCCAAACCCTTTTGCATCATCCAAATATGGTGCTTCTTGAGTGCGACTGAACAAAGCATCATGCTTCATAACATCGGAAACATACAAATGAGCGGTTTTTCATCAGCCATTGACTTTCATCATGATTATATGCACGAATAGTTATCGGTCATTGTTCCAATCTTTCGGGTTGAACCTCCACAGAATGGCTGCAAAGTGTAGTTCTCTGCAAAGTCCATTCTTGACAAAAGCGAGAATCATCCCTCAAATTTTGCACTTGATTTCTGAATTGTTTTGGTGCGCCAACATCTTTGAAAAGTTGTGAATAGTGAACTTTGTAAGGTCTTTGAAACATTTTGTCAAGCAATGTACACGGACTCCGCTTTTGGTAACAAGCTTCAACCTCCTTGAAGTGTCGACTTTGGAAGGTTCGTTCCGCGTGCTTGTAAACTTGCCATTCAATGTTCTCATTCTGCGACTCTTTCTCCTTAGGAATGATTTGAATATTTTCGATTGCCACGGAGTTCGGCACTCTCCCTTGACACGGTCAAACTATGCCACTCTTAGCCTTCCTTGTCCGAGGCCGTAGCTCTCCACATAGCACCAACATTTTGAAATGTTTTAGAAGGAGCTTGGCGGGGCGCCATTGTTCTCATCTGGCTGCACAAACACCACAAGAACATGTACAATTGACATGAAACTTGCTCCTCGGGGGCTAAAAGCTTTTACGTATAGATCGGCTTGTTCATGCTTCATAGCGGCGACATGTGTTCCTCTCTTTCAACCTTCTCACACCGCGTAGGCTTAAGCATTTCGAACTTTCGATGCTAATCTTCACCGGGATGTTCATCTTTGAACATCTCATACAATTCACTCTGCAAGGAAAAAAGCGGCATGTATAAGTAAGATATAAATTAGAACTACTACGAATTCAAAGATGTTGCAGACATTGCATTAGTTCTAATGGCATTCGGATCATGATTTGATATACATTCAACTACTATACCAAAACATCATTACATACCATGTACATGATATGTATAAATGTATAAAGAATGTACTCCAAAGAGTTCGGATGTACATAAAAACTCAATATGTAACCCGAGGTCCTGAGGCATTGTCAGCTGTATTATTACGGATGTATGTATTCAATACTTTTCTTATGGAAGGAAGTACATTTAAATACTTTTATGTATCACCCTATCTTTGAAAACTATCTTGAGATCGGAAAGCTTAAAATGTACTATAATGTACTTAGGAACTACAAAAATCAAGACTATAATAACTGACTGACTTTCAACACATTTTACGCCTTATGCCACATTGGATGTAATTGGAAGTACATCCAAGTACTTTCTGTTAAACATAGCTCATTCGGTACCTCAAGTGTAAAAATATAATTCTTGTAGTTGGATGTACTTCAATGTATACCCTAAACATCCCTTGCATGGAATGCAAATAGGATTACTAAACTTACCGGGATGCACAAAAGCTAGCTTCTATCAAGCTTGCAAAAGAGGATTAAAAGACTTAAAAACTGACACAGGGCATGTCCAAAGCTGGATTGGAAGTGTCCTTTTCTTCGACATCCCGTACTTTGGAGAAGTTTTTGTGTGGGTTAACCAAAACTCATTTACCAATTGTTTGGTTGATTAGGAAGCATATGCGCCTGGGTTGCCTTCTGCTAGTGCCCACATATTAGCTTTTTGATAATGACATCCGCTTTCTTCTAATTGCAGCTTTTGTGAAGTTTCTTGCTTGCACTTGAATTACGGAGGCTACTCCTTTTGCACGAGTTTTTCCATTCTCACCAACAATCATTGATAACGAGGGGAATGCTTAGCTGCTAATTTATCATTGCTATTTGCTTGTTTCACTTCCTGCTTGGACCTTCACGGATATTTTTAGCATAGTATCCTTCAAAATTTGCTTTTTGGATTTCCAATGGCGAGGTTCAAAAAAGTGCGACCTTTCATCCGAGCGGTTTTTCTTGCTAAAGTTCTCCTTTGCGGGGCGTAAATCTTGAACTTTGATCATATATAAATTTACAAATTTCATCAATCTTACGCTTCATTTTCTTTGTCACATTCCGATTGCAATCTTCTGCGCCATTTACATTTCCTTCATTGTTCATCATGGTTCTTGCGTGGTTTAGGGTTATTTGGAGGAATTCGGCGGCAGAAGGAGGAAATCACAATTTGAGGCGAAGTTTTAGCGAGGAAAGTGGAAAAATTCTCCTAACGTTCGGCGTTTCTTGGAGTGGTAAAAGGCGGGGGTGAAATGCGCTTCATGATTGCGTTTTAATTGGCGTGGCAAGTAGTTCGAAAAAAAAGATTCCATAATATAGCTATTATGTACATCTTGAAAAAGCGGTTATGTATTTGAAATGTGATACATCTCTTACTCTACATTTGGCCAAATGTAAGACACCCTAACTTTCTTTTACCCTCTGGTGATATGTTGATGAGGACCACCTTGTAATAGCCACTCCCCAAAATAACTTCCCTCTCTAACGGCTTGCCGGAGATGTGCTTCAATATTGCTTTGTTCAAGAGCCTTATCTTCCTCTGCGGATACATACGCACTCTGCTTGACTACTTACGCCAATCTTTGAAGCATGTTGATCTTGCATTCTTATTACTTCAACGAGTACCTTGATGAATAATGTGAAATGCCATAGGCACTTGATCTGCAACATGCAAAATCGAGAGGCCTTAAAAAACCCGGTTTATTGGATATATAAAAGCGGCATCTGTTTGCGATCTGGCGGGGAAGCAAATGTTTCAGAAAACATTACGGCAAAAGCTATAAAAGCGGTTGGATAGAGACACGCCTTTGTAACAATTTCTTCGCCCCCTTGATACAGAACTTCTATAAGGGGAATCCGTAAGCGATAATTGTGCATTACTTTCGGGCTTGAAAGCGGTTCTACATGGCGTAAATATTTTCTTGCAATTTGATTAGAATATTTCATTAAGAATAGTCCTCGAAATGCCTCTCGCCTCAACTTCCACAATCGCCATCCATCACGGCCACGAATAGAAGCTTGGCGTGGTTTATTATACCTAAAATTTAGACCACATTTTAGAGTACCAATGAACAAAGCATAAAAATGCATGATTTAGAAAATGGATGACATACATAGGGGCAAGCTCCCCAAAGTAGCCACCATCTTCACTTGTGTAATGATTGATTCTTGTACCAAGTCCATTTTCGTGATGTTGCTCTCACCCTTTTTTACGATAACACACATTAATTAAGAAAGACATGGCAAATTATTTGAAATGCTCTCATGCATAAATGTTGTAACAACACTTACACGAGATATCAAAGCTTCAAATTATCCACTTGCAGCGATATAAAACGACCGTCTTGACACCACAGCTTCAAAAATACAAAGTCATGCATTGATAGAAATTACGGATGTGGATATTGTTACAAATAAGCTCATTTGCACATTTGTAACAAAATCTCAAACCGATATTTATTCGACATCTAAGGTAAGCACATCGGCGAATAATCATTTCTCAGTGAACATCTACCGTTTCGGGGTAGTCATAAAATGTTTGCCAGCGATCATCGTTGAGATCATGAAATAAGGAATTCTTACGTAACATATGTTTAATCTTTGCACGAATGGGATGGTAAGAAAGAATGTTAAGTAATATGTGCTTAACACTAAATCCTAACGATGCTTGACCTAGCAACCTTTTCCTCGGTAGTCTTTGGTTGTGGCGTAGATGGTGGAGTCAATTTGTGGCAAGATCTAGTGAAGATTCTATTGCCCGAGTCTTAGCGATGATAAGTCTGACGTCTTTGGGCCGAATCCCGAGGGTCTCATTCCCAGCGGTTGGCCCGACACTTATAGTCATGGGATACCTTCTGAGATGATACCTCCTCTAAAGGTTGGGTTCATCGTCGAGGAAGATGCATTTACATCTACATTGGACATACTTTAGAAAGAAGATTCAAAAATACATGCTTTAAGAAGGTAGGTTTTACTAAATTCAAGACATGAAAGCCATCAATCTTTACAGTATGTAAGCCATCAATGTGCACAACAATGATTGTGATATCATCAGTGCGTGTTTCATCTTTTGCAAACAAAAGGCGATAAGACTCGGCAACAATGCATTTGCACAAGCATCCGTGGGTCCCTCGAAACTTCGCAACTTGCCACACACATGCGTTTAATCAAAATTCTTGCAGAATTTGTGGTATAAAACTTATCATACATAGCCAACAAGAAAAGGACTAACTTTTTGAATTGACCTGAACCCTTTTGCAAAAGATCCAGGATAGTAGTTCACAGCTAGTCCAAAAATATTTTAAGAGGCACTAAGGTTTTAGCTTAACTCACCATGTCAAAAACAGCCTGACTGGAGAGAAACTCAAAGACTCCATCACTTGCGACAACAAAGAAGGGATGGGAACTATTGAGCTCCACGACCAAAATTTCGGGTACAACAATCACGCCAATCCGTTACGCAGCGATTGAGCCAACACTTCTAGTAAAAGCCGTGCCAGGGTACATTCCATTAGGCACCCAGAGGCGAGGAGGATCTCCATCATCGTCCCCTTCTCCACCCCAGCATTTGATATTAGGGTTATGAAAGGCCATTTGTTATGACCACATAGTTGGGAAAGGAGTAGGATAGTTAACTACCTATTTAATCTATGAATACATAATGTGACAACAACCACGGGTGCTGCAAACATGTGGACATGTCTCGTGAACTACGTGTAGTGGCAACCACCTGTTATGAGAGGTCACCAAAGCATTTAAATATTGAAATGTATGAATAAAAGTGATCAATGGTCATGCATATAAATACACACGATGTTCAATGACTACAAAGTTCGAGGAAGAATATTTAAATGTAAAAGAAGTGGTCATGCATATAAATACACACGATGTTTAATGACTACAAAGTTCGAGGAAGAATAATACAGTTAGTAAACGAAGGAATCACTCAAATAAGTTTATCCAGTGTTTTGTAACTACATAGTAAAGGGAAGAATATAATAGTTAACTATCTATTTTATCTATGAATACTAAATGTGGCGAGTAAAAATGCAATAGCTCAACGGTGACAACCATAGGTGCTGCAAACGTGTGGGCATGTTTGTGAACCACGTGTGGTGGCATAGGCAATCACTTGTGATGAAAGGTCACCAATTCATCATTAAAATTTGAAACATGGAAAGAAGTGGTCATTTAAATGGTCATTCAAAACCGACTTGTTACATGCAACTAGCCGACCTTTCGCTCAATGCACTCTTCGCCAGAGGCATTTGATCCATCGTCTGCTCTTCAAACATGTCTCCTAGGGTAACTCTGGCCTTCTAGATTTAATCACGATCCATGAAAACCCTGCATGCAAGCTCTTAACCACTCCAGTGGCAGGGAAGGTTGCCAAAACCTAAACCCTACATATGTAGTAGGGTTGAAGTATCGGGATACCAAAACTGCTTCATCTGCTAATCCCACTGTCCAAATAGTAGCTCGTGTCCCATGAGATATCTTCGAAAAAAAAAATGAACATCCATCGCACAAATGTGACAACCCCCCAAATTTTCCCCTCCCCGATGTAGGGGCACGTCGGGGACATGGCGTGTTCCTCCAGTTCGGTCACCCTACCGAGCTCGAAATATGGATTTGACTTCACGCATGAGTCTAAAGCATCAAATTTACTCTAGAGACCAACTATTATGACCAACAGAGCCAAAACCAACTTGGTATGTGCAACTATAGGGGTGTTTCATTGATCATCTTCAAACTCTTCAAACTAAATGTGTGAGTTGAAATGGTTAATACCTTTTCACGGCATGGGGCCTTCTAGTGGGTATAAGATCGGCACCACTGGATGTACTTTTCTATCATAGTATTCCACTTGTTATTAGTTGGATTATTTACATATTTCTATTGATTACCTAATTACCATGTGCTAGTACCCGGTAACACCTTAAACAAAGGTTGCCATATGGGGTGCTATATGAGTCTTTGTCGCATGTGTCGGGCCTTACGCTTTTGATGAGCCATCGCCAATGGAGCCAAACTTTGGAACGGTGCACGGGAAGAGTTTTTTTGTTCTCTCTCTTGGGGTCTCTTTTCAGACCCTCGAGGAAACCCTGCATGCAAGCTCTTAACCACTCTAGAGGCAGGGAAGATTGCCAAAACCTAAACCCTACAGATGTAGTAGGGTTTAAGTATCGGGGCACCAAAAAGCTCCATCTGCTAATCCCATCGTCCAAATGGTAGCTCATGTCCAATGAAACATCTTTAAAAAAAAAAAAATGAACATCAGATGTGCCAACCCCCAAATTTTTCCCTTTTCGAAGTAGGGGCACGTCGGGGACATGGCATATCCCTCCAGTTCGGCCACTCTACCGAGCTCGGAATGTGGTTTTGACTTCGTGCATGAGTTTAAAGCATCAAACTTACTCTAGGAACCAACTATTATAACCAACAGAGCCAAACACGACTTGCTGCAACTAGCCGACCTTTCGCTCAATGCACCTCGCCTAGTGCACTCCTCATCTAAACATAGCACGTACTTATCAATACGGGCATTTCATCAATCATCTGCTCTTCAAACATGTGCCATAGGGTAACTCTGGCCTTCTGGATGCAACCCCAGAGTTGCAATGTCATTCCATGCCTTTACGGCATGGCGAGGCACATGGCGTCCGACTTTCACGAGCCATCACAGTGAGCAACTTTTGGGCGGTGCACGAGGGTGTTTTTGTTCTCTCTCTTGGGGTCTCTCCTTAGACCCTCGAGGAAACCCTGCATACAAGCTCTTAACCACTCCAGATGTAGGGAAGGTTGCCAAAACCTAAACCCTATAGATGTAGTAGGGTTTAAGTATTGGGGCACCAAAACCGCTCCATCTGCTAATCCCACCATCCAAATGGTAGCTCATGTCCCAAGAAACATCTCAAAAAAAAAAAAAGGGGACATCCATTGCACGGATGTGCCGACCCCCAAATTTTCCCCCTTCCGACATAGGGGCACGTCGGGGACATGGCGTGTTCCTCCAGTGCGTGTTCCTCTAGTTTTAGAAAAAATGAGTTGCAATGGTTGAATGTGGTTTACATTATGTTAAAGATAAGATAAGAGTTTAAAGATAAGATAAGTCTTTTAACGTCCACGGAAACGCAATCGGGTTATGGGACCGGAACAGAAAAAGAGGGCATGAGTCTTCACAAAGCTCAGAGGCTGCCCCCCACAACAAATCACAAATGAGAACAAACAGAAAAGTAGAAACTAAACTAGAGCGAAACTAGAGAGTACATGATTGTACAGTAACTGCCCATGGGTCAGATGGCCACTGATCCCGAATAAAAGGAAAAGCAAATTGTCGTGAAGCTCTAGCTGTCAATGATCAAATATTCATTTTTACAAACTATTGCATTTTGAATTATTGAGGGTTATAATACTTGTGTCTATTTGCTTCATGAAAAAAAAAATATCATAGCTTAGAATGATGGGGGAATCGATCGTGAAACCTTTGCTCGAAGCTCAGGATTTGCACATTGATGATATCATGAATGTCAATATGTATAGGCTCATAAAATTCTTGTGTTTTTTATTGGTTTAAAACATAACAAATTATATACAATCATGATGCCAAGTTCTAGATTTGAAGGTTGGTGAATGCATGGGATGAATCTTTGACCTAATGATGTCTTGGATAAACGAATGTTTTGACCTAGTGATTTTATAAGAAAAATCAAATGTGGTCACAAAAACCATTGAGATTTATATTGGCTAAAATATAGGTCGGGTGAGCCGATTGGATCCAGGAGGATAAATAAGAACAAGATTGCATCCATCAGTTGAAAAGAAGCCGAGTCCATTCTTGGGGAAATAAATTGGGTTTCTGAGGATGCAATTAGGATCGTGCTTTGAAATCAAGCTTGTTTTTGTGTTTTCCATTGCTGCAGTAAAGTCTCGCTTATTTAATATAAGTGAAGCATGTTGTTCGAAGTTTTTGCCTACCTGAAGCTACTTATTTGAAGTATCCATGCATCTAAAATTTGAACATTGCTCAGGAATGTCAAAGTCTTATGCTCGACATTATTTTATGTTTTCTTTGCTTTAGTTGGAAGGCTGCTTGATCTTTGATGCTATAACTCTTTACCATTTGGATAAAATATGTGCATGCTCTCAATACGTGTACTAACTAGTATATCCAAAGGAGGATACATTGAAAAAGATCGATTACAAACATATACTTGCCCCAATATAAAGCTATGCTATATATAATATTAGAAAACAAAAACAAAGCATAGACACCATGCAGCGTAAAGTCAATGTACATAATGCAAGTTTATAATTACAATAAGGATCACGCTCTAAAAATAGGGCAAAATCAGATATAGTAGTCGGGGATTACTAGTTAACATAAATAACTATGCTCAAAAGTCGGTAGTGACATTAAGGATTGAATATTAAATAAACAACTACTCAAACCAAGTATATTAAATAAACAACTACTCAAACTAGCGTAATATCTTTGCTAATAAGAATAGTAAATAAGCAAGTGCCGAAAACCATAGCACACTTGCAAAACCAAACATGGTTCTTTAAAAACTAGGAAGGATTAAAACTAGGTTAAGAATTATATATAATAATGATAAACTAATATGTAAAATCATCTTAAATTATAATATTAACAATGTACGCTTGAGAACCACCTCTTAAACTAGTAATAACTTTAAGAAACTAGTGTTAGATACAAAATTAGTATAAGAACTATGATCATACTAGTAGTGATTATGAAAGCCATATAGTTTTCCTTGACATTGTGAATTGCATGTAGTAAAAACTACTCTTATACTGGTTACTATCATAATAATGAATACGAGTTATTTTTTGGGGGCCTTGTGTTATAGACTGACTATAATTATAGCTTTACCTCAAAACACTCAGATTAACACTTTACTCACTCATACTTGCTATGAACAAGCACCACTCAAAGCTAACGGATGCAATATTATCTAAAACGAAGGAGTTAGGTTTTTTTTTTAAATGTTGTTAAAGCTTTGGAAAGTTTTTGTTAGAATAAAAAAGTTTAAAAAAGTTGGATTATTCTTTGCATGCTTTTTCTCATTTGCGACCAAAACATTTATAGGCGAACTTATACCCTAGCTTGGTGGCGGGGACCGTCACTAGTAATACGATAGAATAGAATAGATATTTTAGTGTCCACGAAGACCAAGAGCCATGGGACCTATACAAATGGGGTAGAACAACCATTACTACTAGGATAAAAAAAACCCTCTCGACCCAGTTTTTCAAGGAAAAAAAACCTTGGCATGATGATACTAGACAAAAAAAATAAAATAGTAGATCATGGTGGCCATTGAGGGCTCGACAATTGAAGATCGCGATGTGTATGCTCTAGATAATAATAGACATATATAATACTTATTGAGCAGCTTGCCTTTATAGCTTACTTTACCATCATGCACTATTTGCAAGGATCCTCGGTATAAGAATCATCCTTCCTCTTTTTGCAAAGGATACTCAATATAAGAATCATCCTTGAAAGAGGAATGGGAAGAAGGAAGCAAGAAGAATGTCATGAATCATCCTTGAAAGAGGAAGCAAGAATGTCATGCAGAGAGGAAAATGGACTTCCTGATATGAAGAAAGCCCAATGAGATAGCTTATATTTGGGCTGATTGGACTCATTGAGCTCATTTATCATAAATCTCATGGCTTCTCTATCTAAGGGCACCTGCTATTGAAAAACCTTTAAGCATGTTGACGTACAACAGTTTCATGAGATGAGCTGTTGCTGCATAGATCTACCGGCCATAATGAAGCTACAGCGGTAGGAACCCTGCAAGGTGGAAGGAACGAGCAAGTCCCAAAGTCCCTTCAAGCGCAATATTGTCCCTTTCGAGTTGCATGCACCTAGAACTGTGACAACAGCCCTTAAATCTTTCCCTTCATGTATTTCCTCGGCTGTCAAAAGGTTTTTTTTTTGAGTTGTTGCAGTCTTAATATCTCCTCTTTCTGAAGGTAGATCATTTGCTAGCTCTAATGCCCCGATGTCGCAAACCATATCACATAGTTGACTCCTCAAATTAAGCGCCCCGCTTGGTACTTTATCGTCAATTTTGGCATGGCAAGACATGTGAATCCAGCAACTCTGTGGTAGCCTTGTCACTACCTCTGTCTTTGTTGCTTCATCTCCCATCAACAGGATTGGGCTCAAGCCCGCCTGGTTCAGGATGTCAACCACAAATAATCCTTCCTTTTCTGCAGAGGGTAATTTCAAGTTTGGATCATTCGCTTGTGGATTTGCCACTATAAGAGCTTTAGTACTTTCTCCTTTCTCCACCAAATAGCGTCTTCGCATCTCACAATGCTTAAACAACCTCAAAAATGGAATGGTGGAAATTTCATATTTTTCGATCAAATATTTACCCTGGCTATCTATAAGAGCTGCAAAAGGTATGAGGGCTACTTCCTGCACAAGATTAAATATATCACATAAGTTAACGTCCTTAAATTAAGAAGTGAAAGAAGGCACACTCTAGTACCTCAGTTGTGACAAAGACAATCCTCTTGGTTTCTGCGTTCTCTAATCTTTCCTCCACTCCTTGCAGATAAATTTTGTAAAAGGTTTTGAGATCCTCGATTTCCCAGGTTTCCCGAATGACCTTATGCTCATGTACCGACATCTGCAACCAAGGTTCTTCTCCAGCCCGAACATAATAAGAAAGCATTGATACACGGCATATCGGTTCATCAGGGTTGGAGACTGACATCAAACCCATATCCTCGGTTGGTTTTGAAAATACAATAAACACTGTCTTATCTCCAGCATCTGCTGAAATTGAACTAATTTCAGACAATGCCGCGTCATCATCCATATCAAAACGTGCTATAAGATCACTTCTAAGATAACTGCCACTTTCTTTCTGTTGAATAGTGAGTAACAAATCACGAGCTCTTTCTCTCTCTGCCCATACAAGTGCCTTTGATAGAAAATCTGGAGTACTGCTTTTTGTTAAAATAATGAACTGTTGCATCTTTCGAAATGCTCTCTTGTGGTAGTCAATATAAGATATACGCAAAGCACTAAGATCAGATCTATTAGCTGCATCCATATCAAAGGTAATGGCCGCTTTCAGATTCTCAATTGCCTTATCATATTCACCCATTGAAAAATAGGCAATTGCACTATTTTCTGCAAGAGATCGAAGAGCTCCTTGGCCATGTTCGGTCTTCTCTAATTTATAAAATAAACTTTCCATTTCTTCCTTATTTGCACTTTCACATGCAATATTTAGTAGTAGCAGCAAAGCGGTAGCATAAGCTGCACTGCATCTCGGATCATTCTCTGAGAAGCTCAATATTTCCAACAAAGTTGCCTTTGCTTTCTCAACTTCTCCGTTTTTGAGCATCAGACGTGCTTTACCCTCTAGGAAACCCATTCCAAACATATCATACAAATCATTATTTTGAGTAGGATTATGATCAAAGAGCTTGTCCTTGTAATACTTTTCATAAGCTTCAAATTCAAAGTTCTTTTCATTGGCTTGTCCATCCTCTAACTGGAATACCGATACCAACCCTTTAGCTTCTGAAATCTTGTCTGCGACATGCGTGGCAAATATTGCTTTCATATCAATTATTCCAAATACTATTCGTTTTAGCGGTACCTTTTCAAGTTCAGAAATTGCTTTGTATAAGAGGTTTATGGCTTCTTTAAATCTTCCCATCGTGCCAGCAAGCCTTCCTTCACAATAAAGACTCACTCCCTTAGCCAAATGATTGTTCTTATCAATGTTTTTAAGTTCTTCTTGTGTTTTTCTTGCCTCTTTGAACATTGCTAATGACTCATAATCTAGCCAAAGATCATAAAGTGCATGAATTCTGGAAGGAATCAACATTGCACCCTCTGCAGATTTCACTCTCTCCAAACTATTGTCAAGTCTCTCATAAGGCTGAGTTATTATCTCATCCAATCCCTTGCACGCCAGATATCTTAGCACGGGTGATTTCCCATGTTGTAAGCTTTGTTTCAAATTGTGTGCCTTTGAATCCGGAAGGAGCAATCCAACATAATAGAAGGCCCATGCTTTACTTTCTCCACCTTCTATCTTGCATTTCTCCTCTAAGCATCTAACAATCTTTTCATGGAGCAGCTCCTCTATTCCACAATCAATTGAAGACCTGTGGGGACACTGATTCTGATTTCTTATATGGCTTCCCATTCCCGTGAATAACACACTGATGGTGGCGGCTTAGAAATGTTCCATCTCCAGCAATAGCACACTGATGTTGTATAATTCCTCTGTTAAGGAAATCCTTCTCTTGCCTCAACAGAAGAAAAAGTGGCATTTGGGCGGCAGACAGAACCCCTAATACATACGGATTCGCAACCTCGCATAAGATTCCATCAGGAGATAAAACGGGAATCTGAACGAAATCCATGGAGTCTTCTTGCTGATTTGAGCATAATTTACAATTTGTTATTCTGGCCGTGGACCTGGTCTTGATAAACCTAAGGAATCCTTCTAATCTAGTCTCCATGCTATGCATGCCAGAGATCTTATGTACACTCTCCCTTGGCTTTATTTTCTCAACTTCAACAATTGCTTGCTGATGAAGGTTTAAGCATTCATTGAAGTCTTGCATGACATAGGTTATCTCTCCCTTACTGAATAACCACAGACAATTGGCAATAGGTTCATCATGGGCCATGCTTTGAAACTCATCTACTATCAATCACATGCAAAAACAGCTGCCCACAGATCAAAGAGTGCAAAAATCTTACCTCGTTTCAGCCTGCTGGCCTCTGCTTCATCTAATTCCATTGCATACAACCGCATTGCATCTTGTACTTGGTCTGTTCTACTATACCAGCTTATTAATAACCAGTTTATTAGGCATATGAGACTAGTAGGCGATGTCTCATGCTTCAGTATTTCCTCTAGCATAGGCATTTTCAGAGAATCATCCGTTGGTCTGGTTAGCATGTCCATTGCCGCAAGCAAATAACAAGCCCATTGACGAGAGGTTTCTGCATCTGTCTTAACATTTTCCATTTAAGCATTGGAAAAGCCTTTCCCCAATTTCTTCCCTTGTCGCCTCCCTTGAAGCAAATTGAATAGCCCAAATAGATAAATCCATAAGATCAATTTCCCCTATAGCAACTCCATAGTGATGGCATATAATGGCTCTATCCAATTCATCCTCCTCGTTTTGCAAAAGCTCAAACATATTTTGTGGATCCATTCTCATAGAAAATGAAGGAACAAAACGCGCCAATGGAACAACAAACATGAGTGCCTTACTTAATAGCCTATATGGAACTTCTTTAAACTAAGGCCCTTTTTTCATGGAAGTCTTATTTCAAAAAGTCATATATGTTATCAAGTGTTTGGCCACCTATGGACCACAAAGTCACCTAGTGAACATCAATATCCAAATAATGGCCATTTATTAGCCAACATGCATGCAACTAGTTGGAAATAATATAATAATCACACCCGAACCGGGGGTCCATGAATGGACCATGCAAGAGAATAATTAAAATAAACAGTGGTTGGGGGTCCATCCATGGACCACGTAAGGGACAAATCAACCACATTCAATAATTAGAACATACTTCCTACATTTGCTTTGCAAAATAAAACTAACAAACACTAGGGGGTGTCCATTGGCTGCGCACTTAAGCGCAGAAGTAATATTGCAAACATGTAAGCATTTTCATAGCTATGCATATGAAATGGCAACATGCCCAACAAGATTGCCTACATGAAAAACTAAATCGCTTGCTAATCTTGCAATGCCACCTCAAGTTATAAGGTGTCAAAGTGGTGGGAACTGCTTGGTACCACCAGTGAATAATGGCGACCTTGTAGGATACCAGGGGTGCCCATTGAAGGGCTGCCATGATCGTCCATAAAAGAAACTCAAGGACAAACAATATTTTTTAAATAAACTTGATAAATATCATTTAGCATCAATTTTGAATTTGACAACAATGTTTAACAATTACCAAAATCTTTGGCATGTCGTTTTAGCATAGTAAAAGCGCAATTTACAAATCTGAAATAGAAGGACATTTGCCAAAAGCTGAAACATTTACAAACATCTAAACAAAGAACGATTTTGCCATTGATATCTCAAGGTAATACGAAATGTATTATGATACTCGAAGTTGAAGTTCGTTTCTAAGTTATGCATCTTTGTGAGCGAAATAGCCATCTTATGACATCGGGTTCACAAGCGTGAAAATATCTTGCATCATTTAGATATCTGCGTGTGCAAGAAGATCAACCTTTGCGGTTAATTTGATTAATGCTAGGAGTAAGTTCATGTTCTTCTATCATTGACACGAAGTAACAACAACCTTCATCCACGGGGCGGCATGGCTACATGCGGGAAGAATGCTAGTAAAAGGCGCATCATTTGGCTTATCGCATTTTACGCATGCCATTGAGGCATTCTTAAACCAAAGGCGACATTATGCGCTTTCGCATAGCTTGCAAGCATTTCAGCCCATAAAACCACATAAAGCGATCATTGAAAGTGGCAAAATTTAATGAGAAAATGGAGCGGACTAACCATGCAAATGCTCGGAACCTCTTTACAATTAGTTAGCAAATCCAATGCAAAGGTAATGGAATCAAAAGCATGGCAAATCAAAATGCTAACTATAAATTTGAAAAGAATCAAAAGCAAGCATGCAAAACTGCGGTTTGAGCGAAGCTTGATTGAGTTTAATGGAACATCGGCTAAGTAGCGGCGGGGAGCCACATGTGTGCAACCGGTTTTCAATCGGATCATAGTACGTATCATCGGATGAGAAGAAGAACCACGAGACTCCAACAAGATTCTTGATATTCCAACTATGGCGGCAGGCGGAGGCGAGAGCCTTAACCATGTCGGGGAATTCATGATCACAGTATGAGGAAACAAGCAAGGCATTGATTCATTTATAGTCATAAAGCTACGGTAATCAAAGCTGAAACCATGTGCAAAATGTCTAAGTAAAAACACGAAATGAGTGAAACGGATCAAACTGGCGGGAAGAAATCCGAGCGCCATAAAACTACGAACAAGCTGAATGGAAAAGGTCATTTTGAGATCCTAGAAACTTTGAAAATCTAGGGCAAAGAAAAGGAGGCTGGCGGGGGCTGAAAATCTAGGCAAAAAGGCCCGAGCAAGACTTTGAATACAAGGCTGGCGCTCAAATGATTTTTGAATACAAAGGGGTGAGCTCTGCGTAGAAACTCTTGACCCTAATTAAGGCATCCCCCTTGACCCTAAAAAGCTCCCACCCGACCACGATTAGGCTTTCCACGGAGCCCCTAATTGGGCCGCGGCACCTTAGGTGGCCACCCTCCCCTAAGTCTTGGGGAAAAGGGTTGGGTGGTTGTTGTTTAACCATGTTTGATTATTTACTATGCCCGTTTTTTTTTTTTTTTTTGCGGGTGGGGGTGGGGGCACTTACATGAAACCGGGGACATTTTTTTTTCTTTTAAAAGATATATTGGTGCTAAATCTTAAGATGTATTGATATGGAGAGTATAATAGAATGTCTATAGCTTGTATCTTTGTAAGTAACAACAACAACAACAAATATGAGGTTTTCATAATATATTTATCTTTTTAACAGCATCAGCCCTCCGTACTATAAAAAAACATTCATTCATTTAACTTGGGAGAAATCATATTTGGACCATGACAATATTTTTTCTAGCCATCTTTTGAACCAATTCATAAAGAATTACAATGGATTTTAGAAGGTTGACATCATCGTATAAGAAGTTTTCCTTATCTTATCTTATCTTCTATTAGTCTTCTAGATTGTGTAAAAGTTGAGACTTATGTGAAACTATCCTTTTATAGTATGTATAAGTTGAGACCATTCGGAAACTATCATTATGAAGGTCTACCTGTAGTGCATTATTACTTCCTTTACAATACATTTTATTTTGTCTTCATCTTAACAGTGCACTTAGCTTGTTTTGTAGTGCATTAATTGATTCCAGACCCTACCCTTAATTGATTTTACACCCTACCCTTATTGGCTTTGTGACACTCTATTCTAGTTATACTATAAGTGCAGTTTATGTATGAATCTAAATATACTGAAATGAGGAAGGGCCTATATTGCCTCTATACCATGGAGCAGACAACATCCCAAAAAGTCATCAAAGTATTTTTTTTTCTTTGTATAACTTGTCCTTTCCATGTCCTTGTCAATGCCTTTAATAGACTATGGCGTCTCATCCTTAGTACAAGAAAATAATGGGAAGAACGTGGTATTATAGCAATCCTTAGATTCTTATCTGGCACTATACATTTTAAACACAAGCTTTCTATATTGCGACTGGACAACAATGTGCCCCAAGATCACAAACTGCACTTAACGTGTCCCCTCATTTCAATCACAACGAGTGTATCTGATGCAGCTGCACAAAGTCTTTCCTGCATCTCCAAGGCTCTTTTCTGAACTAGCGACTTGAGATTGAAATGCCCTGTATAAATTGAACGGGCTGGATTCCATGAAGGAATATTGTCTCCTTTGAACACCTCCATATCCATGTCCACGATTCTTAAGTAGACTGGCAAACTATTTTTTTTTTTTTGTTGAAGGACGTCAGACTTTATTCAATCAAAGAGTCAAATACAAGTATAAATGCGAGAGCAGGGAATAAAATCTCGGCCCGGATAGCGAGACCCCAAGTGAAACAACACGCCCTAAGCATAAGAGTGCACATCCAAATACTCCTCAAAAATCAATCGCCTCTTGCGAGGGGCAAGTGAAGAACAATGATACGACTTTACAATGTAACCTTGAGCTTCTTGGAGAACACGATTATCTGCCACATCCAGACCTTTGAAGATTACCAATCTTCGTCTTTTCGAATAGTCCAAAGCAACCATCATTTGCTAGATGAAAAGCGGCCTTGTAACTCTGTCCGGTACTTGGGTAAATTGCCAAAAGCGGTTGTTGACTTGTTAGTGAAACACGAAAAAGGAAAAACAACCGGTCCATACTGTCTAAGGTGTTCACACATGAAAAAGCAATGCTCAATGGTCTCGAGATCCACGCTTGCATCTTGGACGATTTGATATTCTAGGGTTAAACTTATGGACAAGCACATTAGCCCATGAGACACCTATGAAGAATACGCCGCAAAAGAGCGCCACTTTAGGATGAAGTAAGCTTGTCCCATGCCCAAGACCACACCTTACGCCATTGAAGAGGAGGAAGTTGAAGAGACCACTTATTAGGCGGAGGAAGAATATCGGTATCAAGCAACAAGCGATACATAGAGTTCTTAAAGGGATTGTTAGGCGGCAAACTATTGGTACACCCCAATAATATTTTATAGTGTTTATATATTCGGCAATAAGAGCAGGCATAGACCCTTGAGGATATAGGGAAAGCGAAATAGAGGAAGCTTGAGAATATAGGTATACGGGGTATGATGCACATGGCGCGAGGGAAGTGGGCTAAGGAGTGCGGAACCACGAGGTTCCAATCAGCCATAGGGAGCTATTTCAATATGAAAAATTTACGCAACAAAAGTAGAATAATTATTTGGGACATCAAATGCTACTTATTGGTCGCGATAGTAGCCACTATACAATTATGGAAGCTTGGGGTCAGGTCTATGAGACAAAAATGGGAAAAAGCAGGGAAGGAATGCTCGGGCAATGGCACAAGCGAGGGAATTTAAGGTAGGGCGAATCGCCCTTGTGACAATCATGATCCTCAAAGCGGGCCGAGAAACCAATGGAGGTGAGAGCATGGGAGAGAACCATAAGGTACTTAATTAAGGACAATCTGGGGAGACCTTGAGGGAGTTGTTTAGTATTGCAATCATTGAGTCGACAAAGTTACACATTCTCATAGGCGGTGGATGGTTTAAGGACATGGCAAAATGGACGGAGAGATGGGATTAAATCGAGTGACCTAATAAGCGAAGGCGGTGGAATGAGGTGGGCGGGACGAGCTACAAGAGCATGGCTACAAAAACACACGGGACCCAAGACAATCGGCTCCGGCGGTTTTTCAACCCGAAGCGGCGGGTGGGACACGGATGTCAGGGATAACATATTGGGAAAAGCGGAAGAGACATCACGGCTGATTCGGGATGGGGGCCGTGATCGAGAATCGAAAAGGATAGGTGGGGGAATAGACAAGGATGTAGAATCTGCGACCTTTGGAAGTGTAGAGGTGAGAACCACATGATTAACGATTGCCGATATCTGAGGGGACATCAAAAGGCAGTGAAATATAAGATGGGGACAACTAGTACATATTTTGATGACAATGACAGAAACATTGCGAGATTTAGCGGGCCGATCCGGGGAATGATGGTCGGAACCTGAGAGAAATTACACGAGGGGAAGAGGGTTTGTAATATGAGCCGTACAAGCGGCTCATAAAACCTCACACAAAAAGGCGATTGATAGCGGCGCATCACCGCCGCGGCCCGAAGCGATGTAAAAGCGGGATCTTTGGTAATAATAGAAAAAAGTTAGCCTTCAGAAAAGGCTACATCATAACAGCGTGATGTGCTAGTAGTGCCCTTTTAGGGAGCTCGCCCATGCTACACAAGTCCAGGGGCCTGAGGGCACAAGGGACGTTAATTTCTATTCTATTATATTGTATTCTATATTAAATTGTGTTGATTTTTTCTAGTGTTAATCTGAGATAAGGTTCTCAAGGATTTGGAAAGAACCAGCCACGATAATAAGCAAATAAGATGGAGTACGAAATAAGTCAAATGGCATAAGCATTACCATCAATAGATTTATGAATGTTTATTATTTTTGACATTTTGTTAAGGCATAGCTTGGCTCAAAAATTTTGTAGCAAGCTCGTAGCTTTTTCTTTAGTATGCATGTGAAAAGAATGCAGACAAATGTGATTTTGCTTGGCGCAATGCCCTGAGCCATCATTTGACTGAAAAAGTTTCCTGAGCCATCATTTGACTGAAAAAGTTTAGTGTTTTTTCTGTAAGACCATGCTGGACATGTTTGCATTCCATAATATTGCATCTCGGTTTGATATTCTTTCAAATATAGCATTTGCATTACTCAAACGTCGACATTTTGCATACATATCAACAAATATTATCAAGTACACTACCTACAAATGTGTTTAACTCACATTCATCTTTCAACACAAGTGCATATTTGCTTACCTTCTGGCAGATCTATCTGACTAGTGCACACATTGATAATATTGAGATAGGTAAGCTTGTCAGGCATCATATCCTTCATTTGCATTTACCGAAAGAGCATAAGGGCTTTCTTTAAGAGCTACTTCTCACCATAAGCCTTAATGATTGTATTCCAAGATGCAAGATCATGATGGGGCATCAATTGAAATACAAGATGCAACAACATGCCCTTGCTAAGCGTAATCTAAAGCATGATATTCCATTAAACAATATCACAATCTGGCATTTTGGCAAAGAACCGTTGTGCAAAATCAAATTGACACAGTCTTATGCACATATTATATTCCATTTTGCTCTGGCATTTGGTAAGTAGCACATATTATAAAATGAAAGCATTGTATTTCAAGACATCATATTCTATTGAGGCATACTGTTAAACAATTGGGAAGCTTGTAACAATAGGCAATGCGGAGCACTTACTGTGATCATGGCATTCTATGAGACCACATTTTATTGGCGCATTTTCTAGAATAGGTAAAGGGCTTCCTTGAATCCCTCTTGGGCACATACTAAAATTATTGCATCCAAACTACATCTGAAGAAATGTTTTGAAAGAGATGGAGTCCTTCATTTAATTTTCCATGTTGCATACAAGCTGAAATCATCATTGTGCAGGAAGTTCTATCTCGCTTAGGCATTTCATCAAACAGTTTAAGGCTTCGCGGGCTGCCCTAATTTTGCCTATGCTTCTAGGATAACAGTATAGTATACCATGTCCTTTTGGGGCATTTTCTAAAACATATGAAAGGCTTCCCTTATTTGACCATGTTGTGCATATCCACAATCATACAATTCCAAAAAATCAACTCCTTCTGAGGCATACTATCTCACAAGCAACCATGTCAAGAATAAGTTGACATTATGGCATTGGAAGGGCCGTGTCCTAGTGAGGAATCTATTTAAAGAGTTGTTTAGCTTGATCAATCATTATGCCGAGCATATGCTACGATTATAATATTCCATGATTTTCTTTTCCTGTTATGCATGCACTCAAAAACCTCACGGATTTCTATCAGAGCTCCACACTTACCATACATCTCTATCAGACGACTCTCTAAAAACTTATGGTCACATAAACTATTTCTAACAATGTATTCATGAAGCTGCTCACCTTTCAATAGAGACTATGGAGCACCATAATGATGCAACAAATTTATAAGATCGCCAACATTGAATCTTCTTTTTGTGACAGATCGTTTCGTGTTTATGGAAAGTAGACATATAATGGTGCTAGATTTCCAAAAAAATACCTCTGAACTTCAATTCGGTGCATCATCTGCCCATCAAGAAAAGTCAATCCATGAACATGGTCCAGTTGTGAAACAACTCTTACCAATATGCAAGAACGTTAGAAGGGGAGCACCAATCATACACCTCAATAATTTGTTCTGCAACATTCTTAAGGTTGCAGTTCAACATTTTCTAAATCTAAAGTGGTTATATCGCACAATAAGTATACACTTCTGCTTTGCAAAAATAAACAAACTGCTATGATCCTATGCTCTGCAGAGAGTATTATCTTTAAATCCAAGCTTGCAAATGCTACAAAATGCTATGATCTACAAAAAGCACTATTTTAATTCCAATCTTTGCAAATTATGCAATTTCTGGAACTTAGAATTAAACAGAATGTAAGACAAAAGTTAGAACTTATTAACAGATAATTTATAATTTTGGCTGTGTTGCAAGCAACAAACAAGTTGCAAAGTAGATCTGTAAGACAATACTTGGCAGCTACCAAAATGAAAACTCAAATTTGAAAATACCACAACAGAAGCACAACTTGGAGCCTACGACTACTTGATTCTTGCAGACATTAAACTTAATCTCAAACAAATCAAACAATGCAACATACCAAATGGAAGTCTACAATCCAAAATCATGTAGAAATTTACATCCAGACTGGATGAAACTGGATGAAGTAGTACGAGTTTTGGGACCTGAATTGGGAGACACTAGGAAATGAATAGAGGAAAAGATTTCACCAACAGTTCCATCATTGTGCTGCCAGACAAAAAAAAAATATAAAGTATGCACTATGCAGCATCTGGTTCTTCCCAGAAGCAATCTGCAAATTCTAAAAGATGATAGACCACAAAATCAAGGTCTCTACCTGTGTAGAAGATTGATAAAGGAGGAAGGCGAGGATGTGATGCCCTAATCAGAGTACATAGCATTAAAAAACACAGGAATAGACTAAATTCAAAGTTTAGGAAACGAAGCTTTATTGGCGGTTGGTGTCTTGGTCCTTTCTAGATCCGACAAAGCCTGAAATGAGAAATCATAGGCTCGGCTCGACCCGTGCCGTGACCTTTTTCATCTCCATGCATACGTAGATCTTGAAAAAAATGAAGCCAATGGCGAAAAGTAATGCCACGTCAGTTTTTGATGAGGTGGAGATGCTACGTGGATATAAGATAAAATTGTAAGAGGGGCTGTAGGCTTGGTTGGGCTAGTATGCTAAAAAAAAAAAAGAAAATTTAGAAAAAAAAAAAATATTAATTAAATATTAGTATTCAATATTAAATAAGCATTAATATTTAATATTAAATATTCAATATTAAATAGATATTAACACTAGAGTTGTCCCTTGATGGACCATAAATGGTTCATTAGTACAGTTCACTTTAAAATTCATATAAAATCAATGGCATAAAATTCAGTTAAACCCTTTCTACACGTTAATATATGGCAGTCACATTGCACATGAAAAATAGTTAAAAATGCATATATACCGAATTTAGGTGAATCAAGGGGGGTCAAGTCCAGTTGCTTCATGTTTACATAATGTAAAACTGTCTCAATAAAAGGATTTTTTTTATTTTTTTCATTATAATGATATTTTTCTATATGAGATAAGGATGAATACACAAAAAACCTTGTTCCAATCCGAAGTCTAGGAAGAAAGATATAATCAGTCAAACATGACAGGGTCAAAACAATTTTCTATCTTATGCGGACCAATAATAGTTCGGAAAGAACATTTCAATTAAAATTCTATAACTTGTGATGCTCCTTGCGCTATATACGACAGCCTGCAGTATACAACGAAGGACTTTCCCCATCCAACGGCTACCCGTTGTATGGGCCCTCCGTCTAACTCACGTCTAGAGTGGCCAGACTATCGAGTAGAGGACATAGAGGTGTCATTTCGTCCCGTCCTCTAGGGGTCCCTATATCCGCGAAAGCAAAACATATAAACATAAGCACTACATAATATAACAATAATAAACTACCTCCTAGGGTAGTGATAATCCATCCATCCATGTCACTGAATACAACATTACATCAACTACATCGAATACATCAAATAGAGGCTCCTACCCAAGGATCAGACTCAGGGAAAGTCGACTGATGGCTGGGGGCCTCTAGATAGAACAGACCGAGTTATGGCAATGGATTGGGCTGGCAATAGACAATGGCTAGGGTTGACCACTCCATCCGCCCCTCCTGTGCATACTTTGCAGATAGGCTAAATCAGGCTCTGTCGTGATTGTAACGTGCCGGAGACGTAATCCCATGGTATCACCCAACGAGACTTCTCCGGGTTGCATCTCCCCAGTCCGATGAGGTAAAAAGGGTTGCCTCTCAGTCCAGGTTTGCTTGTATGCTCTCAATCCATTCTAGTTCTTTGATTTAGACGTAGTTTTTGGTTGACCTACGTGGGCTTTTAGTAACTTTTTCTTAGGGCCATTCACATCTTCTCCAAGCTCTGTCTGCACACACTTGTGAGGTATTCTTTACAAGCTCAATGAGATTTAAGCATTGTAATAGTTATCATTTGATGTACTCCTAACCTCTTCTTTTCTTGCTTTCAGATTGCAATTAGTTCAATCATAATTGAATTCGATTGGGGCTCCTTCAATGTCTTTATTGGAAGCTTCAGTACTCTTCAACTTGCCTTATGGGATGAATTCTAGGTCAATTGTTGCAACATTGGAGGGCCATAGTCGTCGAATTTGAGTGTAAAAGAACTTTTTTGTCCAGGTTAAACACGTCTATACAATATCTGTTCTGCCTAACTCGATGCCAACCTGGAAATCGCGCGGCCAATAAAAATGCGAGCGCGTACAACCTTTTCTTCATCAGCGCCTGCCTTCCCATGCTAGGTGTCGTGAAGGTGCAAGTTCGACATTTTCCTTACCTACTAGCCCTAGAGGTCGGTAGGCAGGAAGTAATAATTACAAATTATTCCTGCCCTTAATTACTGCCCAAATGTCTGGGGTATGTATAAGTAACCTCCCCCCTTCCCAAGTCGCCCGTCTTTTCACGTCTCTCAATTTAGTTTGCTCGTATGCTCTCAATCCATTCTAGTTCTTTGATTTAGACGTAGTTTTTGGTTGACCTACATGAGCTTTTAGTAACTTTTTCTTAGGGCCATTCTCATTTTCTCCAAGCTCTGTCTGCACACCCTCTATGAGGTATTCTTTACAAGCTCACTGCGGTTTAAGCATTGTAGTAGTTATCATTTGATGTACTCCTAGCCTCTTCTTTTCTTGCTTTTAGATTGCAATTAGTTCAATCACAATCGAATTCGATTGGGGCTCCTTCAATGTCTTGAAGCTTCACTACTCTTCAACCTGCTTTGTGGTGTGAATTCCGGGTCAAACGATGCAACGTTGGAGGCCATAGTCGTCGAATTTGATTGTAAAACAATTTCTTTGTCCGGGTTAAACACGTCTATACAATATCTGTTATGGATATAGAGAGGATCAGGCATCATCGACAGTGTATCTGTTATGGATAAAGAGAAGATCAGACATCGCCGATCGTTTCCTGAGCTGCAGGCTAATTGTGGGTCAATTTACTGTCTTTCCTTTCTTTACTATCAATTTCTGTTAATTAATATTGGTTTTGCTTTAAGGGTTTTGTATTTTTGATGTGCAGGATCTAGAGCCATCGAGTATAACAAGCGTTTTCATTCTTTCCACTATGATATTGGTTCTTTGCTCTTTGAAGGTCAGACAATAGTGCAACTCGAAAATATTGGGGTTTGGTTTCAGTTGCATATATTCCTCATCCGAAGATATCTATGCTTTACAAGCCCTTGCTTTAGTTAGCACATACCTAATAATGTTAACTTTTAAGATTGCATTCCTTTTCTTCATTTCACATAGTCAGTTCTTCATCGAATAAATAGATTTGTATATGAAGAACTTTTTTTTTTAATCTTTTTTTTAGGGTTCCATGTGATGTCACAATGGATACATGCATTTTGCACCGTGCCCACTGTGCCCACTTTTTTTTAGGGCATGGCTACAGTTCGATTTGCCATGTTCACGGCCCAATGGATACATGCATTTCCCACTTTGTAGCCCTTTGTGCCCAATTTTTTTTAAAACTTTTTTTGGGCATATGTTTCACTACAACTTAGGAAGCTTCAACATATCTATAGCATCATCTTTAGTAACTAAATTATTCACCAAACTATCAATATTACAAGGTTTTCTCTGCTCTCTTTTTTAGCCAGATTTGGATCCACGAGTTTCTTAGTGGCGTTGACACTTGGTTGACAGATCTTCGAGCTCTGCAGTCCCGTGACAAAAATTGATGCAATTCTTCGTCAAAATCTGAAGGGAAACCAAGATTTCCCACATATTTGGGCGAGGATTAACATCAATCCCAAATTCAAAGCTTCGGTGCCCATTTGAGGCGTTCTTGGTATCCTGCTCGAAGTACTTCATGGAGCTTCAGTTCGATGGGAAGGTTGGTGGAGGGGGAGGTATGCTTAAAAAGTACAAAAACAGCTAGTAATAATCAGTTTACCAGGTTTGGTTCTTGTGAAACTTCAGGCTCGGGTAAAGGGTCGTGGGGGCTTTTTGCCCTATTGCTACAGGTTCGGGTACCAACTAAAACCCAAATTTAGGAATGGCTTACAGAGACTCCAACGAACCTCTAATGATAGAATTGCCAACAATATGAACTGTCGAGAAGGATCTTAGAACCATATTCTCCTTGCAATCTAGACCTTGAAATTGTCAACAAAAGTATATGAAATCATGTGATGATATGGGCCATCCCATATTTATAGCGCTTGGAATACGGGACCCATGAATATTTAATATGAGCTTTGAAGAGAACACTTCTATACATCTTGCTTAGAAGATATTACAATAGCATTATTAGATAGTTCACTTTCCTAGAAACCTCTTTCTTGTATGTTGTATAAAACACTCTAGAAGTCCAGCTATCAAATGGAGGTGCAAGTGGCAAAGGCGTTGGCTTTGCATTTCTGTTTTTTATGTCCTCATTAAGTAAAATCATTAATTGTGGACTTTTACTTGTAAGTCTCCCCCTCTTTCTCTGTCTCTCTCTGTCCACCATTATTAATGGCCCCATCAACTATCCTCCTCCTTTTTAATAGCTCAAACATAGTTTCTCTTAAACAAAGTTTTGTTTCATTACGTATCTTAAATTAGGGACGAAAAACTATTCTTGCCAACAAGATGAACCGCAGAGACTGAACTAGAAGCATATCCTCCTTTCACTCTAGGCCTTATAATTATCAACAAAATATGTGAAATCATGTGGTGACCTAACATGGGCCACCCCATATTTATGCATTTTTTTCTCCAGTTATTAATTTCTACAGCAATGGCGCTTCATTTATGTCATAAGAAATGGCAAGGAGCGAGTTGTAGCGCGTTGAAATAGTCTGTTGAGCTGCGAAGCAGCAACCCAACTATTTGACCATGAGATCAGCCATTTTTTTAAACCAAGGGTCGAAATAGAGGGGTTCCTCTCCAAAATTTTCAATTAAAGCTGGAAAAATCTCGTTTCATAAAACAAATGACGGTAAACATCCGGTTGAAATTTGATAAAGATAATGTAAAATCTAGCAAATTAGAGGTTTTTTCTTAAAGATCCGATGAATATAAATAAAGAGTGACATTTTTGTGATTAATGCAAAATCTAAATTGGAGTTCTACATAAAAGTTGAGGCTTACCATGTTGTTTCAAGGCGAGGTGGGCCATTTCTTTCGGTGCATTTATTAGCTTCCGATTATGGGTTGGATTCCAATGGGGTATTAGACTTGTAGATTGGCTTCTATTTTGCAAGTTGAATACCAAAAATGAGGTATTCGACTCATAGATTTGCATGTAGATTATGTAAGTCAAATACCCCCAACAAATATTGCTGAGTCTAATACCCCTCCAAAGTAAAAAAAAAAAAAGGGGGTTAAAAGGTGACATTAAAGTTAGACGACATTAGAGTTAAGCAACGCGACATTTTAGCCGGCCAACTTTTTTTTTTATTGCAATCAATTTCTTTTAAGTAACATTTTCAAGCAGGCATTGTTCAGGTGACCAAGGAAAGGCCAACTATGGATTTTAATTTGGGCTGAGCTGATGCCAAAGGGTGTTTAAAAAGAGCTACAAGTTCAGTGGAAGCCATGGCCCCTCGCGAACAGTGGGAACGCTTTCTGTACGAAAAATACAAGCTTGTGGCCTTAGATTCACTCAACGCTAACCTCAAACTCTTCAGCGTGCTACTGAAGAAAAGCAAAGAAGGAAGCCATCCAGTTCTGAGCAAGATAGGCACAATTCTAGATCTCCAGTCCGCCACAGATTCGGAATGGGAAGAAATAGAATCCAAAGTCAGATCCTATCTCAGAGGCTCGTTAGAAGAAGACGACGAAGCAGGAATCATAGAGAGAAATATGGATGGTTACATTGGATGCAAAACAGGGTACGCTTCAAGTGTGTTCATCGGGCTGCTTAAGATGCTCAGGATTGCAGGCGGACGCTGCAAGGATCTGACTTATGAGGCTTATAATGTGAGCACAGAATCCATCGACACCGAACTCGTGGGGAGCCTCTTCTGCACACCATGTTGGGCGCCCAATCTAAACCGCATTCAATTGGAGCAACCCATAAGTTACTCAGGTGAGAAGATTGAGCGCAGCAGATCTGCTTCCCAATCTCGGAAATTTTTCATTTTGTAGCAGGGAGTTTTTATACATTTGTTAACTAGATGGTTATTTATGATTTGTAGCAAGAAGGGGTTTTTGGAGCTGTGGGTAGTAAGTGAAATGAAATACTGCACAGAGCTTGCTATTGAGGCAGGAGAACAAAACTCTGGGGGAATTGGTTTAGAGTTACCTGCAGAAATAACAGGCAGTATTGTTCCAATTCCTGTTCCTGTTGCTGCAGGAGTTGATGTAAAAAAAGTGAACCACAAAAAAGTGATCGCCAGGGGCGATAAGGTTCCTGTTGGGTTTAAGACTATACGGCTGGAGTATGACTTTGATGGCAAGCTGCAGAGTATGGTGAGTGGAGGAGAAAATGTTCGGCCGTATTACAGAGCAGATGATGATGGAATCGAAGCTTTTACGCCCGATACAGATCCGAGCTACCACATGGGAGGGCTTTTTGTTGATCATAGCGAGGAGCTCTTGGAGTGCCTGCAAATCATCGAACCCGAACCAGCTTCCTGAGATTTGCTCTTTGTGTGGATCCATATATACTAGTATATCAATTCTGGCAGAATTTTTTTCAGCACACTTTGATTATATATCGACTTTGTAAGAGGCGCCTCACATGTAAATTTTGAGGCATTCACATGAACTAAATCTGAGACGGCCGGTTTGACGTCTGAGCCGGTCGTCCCCGAACTGCTTGAGCAGTTCATACCAGACAAGAAGTCCATATATATCTTAAATTCTCATAAGTGTGTAGAATAGGGGGTGTATTGTACAACATAAATGGATATAATAACATAAGTGAGACAAACATCAAAAATTAATTCGTTAGATATCACTAGTAAACGTGTGCCCGGCGTTGCCGGGCTAATCTCTTGGCTTGTGTTTTTAGATGGTCTTTATGTCCATATCCACTTTTTCCAGTTCCGACAACACCACAACATTTTTGCCAATAAAACTTGTGCCCAGTGTTGTCGCGCATAAGTTGTTGCATAGTCTCCATGCGGGGTCTTTTTTGGCTCCCGAATTCGGGGTCATCGGTCTCCATGTGCTTGTGTTTATAAATGTGCATTGCATGAAGCCTTGCTTCATGGATTTCATACAGGGTGTATTGTACAATATAAATGGATATAATATTAATTCGTTAGATATCATTTACAAACATATGGAGCATATAACTTAATGACTAAATGTACCGTAATGTAGCCTGATTGGGCGAGCGCCCAATTTCGAGTTACTTCTATGCCGAAATAGTTGAATAAATAACAAATAATTCCCAAGAGTCAGATTGCTCTTCATTTGGCAGGCCTTTTTCGGGTTCTTCAATCTGTGCTTGAGCTTGTTGAGGCAGCATCTTTCAAACTTTCCATTCTCTCCATGAATTCTGAGAGCTCAGTGACTTATTTTCCTCCTCTTCTATCCCATGTGGAGCTGACTTCTCGATCTGTCAAGACTCTCGTAGCCCTTGATTTTGCACAGCATTAAAACTTCGATTAGAACAAAAGGTTACGCCCCAAGACTGAACTGGGCATGGCAAAAAGTTTTCCCCCAAGGGCCAAACTAAGAGAGTGCCCAATTTGCCCTGGAGGGTGTTGCCTTGCATGGAAAAATGTTTTCCCCTAATGGCCCAGGGGTTATTGCCTTGCAGGGCAAAAAAATGTTCCCCAAGGGCCGAACTGGGCAGGTGCCCAATTTGCCTTGGGAGGTCTTTGCCTTGCATGGCAAAAGTTTTCCCCCAAGGGCCAAACTGGGCAAGCGCCCAATTTGCTCTGGGTTTATTGCCTTACATAGCAAAATGTTTTCCTCCAAACGCCAAACTGTGCAGGCGTCCAATTTGCACCGGGAGTGTTGCTTTGCATGGCAAAAAGTTTTCCCCTCGGAATCAAACTGGGCGGGAGCACAATTTGCCGTGGGGGGTCTTGCCTTGCATGCCAAAAAGTTCTGCCCCAAAGGCCAAACTGGGCGGACATCCAATTTGCTATCGGGGTTGTTGCCTTGCATGGCAAAAATGTTTTTCCTCAAAAAACAAGATTGCGTATTAAACGGGAGCAAATCATTGAAACGAGAGCAAAAGGAATATTCCTCAAAGATTCCCTTTTTTTTTACAAAAAAGGGGGTAAAACGAGGTTAAAAAAAAAAGATGCATGAAATTCTATTTTGACCCCCCCCCCAAATGACTAATTTTTTTTTGCAACGAAAGAATTGACTTTTTTAAAGTGTCACTTTTCTTAGCAAATAGAATGTTCTTAAAGTATGTTTTAAGAGAGAAACTCTAATTTCAGAGGATAAAATATTTAACAAAAAATTGAAGTAAGTATGTAACTGAAACTTTAGTATTCTCAAAATTTGAAGATAGAATCTTCATATTCACATGCAAAATTTCTGATCTTTTCTAAGACTTCGGTTATGTGCAAAAGTGTGAGGAGTGATGAGAGAGGGATCCAGGACGTCCTCATATTCATTTATGCCATCGTCATCACCTTCACTTCTTTCACTGTCACTCGAGGAAGTGCTTGAGTTATCTTCCTCATCACTATCAACAGACGGTGAAGCATTGTCACCACCTTCTTCATCATCTTCTTCGTAATTACAAGCTTTTTTAAGCAAATTGATAGTAAATGCGGCGTGGCGATTGTCGATTTCAATTTAAAATCATAGCACAATATAGTCCGTCATTAAGGTTATTTCGTCCCTACAACCCACCTTCTTGGACTTTCTCCCTTTTCCTTGGCTTCTCATTTCTAACTCATATCTACCTTCAAAAGCATTTTTCGGCGTGTTGCAAGCCAATGAATCTTGAGTTTAGTGACTAAGCCTTCCTCCTTGGTGTGTCAAGCACTTTTACTATCGAGCGGTCGACCTTTGTCATCCTCCTCGGTCGGAAGAGCAATTAGCATACCTTTGGTAATTTACGTGATATTACCTTGAGGCTCATTTTGCGTCTTGGTCCAGAGGTACATGGCTCGGTCCTCCCTCGTCTTCTCTGCGGGTGCAAATGTAGCCTTTGCTTGGACACTGCTTGGTCTTTGGGGTTGATGGAAGGTGTTAGGCCATTGAAATGGTTCTTGCAACCTGTCTTAGAGCTATATTTTGTACAACAATTTTACGTTGAGAAAGAAATTACTCCACCACATCCAGATCTTCTTCTAAAAAGTACTTAAAGCCCTGAGGAAATTACATTTTCAATGGCTTTTAAGGATGACTACGGGGTACTTTTCTATTACCTTGGACTCCTTAGGATTTTTGAGAGGAAGTCGCAAAGACGTTCTATGATGGAAGTGTAATGCGGAATATATTTAAGGAAGCGTAATCCCTACGGTGGACTCAGGTCCTTAGTTGTGGTATACTTCTTCCCCAGAAGAAGCTTTGGCCATCCTTCAAGTAGAACTTGATATGATGTTGAAAGGTGAGATCATTCAACTTGTTCACGACTTGTTCTCTGTTTGAGCGTTGAGAGAAAATAAACTCTCTGAAATCAGCGGTCTCTTTAAGAAGATCGACCCTTTGGAGTAGGAGTGTAAGAATCTTCAATAATTGAACTAAAGAAGGAAGGCAGAAAGCCTTCTTCCTTCTAAGGCACCACCAGAAAATCTCTTTGAACATTTGGTCAATCGATCATGAGTGTGGCCTATAAGTAAGAAACCGAGCTTCACTTTTCTAAAGATCCCTAGCTCCACTAACATGGCGATGCATAAAGAGTGTTTGATTCTTGTTCTCCCTTGTAGTATTGTCAAGTTTGCGGATAAAGCACTGCGGGTGGTAATTGCTCTTGCTCGCCTACGGGACCTTGTTAAGAATTGTAATTGTGAGGTTCGGGTCACCATGCAAGTTTGGATCGTCAAAAATACTTTGCACTTTAGACTTCCTTTGAAGACCATAGCTCCTACAAAGGTGGACCTTAACAAAACATTCCTCTGGCACATCTTTAGGAATGTTCAAGAAATGTGGTAGAGTTGTTTTTGGTCCATTCCATCAATCACAACAAACATGTATTGCGGTGGGACGTTCAAGAGCTTTTTTTCTATGCTTGGCAAGCTTTCTTCTCTCTGGCGCTTGTTGTTCACGATATGCGGCAAGGTTCTCATTGCACAATATCTGTAGAAGAAATAAGGTCAAAGCATTTTTTTAAAACAAGTGAGAGATTGAAGAACATGAGCTTACTTCTTTCGACCTCTGTCTTTTGCGGTTTCTCTTTGACTTTTTTAATTACGCACACCTTGAGCAAGCGGACATTACTGTGTCTCCTCGAATTTTCACTAAACCGAATTCACTTTTCCACGGTCGGTGAAGTGTGAGTAAGAGATGTCTTTGAAGGCGAGTGCAAGTCTCTTTGTACTCATTAAAAACATCTTTTTGGTGATGTTATCGGTTAAATGATACATGTTCTTTGTTAGGTAGCTTCTCACGTGTTTCTCTAAAATATTTCTCCATCCATGACACGGCTGACAAGGGCATGCATGGTTACAACTCTTCTTGGTCGCAATGATCATCGATTCTTTGGATTTTTGTCGATCTTTTGTGTATTCTAGACATTACGGTGGACCCTAAGCGGTGGACAACCATAAAGCATTTCGGCAAACTTCTTGGCCGGTTAATGTAGTGCAAGAAGGTGTTGCGGTCTGGTCTTACATTATAAGCTAAGTAAGCATTGCAGTGCCAATGTCATGGAGCTGTAGTTGTCTCTAAGCGCTCGTAATTTAGCCATGTTAAATCTGCTGATGCAACCCAATGAGCAGCATTTAGTCCTCAAAAGTCTCCTCATTTTGTGTTCATCCATAAGATTTCTTCTTCTTCTGGAGGAGCAAGCCCTCAAACCAAAATCCACCTTGAATTTCTTTGAAGATTGGTGGAGAACATGTAATCTCTTTGTTCCTCGTTGGTGTCTTCATCTTCCGGGATGAAACTTCTACTCGGGGTGACTTCCTCGTCACGAGTGGTGTGCTTGTAGAGGAAAAAGACCACGTGAAGTTGTTCCGGAATAGGGCTGGGTGCAGGTGTTAAAGGGTGGTGATGGCCCATAAGAGGTTGTGGCATCATTTGTTCTTGTACCATCTTGAAAAGGAGTTCTTGCAAACATCTCCTTGAGCGATTTGGAATTACGCAAATCCATGTGTCACAACCGTTGTTGTGTGAAGAGGAGTGCTTGCTCGGCGTCGTCCTCATTTGTAGTGAAGTCTGGTGGGAGAAATTGTAGTGAATCTCACGGTCTTCTTTACTTACGTGTTCCTTGTATGTTTGGATGAAAGAAGCAACAAATGGGGGGAGGGGGTAGCTTGTTCTTGAACACCCGTTGTTGTGGAGCTTCATGTAGGTTGTCCGGGGATGGAACAAAGGGTGGTGGCAACATGCTCAACCGGTGGTGATTCTTTGGAAGGAGATGCCGGTGTCTTTGTCTACGAGGACTTGGTGGCCGGTTGGAAGGGTGGTGGATTTACATTACGTCTTTGGACTCGGTGTGTCTTCGAGAAGCAACAACGATGAAGCGAGAGGTTGAGTCCGAGAATGCCGGTCACGTACTAGAAATGGCGTTGTTCTCAAGCGTGTCCTCGAGAACTAGACGAGCTTGAGACAACAAATGGTGGTGGAAGCTTGTTCACGGCGGTTCGTCATCTTAACAACTGCAAAATAGTAAAGAGACTTGAGAAACTTTCTGTGGTGCAGAGCTTTTCTTATTCCCGAATACACGCCCACGTAGTACAAGTAGAAGTTCCAGTACTAATCAAGTGAAAGTCAAGGTAAAAGCTATTCTGGAATACACAAGAGTAGGATAGTAAAGCTAAGCGTATTCCATGACACATAGAAAAAGAGCAAGGCGAAAATGATACCTTTAAAAGGAAATTTTGGCGCCGCCGGTTTGCGTATTCGGTCTCGAGCTCAAAGTCGCCGGCGCCGGTATTTCCGATTATAATAGAGGCGTATTCCGATTCACATAGACCAACCATGGACAGGTCAGTAAGAAAGTACAACGTACAATCATTTGCATGTCTGTTTCTTATTCCCGAATACACTATCGCCTTCAGTCGAAGGCAAAAGTGTATTCCGGAAAGGCGAAAGTGTATTCCGGAATACACTTTTGCCTTCGACTGAAGGCGATAGTGTATTCCGGAATACACTTTCTTGTTTTTAGGTTTTTAGAGGTAACTTTTCCATGCGTTTTTTAGTTAATCTAGGCGTTTTTGCTGCATTTAAAGCTTGTTTAGACCACCTTTTTTGTCAGGATTGTAGTGTTTTTTTGGCATTTTTGTCCTCTTTTTGCCCTCTTTTTTCACTTTTTGTAAGACATTTTGTATTCTGGAATAGTTATTTGCCACTGTTTTCTCTAACAAGGTCGTGTTTACACACAATTTGCACAGACAAGAAGGCAGCAAGAAACAACAGAAGAGGCCCCTTAAAATCTCACAGAAACCGCACCCACAGAGAAGGGTTGAGGAGTCAGTTGCGCCTGCTATCTACGAAAACTTCCAAACTCAATGGTTTTTTACAAGGGGTACTTCTGGAAAGTACAGCACCCTGACTTTCCTACATGTGCGCCGTGAACCACGGAACCAAAAGGTATGATGAAAGGGAATTTGTGCATGGGCACCATCCGGTTTGTCGATGAGGTAGGCTGGGGAGTCCGGTCGGGAGGGAGGCTGTCTTTTTCAGACTTCCCAAGGTTTTATTCATGTTGATGAATCCTACCTTAGAGTTGCGAAAGTAAATCCACATCCTCTTTATAAGTATGTTGCTCACTACCTGAACAAGAGGTCGCTCTCTGCCATCATTAACTACGTTCGAAGCACAACGAGCGAGGACTTCCCCTACAGCGAGTCAGAACAAGAGGCCGAGGATAACCCAGAGAGCCCGAGCAGTGCATCATCACCATCTGGGAGTCCATCAGAGTCCGAAGAAAGGCCACCGTCACCACCACCAAAGCGGCAAAGGATAACCGTTGCCGCTAAAGAGCCTAAAAAGAAGCTAGATCTATTTCCTTGGGATCTAGATTGCCCGAGACAGTCTGCCAAATGTATCGTCTCAGTCAGGTGCAGAATATTGATGGTGTTCTTCAAAAGTTTCACATGACGGACTGCAAAAGCCTCACTACACCTGTTGTTCCTTCAATCCAATTGACAAAGGATATGTGTCCCAGCAATCCTGAAGAAGCATACATTCAAGATATACTGTATCAAAATGCAGTCGGTATCTGATGCGCATATGGTATGTACTCGACCGGGTCTAGCCACAGCAGTAGTGTCTGCAAGCCAGTTCCTTAGTCATCCCAGACTAGAGCATTGGAAAGCAGTTTGTCGCATATTGCAGTATCTCAAAGCTACAAGAAATCTCATCCTTCAGTATAAACCTCATCCTCTATTTGGTACTCAATTGCAAGCATATGCTAATGCTGACTATGAGGGTGATCTACAAGATCGGAATTCAAGAACAAGGTTTTGCTTCATGTTGCATGGGGGGGCAGTAAGCTGTGCCCACTTTCATAGCAGTCTCCAGCTGTGAAAGTGGGCACATGGCTTTGTGTGCTTCAGCAAAAGAGGCCATATGGTTGTCAAGATTAATGAATGAAATTGGTAAGACCCAATATGGAGCAGTTCAGTTCTGGAATGACAATCAGACTGCACTATCACTTGGGAAGACACCAACGAATTGGTCAAAAGCAAAGTACATAGAAATCCAATATGGGAGAAGGTTGTAGAAGGAAAGATCAAAGTAAGATATCTGAAGACTCAGAAAATGACAGCTGACATTCTAACAAAAGCGTTGCCGAGGAGGAGGTTTAGAGAATATGTGGCAGAGCTGGCATTGAGAACAGTTTGAATGGTTTCACCTGAGGAGGATTGTTGAAACAAGTGGCAACAAATTAGAGGTGCAGGTGTCACCACGCATCTAGCAGAAGTTGTAGTTCTCATAGTCTTAGTTGTTGCTATCTATAGTAGAAGCATAAATGTAGAGATAATGATGGCGTCGGTAGTATTGTATGAAATATAAAAGGGAATAAAGAATTTTGAAGACTGGCCTTTCCAGAAACATTCGTGCTTTTCTATTCTTGTTCTACTTTAAAGGCATGATAAGTTCGACTACTTACATACTAATAAGATTACCATTAAAGCAATCAATGCCAAATCACTGGCATAAAGTCTCATCGACCAATTTCCAACTAGATAGAACCCCATTAATATCTAATGTTATGCTGGCTCGAAAAGCAAGCAGGGCTTGACCTGCAAACCGGATCCAATGAGGCCAAAATTTAATGAAATATAGCAAGTAATTTCTCTATACCATCATCACAGAGGCAAAATCCTCTTCCAATTCTGCAAAGCAAGAAGAGCAAAAATAATGTTGTATATCACATTTGTGACATCCTGCCTTAAAACTGCTACAGTTGTTTAAGCCGTATTTAATTTTAAAAATTGTTGAATGCTCTGTTTCCGATACCAGTGCAAGCTCCATCTGAGACTTCATGACTTTCATTTGAGAAATGCATTCTCCATCCGTAGTTTTCAGTCAAGCACTGCATCTTTCTTCTATTCCAAACCTAGACAGGACGTCACAGGTTAAGAGATATTTTATCATAACCTACATATGCATTCCGTCATCCTATATTATAAAGTTATTCTGTAAGTGTTGGACCCAGCCCTAGATCCGACGGCCGATATTTGATTAAAAATTTGGACGGTCGAAATATCCTTTCTCTTCTCGCTCTATGCGATTTAGGGATTTAGGGCATCATCTGGCCTGTTCTTCCAACTTAACTATCTCGAGTAAAAGTTATGGGCACCGTATCTCCGAGATCATGGCAGATGGCGGCCGTGTTGTAGAAATCTTCTTATTGATTAGGTCGCTCCGCACGGCTTTGCCAATGTTCTTACCGGCTTCGAATCAATCTTCTCGCCAGGTTGAAGAGATAAAAAGCGATTGTAATATTTAGGGTCCAAGACGGCCAGAAATTTGAAGCGCTTTGGTTCAGAGATGTTTGTGCAGACACGGGAATTGTAGAGCTCTGGAAGAATGTTGGAGGAGGTATGGTCATCTTATGAAGCTCTCCTGCACCTCACTCTCTATGTTTTTGTGTTGTTCCGAATTGGTCTTTGCCTTAGAACGTTCTGACATGGGATTTTTCTTTTTCTTACAGCCATTCTTGCGGATGAGATGGGCCTTGGAAAGACAGTCCAGGTGAAGTCACTTTGCTAGTTCATCTAGAAGTTACACTGTTAGCATTGTATAACTTAAGTCAAGTTCTTTTGTTAGGCTCTTGCATGTCTAGCCCTCCTCCAACATCTGGAAGGAGATCTGGTCCTCATTTAATTGTATGCGCTTGACATCATTTGCTTGGCGGCAAAGGAAACTACAGAAATGGTGTCCTTCTTTTGATGTGGTACTATTCCATGGCGCTAATCGGATGTCAGCAAAAGAAGATTTGCAATATGCTGCCAAGACTCACCAACCAGCACCATTGCTCACCAGTTATTCACTATTTAAGAGACGCAGGTATTTTATGCATCATATATTCAGTTGATTTTATAAGTATTTCTCAAACGTTTGAAAGGTATGCCCAGTGCATCCTCAAAAGAGGACCGTAGTATGTTGAGGAAATGGAATTGGAGCTGTGTGGTTATGGATGAGGCACATGTTTTGAAGGATAGAAACAGCTTAAGAACAAAGCACTTAAGATTGATTGCACAAAATGCGAGGCACCGGTTAATGATAAGCGCACACCGCTTGAATGACCTCCGGTGTGCATGTTTGGCAACAAAGTCGGTTTCAACAAACTCTGTCTTTCCAATGCTCGATTTGACAAATTCGATTTATGCACGTGGTCTTGGCGGGATCGGGGAGTTTGCTCAAAATTTCGGCATGTTTGTCTGCTTGGAGTTTCTGGCGAGTTGTGGCGGTTGCTTGAAGCTGAAGTTTTGACCTGATTGATTCGGCTTTCAGCTTTATTATAATGATATTCTTTTGCCTGGACATACCAGGCAAAATCGCAGAGGTATTTGTTTCATTGTGGCTTGATTTTCTAGAACAAAATGGCCCTGTTTATATCTATCAATCCCAGTTCTAATCATTTCTAAGTGTGGTATCTCCTTTTTATTTCTAGGGTTAGAAACAATCAAACATGGAGACATCAAAACGGTTTGAAAGCTTCAAAGATAACTTGAAGTTTACTCACTAAGGGCATCGAATTTCCAAACCTTTGCATGGGCAATTTGATGTAAGTACTTACCTGTAAATTAAGCTCTTAAGCTCTGTATGAGGAAGGATATCATATTTTGTAATTTTTCTACTGTTTGTTCCTTAGCTCTAATACACCTTTTACTCCTTCCAGGATTGCCAAGACAGAAATTAGTAAGAGCCTGCTTTTCTGACGGTAAAAGAAGATTTGATAACACTCAACTTTAAAGGTATGATCAGGAAATCATGCCCATGAGTCTAGCATTGGGATCTTGCTCATTTGTTCAAAATATTTGTTTTCTTTTATTTAGGAATTTGCCCCTCTTTGCGTATATCTTTGGGCGATCCCGCCTTTGGAGTTACGCTCCCAGTCTTGGTGTTGTTACATGTTGTAGTGCTATGGCTTGGTTCAATTTTTATAGTCTCCTTTTATCAGGTATAAAAGTTGTCCTCTTCTTGATACAAAAAGGACTTATTGCCCAGAAGTAGTTACAACATTTTATTGAGAGACATGAAGAGGCATTATTAAAGGCATGTAATGATTCTTTGAAAAACCCAAATAAATCGATATCTTTGAAGAATACGAGGTTTCACTCCAACTGTGGATATTTATCTTGAGAAGTTATTCTCAATAAGTTTCCTTGAGTTTACAGTTTTTATAGTCCTTTCTACTTCTGTATAGGTAAAATTGGGGAGGAACTCCTAATGCTTATACATTATCTTGAATTGAACAACTGGAATATGTAAAATATTAAAAAGTTTGATAAAAGGTTGGTTTGAGTTGGAGAACATTATCCTGCAGACGAATTAACCACCCCACTCTCGGCTTGACCCTATTTATGAGCAGCTGGTATTTAAGTCTAGAACCATATAGAATAATTTGATGCAGTGTGCCGTGGCATAATTGCTTTTGTTATCTTTGGTGGCAAAATGTGATGTAATATAGAGTGAATCTGTATGTGTCTAGGTTATCAACATAACATGAAAGTGGAATATGAAGGCCCATATATGCATGGTTTCTGCCATTCCTTATACATCAGGTACTCAAGCTTGCATTATTTTCTAAAAACCATGGCCCTTCTCTAGCAAATCTAGGTTGCACAATGGTAATGAGAATTTAAAAACTTCTCCTTGGAAATTGACCGTTCCTCAATTTGTTATATTGGCAGGCTTTGGGTAAATTTAATTAGTGCAAAGATCTCTTTGCATGGAGGGAATGCTATATTGGCTGGCTTTGGTTTGATTTATAGAATGCGTAGAACTACAAGAATTATGCAAGGTGGCAAACAAATGATTGCAGTTGATCTACATATTCAACTGCATTGCCATGTTCTTTTCCAACAATTACAATTTTACATTTAAATATTTAATTGTATTTCAATGTCCTTTTCCAATGCCATGTTCTTTTCCAATGCCATGTTCTTTTCCAACAACTACTTTATACTTGAATAATTATATTGTCATGTTCTTTTCCAACGACTACAACTACCGTTGATTAATTTAGCAGCTATTAGCAGTGTTGCAAAATATATCATCGTATAGAGAAGGAAATAGATAAATTTGTTAGATCATCATATAGAGAACAGCTATTAGCAGTGTTGCAAAATATATCATCATATAGAGAAGGAAATAGATAAATTTGTTAGATCATCTTATATTATAAAGTTTTAGCGTATGTCTTCAATCAAACCCTAATTTAGATAGTTGAGATCGTCTGATTGCATTCGACGGCCGAGATTTATCGCACAACTTCCCACCACCGTGATTGGCCATGCTCTGATCTCTTAAGAGGAAAGGGAAAATGGCAGAGAAAAGGGCAAAGTGAGAGGCAAAAAGGCATGGGTAAAAGGGAAAGACGGAGAAGGGAAAAGGAAAGGGAAAAGAGCACGAAAAAGGGAAAGAAAAAGAAAGGGAGAAAAAGGAAGGAAAAAAGGACACTATGAAAAGGAAAAGGGGGAAAGGGTGAGGACAGAATAAGGGAAAAGAAAAGGGGAAGGGAGGAAAAGGAAGAAAAATAGGGCAACGGGAAAAAGGTGAAGACGGAAATGGTGACGGAAGGGAAAAATGGGAAGATAAGAATGATGGAGAGAAGGAAAAAAGGGCATGGAAAAATAGAAAGGGAAGGAAAAAGGAAAAAGGAGGCAAAAAAAGGGAAAAGGGCATGAGGAAAAGGGAGAGGGAAATGAGAGAGGAAGGAGAAAGTGGCACGAGAAGAGGAAAAGGATGAGGAAAGGAAAAAAAGAAAGGGAAAACGAGATGGAAAAAGGGAAAAGGGAAAAGCGAAAAGCAAAAAGAGAACAGAAAACATGGAATAGGAAAAGAGGAAAAGGGAAAAGGGGAAGAGGGTGGGAAAAGGAGGAAAAAGGGCATGTGAAAAAGGTGGAAAAAATGGAATGGAAAAGGGTGTGGGAAAATGGAAAGAAAAGAGAGAAGGAAAAAAAAGGTGGAAAGGAAAGAGGAAAAGGGCATGGAAAAAGAGAAAAGGATGAAAAAAAGAAGGAAAAGAAAAAAAAGGAAATGGGAGGCGAAGGGGAAAGGGGAAAGAAAAAAAAGAAACACAAGGAATAAAGAGGAAAATGGAAAAGAGGAAGGAAAAGGGCTTTGAAAAAACTAGAAGAGGGAAAGGATGAGGAAAGGGTAAAAATAAAGGGAAAAAGAGCATAGGGAAAGGGAAAAAAAAAAGAAAAAGGGGAATAGGACGGGAAAAGGGAAGAGGGTAGGGAAAGGCGGAAGAAAAGGCAAGTAAAAAAAAGTGGAAAAAAGGGAATGGAAAAATACATGGGAAAAAGGGAAAAGGAAAAAGGAAAAAGGAAAGGGAAAGGGAAAGGGAAAGAGAAAAGGAAGGGGGGAAGGAAAGAGGAAAAGGGCACGGGAAAAAGGGAAAGGGTGGGAAAATGATGAAAAAAGAAGGAAAGGGAAAAAGAAAAAGGGAGGCGGAAAGGGGGAAGGAAAGGAAAAAAGGCATGAGAAAAAAGGAAGAAGAAAATGGGAAAAAAGAGACATGAGATAAAGAAGAAGAGGGTGAGGAGAGGAAGAAAAACATAAAAAAAAAAGGTGGGAAAAGGGAATGCAAAAAGGGCATGAGAGAAAAGCAAAAGGAATGGGAAAAGGAAAGGGAAAAAAGAGCATGAGAAAAATGGGAAGGGTGGAGAAAGGTGAAAAGGGAAGGAAAAAAGTCGTCAAAAACGGGAAAGAAAAAGGGAAAAATGAGAAGGAGAAAAGGAAGGAAAAGAGGAGGGAGAAGAGGGTAAAAAAGAAAAGAAAAAAAAAGAGAGAGAAGGGGAAAAGTAAATGTGCAGGAAAAATAAGAAAAGGGAAAAAAGAAAGTGTGTAAGAAAATGAGGAAAAAATGATATGCAGGATAGAGCAAAGGGAAGGTTATCAAATGCACACCTCTTATAGCCTAGATATGATGGACTTGGTTAATGAGTCTAAGTTGAATAGGTTTCCATCCACAAATGTTCCCAACATTTGCCCAGCAACGCTGGGCACCATTACTAGTCATATAGAGAACGAAATAGAAAAATTTGTTAGATCGGGAAATAGGTAAATTTGTTAGATCGTATGAAAAGAAAGGGTGGAAAAAAGGCTTCTTCTTAAAGAACTTTCTCTCTAAAGTTCATTGCCTTTTTAACCTTTTCACCTACTGGCTTTTTCTGCCCCTTATATACGACCTCCAAGCCTTATATTTGCAGAGGATCTAGGTCCTAGCTGAGGATCTAGGTCCTAGCTGTATTTTAGACTAAAGATGGAAGACAATAATGAACACAACTTAGGTACCAAAACTCTTGGCATCATTATCAACCCTAGGGTAAGACATATTTTCTGATGCATCCAAGAAAATGTATCAATTTAACATCATGCTTTTGTTTTACAGATGCCTACAAAAAATGATACAGACGATGTGCTCCAACACATTGCTCAATTGGAGCAATCAATTGATGATTTACATGGTTCAATGACGTCATTCGATGCGAACTTAGATGAATGCCCAGACATCACCCTCCCACAATTGAATGCATTTCAAGCTATACTTTGCCAACATCTAAATGGACGAATCCAAATGCATATTCTTGGCACCCATTCATTTTTATCCTTTGTACAAAAATTACGAGAAAAGAAAAGCCAAGATATACATCACAAACAACGAAATACATACAACAAAATAAATAGCAAAACTTGAGTTATTTATCAACAATCTATAGCTCCGTAGGATTGGATATTGGACAATGTATGTCATGTTGTCCTATCACACTGAAGAAGACGAACAACTGGAGACTGAAGAGCAACAAGCACAAAACCAGGAGAGTGATGACCAACATATGCACCTTGGAACTCCTCGCCACCTCACAGAGACTTTGACTATAACCTCACCTCAAACCTGCTTAGATTAACATTTTACTTCCACTCAAAATTTCTAAGAACAAGCATCACAATGTTCTACTCAAAGCTCTCAGAGATACCGATGCAAAACCATCTAACATGAAGGAGATAGGCTTCTTAAATGTTCTTAAACCTTTGGAAGTTTTCGTTATAATAAAAAGGTACAAATGTTGAATTATACTGCACGCTTTTCTCATTATGGCTAAAACATTTACAGCCTCCCAAAGTATGCCCAGCAACGCTGGGCACCATTACTAGTTTCAATATAAGGAGAGAATAAAATTGAGGACAATTAATCATAAAACGACGTTACAGTGTCTTGTATGGCAGCTTAGATTTCTACATTGATTCTATCCAAAACCCATGAGCCCAAAATCAATGCAGAGATCTGACAAGCCATAGCAGACCAAAAGAACTTCAAGCTATCCAAAGAACAAAGGGTAGAATAGAATAGATGAAGACCACTACACCCACGTTCGTAAAAGAAAAGCAATAAACAACTATATTCCTGAGATCGAAGCACGACCACCAAATCCAATGCGCTTAAAAACACCAGGAAACCACCCAGTGGCCAGAAATTAAATCCCTAAGCCACAAAATAGGGTCAGGCAATTCCAAGCCATAAAATACGACCAGGCAATTGGGCAGATCAACCCAAAGGAAAGACGAAGGAAAATGATAGCGAGATTTATTTAGCCCAAAGCCATTTTAGAGAATGAAAGCAGATAAAACCGAAATGGGTCCAAGCTGAAGGGACTCTTCAACCCCAGGAAATCGAAAAAAATGCCAAAAAAAATCCATCCTTGACCTTTTTTGTATTTGTTTTGGTGTGGTTGTTGCATTTACAAATCTAGTCGCAAATCAATGTTCGCGTACACAAAACTGAAAAGTTCCCGTATACGAGAATTTTCTTTTTCCGGCCGGCGAGTGAAAAATATGTTTTTTCCATAAAAAAATATGTATTTTTTAACTTTATCGGGAATTTGGATTTCATATGTATGGAACCTATCCATGCTTGCAGCAGCTCTTGAATCATCCTCACCGTTAAAAGAGAGGGTTGCTCTCACCAGATCCAGACCCAATCTTTGCACCTATCCCGTGTCCATTCTGGCAATATTGAATCCATGGAAAACAGACTGGTCATACTCGGCCACAACAGTGGAGAGACTAATGTTGCAATTGAATAAAGCGGATGAGAGGGCTAAGGGATCCCTAACTTCTTCAAAGACTTACATGGATACTCAAAAGCCAGTTGAAGAGGCTACAAATAAATTGAAGAAAGTCGAAACCAGAAGACGATTCAGAAAAGAAAACAGTATTGCAAAGGTTTGAAAAGATCTATTTGGCCTTAGATTTATGTGCCAGAGGTCAAGGGAAATGGGTTGTATACCAGCGAACCAAGATTTGATAGACAAGGTGATTGATGTACAAGCTCAACTTCGAGATAATAAGAACCTAATTATAGTCATTCAAGTCACTAAAGAATTATATAAACCACTGTAGACTTGACCAGGGGACAAGGTAATGCAGTAAGAGTTAACCATGTGCCAATATCCATCCTTTTATCTTTGGAAGACTACTGCAGCTGTTGTAGTTTTGGCTTCCAGAAATACTACAATCTTCATCTTATACTTAATTGTGGATATATGTATCACCTGCCTTGTGCCAAAGGGAGGTTCACATAGTTTTATCCATATGAACCAGGTGAATGACCCAAAAGGGTTTGTCTTGTCCTTGAATCATACATATACTCTTAGTTAAGGGTAGTTTTTTGGGTTTTTAGAGAGATATAGCTACGCTATGTGGCTGGAATGGGGGTTTCTGAAAAAAGTCAAAGGCACATACAAGGGGATTTTTCCGACCCCTTGCATGCAAGTGGCATACCCCCTATAGAATAGGTGCATCTCTCGGGCGTTGTGCACTAATTCTGCTCTCCAAGGACACCACCTTAAATTGTACAATGAGCTTCCTCTTCCAAAATGCTATTGAAAGAATTGAAAAAGCAGCCCTATGAGCCTGCAGCAAAAAAAAAAAAAAAAAAAAAAAAAAAAAAACTCGTGCTTAAAATGCTTGCGAGCACCAAGAAGAACATGAAAGAATCTCGAGATGAAGTGACACCAACAAGCACTAGGAAGGGGACGGTTACAAAAGGAGGAAAAGTGAACAACATGGAACCAAATCCCATCATCTGTAAAGCACAACACAACTCTGAGAGGAACCCCTCAACTGCGAAGCACAACTCTGAAAGGGCTAGCACACTAAGACATACAAAAACAGGTAAGAGTTTACAATTTCCAGGGATGAACCAAGTTGATTTGGATGCAGCAGAGTGTGAACTCAATGACTACCTGAACATCAGCAGTGAAGCACTAGGAAAATGACTTCAAACACATACCCAACAGGTCCCAGCCAATACCATAACGCTGAAGCATATCATAGCAAACAAGGTGACCTAGCAAACGCACTAATGACCTGTGGTGCAATTGCAGATTCCTTTTTCAAAAACACGTAAATTTGGCATTTTAGCCATTTTTTAAAAAAACAAGCCCATAAAACGCAGTGAGCCTAAAAAAAGTCCACATTTCGAAGACAAGCAGGTTTTCTTGGTTTTGGACAAAGTAAGAAACACACTTTTTGGAGCACCAAAATGCAACTGAAAAGAGAAAAGTCTATGCGCGCATAGAGAAGACAGTCCTTATTAAATTATAATTTATTTAAAAAACGCAGTGAGCCTAAAGAAATCCACATTTCGAAGACAAGCAGGTTTTCTTGTTTTTAAACAAAGTAAAAGACAAACTTTTTAGACCAACAAAATGCAACTGAAAGAGAAAAAGCCTATGCGCGCGCATAGACATGACAGTCATTAATGGAATATATTACATTTAAAATAGGGCACATAGAATAAAATGTTTAACTTTTGGACCAGAAATTTTAAATATCCAAAGGAACATCCTTTGAAGGTATTTCCTCATCTGATTCAGAACCTGCAGGAGACTTAGGCTTAGTAGTTTCTAGATTTTCCTCAGACTCGGCCGAACCTTCAACCTGTGTGACCTTAAGTGGATCTTCGACGGGAATCAATTCGACATAGTCAGCTTGATCGTCAGTGTTCCCGGTAAGAGGAGGCACGTGCTCGAACGAGGAGAAGGCGGAACACCATCCTTATCCTTGATCCCAAGTTCTGTTTTCGTCCGAGCAAGGCGTGTAAGGAAGCCGACCGCGTGACTTGATGTATGCTCGCATCTGCGTCGGCGTCAATGGCTCTGTGATTTCGCCCTTCTGTAATGCACAAGCTAACGTGGTGCCAGACCCTGAAAATGCGTCAACGACCCAATCTCCAGGTTGCGAGAACATGTCCAGGAGCGTGTTAATTAGTCTCGAGGCTTACGGTAGGGATTGACAATGCGTCCACGGTGAACTGGGTACGTAAGCTTTTGTAAGGCTGGCTGGGCATTGAAAAGCATTGCGAAAATCCATGCCGGTAGTGTTATAGTGCATTTGGCTTCTACGCTTGAATCACGCTATGGTAGCCTATGTGAATCTGCTCCCCACACGTTGACAAGTCTAGCACCACCACCTCCCCTAATATTCGGTCTTTAACACGCAAAGAAAGGAAACACTTTTGTATTAGCTATGCGCATGGGAAAACAACTAGATGCTTACCATATGGCACCCGTAACCAGACCTTGCGGTGGGTCTTCATAGCCGCTTGCACCATACCGGCTTTGGTTAGTGGAGTGGAAGAGCGACAATCCTCCGGGCGGGCGGTGTTTATCTTAACAAACCTTCCCAAAAAAGAATCAAACTCCGCGTACGTAAATGGTGAGTCATCACCACGGCTGTCAGGCAACTTAAACCCGTAAGGTATGTCAGCAATGCACAAGGAATAGTTGCCAGGTCTCAAAGTGTGGTCGAGTTTGACACAATTCCCACGATACACCTGATAAAGACAATTCTGGCCAAACATATCAAATCTTTCAAACTCGGAAGGCACCAAACTCTGCTCAGCTTCTTGAGACTTTTTCAGCTTTGAGCGCTCCTCCTTAGCTAGCCGGACCATGTTCAAAAAGCCAGGTGGCATGGGGTCTTTCTTTTTCTGAAAGCCAAAAAAAATTGTAAGAAACAAAACGACAGCTCCCTCACTCCTGTGCTATGCACGCATAGCATGGGAGTGAGGACCTGTGGTAGTGCTATGCGCGCATAGCACTACCACAAGGTCCCTCAATCACATGCTATGCGCGCATAGCACACGAACTCAAGCAGCAAGGAGGAGAAAGAAATGACATACCCAGTTGGTAAAGTTGGTGGCATATTGATTTATTTTTTCGTCTGAGGACCACGTGGGGTATAATTCCGCACCTTCTCCCGGTTTGTCGCGATTGAGGTGAACCATTAGGCTACATGGCGGCCGAGTGCACAATCTTTTTTGTTTGCAAGCGTTCCAAGAGGTTAATAACAAACATTGGAAAAAACGTAAGTGTGTAATGTAGGCTTACTGTTTAAATTCTCTCTGCATCTCTTCCAGAGTGAACTGTTTATTCTTGCACTGCGACTCGCATGAAACCAACAAAGCGCCCATAGATAGGCTTCTCATTCATCTCAGCAGATTTTCTACAATGGTGGATAGTGGGTAGCCGCACACATGCGAACTACCCACAAAAAATAAAGGGAAAATCCAATTATATCGCTTGGACCCCAAAAATACAATGCTAACGGATGTTTGGTTGGTGTACTGCGAAAGCTTATCACGGGATTAAAAACCCGCCCTTCGGGTTTCGAGGAAAAACCCTAGTGATAAACCGACAAGGGCTTAGACAAACGCTAAGGCAGAGAAATCGCTCCCAAAACCCACGAATGGAGAAGTCGAAGCAGATGCCGCTTCGCCAACGTGCACGCACATCACCAACACCAAAAAAAACAAAACAAAACAAACCTCCGTGAGTGGAGGGGGCTGATTCTGTAGCGTGCCACGCGACAAAAATAATAAACAAAGAAGGGGGAGGGTGGGTTCAAAGAGAAATAGGTGCTGGCGAGAGAAGAGGAAGCCGCCGATGAAACGTCGATGAAGAATTCCACAATAAGTAGCAAACGCCCAAACGATGAGCGGCCCAAAATGCATGCGATGCATGCATGCACGCGCCGATACAATGCATGCATGCTCGTCTTGAAACAAGAATGGCGATTTACGCGAATCGGCGACATTCTTGCACTGCTGCGACTCGCATGAAACCAACAAAGCGCCCGAATACCAAAGGACTTCCTTAACAAACTAGGATCGAGGGCCGAAGGTCACCGGGATGAAGGCTAAAGGCGGAAAAAGACGACAAGAAAGCAACGCCAAATTGGCCAAACCAGGCAGGAAGAAGCCCCTCCCCTGCCTGGAAACAATTCAAAGAGAAATAGGTACTGCTGAGAGAAGAGGAAGCGCCGATGAAACGTCGATGAAGAATTCCACAATAAGTAGCAAACGCCCAACCTGATGAACGGCCCAAAATGCATGCGATGCATGCATGCGACGCATGCAATGCATGCATGCTCGTCTTGAGCAAGAATGGCGATTCGCTACGCGAATCGACGACATCAACAACCTTTTGCAGGACCTCACAAACTTTGTCAACATTTTTTAGGCCTTGCATTTCACGCCAGGCCATTATACCCATATCCTTTTGCTTTGCGGGTTCATTTTTCTTCCTCTTGGAATCCGTTGACTTGCCTTTAGTTTTTAAAGTGCCTTCAGAGAACATGTCAAAAATTTTTTCTTGTAGCTCCCAGACCTAACATAGAAAACAACAAGCATGTTAAAAAAATATTTAAGAGCCATGCGCGCATAGCCAAAGGCGAAGGTCGAGAGAAAATACTTACACGTCCATGACGGAAAGCTAACTAAAAATAATTATCATATTTTACAAGAGATGCTCTGGCATCTGAGGTGGAGTAAGTTAGGCAGCACTCAGTAGCGCACTGTTCTTTTAAGGCCAGGTACAGAGCCTGGTCATCCTTAATATCTTTCTCACCTTGGTGCTCTGAACGGAAGAGTTCATATTCCTTGTGCATGAATTTAATTTTATCTGTGAAGCTCATACTCATCCGATACTCATTGTCCACGTTGTGGCTCATTGCAAGCAGCTTTGCCTCTGAGTCCGTGACACCCACGTAAACAAAGGCAAAGATTTGTGAGAAGCAGTGCTCCTTTGTTTCCTTGTATAGCTGTCTTCTTGCCTTGAAACTGTGGGTGCCCCCTAAAACATAGTATTTGTAGTTCTCGTCCTCTTCCTTAACAAACAGATCCTTATCATTGCACTGGGCAGGATCAACTATACATATATGTGGAGCTGTGGCTGCATTCGGCCTGTCTCTTATTCTTTCTTTCAGTGCAGTTAAGTGGCCACTGTAAATTTTACGGACTTGCAATTGTCTTACACCTTGCTCGTCCTTAGGTGCAAGCTTCACACAGTCCACAGAGAGATGCATGATGCCGGGTACACGACATCTCAGCTCGATTTCCTCGAGCTTCTTAGATGCCATGTCCTTCTCCTTAGTTGCTATCTTCGTGCCCGGTCCTGACGGCAAAGCTTGCTTAAGGGCCTTCCTGGCAGCTTTTGAGAGTGGAGGCTCGGTGGTTGTAACCAGGCCAGCCTTGTAATAATTTCTCTTTCCTTTCTTTTTAGGTGGCTCCTCCTCTTCCTCCTCTACATCCTCCTCTACATCCTCCTCTTCGATTTCCTCTACTTCTTCCTCCTCTTCCACATCTTCGACCAGATGCAAAGTGGCGCTCCCCGTTGCTTTAGAAAGGGTAAGTTTTGGAACAGAGGGCATTGCATCTTTCAATAATTTAGGAACAGAGGCACTAGAAGTTAAAATATGATCCTTGCACAATAGCAGGTCCTTCAAAATGGTGACAAGATCCTGGAAAGTAACATTTTTTTAGCGCAAGAAGAACATTAAAGTTTCTTAGGCTATGCGCGCATAGACAATACTTACAATCTTTGCTTTCATTCGGGCCTGAATGTAACCCTGCATGTCCTCGGGGAGGCAATGGTGAGCTTAAAGAAATGGGGTCCACCGAAAGTAAACATGTTGAGCCCCCTTAGTCGTTGTGGTGCAGTTAATATGATACATACCGAAGAGCTCGGTATCTATTAACCTGCCACATCTCTTGAAGCTATCCAACTCTTTGGATTCTTTACCAAAACTGTCACAAATGTACAGGTACAAAAAATGGGCCGTCACAGGCTCACCAGTTCCTCTAACAAGTAGCCACTGCTGGTCCTTACAGAAATAGGAACCGTCCTCGGTGATCATGAATGGTGTAGGTGCATCACCCTTCGGTTGATTCTTAGCCTTTGTTGACTTCCTCTTCTTGGCAGCTTTCTGGGAGGAGCCTGCTTCAGGATTTTTCTTGGTTCTACAAGACAGAAAAAACATATTAAAAGACTGCTAGAAAATGCACAAGCAGATCTAACATTGGAAAGGCCTATGCGCGCATGGACTCCCGGAAGTGAAAAACATTATGCCTATGCGCGCATAGACAATGGCAGATAAAAAAGGTAAATGCCTGTGCGCGCATAGACAAGGGTTGCTAAAAATGTTGGTGCCTATGCGCGCATAGACAATACAAGAAGAAAAACCAATATGCCGATGCGGCGCAAAAACAATAATAAGAAAAAACGAGAACGCATTATCGCCAAGATAGACTATGAAAAAAAAAAACACTAAATGCTCTTTGCCCAAGAAGAAATTGGCAAACAAGATGTCAAAAAGCTAAAAATCAACTATCTTTGACTCTAACCAAAAGACCCTAAACGGGCTACATTTGGTATAAAATTTCTAACAAGTAATGCGTAAACCGCTCTTCGGGTTGAGATGTTTACATTACCTTCCCACAATCATGTTTGGCGACGCTTATCGCAGAACTCTATGGAGATGCTACAGTTCAAAGCGGAAGAGCAAATTTTTCGGAGGTCGCGCCTTGGAGTATCGTCTGTATGTGCAAATGCCTCCATATGTTTTCGTATTTATATTGTGTTAGGTACTTTGCTTTTCGTCTATGAATTCTTGCATACACATCTAGTTTTGGTTTGCGGGCATTGGCTTGTGGAGATAATGTCTAATATTTTGTAATGTTTCTTGGTTGTGTGGCATCTACTTTTCAGATTGAAGTATCGCACATAGACATATTTTATCCCCGTCTATATGCGCCGCATGGGCAACTAGTGTATATTACGTGTGTGCTTGCTTTTCTATCTTGGCGCATGGGCATGTAGACTTGCAGGTTTGAAGGGAGAGGGTTTAATGGTTTGAAACAAGTCACTCTTCCTTGTGCGGCAATGGAGAGCGACGCCGAAGACGATTTTACTTCAAGTCCTCTGTTAATGTGGCGATATTGACTCATTAGTCGTTACAACACACCCACACCGGTAGGTGACGATGAAGAACACCGATACACGCTTCTCCGGATGCTACCTCCTCCACACCATCTCCCTCCCTTTACATCTACCGCGTGTGTCTACCTCTTTTCAAACTCCATCTCCAAAACACATTTTACAAACATTCGTGGTTTTTCAAAACACCCTCCCCCGCCACAATCCTAAGTATCTTCTCCTCTTCCCCTACTCAAGCGTACTCACTCTATTTTTGATACTCCTTCACCTCTCCGGGAACTACCACGAATCGTTGCAATATATTGTAGATTCGGAGGGAGAGATGTCTTTCGCGTGTCGCTTTGGCCCTTCTTTAACGTAAAGGGCTTCGAGGAGGAAGACCTTCAAGTTCTGAAGAAAGTCGAGAACATTATTTGTCTGCCGGACACGGCACTTCCGTTGAGGGCGACAAAGGCTGATGACCCGTGTTTGAGCGTGCGGTTACGCACTCACGAAAAGACCTACCACGGACATCGCTTTCGGAATAAAAGTCCTGCGTGAAAAACCCGATGCAAAGATCGCGAAAAAAGATTTAAGAGGGATCGGTAAAAGCTTTTAGATTTGTTATCTTGTGGCGATTGATGGGACTGTCTTACATGAGAAAGCCGAGGAGACCGAATTGTTTGAAAAAAATGCTTACAGGCCTTTACATTTTCGTCTTTAAAGAACATAAGACAACGGTTTTTGTCAATGTCGAAAGGTGATCAAGAGTTGTACTTGGCATACAGTGTAAGGCCTGAAGTTGGAGACAATTTTTCATACTATGTTTCGAGCAACACAGTGTGCCAACTTGCTTTTAAAAGAATACATGCCATTGGAAGTCGTCGCATGTCAAGAGTGCAAAAGAGGTTAGGCAGGAACTGCATTGATGACTATTCACACCCAAAGAAAGTTGTCGGATATGTCTTGCCTAGAAGCAAAAAGCTTGGCTGGTAGGTTTCTTTGACTCTAACTGTGAGCGACTTCCAAACAGTCCTGTATATCATCTGACAGACAGTATTACTAAGAAGGAAGTCTACGGCATGTACAAGGATCTTTTCCAGAGTTCAAGTCAGAAGTTCATATCCTATTCCTACTTCTTGAGGTTGTGGAAGCAAGAATTTAATCTTGTTAGGATTCCGAAGAGGCACAGATTTTCGGTGTGTACTAGCTGCTCCACATTAAAGGAAAAACGATCAATGGCAAAGGATATTCTAGAAAAAAGTACGTCCCTTTCGTCTAATCCCTTCTCGTTAGCACGACTAGAGACATTGTCTTATGCGGCCATAGCAGGTCTTTTTAATCTTGTAGTACTCGCACAACAGGTCTCTTCAATCTTGTAGATCGCCCCTTCCCCCAGTAGCTCTGCCTATGCGCGCATAGCACGTCTACAAAAGCTTTTGCAATTCTGTGGAGCTTTGCCTATGCGCGCATAGCACGGCTACAAAAGCTTAGCTACGGTTAAGTGGAGCCTTCTTTGTTGCTTCAAAGGTAGCGACAAGCTTTGCCTATCAAACACATAGCACGGCTACAAAAGCTTAGCTTGGAGTTTGCGGAGCCTTACTATTGCTTCAAGGTCTTGACTAATGTCTTAATTGCGGATCGGATAACTCAAGAGTTGCAAGTTCACGAGAGGCTCAAGCCTTGGAGAAAGAAGCTAGCAAAACATAGAAAGAAATCTTTGGAGAGGCCACTTTCGAATATATGTCCGTGGTGGTAGGCGGCATGGACCAAAAAGAAGACCTCACTTCCCCATTTTGTAAATGTTCCAAAGGATTTAGATGAATCAGATTTTTGAGGCTTCATTTGGTTGGGGCGATGATCTTTCATGGTGTTTATGCGGTCGCGAGTATTTTTGACCTATCAAATATACACAGCGATCCTAACCTCACGGTGACAATACTAAATAAGATTTTGCTGGCAAAGGAGAAGCTGCCTCCAGTGTTGTACTTACAGTTAGACAATACTACTAGAGAAAATAAAAATCAAGTTTTATTTGCTTATTGCGCCAATCTTTGGTTATTTGGGTATCTTTCGAAAGGTCAAGGTTGGTTTCTTACTTGTGGGCCACACCCATGATCGGATAGACCAAATGTTGGCCAGATTTTTACGTGCGGTTGCGAAGGAAAAAAGCATTTTGTCTACACTCCTTGTGCAGTGTGATTGAGCAAGCATACAATCCGACTCCAGTTGTCGAAGTGCTTAGCGAGACTTTTGATTTTCGTGAGTTTGTTTTCCGGCGTCATGGTGATCTGAGGTCCTGCTATCCATAAGTTGAATAATTTGACATTTCAACATCATGTAAAAATTTTTTTCTCAAGGGCGGTAAAGCACAACTTCAAGGGAAGTACTTTGTCACCTCCCAAACTTGGCGGCACGAGGCGGGCCTACAATATTTAAAATATGTTCACGAAACTAAGGTAATGAGAAGGGCTATTCAGCGACCCGAAAAGTGCCGTAGACTACTGAGAAAAGAACAAGGACAAAATCCCGCCGTCTCAATCGACCGGCATGGAGAAAAGTATAAGGTCGGGTTTTAAGTGCCGATTTGAGGAGGACAAAGGCTGGTGGGAGAATTTCTTTTCAATAATGCGGGGATGCAACTAAATCCCTCAACAAACATCTCTCACGGAAGTTGCTTTTTGTTGGCACGGTACTCAAGTTCATCCCCTTGTTGAGGCAGATCAAAGGAATTGCAAAGGGTTCCGTGTTCTGCGATGATGAAGTCAACAAGGAACGATCGTGTAATGTACCCCCGGAAGTAGGCGTGCCTTGAAAAAGAACCAAGGCCAAACTCGGAAAAACTTGTGGATTTGTCTAAGGGGATGCTTATAGTTGTACCTTCGCCCGATGATGATGAAGGCGTCCTTTACGGATTCTTGGCGGGTTAAGGACATTGTATTCAAAGACAATCTCCCGCCGGTAGTGAAAGTTCACGTGCGCCACTAAGGATCTGAAGATCCTTTTGCTGGTCGGTATGATGATCTGTGATAATTCCTTTCAAGAAGGGCGGGAAAGCGATGAATAAGAATCACATGGACAATGCGGACTGAGCGAAACTCAAGTCTTTGGCTTATGATTTTACTCTCAAGGTTGATAACGAGGCTACGTGCGACAACAGTTAACTTACTGAAGTCTTTCTGCGAAGATAGTTCAGACGAAGGTTCCCAGGATGAGGACAGTGTTCCAGCGGTTAGCTCTTCGACCACTTCAAGTGACAATGAGGCGAGTGGCAACGAGAACAGTGGTGACGAGTCTGAAGGAGTTGACGAGTATAACGACATTCCTAATCCTGCTCTTCTCAAAGGTAGTAAACTTCTTGTATAATCTAAATGTGGGCACATCGTTACCTCCTAGTTTTGGCTAGAGTTTTTTTGTACATGTTGTACATGTTTTGTACATGCTTTCGCATAGCTTCTTCCAAGTTCATCCATGTTTTTCATGTCTTGTATAAAGCGCCAAATGCTATCGGACATGTTAGTTATGTCTTGTATGTTTTACATTTGCCTATCTTTGCGCATAGCACCTTGTGGTTCTTCTTGAGTAATAACAAATAGATACGCCTAGATTTGCCAATCTTGCTTTCATTTCTTGTGAAGATTTTAATGGTTCTTTAATTTTGCTAGTTTTCTTGTATTTCCTACATTTTCTTAAAAGGTGACTCCAATTTTACAGCTTGTTTGGGTGTCTACAATTCACAAAACAGCAAAAGTTTTCTAATTTTGGATCAAAAAAGGGGTGTCACAAATCCAAATTGAGGGCTGTTTTTTCAATTGACCCCCCAAAAGTGGCAATTTTTAGGTTTTTTTAGGGAATCTTTGAAAGATTCCTTTTTGTGGTGCAAACGCAGGTCATTAGTGCATTTGCTAGGTCACCTTGTTAGCATCAACCATCACACTTGAAAGAACACTTCTAGAGATGATTCTAATGTTGATAAATATAAAATTGTTCCCAACTTCCAGAAAATCATCCTCATCAGGACCTATGACTTCCATTATAGGGGTGCCAATGGACACTGTTAGAGCCTAGATTTAAACCTTACAAGAAAGATAAAAACCCAATGGCCAAGCCTCAAAATACTAGATCCACACAACGCACAATACTGGAAAAACCATCTCCATAGCTAGATCAAGAAGATAATCTCTCTCTCTCTCTCTCTCTCTCTCTCTCTCTCTCTCTCTCTCTCTCTCTCTCTCTCTCTCTCTCTCTCTCTCTCTCTCTCTCTCTCTCTCTCTCTCTCTCTCTCTCTCTCTCTCTCTCTCTGTGTGTGTGTGTGTGTATGTATGTGTGTGGCGATGGCGGCGGGAAAAGACCAGAAGGCAAAAAATGTATCCAGAAGCCCTGTCTCCGTTGATGCCGACCATGCCTCTGTCGATCCCGAAGAGCTTAGTCCAACAGAAGTAGTCTTGACACAGACCTCTGTGGCAACGGGCCCAAAAACGACCGTTTTGGCATCGGGCCCTAACAGGTCGATGTCGATCCCTTTTTTACTTCTGCCATTTCCGATGCGCATTCTGCAGATGTGGTGGGCTCTAAGCCCACGTTGAGCTCTGAGTCAGTAGCAGGGGTTCTGGGAGCAGCGGCAGCACCTGCGGCAGCCCTGGAGCAGTTTTCGGCAGCAGGAGTTTCTCTACAAGCAGAGGTTCCAGGTTTTGCAGGGGTATCGGGTTTTGGTGCAGGGGTATCGGGTTTTGGTTCAATTTCTGCAGGAGCAGGGAATTCATCATCTTGCTTGGGGGGTTTTACAGGGGATATGATTATGGGGCAATTACTGGCAGTGATGATGAAGATATTAGATTCAATGGAGCAATCCAGGAAGGATGCAGAGCAAGCGAGAAAAGAAGCAGCAGCACACCAGATTCAAATGTTGAAGTTGCTTCAAGGTATGAATGAGTCCTTGTATTCATTAAAGAATGAGAATGCTGAATTGAAGCAACAGATTGCAAGCATCGCAAATGCAACTCCGATATCTGAGAATTTGAATAGTGACCTCGGGGATCTGGCAAAGGGCAAGGAAGGATTTCAAGAAGCAATAGACACATTGAATGAGAAGATGGAGCAATTAACAGATATGCATGAAAGGGAAACTAAGGCAAATAATTTCAGATTTTCCGGGCTACCAGAAGAAGAGAATGAGAACACCATTGCTACTGTTCAAAAATTCCTTGAGGAAAACATGCAGGTTCAGGTGGGCATCTTGGATGCATACCGGATTGGGAAGAAGGGTGAGGGGACACGTAATGTATTAGTGAAGTGTGCAAGCAAGGAAGCTAAAGCGAAGGTTATGCAGAAAAGATCATTGCTTAAAGGCCAATACATTTGTATCAACGATGATTTAACCAAAATACAATTTCAGCAGAGAAAATACGAGATCTTGAGAATGAAGGAGGCTCGAGCAGCAGGAAAGCGGACATACTGGAGAGGTGGAAAAGTAGTGGTAGAGGACGCATAGGAAATAGCGACCGCCAGGTTAGCATGTTGGAATATAAATACTCTAAAACATAGCAAGATGTGCACTATGACAGATTTATTAGATGATGTTGATGTACTTTTCTGGAAACATGTGAACATGAGGAAAAAGGTCTCCTGGATATTTCTGGTTTTACACTATTGTACTCTGTATGGAATAATAAAGGGTGGAATCTAAAAGGGTTTGGAGGTATTGCTTGTTATGCTAGGAATGAAATTGCGCATGCAGTATGTGTGTTGAAAAATAAAGCAACAGCACAATACATTTGGATTGAGTTACCTGGTAGAAATAGCAAAATATTTGTAGCTGGATGTTATTTTCCGCCAAGGGACTCACCTATGTACAATAAAGGGGATTTGGATAAAGATGACCCATTTTTTCATTTAGAGCAGGATATTTTGGCTTTGAGTATGACAGGAGAAGTCCTACTGTTAGGAGACTTTAACGGGCGTACTCGGAATCAACAAGCAGCTCTGGTCAGTCCAGATGGAGAGGCAGAATGGTTAGAGATGTTGGACATTGGTGAGTTAGAGATGACTGGATGGAACAGGATATCAGACGACTGTGTGAAATGGCCAACACTGCAAGGACGTCATGTCCTGCATTTGTGTAGTGGTTTTGAAATGGTGATTTATAATGGTACAACTAGATACCCAGGCTCGGGTAAACGCACGTGTAAAAATGCAAGTGTGGTAGATTACATCATTGCTAAACCCTCTTTTGCAGAACATGTTGTTAGTTTGACGATTGGAGATGAAAACGAAAATTCGGATCATGTACCGGTATTCATTGAAGTCGGGGTGCAGTGGCAATATATGCAGCGGGATGCTCCAAATAAAAGTAAGCGGGTACATTTGAAATATAACAAAGCAGGTGACTATAGAGAGATATGTGAGCAGAAAGTGGCATCTTTGGTATGGCCTAACTCAGTATAGAAAATGAGTGATACATTGACCCAAATTTTGCTTCAATCAGCAGATAGTTGCTTTGTCTCTTATCGTCAACGGATGGGATTGCCTTGTAATGGGTGGTTTGACATGCAGTGTAAGCAGCAGAGGGCAAAATTCAAAGCAGCACAGGGGGGGATAAGGTACACGAGAGGAAAATGTACATTAAGCTGATCAAGAACAAAAAGAAAGCATACTTATACAATAAACATAAGAAAATGGTGGAAGAACTGCTGGTTGACCCAAAAAAATTTTGGAATAGACTTAAACCCCTGAAATATGGTGCTAATGGGCTGCATGTTGAGGCGCAGGTGAGAAAGCTATATAATGTGCCTGGAGCAGAGGCTAAGATGGCGGAAGACGCATACACTATTGTTGATATGCTTACTTTCACGATAGATGATGTGCAAGATGGACTCAAGAGACTTGCAAACGGTAAAGCCGCGGATGCTAGTGGCCTTATGTCTGAGATGCTTAAATGGGCCGGGGAACTAAATTGCAAATAAACTGGTGAGTATGTTTAATATGGCTCTAAAAGAAGGATTTCCAGTATCTTGGCAGGTCAATAGGGTAGTGCCGCTATATAAATCAGGGGATGTATCTGATCCGGGTAATTATCGTACCATAATGGTTGGCAGCCTGTATGCAAAGCTGTTTGCCTCTATACTTGAGCGCAAAATAAACATGTGGACGGAAGATCACAATGCTAGAGCTATGGGGCAGGCGAGTTTTAGACCCAAAAAGTCCAAAGTCGATCACTTAGTCACTCTCCGTGCTATGATGGATTCAGTGGTAGGGAAAAAAGAAACCCATGTATGCTACTTTTGTAGACTTTAGTAAGGCTTTTGACATGGTGAATAGGCATGGTGGACTTGAACATCCCAACTGAGCTTATGCATGCTGTAAGTGTACTTTATGCTAAGGTACTGGTGCAATTATCATCTCCTTTTGTAGAATTATGCGATGAAGTGGTAGAAAGCAACATGGGAGTGAAACAAGGTTGTCCCCTGTCACCTACCCTGTTCGACCTATCCATTGACCAGCTTGAAGGGTGGATACATGCACATGGAGGAGATGGCACACCTCTGTATGGGTATGTAATTATGCTTTTGCTATATGCTGATGATGTTGTACTGCTATCTCGGAGCATACAAGGGATGCAAAGGCATTTAGATGTGGTTGCATCATTTTGTGATGCTAAGGGCATGCAGGTGAATTTGGATAAGACCAAAGCTGTGGTTTTTGGGGCGAATAGGACAGATCATATACACCTACATTATAAAGGTACACAAGTGGAGGTTGTAGAGAGTTATAAATATTTGGGTTTGAATGTAGACAAGAGTCCTAATTGGAACCAAGCGGTTGAACATAGAGTGAATGCTGGTCTAAAGGCTTTGTATGCTATGCAAAGAAAGTGCGTAAATGCTGAGATTTGGAATTTTGAAATGAAGCGTATGCTTTATAAGGTGCTTGTACAGACTGTGGTGCTATATGGTTGCGAAGTTTGGGGGCCAGGCCTTGCTAATGACAGATGGAAAAAAGTAGAGAAAATACAAAAGAAATTTTTTCACACTGAGCTGGGTACTAAGATGCAAACACCCTATGACATGATGCTGGTGGAGTGCGGGATGATGCCATTGGAAGCTGAAGCTCTTTGCAGACTTTTACGCTACATGTGTAAGGTCTTATATGATATGCCGATCAATAGCCTGCCAAGACTTGCTCTAGAAGAAACCAGGAATAAAGGCGGGTATGCTGATGTTAACAGATGGCTTATTAAATGGGGGATGAATATCCAGGAGTTGGAGATGCACAAAGAAGATATTGATGGCTGGGTGCGAGAGAGTTTTCTAAATAAGTCGTGGAACGTGCCAGCTGTGAAGAAGGAGTACTACAGGTCTCAGCTGAATCCCTCCTTGCAGGAAGCGCAGTATCTTAGAGAGCCTATATCAGTGAAACTCAGGCAAGCAATTGCTAGAATAAGGTTGAGTTCACATCGGCTTGGTGTGGAGGTTGGAAGATGGGCAGATATTGCACATGAGCTTAGGCATTGTAAGATATGTGATGCGGGAGTGGTGGAAGATGAGGCTCACGTCTTGCTCTTCTGTCGCGCATACTCGGATATAAGGGCTAGGTATGGGATCAGTGCTACTTCACTTGATAGGTTCTTTCTGTATCCCAGTTCGTGCATTGGCGGGTGTATTGTTGACATCCTTGAATATAGAGAGGAGAGACTGAAGCAAGAAAAGGTAGAGGAGGTAGATGTAGAGGAGCCCAGTGTATTATTTTCAGAGGATGCACTAGATGATTTATTTTATAATTTTGAAAGCAATATGTAATCGTCTCATAGACCTGGCGGTCTCGAAGACGTAATACTAAATTTCATTTCATTTCATTTCTCTCTCTCTCTCTCTCTCTCTCTCTCTCTCTCTCTCTCTCTCTCTCTCTCTCTCTCTCTCTCTCTCTCTCTCTCTCTCTCTCTCTCTCTCTCTCTCTCTCTCTCTCTCTCTCTCTCTCTCTCTCTCTCTCTCTCTCTCTCTCTCTCTCTCTCTCTCTCTCTCTCTGCGCCGGCCACATGCTCCAAATTTTTTTATCTCTCATGCTATACGGCGAGAGATAATTTTTATACCGTATAGCACAAGAGATAACGAGAGATAATAATCTCTCGTTGCCTAACAAGGCTCGTTAAGCGAAAAAAAAAACTGGCCAAACTTTTCCTTCCTAAAAATTTTCTGGGATCCTTTTTTTTCCCGGATCCCTGATTATGGCTGTTGCTTCCTGGTTATGGCGGCCGCTTCCAGATCCCCTGCTTCCGGATCCCCTGCTTCCTGGTTATGGCGGTTTTCTTTGTTGTCGAGTTAAAGGCGATTTTACATTTGCATTTGTTTCCGTTGCGTCTATGAAGCGGGGTACTAGTTCTAAGTCTGCTCCATCTCCCGGAAGAGGTAGCAAAGTTGTAAAGGATTCTATTCGCAAGGACTATGGCGGAGTTGCACTCTTAGAACAGGCTTTCCACAAATCAGGAGGTTCCGACCATAGCCATATGAATGGGGGCGGTGAGCGCGATTCTCAAAAGCGGCGGCTATGGCAGACATGCTCAAATATTTCCATTTCTACTGTTGTTTTCAATATTCTTTAGCGATTTTTCATGTTTGCAGAAGCCTTATTGTTTGAAGAACCCCTGTTTGTAGAAACCCTATTCATATTACAGAGTGTTTCGAAAGTGATCAAGCTTCAAAGCAAGAAATAGCTCTTGGCCAACGCTTCAATCGGGAGGTTTACAGCCATATAAATTGTCATATGAAAGCCCCAAATGAGGCTTTTCACAGCAGCCATAGCCAAATGGAGAGGTTTTTCACAGTTATAGCCAAATCGGGGCCTTTCACAGCTATCGCATCAGATTTTGAATTATATTTTACCATTCTGTAACTGGGGCACTTACTGGAAATGGACAAGTGCAAAACCTTTAAGAGAAACTTTGATTTTGTCGGATTTAAGCTGTAAAATTGACCCAATTCATCCAATGTTTCATAGCTTTAGAATAATCAGTTAAATTCGCCTTTCCCCTTCTCTGAAAGAGCATCTTCTGCTTCTTAAACATATAGGTTAAATTCTGAAACAAAATAATGAAACGATTTAATATTTTCTTACCATTTAACAATCCCGCCAAGATCCCACCCGGTGCGAGAATTAAGCGGTAAAGCTCAAAGCTCCAAGCTTGAAGCGTGGACAGTCAGGGCCAAGAGTTCAAAAGCAGCGGCTGTTCCTTTTGACGGGACGTAATTTTTTTTTCGGGAGGCTTTTCCTTAACAACTAATAAACAATGAAAACGCCCCTAACAATAGTTAGGGGCAATTTGTCTCTCACGGGGAGAGTCAAAATTTTGTCTCTCCCCCTATCTCTCGTAATCTCCCGTCTCCTCTCTCTCTCTCTCTCTCTCTCTCCTCTCTCTCTCTCTCTCTCTCTCTCTCTCTCTCTCTCTCTCTCTCTCTCTCTCTCTCTCTCTCTCTCTCTCTCTCTCTCTCTCTCTCTCTCTCTCTCTCTCTCTCTCTCTCTCTCTCTCTCTCTCTCTCTCTCTCTCTCTGCTCTGCTCTGTTCGTAGATTTGATTAAAGCATTTGACATGCTTAGAAGGAGAAATATTTGGGAGTACATGGAGTTCATTGGGGTACCTATAGAACTAAGAAATGCAGTGGCCACTTTGTACGAGAAGGTTGTGGTGAGGCTTTCTTTCCCATTATATAATGAATGTTCTGAAGAGGTCATTAGTAACATTGGAGTCAAGCAGAGGTATCCACTTTCTCCAACACTTTTTGGAATATATGTTGATCAATTGGAGGGATGGTTACAACAACAAGGTGGAAGAGGGACCACGATTGCTGGGTATATACTCTCATTATTGCTTTATGCAGATGATATTGTGATATTTGCTAGAACGGTGAAAGACATGCAACAACATATCAATGCGCTTGCGCTTTTCTGCAAAAATACAGGTATGCAGGTAAATTTGAATAAGAGTAAGATATTAGTTTTTGGTGTGAGATCACCCAAATTTCAGTTTTACTATAATGAGCAACAAATTGAGATTTGTGATACCTATAGGTATCTTGGTTTGATAGTTGATCATAATTATGGCTGGAATAAATCTGTGGAGCATAGGATAAATGATGGGCTTAAAGCCCTTTATGCAATGCAGAGGAAGTGTTGGAAGGCAAATATCACAGATTGGAAATTAAAAAAGATGCTCTATGATATGCTTGTACGCAGTGTAATCCTATATGGATGTGAAGCATGGGGACCGGGATTGTCACTTGATATGTGGAAGAGGGTAGAGAAAATACAAAAAAAGTTTATTTTGGCAGAGTTGGGTGTTAAGGTGCAGACTCCGTATCCTATGATGTTGGCAGAAACTAGTATGTGGCCATTAGAAGCAGAAGCACTTTATTGCACTCTAAAATATCTGATTAAGGTACAGGAAATGGATGCACAAAGGTTGCCTAAGCTTGCATTGATACAGAGTACTATGAAGGGTTGGTATGCAGATATCGATAAATGGCTCAGGAAATGGGGGATGTCATTAAATGAAATTCCTGATGATAGTAAACAGTTGAGAGAATGGATGGCAGGAAAAATCTATACTACTCTATGGCATGACGCACTTGTAAGGTTTGTGGTGATGATGAAATAGAGGATGAAGAACACTTTGTACTGAAGTGTCCTGCATATCAAAACTTGAGGCGTAAGAATAATATACCTCAGGGGATTTCATTACATACCTTCTTTATGCTACCATTGGAAAATATATGTAACTATTTGATAGATAGCTGGAAAGTGAGAGAGTTAGCTGTTAAAAACTACAAACAATTGTTAGAGTTATATGAAGATGAGGAGAGAGAGGACAATGATGCTCTAATGGAGAGCTCATTTGTGTTAAAACTAGATAACACGTTCAATCTTATCCTAGCAAAGATGTCATTCAACTTGTCTCTTATGATAATTCAGACTTATCAAATCTTATTTATCATTCACAACACCATTAGCATTTCAATCAAATCCTTTACACCAGCAAGAAAGCCACATTATGGTCAATAATTCCTTGCTCAAATCAATCTTCCAAAAAACCAGCAAGTAAGCACTAGTATTCAATCATATATGAGACGGATCAAACCATCCTTGGACCCGAATAATTCTTTAAGGCTCTGCTTCACCTTATAATAGAACTGTCCGGCGGTTAAGGCATCATTCATGCTTTCCAATCTGAGGCTGTTGTCTATTGAACTATATCCCACAGGCTTGGCTAAGGAAATCGCTAACTTTCGATTTATCCCACATACTGGTTTTAGGAAAGCACATAAAGCACTTATATGTATAAAGCACTTAAAGCACTTATATGCATTCGTTTGCATCTTCAAGCTGTTCTTGACTTTACAACCCCTCGCCCTTTGCTTCTCATAGGTTGTTTTTGTAGCTTCAATATATTCTTTTGCCTTACTTTGCTTCTCATAAATATAAGATGACAATTTTCTAAATTCCTTATAATATGACATGACTCACATTTCCAACACTTCCCCTTCATGTCATATCTCCTTATGTCATATCGAATCTGTATGCATGATTTGCTTTTCGAGCTCAATGAACCTTTTCTCTGCGGAACCTTTGTCAAAATATCGCTACTGTTTATCTGTACTAATATAATTAACTTGGATCAATCCTTTGCATCTTTTGCATCCCTAATGAAATGCATTTCTAATTCTATATGCTTCGACCTTTCATGCATTCTTGGATTTACGGTCATGGCTATGCGGCTTATCTTTGTCACATAGCATCTCACTAGAGTTTGGTACGCTCAATTCCAAGTTCCAAAATTAACCTCCTTTCCCATATTAGTTCTTTTTGCATATAATGTGGGTGAGGCATACTAAACTTCTGCGATGAACAATGCTATAGATGATTGTTTTTGCACTTCCAAGCTACAAAAACTCCTCCAAGCATCATAAGGTATCGATGTTGATTTTCTTGCATCTAAATCTCACCTTGATCGGCATCACAAAATCGGTCAATATTAAGTTTTTTGAATTGTATGCAATTCCCATATCAATAGTGCCTTTTAAATATCTCAGAACATGTTTTGCAGCAATCCAATGTTCCTTCCCTGGATCATTGTTGTATCTACTGAGCATGTTTACACTATGAGCAATATCTGGCCTTGTGCAATTAGCAACATAGGCTAGGCATCCTGTTAAAGATCTATATGGAATTTTCTCCATGATTTTCCTTTCTTCATCATTCTTAGGACACATGTCAAGAGAAAGCTTACATCCTGGTGCAACAGGAGTTTTACTAATATTGCATTCTTTCATTTTAAAATTTTCAAGCATACCTCTGATCTGCTCTTTTTGAGTTAAAATGATGGTACCTTCATCTCTATTTCTTGACACCTCAATCCCTAAAAACTTTGTAAGTTCTCCAAGGTTCGACATTTCAAATCGCTTTTCAACAAGCTTTTGCACATCAATAAACATTTTTTTCCCTTTTGTCACCATAATGTTGTCATCAACATATAAAGCAATAATGCACCAACCGTCTTGACATTCAAATTTATACAAATTCCCATCATTCAAAAACTTAACAAATCCTTGTTCAATAAGATAAGAATCCATGCATTTGTACCATTCTCTAGGAGATTGTCTTAGCCCATAAAGCGCCCTTTTCAATTTCCAAACCTTATCTTCCCTTGCTCAAATCACGGTGCTTGTTTCATGAAAATTTCCTCATCTAATTTTGCATTTAAAAGCAGTTTTACATCCATGTGATGCACTTCTAGATTCCATGCATTTGCCAAAGCCGGTAGCATTCGACCTTTGTTCATTTTTACTAAAGGAGAAAATGTTTCATCAAAATCCTGACCTTTTTTCCGTGAGAACCCCTGTGCAACTAGCGGCTTTGTATTTAGGTGATTTACCATCTACTCAGTTTTGATTCTAAAAATCCATTTATTGCCTACTATATTCTTACCCCTCACGGGTGTTCCTTTGTTTCAAAGGTATCGGTCGACAAAAGAATCCATTTCCTCTTTCATAGCATTTAGCCACTGCTCTTTGTCATTTGAAACTAGAACATCATCTAAGGTTTTTGGCACTTCTGGGTTTAGATGCATTAAAATTTCAAAAATATTGTTTACCTCATGCCAAGGTGGCTCAAATGTGCCAACTAGGATCCAACATGCCACCTAGGCTCAAACATGCCAAGGTGGATCAAACATGTCAAGGTGGCTCAAACATGCCACGCGGGCTCCAACATGCCACCTAGACTCAAACATACCAAGGTAGCTCAAAATGCCCCCTTGGGGCTCCAACATGCCACCTAGGCTCCAACATGCCAAGGTTGATCAAACATTCCATGTTGGCACCAACATGCCACTAAGGCTCCAATACACCAAGGTGGCTCCAACATGCCACCTAGGCTCTAACATGCCACCTAAGCTCAAACATGCAACGTGGGCTCCAACATGCCTAGCTGGCTCAAACATGCCACGTGGGCTCCAACATGCCACCTAGGCTCCAACATGCCAAGGTGGCTCAAACATGTCACCTAGCCTCCAACATGCCACCTAGGCTCCAACATGCCAAGCTGGCTCACAACATGCCACCTAGGTTCCAACATGCCAAGGTGGCTCAAACGTGTCACGTAGGCTCCAACATGCCACCTAGGCTCAAACATGCCAAGGTGGTTCAAATATGCCAAAGTGGCTCAAACATGCCATGCGGGCCATCTAGGCTCCAACATGTCACCTAGACTCAAACAAATCCCATCATTCTAGTCATCTAGGCTCAAATTTATACAAATTCCCATCATTCAAAAACTTAACAAATCCTTGTTCAATAAGATAAGAATCCATGCATTTGTACCATTCTCTAGGAGATTGTCTTAGCCCATAAACTGCCCTTTTCAATTTCCAAACCTTATCTTCCCCTTGCTCAAATCCTGGTGCTTGTTTCATGAAAATTTCCTCATCTAATTTTGCATTTAAGAAAGAAGTTTTTACATCCATGTGATGCACTTCTAGATTCCATGCATTTGCCAAAGCCAGTAGCATTCTGACACTGTTCATTTTTACTAAAGGAGAAAATGTTTCATCAAAATCCTGACCTTTTTTCTGTGAGAACCCCTGTGCAACCAGCCTGGCTTTGTATTTAGGTGATTTACCATCTGCTCCAGTTTTGATTCTAAAAATCCATTTATTGCCTACTATATTCTTACCCTCTGGAGTGTTCCTTTGTTTCAAAGGTATCAGTCGACAAAAGAATCCATTTCCTCTTTCATAGCATTTAGCCACTTTGCTCTTTGTCATTTGAAACTAGAACATCATCTAAGGTTTTGGCATACGGGTTTAGATGCATTAAAATTTCAAAAATATTGTTTACCTCATGCTCTGTTCAACTTGCAATCTCTTACTCCTTCCCGGCTTCATCACGACCATGCATCTGGGTCTCAAATTTCAAGCCTGCTTGAAGTTTTTGCCACTGTCATTCTTTTTTTTTTTACTTGAGGTTGTTGTTGAACTCACAGTCTGAGATCTTTCAACCTGACTTGTATCTATTGATTCTTCTTCACCTTCCCCTAAAGAGTCTTCAATTTCTTCCTGAATTTCTGTTTGTGTTTCAGCCTCAGTCTCAGCATCATCATCTGTATCAATCTCATTTACTTTGTTAGTAGATCTGACCTTAGCATTCTGTTCAGTCAACTTAACATTTTCAGGCAGCTTTATAGGTCTAGATAATACTTTGTAAACTTGTCCTTCATCAAAGGAAACATCTCGACTAATAATTACCATATAACCTATAAGCCTTGGATTGATTATCATATCCTACTAGATATGTAATTAGAGCCCGATCATCTAATTTTTTCCTGTTTTCCTTTGGTATATGAACAAATGCCAAGCATCCATACACTCTCAAATTTTCATAATTTGGTTTCCTTCCTGACCAAAGCATATCAGGAATTCCACCATGTGTACTAGCAGATGGCAACATGTTTTGAATAGTCACGAAGTTTGCTGCCTCTTCCCATAAGAAATTTGGTAATCCTGCTGATTTTAACATGCTCCTACTTGACATTTAAAATTGTTACATTCTTCCTTTCAGCTACACCATTACATTTGTGGGGAATGACTACAAGTTAGTTGCCTTTTAATGCCTTTATTCTTGCAAAACCTCTTAAATTCTCCTGATAGGAACTCACCTCCTCTATCAGACCTCAAACATTTGATCCTTCTTCCTGTTTCAGTTTCCATCTCATTAACAAATTGTTTAAACTTTTCAAAAGCTGCATCTTTAGTTTTAATGCAATACACTTTCGTTTTTCTACTGAAATCATCTATTAGAGTCATAAAGTATCTCTTCCCACTCAGACTAACAACATTAAGTGGTCCACACAAATCCGTATGTACCAAATCCAAAATACCCTTTGCTCTTGCACCTTTTTTCTTAAAAGGTAATCTGTTGTGTTTGCCAAGCATACATCCCATGCATACTTGTTTTTCAGATTGAGATGTGCTCATATTAAGGAATCCTTCCTTGTTTAATACCTCAATTAACGTGACATAATCTTTCATGCCAATTTTTCAGAGATGGATAAGTCAGCAAGTTGATACTGGACATCAAATGTTGTCTGTTTAATCCATATAAATTTCCAACTCTTTTTCCCACAAACATTTTTTTATTACCAAGAAAAATATTACAATGAAGTTTTTCGAACACCACTTTATAGCCAAGATCAACTAACTGGCATATTGAAATAAGATTTCTTATCAATCCTGGTATGCACAACACATTTTTTAGCTTTACAGCTTTGCCTTCTAGGTCAAACAACTCCAGAACTCCAGCACTCTCAATTCTTCTTAATTCCCCATTTCCAAACTGTACATGTCCTCCGTCTTTTCTCTGGCATTTTTTTAGCATTTACGAGCTTCTGTCCGCGGATCTCTCGGCTCTGAATCTAAGATAAAGCATGGAGTGTCAAATTTTGTATTAATCTTAGAACAAGCCTTAGACATATTTACCTCAATGTCTTCATTTTGCTCATCTTCCTCTTGGCTTATTTCTCGAGCAATATTTAGGCTAGGCTTAGCCTTGGATCCTTTACCTTCAAATTTCTTCCCTTTCCCTCTTTTTGGACTTGAGCAGTTGGTTGCTATGTGACCTTTACCCTCACAATTATAACAAATAACTTCCTTTCCAAGTTTAGGACAATTTATTTTAAGGTGACCATAAGCATCCACCGGTTAAAGCATGGGCCAATTGTTTTTTACTAAACACCTTCTTGCCTTTTTTCTGTTTGACAAACATGGCCTCACGAATCATCATCATCATCTCCTTTGGTGCGCTCCAAATTCTGTCACGATCATTCTAATTGCATGTTCTTTTGATTTAGCCACATTTCTTAACAAAGTAGCTAACTGTGCATTATGAGAGACTGCTCTAGAAATAGCTAGAAGTTGATAGTCCTCATTTAACACAACTCCTGCTCCTTCTAAGTCAGCAATTATTGATTCAAATTTTTCCAGAAATTCAGTAATATTGTCTTTCTCATACAATTTTAATTTTCTCAACTGTTTTTCCAATACATCTATTTGAGAGGAAGACTTTTGCTCATAATTATCTAACATAAATTTCCACATTTCTGCAGGGGATTTACCTCTGAGTTTTAGCTTGATAGCTGTCCCCACCTTTTGGCATATTATGGATTGAGCTTCCATTATTCTTGCCTTCTCATCCACGCTAGCCACTGAAGTGACTCTTCTTGCTGCATTAGTTCCACCTTCACCACTTGCAGCTGTTCTAGCTCCACCACCTGCAACAGAGGTTGAAGTACTTGATTCTTCTCCTCCAGTTACCACGACTGCTGTATTAACCACATTAGGATCAATCAAGTACCATAATTTTTCAAATTCTAACACCTCCTGAATGCCTTGCTTCCAAATCTGGAAACCTGTTTCCCCTTTGAAAACCTCTATGGAGTTTAAGAGATTAGCTCCAAATCTCGTAGACATCTTGCTTTCCTGGATTTATTGGCTCTGATACCACTGTTAAAACTAGATAACACGTTCAATCTTATCCTAGCAAAGATGTCATTCAACTTGTCTCTTATGATAATTCAGACTTATCAAATCTTATTTATCATTCACAACACCATTAGCATTTCAATCAAATCCTTTACACCAGCAAGAAAGCCACATTATAGTCAATAATTCCTTGCTCAAATCAATCTTCCAAAAAACCAGCAAGTAAGCACTAGTATTCAATCATATATGAGACGGATCAAACCATCCTTGGACCCGAATAATTCTTTAAGGCTCTGCTTCACCTTATAATAGAACTGTCCGGCGGTTAAGGCATCATTCATGCTTTCCAATCTGAGGCTGTTGTCTATTGAACTATATCCCACAGGCTTGGCTAAGGAAATCTGCTACTTTCGATTTATCCCACATACCTGTTTTAGGAAAGCACATAAAGCACTTATATGTATAAAGCACTTAAAGCACTTATATGCATTCGTTTGCATCTTCAATTGTTCTTGACTTTACAACCTACTGCCACTGCTTCTCAATATAGGTTGTTTTTGTAGCTACAATATATTCACTACCACTGCTTCTCATAAATATAAGATGACAATTTTCTAAATTCCTTATAATATGACATGACTCACATTTCCAACAATTTGATCAGATGGATGATAAGCAATTTTGATGTCTTATAGACCTGATGGTCTCACGGACAATAAACACACCATTCTCTCTCTCTCTCTCTCTCTCTCTCTCTCTCTCTCTAAGGAACATGATATATATGCTCTTCCGGATATTGAGGGATTCGAGATGATATATTCAGTAAAAAATATAAGATTCAGAGACACAGATACTGGCAATGGTGGCCTAGCTTGCTTTGTTAGACCAACATGCAAAGATTTAATCACAGGTATTAGAAAGGATAAGAACCAACAGTACATTTGGCTGGAAATAAAAGGATCACATATCCCGTATTTCATGGCGGTATGTTATTTTGCTCCCAAGCACACAAAAACATATTCAGTAGTAACTGATGCATCTCAGGATGACTTGTTCTTTGCTTTGGAACAGGACATTATGGATTTCCAAGCACGAGGCAAGGTAATATTGGCGGGTGATTTTAATAGTAGGATTGGCACTCTACAGACTGCTTCACTCACAGGGGATAAGGACCCATTGTGGCTGGAAGAGATGGACGATCATGATATGCAAATCTCGGGAAGGAGAAGACGGTCAAAGGATCTAACTGTAACTAAAAGTGGGCGGCAGTTTCTCAGCTTATGTGGCAGCGCAAATTTGATAATATGTAATGGGCTGGACAGATTTTCTCATTCCATGAATAACACTTGTCGAGCAAGGAGTACTGTAGATTATTTAGTTATGGCAGAAGAATCATTGTGTGACGTCATCAATTTTACAGTAGGGAATGAAGAGCTTGAATCAGACCATAACCCATTGCATTTCTCTCTAAAGGTTGACCGACCTGTTATCAAAGATCAATATAAGCAAAAGTAATATTTTTTGAAGCCTCATCTCCATAATCAGTACCGCTCTTGTGTTGAAGACAAGGCAGCCAATTTACAATGGGAAGGGGATCTGAATGCCATGAACAGCCAACTAGTAAAGCTTTTAGAGGATGCAAAACAGGGAGATCTTTTATCTCTCAAAGAACCAGAGGAGGCCTACCATGTAGAGCATGGTTCGACCGAGAATGCCGAAATGCTAAGCGTCGATTGGCAAACATGTGATCAGCATCTTAAAATGCACTATGGCCGCTATAAAAGCGTGTTATAAGGTGTAAGAAAAGGCAATATATCAAGCAAAGGCAGCCAGATTTTGTGTCAAAGATATCTAGACGAGCCTAAACTTTTTGGAATGGCCTTAAGAAGACTAAAAGCAATGATATTCCACTTGAAGCGGAGGAGCTATGGCAATATGTAATGGCTCTCTACCATAATCAACAGCCACCCAACACAAACATTGTGAGATCGACATTGGTAATTAAAGAGGAGGAGGTAAAGGATGGCATTACATCGTTATCAAATGGTAAAGCACCATATCTGAATTCTCTTAGTCTTTGAACATCTAAAATGGGCAGGTCCAAGTGTTGTTCCTATCATTACTGCATGTTTAACCTTGCATTGGCACAAGGCTTCCCGTTTGATTGGTGCGAGAAGCAGTGATGCCGATATTCAAAGGGGGATCTAGACAAGATGCAAGTAACTATAGAACAATTCTGGTAAGTAATTTGTTCTCAAAACTTTTTGCATCTATTTTGGAGAAAAAATTGAGCTTATGGGCAGAAGTCAATCAAAAAAGGGCAGTAACGCAAGCTGGTTTTAGGTCGGGCAGATCCACATTGGACCACTTGTTGGTGTTGAAAACGGTCTTTGATAATGTTAAAGGAACAAAAAAACCAATGTATGTGGCATTCGTTGACTTTAAGAAAGCCTTTGATAAGGTTCCACGTGTGCAATTATGGGAAAGACTAGAAATGCTTAATGTGCCACTTGAGCTTAGAACTGCAGTACAGGTGCTCTATGACTATGAGAAGGTGCTTGTAGAATTATCACAACCTTTTTCATTAGATGTTTCAGCCCATGTAGAAAGTGACATTGGAGTGAAACAGGGTTGCCCGATGTCTCCCACCTTATTTGGCTTGTTCATTGATGGTCTAGAGGCTTGGCTACATAATAATTGCCCAGGAGGTACTGAAGTACATGGCTACATTGTACAGTTATTGATGTATGCCGATGATGTTGTTATATTTGCAAGATCAAAAGAACACATGCAAAAACACCTAGATGGATTGGCTGCATTTTGTGATCAAACAGGCATGCAAGTGAACTTATACAAGACAAGTGTTATGACAGTTGGTGCTCTCAAACATGAACCTATTTTCAGATATAAAGGGAGTCTTGTGAGTATATGTGATTCTTATAAATACTTGGGCCTTATTTTCAGCAGGAGATGGAATATGTGTATTTCACAACGAGTTGATGGAGGGCAAAGAGCCTTATATGCGTTGCATAGCATGTGTAGGAGGTCTCATTTATGGTCTTGGAACCTTAAAGTAAAGCTGTATCAGTCACTTGTGCAAAGTGTAATCCTATATGGATCTGAAATTTGGGGGCCAAGCATTCCGCAATGTCTATGGGATAATATAGAACAAGTCTTGAAGAAGTTCTTAAGGCTTGAGTTGGGAGTGAAAGCTCAAACACCCTACCCTATGATGTTGACGGAAAGTGGGCTAATGCCACTTGAGGGAGAAGCTATTTTGAGGTGTATTATGTACCTTAAGAAGGTGTTGGCATTGGATGAATCTCGGCTTGCTCACAAAGCTTTGATATCAAGTAAAGAGAAAGGATTATTACATGATGTAACAAAATCGCTCCAAAAATGGGATATCCAATGGGATGAAGTGATCTTGGTTGACTCGGATCTAAGACAATGGATCTCTAAGAAGATACTTATGAAGATGTAGAGGCAGCCCAAAACTAAGATGATCTTATACAAGCAAAGCATAAATCCGAATTTGACGCCATCTACACACTTACAGGAAAATATTTCAATACAAAAGAGACATTCTATCTGCAGGATCCGTCTTAGCTCCCACCATTTGGGAGTAGAAGTGGGGAGATGGGGGCATATCATACCACGAGATCAAAGATACTGCAAGGTATGTGACTCAAACTAGATTGAGGATGAAGATCATACATTGCTTCGATGTAGGGCCTATGAAGCAATTCGAGATAAACACGGTATTCATTACAACGATCTGCCCACCCTTTTTACACTTAATAGTGATATGTTGGGAAAATATTTGATTGAACTTCTCCAACATAGGGATACTTGTTTAAGTTCTCACACTGCTGTTAATGTTGATAATTCAGATAGTTTGAGTGAGAGTGATGAGCTAGATGAGGATTTGGAAACTCATCTATTATTTTATGAAGATGTTTAAGTGGTTTTGTCTAATAGGCCTTTGAGGCCTCCCATAGACATAATAAACTTTCTTTCTTTCTTCTTTCTTTCTCTCTCTCTCTGCTTTGATAGCACCGTGATGAAGCACACATCACAATGCATACTTGCATATCTCTTCCATGTGTGCATGCGTGTACATACATGTGTATATACCTGCCAACAATGTATACAGTCTCCTATACCACCTCAACAGTGGCGACCATATTGGGAAAATGTGCCACCTTTATATGTATGTTTAGAAAAGAAATATAACCTCCTTAAAGAAACCCCCAAAAAACAGATACAAAGCAAACTGGTCCAAAATGACACTGACGAAACACAGCCTCTGTAATTATGGAAAAGTTTGAAAGCTAGTATCTTGAGTTCTAGACCTCTGTTTGACCTGCACTATAGCTCTTTGGAGTCATATCGCCGAAATACATATTTTGATGTATGATCCTGTATTCTAGAACTGTCACCCTCTTTTTTTACAGAAAAAGGACCTGCTATAACCCAAATATCTTGCCATTTCTGGGATTAGGCAATATTTCTCCTTTTGGAGTCATCAAGTAGAAAGCCCCACCTAGTACCTCTTTATCAATTAGAAATGGGCCTTCCCATGGGCTTTGAAATTTGGATAGATGTTTCTTAGTGGTTCTGCACAATACCAATTGCCCTTCCTATAATAGATTGACAACCTTTAATATCTTTGATAAGCTTTACTTTTTTTTTATGCCTCATCTTGAACCATGTTGCTTCTTGTCTCATCTCTTGCAATTGGAGCAAATCATCCATCCTATTATGCACCTGTTTTAGAGTTGGAACTTCTCCTAAATTCTCATAATAAGATAGCTCTACAAATGAACACAAAAGGACGTCTAAATGAATAGGCATTAGAACTTGCACTCGATAAACCAATTCAAATGGTGTAGATCCTATGGCCAACTTGTAAGTACACCTGAAACTCCATAAAGGCACCTGTCAAGCCTTTATGCCAATTTCTTTGATTCTCCTTCACTGTTCTAGCCAAGATGGCTTTCAAAATTTTGTTTGTAGACTCAGCTTGTCCACTACAACCCCAACATTTGGTCCACGGCTGAAAACAATGGTAAAAACAAAATACATATTGTTTTTTTGAAGATTTGAAAAAAACCTACACGTAGTATTATGGAGGTGTGGGTTTTCAAGGATATGATGTAGTTTTTCTTAGGGAGCCGTAGCTTTTTTCCTTAAGAATGTGTGGTTTCTTAAGGAGATGTAGTTTCTTTTTTAAGGATGTGTTGTTTTCTCAGGCGGTATGGTTTTTTGAAGTGATGTTTTTTTTATGGTGGTGTTTTTTAAGGTAGTGTTTTTTTGAGGTGTGGTTTTTTATGGTTTTCTAAAAATCCATGTATGACCAAGTTGTCCACATGCCATTACCGCCACAAAATGGCGGCATAAAAGAGCTGTATGCATGCTTGACACACTCACTAATGTGTGTGTGAGCGTGTAGAGCGTGGAACTTGAAGACATCCATCACTTGGCAACTTGTAGAAGACACATTGATATGAAGAACCAAAGATAGACATTGGTTTGGCACACAAACATGCCGCACCCACTCTAACATGCCACGTGGACTCAACGTGCCAAGGTGGCTCAAACATGCCATGTGGGCTCCAACATGCCATGTGGTCTCCAACATGCCAAGGTGGCTCAAACATGCCACGTGGGCTCCAACATGCCACCTAAACTCCAACATGCCAAGGTGGCGATCCAACATGCCATGTGGGCTCCAACATGCCACCCAGGCTCCAACATGCCAGGGTGGCTCAAACATGTCACCTAGGCTCCAACATGCCAAGGTAGCTTAAACATGCTACGCAGGCTCCAATATGCCACCTAGGCTCCAACAAACCAAGGTGGCTCACAACATGCCACCTAGGCTCCAACATGCCAAGGTGGCTCAAATGTGCCAACTAGGATCCAACATGCCACCTAGGCTCAAACATGCCAAGGTGGTTCAAACATGTCAAGGTGGCTCAAACATGCCACGCGGGCTCCAACATGCCACCTAGACTCAAACATACCAAGGTAGCTCAAAAATGCCACGCAGGCTCCAACATGCCACCTAGGCTCCAACATGCCAAGGTAGCTCAAACATGCCATGTGGGCACCAACATGCCACTAAGGCTCCAATACACCAAGGTGGCTCCAACATGCCACCTAGGCTCTAACATGCCACCTAAGCTCAAACATGCAACGTGGGCTCCAACATGCCTAGCTGGCTCAAACATGCCACGTGGGCTCCAACATGCCACCTAGGCTCCAACATGCCGAGGTGGCTCAAACATGTCACCTAGCCTCCAACATGCCACCTAGGCTCAAACATGCTAAGGTAGCTCAAACATGTCACGCGGGCTCCAACATGCCACCTAGGCTCCAACATGCCAAGCTGGCTCACAACATGCCACCTAGGTTCCAACATGCCAAGGTGGCTCAAACGTGTCACGTAGGCTCCAACATGCCACCTAGGCTCAAACATGCCAAGGTGGTTCAAATATGCCAAAGTGGCTCAAACATGCCATGCGGGCCATCTAGGCTCCAACATGTCACCTAGACTCAAACATGCCAAGGTGGCTCAAACATGCCACGCGGGCTCCAACATGCCACCTAGGCTCCAACATGCCAAGGTGGCTCAAACATGCCACGTGGGCTCGAACATGCCACCTAGGCTCCAATACCCCCAGGTGGGTCAAACATGCCACCTGGACTCAAACATGCCAAGGTGGCTCAAACATGCCACCTAGGCTCCAACATGCCACCTAGGCTTAAACATGCCACCTAGGCTTAAACATGCCAAGGTGGCTCAAACATGCCAAGGTGGCTCAAACATGGCACGTGGGCTCCAACATGTCACCTAGGCTCCAACATGCCAAGGTGGCTCAGACATGCCACCTAGGCTCCAATATGCCACCTAGGCTCAAACATGCCAAGGTGGCTCAAACATGCCACGTGTGCGCCAACATGCCACGTAGGCCACCTAGGCTTCAACATGCTAAGGTGGCTCAAACATGCCATGTGGGCTCCAGCATGCCACCTTGACTCCAATTAACATGCCAAGGTTGGTTCAAACATGCCACCTAGGCTCCAACATGCCACCTAGGCTCAAACATGCCAAGGTGGCTCAAACATGCCACGTGGGCTCAAACATGCCACGTAGGCTCCAACATGCTATGGTGGCTCAAATATGCCAAGGTGGCTCCAACATGCCACCTAGGCTCCAACATGCCAAGGTGGCTTAAAGATGCCACGTGGGCTCCAACATGCCACCTAGGCTCCAACATGACAAGGTGTCTCAAACATGCCACCTAGGTTCCAACATGCCAACGTGGCTCAAACATGCCACCTAGGCTCCAACATACCACCGATGCTCCAACATGCCAAGGTGGCTCCAACATGCCACCTAGGCTACAACATGCCAAGGTGACTCAAACATGCCACGTGGGATCCAACATGCTACCTAGGCTCAAACATGCCATGCAGGCTCCAACATGCCACCTAGGCTCCAACATGCCAAGGTGGCTCAAACATGCCACGTGGGCTCCAACATGCCACCTAGGCTCCAATAGGACAAGGTGTCTCAAACATGCCACGTGTTCTCCAACATGCCACCTAGGCTCCAAAATGCCAAGGTGGCTCAAACATGCCATGCGGGCTCCAACATGCCACCTAGGCTCTAGCATGCCACCTAGGCTCCAACATGCCACCTAGGCTCCAACATGCCAAGGTAGCTCAAACATGCCATCTAGGTTCCAACATGCCACCTAGGCTCAAACATGCCAAGGTGGCTCAAACATGCCACGTGTGCTCCAACATGCCACCTAGGCTCCAACATGCCAAGGTGGCTCAAACCTGCCACATAGGCACCAAGGTGGCATGTTGGAGCCCATGTGGCATTGTTGAGCCACCTTGGTATGTTGGACCCTATGCGGCATGTTTAAGCCACCTTGGCATGTTAAAGCCTAGGTAGCATGTTTGAGCCACCTTGGCATGTTGGAGCCTAGATTGCATGTTTGAGCCGCCTTGAGAACCAGGTAAGCTGGGGTAAATGTTACTAAAATCTATGGGTGCCTATAATTGCCAGATAAGTTTATAAAAACTTTAAAGATGTTGGTCATGGTTGTGTCATAAAGAACCTTCTATGGTATTGTTCATGGTTAATGACACATCATAGGGTAAATATACAATCCAAATTGATTAGAGTTAGGCTCAAATCCATTTCTAGACCTGTTGGCAAGAACTAGCAGGTGTTGGCAATAAATTAGGGCTTCTCTACCGTGGTCTACATTCCATTGCACCTCCGGTAGTTTGTAAATCTAGGCTTTGTTTATTCAAGCTAGCAAATTTCCGTGAAACTCCCGGACAAGATCCCTCGGCTGTAATTATTGTGATATCTCACGTCATGTCGGATACTTCCACCCATGCTTCAGACTGCAATGGAATACCAGTAATGGTGTTAGTTAGTTACTTGTGGCTCCCTGATTTGTCCCTGTAGCAACTGATGGCGTAGTGGAATCTAGGCCTTAGTTGATGTCATTGACGACAAATACCTTCACAATGTTTGTTGGAGATTTTAAATTTCCAATATTGTCTGAAGGTGTACTATTGTTAGAATCATAGGTTCATCACATATTATCTGAGTTAAAGATATTGCTACAAGATATCCCAAGTGCACAAGCAAATTTAATCCATGAGGTTACAGTTGAGTGTCTAAGGGAAATTCAAGCTCAGTGAGGTTACCCTGACAAAGTATTAAGCTATTAAATTACGGGTTAACAGTTTAATGGTCCAGTTTGTCCCAATGCGAGTGTGGGATATAGTTGCTATTCTGAACGAGCCGGTTAAGGCACAAAACATGAAGGCAACACCATTTAAATGGCTCCATTTGTATAACAACCAAAACCGACAGCAAAACCGCCGAGGAATCACCTGTATAAATGTACATAGAATTCACATAATGAATAGATTTCGGATCAATTCAATAAAGGAGGAATGATGACTTAAAGAAGTGTTAAGAGTCAAATTTGTTGCATCTAATATGTGGTCAATGGTTATACAGTAATTTGGTCAAAACTCGATGCTACAGTAACATTCTCGTTAATATGTCAATGGTTAACTAGAATTGATAGTCATTGTTGGGATCACAGTAAGACTAGAAATATCAAGATTGAAGTTAGGCCAATTTGGTGATTGTGTGGGAGCTACAATACTAACAAATACTAGACACGTATGCCCGGCGATGCCGGGCATTAGTCGTAGATGTGTGAAGGCATTTATGTGCGTTAGTTGTGGTTATGTCGTGAATGTGTGCAATGGAAATAGACACATAGATATTGAACAAAATTTACCTTTTAAAGTGTACATGTAATATGAACTTCAAACAAAGTATGAAACAAATATACTGGGTCTACACGCAAATACAATTTTTTTTTGTGCAAAAAGAGGTTATGTCCATCAATCTCAATGGATCCACATCATGAAGAACATTTCTCAAAAAGAACTCTAGGAACGTCGTCCGCTCGATGTGAAGCTTAATTGCGAAGCTGATAGATCAAACATGCTCAAACACTGAGAGAATAGTTTAATATAGTAACACACTATTTTATGTACACATGGTAATATTTGTCTAAACAATTCTACACGTCGTTCACCAACATAATCGCTTTCAATTTCAAAGACAAATTTTGCAACATCATGCAACATTGCCCATGGCAAAACATAACAGTGTGCAACTCAAACACATCCGAGGACCCAATCTTCACATCAAATAGTTCAAAAGTGTTATGTTATAACATAGCCCCTTAGAGATAGATTCAAAGTGCATTATTAATGAGATACCTATGGAGCCAAGTATCAACGACCTGATATTATAATCACCTTTAAATGGTTGCAATGCCGTAAAAACATGAAATGAACATCTTGAGTTTAGAGAATAAAAGACAATGAGATGTCTGATCTACTCAAGAACGTACAACTATTGAGAAGAAGCTAAAATTCTCAAAACCTCGCAATCATGTTTTAAAGAGTTCTCTTCTTTGTAAAATCTTAACGTACTCTTTATAAAAACTTGCGCAATTGTTGCACATCAGTAGCTATTGGCCATCTTCCATAGTCTACAAAATCAACAAAAAAAAGGGCAATTAGAGTCTATTTACATATCTTCAAAAATGGCAGAATAAGAGAAGAATACCTACCTAAGTAATAGTTTCTTAAGGAGCCTATGTGCTCGGAACGTAATCACAGAAAAATGCCCAACCATTCTGCTCTAAACTTAAAAAACACTTGTAAATGAGCTCAACTTATGAATTTCTCATTCCTGCAATGCCAATCCAATACTAAACGTGTTAAAAGCATACCTCATATGCACTCAAAATCAGGATAAAGAGTTAAAGAAGCTTGGTTTTGAAGCTATGAGGGACCTCAGTAAATTATTTGCCATTCAGATCCTCCTGTTACAAACAAAAACAAAAATCTCTTTGTTGCCCCCTCCATAGAACTGCGCTCTTTACGTAATGTTTTTTTTAAATTATGGCAGCTTCAAGAACAATGCCCACAATCAATTCATTTATCTAAAATCTGATCTCAGATGCTTTATGCATCAACATCAATGTTATCCCTTAGAACTCAAATGCAACTTGCATAAACTACTCACGGATGTATAAAAGGATGGATTATAATGTATCTAATTGAGACCTCTTCAATCCAGCTTTTAAAACCAAAACAAAAGCCTAGTTTGCACAAAGAAGGCAAGCATCAATAGATCAGCGTATCTCAAATTCGCAACTACATCAAACGAAAAAATATGTCTCAATGAGAATACACAAACCTGCAATATATGCTAAGAGTGCAAAGAACAATCAAATGACGTTGCAAGAACAATCAAATGACCACCCAATCTTGAACAGTCAAATCGCAATTACAACTTTATTATCTCCTGCAAGACCACACAAACATCACGTTAAGAAAAGCAAAAAACAGAACACAATAAAGCATATCCAATTAAGATATCTAATTAGAATATAGGATATCAATCAAGATATCCAATTCTGTCTCCACAGATGTAGGCTAAAATAATGTGTTTCTAGAACTGATATTCATCTCTTTCCATTCAATAAGAAAGATTTGCTCATCCCATGTAGGAAGCATTAACGTTAGCTTAATTGTGACAGATGATTTTTTTTTTTTTGCAGCCAACAATGTTGCCTTTTCAATGCACACAATTCTGCTTACCATATTTACGGCTTACCAGCTACTCGTGTCGGAGATGAACAATCTGTCTTTTTTTTATTGCTAATTGTTCTAGAAATTTGCAAAAGCATCAACATGCCAGTCTGGCTCTAGCTTCCAAACAAAGATAGGTCTCTTTGTTCTTTTACAACCATAACATGTTTTCAAAAGAGAATGCTATTGTTTCAACAGAATTTTATGTTACACAAAAATCAGTGCATGTCGGACGGGGAATTCCAGAAGGTCTAATACTGACTTCCAATGCTGGCTTTGGTCAAGTACGGGTGACCTAAATAGTTCTGCCAATATTTAGAGAGAATTTTTTTTTGCATTGATAACAATAATAAATCAAAGCGAAAAGAAAGGAGGCATTGATTAGATATCCTATAAAGACTTTAAGTTGTTTGGATGGGGTCAGATCTCAATCCCCACAATGAGGGTACTCAATTTAATAAATTCACTGTAACCATAAAACCCATCCGTACACACAAGGACCAGCAAAAAAAGGAAGACAAAGAGGCAAGTGAAAGAAGAAATATCTCAGATAATTTCTGAGTTTCCAGAGAATGCATGTAACTGAAATTTCCAGAGAAATTTAACATACCTGACAATTGGTGCATATAATTGCTTGATAATCAGTGCATGTCTGACATGGAATTCCAGGTTAGGCTACAAAATAAGATGCAAAGGTTAGGCTAGGCACATCGCAAACGAATTGATCAAAGTAGTTTAAGATGCTCCGTATACCTTGTCAAGCTGCATGCATAATTTAGAAAACAAAGAACAAAGACAAACTTACAGATATGGCTTAAGAAAAAGCACATGTAGAACGCCAGGAGCTGTTTAGATTTCAAGCACTGAAGGAGTCCAAGATGATGCACAAACTTTAAACGTAAGTACCTGTAAGATAAAATGGTCTGCAGTTTAGACATTCTGGTATGTGTTGATAATCTGCTAGCAGTCCATAGTAAGTTCAAACAGTCTGTTATGCCTTGATAACCTGCTTGCAAACCCAGTTGCTTACCAACCGATGGATGGATTGGGTTTGATTCAGAGGTCACATTCTTATTCTAAACAAATATGTCTTTCATTCAAGCATAAATGAGCAAAGGAGAGTAATGACAAACCTTCCAGGATCGGCTCCATAAGCAAGAGAAGAGGATTCCGGAAGCTTTGAATCCTAAAGAAGGTCGTAAAGAAATGTCATCATTAGTTTTTTAGGACGATCCTACCCAGCTCAAACACAAATGAACAAAGGGAGAGCAATGACAAACCTTCCAGGATCGGTTCCAGAAGCAAGAGAGAATAGAAAATCCTGAGAAAAAAATATGTTTTAGCACGATGCCATCATCAAAGTCTCCAAATTCGATGTCCAAATTTTGGTTTACCTGCAGATTCGATATTGTCTACTCCCGTTTCTACCAATCCGACCCAGCTATCCTGAATGAAATGGGCGCCAAGTGAGACGGATGAGAAATCTCAGCAAAAAAATTTCAAAGAGAACCACCGATCATATTTTTCCTTTGCTCTAAATTTTTTCATTGAATGCTGGACAGCCGATTCAAATTCCCCATTTAATTTCGTCAGCTAAAATCCCGCAGGGGAAACTTTGATCCCGCAGGGGGGAGATGCAAGATGAAGGGAACGCCGCATGCAGCGTACATGCGGCGTTCCGGGCACAATACCCAACACAATCCAAAAATAAAAAAGAAGATATAAAAACCCATGTATTGACGGCCGAGATTAGGCCAAAATGGACGGCCTGGATTGTGATCCAGGTCCTCTCATTCTATTGGTGGATCGAATTAACGGGCCTGTTCCCGCCTTGGTTCATTTGCCTGTCTCGAGTCTCGACCGCTTTGCTCTGCTCCAGTCCAGCTATGGCGATACCTTTGTTTCTTCATCTATGGAAGTAAGCCAGATCAGAAGCCATCTACTGCTTCATCTATGGTGGCCAGATCTTCGTTGGACAAATCCGGCAACCAAAGGGCCGAAGCTTTACTTTTCTGTCCCCTTTTTTTTTTTCCTGAAGCTGCATAAACTCTTACTTCGAAATAAGATGGCATCCGTTTTGCTCTGATCTTCTTCATTCCAGCTCTCCGGCGATGGGATTGGCCAGCTTTTGAGGTAAAAAACTTACGCTGCCTCTCAGATTTTTTCCGGATGCATTGCAGAAGCTCTTTGCCACGGTTTTTATTAGAATAGGTCTTCCAACAAGCGACAGATCCCATGCTAGTAAATTGGCAGGTCCTGTTGCAGAAGGGAGGAGGCGATTAGAATTTCGCCATCTTGCTGCATCGTCTGAGCTGCATGGCCCATACTCAGGTATTATCCACTCCAATCTCTTCATTCTGCTGTTGGATCTGAATCTAGTTATCCCGATTAATGCCTAAGTTTGATTTGCTACCATGCGATTATCCCTTAGCTGCATGGATTTCTGTTTTCCCTTGCCCTTGAACTTGCAGAGTAAAGCAGCAGAATGGTGCCAGAATTAGCTCTTATGGGTACAGAGTATGAAGGAAACAGAGTTATGCTAAATGTCTGCTTTTTTTGCCACAAAAAATGCACAAGAAACTTATTTTGGTTCTTCTCTTTCTCATCTTGAATAATCTAAATCCTTCTTGTATTAGGATCCAAACCCTTTTTTCTTGGGCTATTTGCTTTTTTTTCTTGGATTATTTGCTTCTGCTTCTTTGATCTTGAAGAATTTTTTTTGCAGGAGAAGCATGTAATCAGGTTCTAATTTTATTCATCAATAATTTATTCATTAGAAGACTCTGCATCAGGTGGGATTATTTGCACAATAAAATTGACGCCATTTGCCAAAGTTTCAAAATATGGAGTCCTACAAATAGCAAGTCTTAGAGGCCTAAGGTATAACCCACCTAAAAATAAACAATCAAATTTTTTAAAAGAGACATTCATGTACTTGAGATTTATATCCAAATAGTTATGTTTATGAAAGATGGATAATCTTAAAAAAAAAAAGAAGCAAAAAAAACAGATACAATCCTTATCCATAACTACAAAAGAATGCAAGAGATCGGGCAAAGCAGTTAACAACAATGGATATATTAGCATAATCTTAGTGATTACATTTGTAGATTGCAATACCTTGAATATTGCACTAAGCCAGCACTCTACTTAGTTATAAGTTGGATAGACATGATATGCCAGCACATGCCCGTGAGCATTTAGACAGATGAGGTCCGTGGATAAACCGATACGCCATCACACGTGAATGACATGTTTTAAATAGGACAACAGCCATGCAAACCATGTAAAGACATGCTTTTCAGATATTCATAAGCAAAGAATCTCCATATATTCCATTGGCTGTTGATATTTGGTTCTCCTGTTGAAGAAGCATACAACCTAATGCATGAAAAACCTGTGAAAGACGCACACAACTTAATGCCAGCGCCAATTAATCCTAATGTTAATAGATTCTGCCAATTTCTTCTATGCTTACATACACAATATACGCTACGGGGACTTGGTAGCAAGCGGTGACATACCTAGATATTTCTGACTTGACATTCAACAACTTCAATATCATATTCATGGCTTCCATTACATTAAATATGAGACAAAAAGGAGAAGTACCTTTCTTGAATTCTTCATGGCAAATAATTTGATCTGCTCCAAGCCGATCCAAAATTAAAAAGATCTCAGATTATGAAGGAAGCTAAAATCGTTCAAAGGTGTGTATGCACAACTGCTCTACATGTTCCTGCATTTGTAGAACCCTAGTGCGGTTCTGCTCTCGGTGAACCGATACGGATAAAAAAAAAAACAGGACCCTAAGCGCGGTTCTCTGCCGAGATGAGGTCCGTGGATAAACAAATCACGCCATCACACGCGTGAATGACATGTTTTAAATAGGACAATGACCATGCCAACCATGTAAAGGCGGGCTTTTCAGATATTCATAAGCAAAGAATCTCCATATATTCCATTGGCTGTTGATATTTGGTTCTCCTGTTGAAGAAGCATACAATCTAATGCATGAAAAACCTGTGAAAGAAGCATACAACTTAATGCCAGCGGCCAATTAATCCTAATGTTAATAGATTTTGCCAATTTCTTCTATGCTTACATACACAATATACGCTTACAGGACTTGGTAGCAAGCAGGCAGCATACCTAGATATTCTACAGCTTGACATTCAACAGCTTCAATATCATATTCATGGCTTCCATTACATTAAATATGAGACAAAAAGGAGAAGTACCTTTCTTGAATTCTTCATGGCAAATAATTTGATCTGCTCCAAGCCGATCCAAAATTAAAAAGATCTCAGATTATGAAGGAAGCTAAAATCATTCAAAGGTGTGTATGCACAACTGCTCTACATGTTCCTGCATTTGTAGAACCCTAGTGCAGTTCTCTGCTCCGGTGAACCGATACACAGATAAAAAAAAAACAGGACCCTAGCGCAGTTCTCTGCAGATGAGGTCCATGGATAAACCGATACGCCATCACACGTGAATGACATGTTTTAAATAGGACAACAGCCATGCCAACCATGTAAAGACAGGCTTTTCAGATATTCATAAGCAAAGAATCTCCATATATTCCATTGGCTGTTGATATTTGGTTCTCCTGTTGAAGAAGCATACAATCTAATGCATGAAAAACCTGTGAAAGAAGCATACAACTTAATGCCAGCGGCCAATTAATCCTAATGTTAATAGATTTTGCCAATTTCTTCTATGCTTACATACACAATATACGCTTACAGGACTTGGTAGCAAGCAAGGTGCAAACATACCTAGATATTCTGACTTGACATTCAACGACTTCAATATCATATTCATGGCTTCCATTACATTAAATATGAGACAAAAAGGAGAAGTACCTTTCTTGAATTCTTCATGGCAAATAATTTGATCTGCTCCAAGCCGATCCAAAATTAAAAAGATCTCAGATTATGAAGGAAGCTAAAATCGTTCAAAGGTGTGTATGCATAACTGCTCTACATGCTCCTGCATTTGTAGAACCCTAGTGCGAGTTCTACGCTCGGTGATGGTACGATGCGTAAGCGATGTAGAATATCCTATTCTGGTGATGGTGTAAAGCCATCCCATCAGAGCAAACAGAGTTCCGCTTATCCCTTACTATTTTGCTTAGGAAGACTGCTATACCTTATTGGCAGAAGTAGATTGCCTAAATGCTCCATAGCCAAGGCATCTCTTGGGTAATTGCATCTCGAACATTTCTTCTGTTGCAGGTCGGTAAAAAGAGAGAAACAACATAGCCAACCAATTCGTGGTATAAAAGAAACGGGCTTGAGTGCAAGCAAAGGACGTCATAACAGAGTAGAATGGGTAGAATGAGCTCTACCCTAGCCGTCATAGCCCGTTGTAAGGCAGGATCCATCTCCAGAGCAGGCAACAGGGCATCTGTCTCGGGTTCTAGGGTTTTTTCACAAAACTTTCGTATGAAAAAAAGGGTCGATCTCAATCGTCTAACTTAGGGCACAATTAATCTTGACCGTCAATTTTAGGGCGAGATTGAAGACAGACATTTATTATATAGGATTAAAATGTTAATGTAATGTTTTCTCTCTTAGAACTGCATTTTTGCTCTTATTTTGCTTTTCGACTTCTTGAGTCGAGGCGATAAATAGGAAATTTATGGGGAGGGTATTTTTTCATAGAAAATACATAGAATGTTTGAAGGTTATTCATTTTCGACCTTCTCGGACTCTGAGCTTTGAAACTGCCTTTTTTTTACTCGGAGCTGCCTTTTTCGACTCGCGAGTCGAGAAAGGCCCTTAAACTTGCATTTTTCGCTTTTGGTTGCATTTTCGACTTCGCGAGTCGAAAGGCCTTCCAAACCCTAAAACACAACCCGGCTTTGAGCGCCTTTCTCGATTTCGCGAGTCGAGAGGCCTTCTGATTCCTAAAAACTGCGTTTTTACCGGCTTTGTACGCCTTTTCGACTCGCGAGTCGAAGAAAGGCCTCGACCCCTAAAACTTAGTTTTTTTTTGCTTTGTACGCCTTTCTCATTTCGCGAGTCGAGAAAGGCCTTCATTCCTAAAAAAACTGCGTTTCTGGCCTTGAACTGCCTTTCTTGACTCGCGAGTCGAGAAAGGCCTTCTGATCCCTAAAACCTGTGTTTTTCGCTTTGAGCTGCCTTTCTCGACTCGCGAGTCGGGAAAGGCCTTCTGACCCCTAAAACTTGCGTTTTTTGCTTTGAGCTGCCTTTCTCGACTCGCGAGTCGAGAAAGGCCTTCTGACCTGTGTTTTTCCCTCTGAGCTGCCTTTCTCATGCCTGTATTTTCCAAAAATGGCCCTAAGAACTGTGTTTTATTTTATTTTTTTTGCATGTAGCATCACTTGACTAATTTGATTTTATCTCTTGCAGTCCTTATCTCGACCAGATAGTACATGCTTCGGAGCAATGAAAAGATTAGTTCATTGAAGAAAGGTGCCGACAAGAGGGTGGTGACATCAGTTGGACATACAAGCGCGTGGCCCATAAAGGAACTCCTCATACAAATTTCTATCGTCTGTAAGTTGCTCCGTGACTAGGAGAGAGCTCCACGCGCCCTTTGCACTAGGTGGTTCATGTGTGAAGAGGGTGTAATCATTGTGCCCATACCACCACTATGGTCTCTTCACCCACTGTAATATATATTGTAATGAGCCCATTTATAAATATAAGGTATCTCAAAACTAGTATTTTTGGGTGATTAAGTAAACAATTTGCTTAATTTTTGTTGGAATTTGTGATCTATTGTCTACCCACCTAAGAAAATAGAGCCAAAATGTTCAACTAAGAATTTTTTTCAATTAGAACTTTGGTCTCAAGCTGTAATGAAATTCCTATGTTTGCGTTGCATTGTTCTTGTTCTCGACATGCTATCCAAGAAAACTGGAAGAAAAGCTTGGATGCACACTAATAGACAAAAATTCCAATTATGGCCAGTTTTCGGGTCGGGATGCTTCTTTTTGTGTAAATTAACAGGGTTCCCAAAAAAAGTGGGAATGGAATGAGTCCCACTTTAATTAAATACGACCTTCTAGCCCTTCAAATGGCATATTCACTTCATATTCCCTCCTCGACACTAATCTCTGCCTTACAACATGCAACTAGGTTGTTGCTTTTGCCTCTGGAATGGAAAATGGCTCAAGGATTCTGGTCAAGCAGTCAGGTGCAAGTAAGCATCAGGTCATCCTCCCAGTTGCCATGTTGTGGCAGCTTGGAAGTGGGTCGCCAATTCCAAACCCGCTCCGGCTCTCGCCGGTCGCAAGATCCCTGGAATCAGCGCCCCATTCCATGCCGCCATATCAAGGACATTCCAAGCATATTTTGCAATCCTCATCACCGTGCCTAAGATATGCCCTTCGAGCAACCTTATGAGTGTAATTATACTATAGAAGCCACTTGTTACTATGCTAAATATAGAGAAAAGCTAATGTGTGATTATTATATTGTGGTAATGGAAATTTGCTGATCTCTATCCATTATAATTACAATGGGATCCATGGTATTGAGAAGAAGATAACGTGTGATCGTTTGCAATATGATTATTATATTGTGATTAAAGAAATTTTCTATCTCAATCAATTACAAATAAAATGGGGTCCATGATATTGAGAAGAGATATAAAGTGTTTATGCTCGATATGATTATTATATCTGATATGAATAATAGGAGACTTTGGCGCTTAAACCAGGCGGAACAGTAATAGGGCAAATTGGGCAACTGTAATCGGTCGATTTGCTGGATTAACCTGTCGGAGTTAAACGATGTCCCTGAAAAGGGCATCCCGTAAGGAGACGTTGGAGGAGGAAGACGACATGATCCAGTTAGTCCGCAGCCTCACAACTGAATTGAAGACAGCAAGAGAAGAGATAAAGCTTGTTACAAATGAACTGAAAGCTGCCAGAGAAGAGATACGAAATGTCCAGGGTGAGATTAAGACAGTGAAGGATGAGTTACAGATGATCAAAAGCAGCATAAAAGAGGTGCAATCAAGATTAGATGAAGTAAAGGAGACATTGGATGAAGATTCCTCTCAATCCGATTCTGAACCTGAAAACCATGATCACATAATCGCACAGATCACTTCTAATTTAGAGAACAAGGTCACATCTCTGTTTGCACAAGGGCAAGAGAGGCTTTCGGAGCACGAAGAAAGGACCGTAAGGGCGAAGAATATCATTGTGGCTGGTTTAAAAGAAGAAGAAGGTGAGAACATTAACGATACTGTTGATATGTTTTTTAAAGAATGCATGCATTTAGCAGACCCAGGAGTCTTGTATTGTCGGAGACTTGGCAAAAAGATAGAGGGTAGGAATAGGCTGATTTTGCTGAAATTTGGATCAATTGAAGCACGAACAAGGGTGATGCAGCACAGAAACCATCTCAAAGGGCAGAAACTATGGTTAAATGATGATTTAAACAATGCAACAGCAAAAAGAACGGAGACAACTCTTAGATAGATGAGGGAAAAATGCATATATTGTTAATAACAGATTGGTTGTACGCAAACGAGCATAGGGAAACGAGGCCTCCAGGCTTCTAATTTGGAATGTTCATGGTTTAAATGAGAATACCATCATCAGCAATGATGCTCTGTTTCAAAAATATGATATACTGGCTTTTGTAGAGACATGGGAATCAGAGACTAGCAGGTTATTGACAACCTTTGGGTTTGATATCATCGATTCAGTCTGGAATATGTAGCATAATAACAGGGGGGTTTCTTTGTGTTTTTGTACACTTTTCACTAAGGTTTTCCTATGATTTCGTGATGTATTCAAATGGATGTACTAATGCGTACATCTAGAGTGCACCATTTCTGAGCCATTGATTTTAGCCTTTTTTTTTCAATGGTCAACAACCAATGGCTCACAACAAAAGCCCATTTTTTGTGCGCGTGGTGCATAATGGGCACATGAAGGCCATTGATTTTAGCCCAACAACCAATGGCTCACAACAAAAGCCCTTTTTTTTGTGTGTGGTGCATAATGGGCACATGAAGGGCTTGAAGGGTGCATGTAGTGCAGTTTCCCTGCCGGCAACATATTTCTTATAATAACTTTTGATCCAGAGCTCTGTTTGAGATGATTTTTATTGCGTTGGAAAGCTCTCTTCGAGATCTTTTTGATAGTGTATAATATGGATATGTTTGGTTTAGTTATCTATGCTAAAACAATAATTTTTCGGCCGGGTTTGGTAGGCTTTCACATCCTACCAGCTGATTAATACAGGATTGCGCTATTGGATATTATTTTATGGCTCATTCCGAATGAAGCTTGCAAAAAATTATCATGCATTTTTAGATTTTGAGGCAGTTATTAAGCAAATTCCAAGGCTTCTAGATCCTTGTGCTAACAAGCAGAAAAGTTTCCCACTTTGGTTTCTCACCACAAGAATCCATGGAGGCCAAAGGCTGCTGTTAAAATCCAGTTGAAAAATGTTTGTGTATGGGTGTTGCAAACTTTATGACTTTCAGAATAATGGGATCAATCTACTCTATCTTTATGGTAACTTTTACTTATGTTCTATTTGTTTTATTGTGATCAAATTCAAAAGCTACAGGTGATGAAAGCCCCAAATGAATTCTAGTCTTTTTCTTGTTTGAATTCTAAAATTTTTGTCACACCGGGAGGGGGGGGTGGTCCCTAAGGCCCCGAAGGGGCCAAAAAAAAATTTTTGCAGCACAAACCATTAACATCCAATATATAAAATTAAATCCCCCAACACATAACAACCAACACATAACAACCATTGACATTAACAACCAACACATAACTACCATTGACATTAATTAACACAACCATTGGGTCCAACACATTTAAATTAAAATCCCCCTTAAATCCCCTTTGGTTTGGGTGCATATTCACACGGGGGGTGACATAGGGCAGCGAGAGCCCTCATAATTGTATTTTGCACGTACGAAATCAACATCATATAGTATTCCACTTGAAATCTTATAGTATTTTGCGAATCTTGTTATACAGTATAGCAAATTTTGTACTTGCATACCCCACAAACGAGGAACTTTACGTACGGTGTAGATTAAGGAATAAGGGGTGAATACGTACGGTGTAGATTAAGGAATAAGGGGTGAATATGCCTATCCAACAGCTCTCGTTGCCCGGAGTCACCCCCCGTGTGAATATGCACCCAAACCAAAGGGGATTTAAGGGGGATTTTAATCCCATTGGAAACAGCAAAAGGGGATGGGGTGGGATAGCTTGCTATGCAAAGAAAAGCATTGTAAAATCTGTCACAATGGAGAAGAAAGATGAACATGCACAGTATGCCTGGCTGAAAATTCACACAAATAAGACAGATGTATATATTGCAATTGCTTATTTTTGTAGATTAGATCCTCTGACTTTGCTTTGTCTATTCAAAAAAGGTTTGAGTTCGATGATCCTTTTCTTCACTTAGCCTCGAGATGTTCTTGAAATTTCAACAAAAAGGACCGGTTTTCATAATGGGTGACCTAAATGGAGAATCGGCAACATGCAAGCCATATTTATTTGTCGGGAGAAGGCAATGAATTGTGGTTAGAAGAGTTAAGCGCCAAACATGATGCTTGGCCAAGAACATCCATGATTATATGCAAAATAAGATGGGAAAACATGTTCTTGCATTATGCGAATCATTTAATATGATAATTTACAATGGCCTTAAAAAATATCCTGGTTCTGGAGAACTTACATGCTTTCAGCCCAATGGTTGCAGTACCGTTGATTTGTTAATTGGCGAACCAGGCAATATACAGCTCATATCAGAATTTAGTGTTATGGACAGGAATCCAGACTCAGACCATGCACCGTTGCACGTATGTTTGGATATGAAATGCAGTAAAAGTAGGTCATCGGTTTTGCCTCAACCGAAATTAAGGGTGAGCTATAAATTAGCATCCAGGTATGAAGATAGACTGGCGGAAAAACTTGGAAACATAAAATGGGATGATAGCAAAGAAAGAAATCTGCAAGTGCAGCATTTGATACAGGATGTTGCATCCTCTGTTTTCGGATATACAAACCCACAGGGAAAAAAGAAAAGAGATAGTAAATGGTTTGATACAGAATGCTTTGACGCAAAGAGGGCATTTAAACAGAGTAAAGGGATGCGAGATCTGAAACATTATAAGAATATAGTAAAAAGAAAGAAAAGAGAATGGTTACGGCAGCATCAAGAGATTGTAATGAAGGAACAAGAGATAGATCCAAAAAAGTTTTTTAACAGATGCAAAAAGCATACGAGCATAGGCAATATACAAAGAGATGATCTCTTTAATTTGGTAAAAGCCTTATATCAGACTCCTCATGTAGAGGGTTTTGCATATAGTGGAGAGCCGTCACTGCTTTTTACGCACACTGATGTCTCAGACGCGCTTAAAAACATGGCAAATGGCCGCACATGTGATTCAAATGGGGGTCATACACAATTGAGCTTTTGAAATGGGGAGGATCCAAGTTACATGAAATTCTTGCTGATTTATGTAATGATGCTTTGAAAAATGGATTATACGTGGTGCTTGAATAGGATTGTACCTATTCATAAAACTGGTAGTAGAGATGATGTGCGGAACTATCGGACCATTTTGGTAAGCAATGTATTTGCTAAATTATTTGCTTCTATGCTAGAACGGAAATTGTCCTTATGGGCAGATGAAAATGATATTCGGGCCTTTAGCCAAGCAGGTTTTAGAACTGATCATTCCACTTTGGACCATCTAGTTACACTGAGAGTGTTATCTGAAAGTGGTAAGGGTGCCGGTAATAGAAGATATCTTGCTTTTATAGATCTCACCAAGGCCTTTGATACAGTTAAGAGGAAGGATCTTGCATGTAGATTGGAAATGCTACAAGTTCCAGAGGAACTTCGTCATGCAGTTGCATGCTTATATGACAGGGTGCTAGTAGAACTATCTTTCCCATTTACAGGGCCAGAAAAGGTACAGAATACGATCGGGGTCAAGCAAGGTTGTCTCTGTTCTCCAACTCTTTTTGGATTGTTTATAGACGAACTAGAAAATTGGATGACGAGGCTTCACTACAAGAGAAATTTGTCAGAAAAATCGTCAGACTGACTAAAGAGATTTTTGGCTGACGAATACTCTGACGAATTTTCTGACGATTGTTTTTCTGACGATTTTTTTGACAAATTTACGTCAGACATTTCGTCAGATTATTCGTCAGAAATATACGTCAGGCTATGCGTCACATAAATCGTCAGAAATGTAACGTCAGAAAAAGCGTCAGAAAAAGCGTCAGACTTTTCGTCAGAAAAAGCGTCAGAACAAGTGTCAAGAAAAGCGTCAGAAAAAACGTCAGAAGAAGCGTCAGGATTTTCGTCAGAACTTGTGTCAAGTTTATCGTCAGGAAAATCGTCAGAGAATACGTCAGAAGATAGCACTATTACAATTTTAGTCATAAAATTTCATCCAAGAGTCCATTGTAGATGAAATTTGATATTTTCAAAAGCTAACCGCTCGACCTGTGCAATGATTATTTAACCAAGTTGATTAAGTTTTTGGAGGAAAACAATCTGAAAATTTCCATCCGCAATGATGTATTATTTAACCAAGTTGATTAAGTTTTTGGAGGAAAACAATCTGAAAATTTCCATCCCCAACTAGTATTGTAGGTTTGTTGCCACTATCTTCTAAAAAGACTATAGTCTTTGAATTGTCAAACGACTGCATGCTAGCTATGATATCTATAAGTTGAATGTATTTTATTGAAATTTATAAGGAATGATGAACCATATGAGAAAATTCAGTATAGGATTTTTACAAGTTCCTAAGCTGGATGCCCACTTGGAAACAAGACATATGACAAGGTTGGTACACATGGACCTTCAAATGATTGAAAGATGGCATGGATAGAAACAAGAAGATGATATGGATAACAAATAATAATACTACTTAGGGAATAACTCTAAGGCCTTGTATTTGGCAAAAAAATGGATAATGGGGAATATTTGACCCTTCAAACTTTCATGATCCTTAATGGATATCGTATATTGTTTTTCAAAAACGTTAGAGTGCCTTTTAGTTTTTTAGCCGGTATATCGTGCTTGTAGCTGCATTTGGCAAAATGCTTGAGAATGCTCTTTAGCATCACAAAGCACAAATAGCGGTTCAAACCCCGCACATGGTTTTAATGGTTGACAAAAGTAATATTGTAGAAATACAAAATGCTTTCTATTTGGGAGTATGACATTTGACAAGAAAATTGAATCTGAATTCTGCCCTAGAATTGCTGGTGTAGGTAACTATTTGGCTTCCTAAGTGTCATAAGGTTATACATGACCTTTACAAAAATTTGATGGTTTTCCTTGCTTTATTGCAAAAAAAAAAAAAAAAAAAAAACTAATAATGGTAATGTCTGACCTTTGAAAACTTTCAAGGTCGATTTAGGGCATATTGGGTTAGGTCAAAAATGGATTTTGTCCATGGCCTCCAAGCGGTCGCATCAAACATCGAGTGGTAGCATGGCTTGCCGGATCCACGACTGGGAACGAAGATGGATAGGATATGGACGAAAGAGGTTAGAAACAAAAGAATGAAATATAAGGGCATGAACGGCATGGCAGAAAGGACGAAAACAAAGAAATGGCTCATGGCATCGGATAGGGCAGAACAGCATGGCAGATCGGCTCGGTTTTAGCAGCAAATGGATATTGCAGAGAGAAGAATATGGCAATGAACGGCTTCAGAGCACCCAGTTGAATCATAGGCAGGGCCTAGCAGATGGAGGATGGACCAGGCCAATGGCAGAAGGAAGAACTAGGCAAAGGACGGTTTGGGCTATGCAAAAATGGCAGCGGTCAGTGCAAGGATTCGTCTCCTCCCCCTCCGTGTTTTTGCATTACAGGTTTTTTCCAAGCAGGTGATGGTTTGGCAGATGAAACAGTGGCAGAAGGTGGAAGCACAGGCTATGATGGTAAATAATGGCAGATCCCCCTTTTTTTTATTGTACTTGTGTTCTTCTGGTAAATACTTTACATGCATCAGAGCCATGTCTCTTGCTCCAAGTTGATTTTGGTTGTAACAAGCTTTCTAGATTCGTAACATTGTGAGCAACATTTAATGCTGTTTCCATGTTAGAAAATAAAAAAGCTTTCCTTCCGTTCAAGAGGCCAGCGTTTGTTAACCAAGTGTTACTATCATATTGTTCCATTAATCTGTGGCTTTTTGGCAAATAAACCGTATCAAATAACCTCCCGACAGGGATTTCAAAATTGCAGTTCTCATTTCTGATTTGTTGCTGGTTGTTTTTAGGCCATTGAATATAGTGCCGCTAAAGGACGCCTAAATGAGATTCAGCAGGTAAGTTAAATAGAAGAAAGTGGCATCATTAAGAAATCATGTCTATTGAGAGGTGGACACGTAAAAGTTAATTTTTATTGGATGGCAGAGGTACAAAGGCAATCAAGAGCGTATTAAGGAATTATCAAATGAAATAATCCACATCTCTGAAAAGATTGAGCAAGTTAAGGTGATGCTTGCGCACTTTGAAATTTCTCTTTATGTCTAGGTTGTAAGAGAATTCTGTCTTGTTACAGAAAATGACAGTCGAGAAAGGCAATACAATTTCAGATGTGTCACCACTTATGCAAATAAAAAGTTCTATCCAAAGTTTGAAGGTAGGTTTGGCATGCTGCTATACTGCTAACTAGAGTAATATTTGGTTGCATGATATATAGCTGGATCCTATATTATAAGGTTTTGATGTATGTCGTGCATCACGCCCTAAATTGGGCGGTTGCGATTTAACCTAAGAATGGGACGGTCCAGATAGCTCAAATGACCACGACTAAAAATCCCAACGGAGCTGGCCAATTCAATGCAGGTTTGCGTGATCGAGACCAACATCTGGATGCACCATCTGCTTCCAGACATTTTCCAGGTTAAAATCGGGACCATGCAAGCATCCCTTGCAATTCTTAGTGCAAACTGTGTCCTGTAACAAAATCCAGAACTTGGCCCTGCTTGCTAGAGTTCTCTTGCTTAGATGGTCCAGATGACCTGCAGCACATGGGCTTCTCCAAATCGGCCTCCTAGAACCCTGAAGAACGAGTCTCAGATCATTTGGAGCTAATTTAGAAAGCTTCCAATTCGTCGTCCATGAACACTGTCGTTTTGAAGAACTGCTATTCAACTGTCTTTTTGTTTTTCAATGATTATTTTTCTGTGCAGTTCCTGACGAAGATGAGAAAGCCAAGCACACAACTTTACAAGATCACCAAAGCAGGGTAATTTTGCCTGATTTCAAAGTCTGATATTTCGTTAATTTGATGCGGTATTCGTCAATATTCAATGGTTTTAATTGTGGAGTACTTGCTTGAAGTCGTATTTAATTAAAGTGGGACTCATTCCATTCCCACTTTTTTTCGGAACTCTGTTATTTTACACAAAAAGGAGCATTCCGACCCGAAAACTGTCCTTAATTCGAATTTTTGTCTGTTACTGTGAATTCCTTTACCAAGACATTTTGGCTCTATTTTCTTAGGTGGGTAGACAAGAGATCACAAATTCCAACAAAAATTAAGCAAATTGTTTACTTAATCACCAAAAAATACTAGTTTTTTTTTTTTTGAAGGACGTCAAGCTTTATTCACCAACTAGAAACCAGAGATACCTTATATTTATAAATGGGCTCATTACAATATATATTACAGTGGGTGAAGCGACCATAGTGGTCGTATTATCACAATGATTACACCCTCTTCACACATGAACCACCTAGTGCTTCATGAACATGAAGAGTTCCTTCATAGGCCACGTGCTTGTATGTCCAACTGATGTCACCACCCTCTTCTCGGCATCTTTCTTCAATGAACTGGTCTTTTCATTGCTCCCAAGCATGTACTATCTGGTCGAGATAAGGACTGCAAAAGACAAAATCAAGTTAGTCAAGTGATGGTACATGCAAAACAATTAAAATAAAACACAGTTCTTAGGGCCATTTTTGGAAAATAAAGGTCGAGAGAGCCTTTCGACTTCGCCCAGTCGAGAAAGGCAGCCGAAAAGTTTAAAAGCACAAGTTTTAGGGGTCAGAACGCCTTTCTCGACTCGCGAGTCGAGAAAGGCAGCTCAAAGCGAAAAACGTTTTAGAGTCGAAGGCCTTTCTCGACTCGCGAGTCGAAAGGCAACAAAAGCAAAACGCAAGTTTTAGGGGTCGAGAAAGGCCTTTTCGACTTCATGAGTCGAGAAAGGCAGCCAAAGCAAAAACGCAGGTTTTAGGGGGAAGACCTTTTCGACTTCATGAAGTCGAGAAAGGCACTCAAAAGCTTAAAAAACAGATTTGAGGGTCTTTTCGACTCAGCGAGTCGAAAGGCGGCTTCAAGTGAGTGAAAAATGCAGGTTCAAAAAGGCCCTCCAAAATAAAAAAACGCAAGTCTAAGGCTCCTCAAGATGAAAAACACAGGTCTAAGGCCATTTAGAGTGAAAAACACAACAGGTCCAAGGAGATAAAAATGAAACATCATATCATAATACTATACCTTTGTTCAAATGTGATCAAACATACAACAAATGTGGCGAACCTACTTGCCTACAAACATAGTTTTCTACCTCCAATATCATAGAGTGCAAATCATTATTAATTGCACCATATCCTATGTATTTTCTAAGTGCACACCATACCTATGCATTTTCTATGTATACATAGACCAAAGATAGACCCCAGGCGCCTTTTCCCCTTTTTAGTAGGTCAATGTTTTCTAATAAATACAATATCCTATCCTATATATTTTCTAATAAATACAATATGTATTTTCTAAATGCCAAAACACCATAGTTCTAAAACATAGAAAATACAGTTCTAAAACACCATAGTTTATTATTTTTTCTCATCTTAGTTTATTGTTTTATCACATAATAGTTTATTGTTTTATCTTATATATTTTTTCCAATGGACACTATATGCTATGTATTTTCTAGGTATACGTATAAAAAACAAATGGACCCTCTCCTGTTTACCCTTTTTAATATATTAATGTTTACCCCGCCTTTTTTTTTATATTAATGTTTACCCTTTTTAATATATTAATGTTTACCCCGCCTTTTTTTCCCGCCTATACTTGAAATTTAAAATTTGGTACATACCTTTGGGTCTGTTCGTGGCTACGGAGAACGCCCAAAATCCTGGCTATGGCATCAAGCTCTAATCCTACTTCCTGGCTCTAATCCTGCTTCCAGAGTGCTGCAAATCTGCTGAATCTAGCTACGTCTCTCTTGCGATGGCATGGCAGAGAAGCAAGGGCGATTTTGAGGCATAACCATACCTCCCTTGTTAAGATTGAAAAAAACAGAACAAAGGATGCATGGATCATGCTGTAGATGTGAGATATGAAAAGCTTATGCTGGTTCTTAAGGCTCTGGAGATACCGAAATGCTGGAGCTTAAGGTTCTGGAGATGCCGAAGATGCTTCTGTGCGCCTTAACCTAGGGTAAGCTTGTTTCGTGCCCCTTCATGGCCGGCTCTGTATCAGAATAAAAATGCGCTTTCTTTAATATGAGTCTTTTGCATAAACAGGGATGAAGCTTTATTAAGGCTTACATGTGTTTCGAAACTGAAAGACTAAGATCTAAGGGCATGAAACTGGAACTGGCTTCAGCGGCATTTTCATCCTCACTTCTGGAGCTGGTTGAAGAAGAACCTCGAATGTAAGCCTAAATGCGAAATCTTGAATCTGTTACTCACATTAAAATGGCGAGATTATGCCCCGTTCTTGAATCCCTAAGGCGGCCGCCATAGCTGTATAAACGAGGCATAAACGGTAGCCATAGCCCCGTTCTTGAATCCCTAAGCGGCCGCCATAGCTGTTCTTGAAGTCTTGTCTGTGGTAAATCATCACTATAGGTCGCCATAGTTACTTCTATCGGATCTACTGTCGCTTCCCAAGATAATGGTTGCTGCTTCCCAGAAAAAGGCAACAGTTGCTCGTGGTGGAGGTGTCGTGCAGGCACAGATGCAGATCTTAGATGTCTGAGCATAAATACTGCTTGTCGATCTTTCTGCCATAGCCATGGACAACAAACACAAATCATCAATAGGAAGCACGGATGCCATAGCCATAGGGTCGATGCCATAGCTTCTTTCTGCCATAGCCATGGAATCATCAATAGGAAGCATGGACAAATCATCAAACGGTCTGGCAGGTTCGCTCCAATATAATCTTTATCAAAAAGTCTGATGCCGAGGTCTGATGCCGTCTCGCCTGATGCCGAGGTCGTGACCCTTCCCCTTCTATATAACCTTTTGTTTTTCTATATAACCTTTTTGTTTTGGATGTTTTTGCTTTGAAAAGTTGCGCATGTTTTCACTGTGTTGTCATTTTGTTTTGTAGCTGGTTGTGGTGCAGAAAGTGTTGTATGGACCCACGAATGGGGCCCTCTCTGAGTGGGCTTTCTGAACCAAGCCCATTCTCGCCTCGCGAGGCGAGTAAAAACATTTCATTGTAATTATATTTAATATAATAATAATAATTTAAATTGTTTATACTTATATTTATTAATGCATATATATATAGCTATTTATTTATTAATAATTATATATTTATTTAATATTATTATTATTTTGGAGGGGGTGGGGAGTGACCCTTGCCCCCCTTTGCCCCTGCCTCTCCGCCCCTTTGCTCCTCTCTACCCTCTCCCCCCATCCCCCCTCCTCTTCCCCTCCTCTTTTGCCTCTCCCACCTCTCCCTCTCCCTGCCCCTTCCCCCCCCCTCCCCTTAGTATCCCCTCTCGTCCTCCTGCCCTTTTTTCTCCTCCCCTCCCTCCCCTTTGCCCCTGCCCCTTCTTCCAACAGCCCTTCCTCTCTTCAATTTGTGGCTCCTCCCTCCTTCTCCTCCTACCCTTCTCATTATCAAGATGTGCCCCCTCTCCCTCCCCCTCAGTCTGAATTCTCTTTATATGAGTCCCATTTTCAGTCTGAGTCCCAAAATTCGAGATTTGTCCCACTTTAATTAAATGCGACTTCTTGAATATGGACTTCCAAAGCAGTGCTATATGGAACAGCTTCTAATAGGCCTTCATTACTGCCACATTAACCAAGTCTTACATCTGGATATTGAAATTGCAATGTGTATATTAACATTCTAATGTTGGAAACTGCTTAATCTCTAGAAACTTCTAATTTTTTGGAGATGTGTTTAGTTTTATGGGTTTCATGTTTTTCCAGGATCCATCCATTGATTGCCAACTATAGAAATTTGAAGCTTCCTGGTTTTGGACTTGCAAGATGTTTCCAAGGCGATCAGAATGTTGTTTTCACTACGTTGTGGTACAGGTGATCATAAGTTTTCCCTATTACGTTGTGGTACAGGTGATCATAAGTTTTCCACAGACCTTCAAAATTGTTTTTGGGTTCGATGATGCTGTTGACATGTGGTCTATAGCATGCATTGTTGCCGAGCTTCCTCATGGCAAGCCTATCTTAACTGGAAAAGACGAGGTAGGTTATGTAACTTATATTGCTTTGTAATCTATTGACCATCTTTCAGTTAAGTCTCTGTTATTTTACACGATCACTTCGAAGCCGAACATATTACCAGGATATATACTTTTTGCGGATCAGCTGAAGAGAGTAATTGACCTAGAGTGTCAAAGCCACCCCATTAATTCATGGTTCAGAGGGCATGAATTTGCCTTTTCAAAGTGGCAAACAGATGGAAGTTTTCATTTGGCACACAAAGATGGACACCATTAGATGAATATGTAAACTGGAAATCCAAGGAGGAAAATCAAGGTGAATTACGGCTTTCTGCAGACTTTGCACTGCTCTCCATGCACAATTGATATGACAAGATACATGCTTCAAGATGCTATTGCCAATCAGACATGAAAAAGCAGGGTAAACCTTATTTCAAGCTATAATGTAAAGGCAGCATGGCCAGAGTTTTGAATCATTTTTTGCAGTAACTTTCTTGATTTTAGCCATAGCATCTCTGACTGGAAATGAAATACACATTCGATGTATGCCAACACAGAAATAGACGTTTCATATTTCTTTTATATCCAACTTCTTGGTTATTTTCCACTGATTTGGAATATGTATCGCGGAGCTAAGAGGAAAATAGTTAGAGGCCACATATAACCTTATTTGCATCAATTTTGTCTTTGATTTCATCTTCTTGGATCTAAACAGGGCATAAGAACTTCATAAAATTTTGATCCTGTTGCGACCAGCCTTTGCGACATACAAACATCCTTTTTCCCATTAAATCAAACTTGAGTTTGATACAAAATATGCCGATGGGCCCCGATAATGTGAGATATCCGGATGATAATAAGATCGTGCGATTGGTCCCGGATCAAGCATCTAGAGCTGGTTTTGAATCCAAGGACAATTTTTTATTTGGGCACTTCACGATGAAGATCAAATTGGTTTCTGGAGAATTTGCTGAGATAGTGACTTCCCACTATGTATGGCCTATTTAATTCTTTTTCTGGGCTAATTTGAAATTTTATTTTATGATTTTAAGCACATCTAATGTATTTCTTCGCGCATAATTCAACAAATATGTTCAGAAATAGACAACCATGATGAGCCGTTAACTCAGCCCATGGGGTTTATTCTAGGCTTTGAAATGCAGACGATTGGGCAACCAGAAATGGCCTTGAGAAGATCAAGTGGAGTTTTGCTCCCTTTAATGCTTCCTACAGACATTGATGCATGCAAATGCACCAGTGACCGTATAGGTGTTTGCAGCAATTCGACATGAGATTGGTGGAGACTTATCAGGTGACAAGTTCAACAATATTTAACAGACTTAAATGGGTTAGGAGCAATCACTTGATTTATGATTATTGCAAAGATGCCTCCCGATTTGCTTCTACAAACATGCCCCCTAAGCGCACAAAAGCTTTGAAACAATCTAAATTCTTTGCTTCTTGGATTTCAAGAGGCTAATTTTCTTTTGTAAATAATACTGTATACAGGTTCATAATGTTAAAGCATTATTTAATCACATATAATAAAAGCACACATTGTTGCAACAAGTGTGCCATATGCTAGCACTTCCCAATTTATACTTATAATAATCATGTGGAAAATTTATAACTAACCTCCAAATCTACTCAAAAAAAAAAAGCTTAAATCATGATAAAAACACATAAAGTCCAGGAATAAATAAACATAATTGTGAGCACGTGATTATGAAATCAAGCAACTAGGGAACAAAAACTGTCGCAAGAAATCAATAAGCAAAATATGATCCCAATAAACTACAAGTAAAAACCATAATATTAACAACACAAATTGGCAATTCCTTACCACCCCTTACAAAAGCAGGTGGTACTCTAGAAATTCAGAGAAACTGATAAGCACACATGGTACGATCAATGTATTAATTCCAATAATATTACAATGATGCTAAAAGAAGAAAACTTCTTCCTTTATCTGGTACTCTAGAAATTCGGAGAAACTGATAAGCATACATGGTACGATCAATGTATTAATTCCAATAATATTACAATGATGCTAAAAGAAGAAAACTTCTTTCTTTATTTGTCTATCATGATGATTGGCACAATGAAGACTATGGGTAGAGAAGCAAATCCATGTTTTCCAAAATGATTGGCACAATGAGAACTATAGATAGAGAAGTAAATCCATGGTTTCCAAAGTGAATTCGTTGGATTATCATTTACAGGTTACCAACTTCTGCCCAGCAACGCTGGGCACCATTACTAGTATGTAATAGAATTCTTCTTTGTACAGGGTGAGCTACGTGAAATGGAGGTCTGCATTGGTGTATTGCAGCATACTCTTTTACAGGTGGGTAATTGTTGAGGTATTGCTTTATAATTGTGAATGACTATTTTGCAGGTTGCAGGTTGCAGGCTACTTGTTTAGGAATATAGAACATGTTTTGAAGAAGAAGCAACATGCCACATTATACTTGTTGGCATTGTAAAGATTGTTACATGTAACTATGATTACAATTAAATAAAGGAGTTTTTGTTTTACAGATGCTCTGATTTATTCATAACCTGTAGTCTACATTCATGTTAAACTCAGGCACATTACTAAATAGATAATGAAGACGAAGTGCAAATCGATACAAAATTCAGAATTGCAAACAAAATGCAAATTAGAACAAAATGCAAACAGACCCCTCGCAAAAGATGAAAAAGTAGACGATTTTTTTGACGAAAATTATGACGAATTTTTTGACGAAAATTATGACGATTTTTTTGACGAAAAGTGTGACGACTTTTATGACGATTTTTCTGACGAAAATTTGGACGATTTTTCTGACGATTTTGTTGACGAAAATTGTGACGATTTTCCTGACGAAAATTTTGACGATTTTTCTGACACTCAATCGTCAGATAATATTCGTCAGATAAATCGTCAGCCAGTAGGATCTGGACAGTTGTCAGTTTTGTGAAGACCATCTGACGATTTTTCTGACAAAAAACCTTCATTCTCTTGTAGTGCTTGGAGGGTTAGGAGCTCATTTGGGGAGGTATGCTTTGCAGCTTCTGCCTTTTGCTGATGACATTGTATTAATTTCAAAGAACCCAGCTGGGCTGCAGCGTCATCTAGATGTATTATGTGGTTTTTATGAAGAAAAAAGCATGAGGGTAAATCCCGATAAATCAAAGATAATGGTGATAGGGGGCCGGGATTCCACAGAATTTTATGTAGGTGGTGCTCCACTTGAACAGGTCACTAATTATAAGTATTTGGGAATTGAAGTGTCAAATAACTATAGGTGGACATTGGCAGCCCAGAAACATGCATCAGGTGGTCTCAGAGCATTTTATAGTATGATGAATCAGTGTAAAATCAATAATTTTGAACATTGGCGACTGAAGAAACTCTTTTTTGGGATACAAGTTAAGACAGTGGTTCTTTATGGAAGCCCAGTTTGGGGGTCAGGCTTGTCTTTAAAGGGGTGGAGCAATCTAGAAAAGATCCAAAAACGATTCTTGATAGGTGAATTGGGAGTCAAGGTGCAAACTCCTTACTGCATGATGTTGGCTGAAACAGGTCTGCTACCTCTTGAGGTAGAGGCATTGTGCAGAACTATCTCCTTTGTTAACAGAGTTCTAGATATGGACACTGACCGGTTACCTTACCAAGCCCTTATGCATAGCACAAAAGGTTGGTATGCCGATGTCAAGCGATGGGCAAGGAAATGGCTTGGTGATGACAATTGGCCCTTGTCTCAGAAATTTGAAGAAATACACGATTATGTGGCTGCACGGGCGATTCGCAGACTTTGGCAAGTAGACGAAGATAAGGATGTGAAAAAGAAGTTTTACTTGACTAATCTAAACGATCGCCAGAGTATAAAGAGCAGCCTTATCTACTCTCATGTATCGGCCAGGAAGAAACGCATGCTTATTTCAATAAATGAGATTATCGTCTCATAATTTGCTAATTGAGACTGGTAGGTGGGATGACCGCCCATGAGGAGCGGTTTTGTCCAAGTTGTCTAGAACCAGCTATTGAAGATGAAGAAGACGCACTCTTGAAATGCACAGCATACGAACATGTAAGGGCTCGTTATGGTATTGTAGCCTTAACACTTGGTGAACTTTTTCTTATGCCTGCACATACTTTGTATTCATATTTTAGAGATCTTTTGAAAGAAAGAGAAGATATAATTGAGCTTTTCACTCTTATGAGAGATTTTGACATTGAAGGCGCTCTGAATTAAGTGCCAAAGTACTACTTTGTAATCTTTTTTTGCCATAGAGGCCTGGGAGCCTAAATGGCTTGATTAATAAAATAAATAAATAAATAAAATATATTGTGGAAAGTTTTCTATCTCAGTCCATTATAAATAAGATGGGGGCTACATGCAGCAAAGTCCTAGGCGCGTCATAGAAATACCGATTAAAAAAATATTTTTTCCTATTCACTTAAAATATAGTAGGATATGCGGCCGATCAAAAAAGAAGCATATAAGAATTTATCCCTTTCATTTTTATATAGGTAGGAACCAAAACTTTGGTAGTAATAATATTTTGGTTCGTTTTCCGAACCAATAAATTATTAGTAGGATAAGTCCCGTCCAAATACATAGATGCCTGTTCATCTTAGCCCTTTCAGACCTGACAAGCCCCTGCCATAGCCTACCTAAACCTTGCTTGACGTGCCATAGCCCAAGTCATGGCCACAGAAGCAGCTCAGTGTCTGGACTCACCCCTAGCAGGTGAGCTTCCACGGACCACAGCACCCCACCCCGGGCAAACCCCAGCACAGCCTACTGACCTCACGCAGGCCGAGACTGCCTGGGAAAACCAGGAAGGGCCACCAAGGAAGCGGCCCCGTGCAGACGCAATGGGCAAGGGAGAGACATCCTCCATGAAGAAGGAGGCCGGGGCCAAGACCCACACAACCAGGCCGGCTCGACAGACGGGAATTGGCTGCGCAGGCCCCACAGGGGCCCCTCCATTGGCAAAACGTTGGGTCGGCATCCAAGCTGGGGTTGAGGCCAACAGTGCCCGCATTGTGGGCCTGGAGACGGAGGTGGAGTCTGCAACATCCCAGGTGTTGCGCAGACAGTTAATGATAGCAAAACAACAGATCACTGAGTTGGAGACCCAAGCATGCCAGGTGGATGACAGCATCGGCTTGGTGCACTTTGAGAGACAGCAAGACCGGCAGGTGCTCGCAGACATGCAGGCTCGCGTGGATACCCTGGACGCTACGAGACAGGACAGGGACCGGGCAGAGCGCGAGACACTTGCAATCACGTCTCAGCTCCGCATCGAGGTCGATTAGGCCAATGCCATGGCACGGCGAGCACATGCCACACTCCAGTTGGAAGTTGAGGAGGCTACCGCTGCAAGACAGAGGTTGCAGGCCGACTTGGAAGTTAACCGAGGCAAAGCGAAGCCTTTCGGGGAGAAGGATTTGGCACGGACGGGGAAATGCAAGAGCTTCAATCATCGTTGCCCAAAGAAGGTAAAGGGGCCTCCATCGTAGGCGCGATGAACAATGGCATCACCGCGCGGAGATGGCAAAGCGGGGACCAAGCCTTGCAAGAGTGAGCTCTAGACTTCGTGAGAACGTAAGCCGCAAAGACATGACACACTAGTACCGCGAGCCCAACAACTTTGCAAGGCGTCAATCGCGGTCACCGATCAACTGAGCGGCCGACGGTAGCGGCCCCTGCCGCACCATCATCGCGCATGCCGCCACCGGGCGAGTGGGCGGTGCCCTCGACGGACGCCGAACTCCCGTGGCGCGAAGCTGACGAGCCCAACCCAGTAGTTCGCGGCCTGCGCCTAAGAGCCGGAGAGAATCTCACCGAAGATACACACAGATTCTTGAAGATATGGCGTTTCTCGGTCGAGGACTGTTGAGTTACGCGGATTCACCGTGGGGTTCCAAATGCCCTGGTAGTCATTGGTGTTCACGGTTGCGGATGCACAAGTTCGAGAGGCCATACTGCGACAGGGCAAGTTACTGAAGGGAACATCTCTGTATGTGAGCCGGGATCTTACTCCAGTGCAACAGGAGGCCGGTGACGGGGAGTTCGCCTGGTCGGGGGCGCCCGCCCGTCGACCAAATGCTCTGTTGCACACTGCCAGCAAATGCTACCCCTCACGCCTCGGCTCCACGCTTCTCATGAAATCTGCCCCATAACTTCGGTCGCTCTCGCCTTTCGACCCAAATCTGCCCCTGCTTGCCTCGCCGCTTGTCTCGAAATCTGCCCCGCCTTTCGATCAGCTCCATCTTTGGTCCTTCCGTGATACACACTACACAAGCATCTCCGATCGCTCAATAGGAATTGTGCCTCCAGGTGGTGGTCTGGAACTGTCGGGGTTTCCTGTGGCAGAAGGGCGATAGCCTCAATTCAGTAGTTGTGGACATGGACCTCATCTTCCTCATGGAGACATTAGGAAACACCAGACCCGCAGCTGCCCGATCTGCCAGTACCCGGCATTTTTCGGTGTTCAATGGTTGTGCCGAGGGAGGCGTAGGGCGCGGTGGGGTTACTGCTACTACCGGGTAGCCTTGGAACATTTGGTTTCCCTCCAGAAGACCGACAGACATAACCGCTACTTGTGGGTCCGGGTGCACCACCCTGGCGGCGATCCTCTCTTCCTAGTTCCATTGTTCACATTAGCGCCGCAACGTGCATCCTCTCCGCCTTCGCTCTTCATTTGGAATCCAAGTCGTTAATAGTGTCTGTGTTTTTGTGGGGCGAGCATAGAGTTAAGCAACAACGGCGAGGCGATGTGCGGACAAGCAAACATACGTTACATGCCATGTTTTTACTACCCAAATTTTCATTCTGAAGTTTTCCTACTTTTCAGCTCTTCCCATTCATCGTATTGCTCTCTGCCATTCATTCTTACAATTCAACGACCGATCGATCTGACGGTGGAAGGATATCTATCCATAGGCTCGTGGGTGAGAATGCTATCCTTAACGAAGGGTGACTATGGAGTTACATCGCCGGCGCGACATTCATACGCAATGAATAGGTAGAACTATAGGGTTCAAAATAAATGCTATGGATAGTGTATTGCAAAAAAAAAAAAGGGAAGGGAGGGGGGAAAGGGATTTGAAGAGGAGGATATTTGCAAATTTGCACCCTCAATAATACATGGATCACACCATGCGAAAATGCATATGCACTTTGTAAATGTGTAGTGAGATTTCGCGTCATGTAATCCTTGGTTCTTTTTTCTTCCCTCTTCTTGATTTATATTCACTCACTGAATCAAATATTTTTCTTTGGGCTATATTTATCAGATGTCGGGGATTTGAGACTAGGGAAAAGCATTACTAGCATCGTTGTTGTCTAACATATGGACATAAGAGACATGCTTTTCCAAGATATACATTCAGGGCAATGGGCATCTAGTTTTATGTTGTAAAGTTGTGGGAGCCGAGCTTGAAAGTCGTCCCATGATCTCTTTTAAGCGAATTGTGCAAGCCTTATGAGAATGGTGTCCTTGCAATGAAGAAATGTTTGATAAGACGTGCATCCAGGGTTGTTGAAAAAATGAGTTACAAAATATTTGCTCTATTAGAGGTGTTTACTAATGCCCGCGACACAAAAGCTCCAAAGACATATTGTATAAAATGTCGCTTTCATGAGCCTTTGGATCGATTAACTCAAAGTGTCACATATGGAAACATTGTTAGGTTTGATAAAATAACATAAAATCTTATTTAATAAAGCTTTGGTTGTTGGTAAAGTGTTGGCTTATTGATTAAGTGTTTGTATTTTGCTTTGGGACCCTCTTTGAAAAAGTTTAGTTCATAAAACATAATATAACTTGGAATGATACATATTTTATATGCAAATGGGAGACTATTGATGAGGACTTGGTGTTATTATCTATTGACAACAAACAAGAAAGTGGATCACACCATCTTTAATTTAGTATATTCCAACCTTTTAGCTTATACAAAATTAAGCTTGGTGTGATCTTTTTGGAAAAATATGACTTCCTATAGTAAAATTACTTTGATTATCTTTTAATAAAAGAAATATATATGTGTCTTATTTGAAGTTAAGTGTGGATATGTGGCGTGCTCATTTATTGATAAAGTGTTTGCTTTTTGAAAAAAGGCTAATAACTTTATATGTACTACTAGAGTTGGTAAAGTATTTTAGATGCAAATAGGATGCTTGATGTGATCCTTCTTAAAAAAAAAAGATATGCTCTTTAAAAGGACTAATAACTTTATGCACTTGGGGTGGTAAAGCATTAAATGAGAAGGGGTACTTGTGTTTAATTTTAATTTGACAACAAATAAGAAAGTGGATCACACGATTTAATTTAGTGTGTTCCATTTTTTGTTTGCATATGTACTATTCGCTTGTGTGATCCTTCTTGAAAAATAATATGCTCTTTGAAAAGGGATAATGACTTATGTACTTAAGAGTGGTAAAGCATTTTAGATACAAATAGGAATGAGTACTTGTGTTTAATTTTAATTTGACAACAAATAAGAAAGTGGATCACACCATGCAATTTAGTGTGTCCTTTTTTTTTGCATATGTATTATTAAGCTTGGTGTGATCCATCTTGAAAAAAATAGCTTTCAAGTAAAAAGGAAAGAAATAAATATCTTATTTAAAGTGTAAAGTGTTAGTATATAAAGTGTTGGTTTATTAAAATGCTATTTGTTTACGCTAAGTTGTAAGTTCAATATTTGTGTTTCTATTTACTTTTTTACGCAAGGATCACACCAGGCGAATTTCTTATATGGAATTACTTCTGCGCATGAAGATTTTGCATCATATGATCCTCTTTAAACAAGGATGGCTTTGACCTTCAATGTTCATAAATTTTATGAATGTTTGCATATAAGAATGTCACATATCATATTTTCTTAAAAAATGGTCATCAAATGGATAACTAGTCAAAGAGTTCTTCTACTACTTAAAGAGTTTCAAGACTCATTTTTGCTATAATTTAAATAGCTATAGATTTTTAAAGGAATCTATTGTTAAAAGTAGTCAAAGACTTCTTGTATTAGCAGTATCTAAACACAAACACCATGACCTTTGTACTTCAAGAATGTATAAACCCTTCACATTGCAAAGTATAATGTCATTTATTAGCATCTTCACGGACATTTCCCTTCCTTATCGGGCGGCTCATCTCAAGGCAGTATTCGATTACGAATGCCTTCATCCTCTCTCAATCTCTCACAATATCCTAGGAGGCCGAGAGTTACCGTCACCACAAAATCGGAACAAACTTGAAGCGTCTGAAATAGCGGTTTCTTGCCACTCAACGGATCAATGGATATAAAGCATCATCATCCCAGATGTCAACACTTTTTGAGCACGCAAGACACAACACGCCGAGGTCTAAGTTCTTATTTTTAGACCTCCTTTTTTGCGATTGAAGGCTGGAGCATATTAAGTGAGTCAGTTGGATCCTTATCCACACATCATTTGGAGCTTCCATCTTTGCGTAGATCGCACGGGGCTTGAAATGAAGGTGTACAATTTGTATGCTGACACAATTCGCTTCGTGTGAGCCGAGCGTCCGTACTAACCTCGTTTTTGAAATTTGCAAGCGTGCATATAGAAATCGAAAAGTCCATTCTCCTACAATCCATGCTTTTATACATTAAGCAAATTCAAATTTTGAATTGTCCATGCTAGGGGCAGACAACTGCTTTGGAAGACCTCCCCCGCCCGAGATCGAGTCGGTAGGAACCTTTCGGCGTAGCGGATGGTTTGATCTTTGAATGTAAGGAGCGCAAATCGCGCCGTCTCGTCGTGGATCGGGGACACGCTGAGCTCGGGCCACCAGCCATTACAGCGCCTTCCTCAAGAAAACAAAGGCAAAGGTACCTGGCAAGGCACCAAAGAGAAATGTTAGGCCTACTAGACACCCATCCGAGAATTTTCTGGCGCGGGGTACTCCAAAGGCCAGCACAATCTACGTGGCACATCACGGCGGAGCAATGGGAGGAGTACCTGCAGCAGCTTTATGATCCCAAGGGAACACGGATAGATGTGCCCCCCGCAGCAATGGCCCTGCTGGTGATCCGCGAGGAAGAAGATGTCGAAGAGGGGCTGCGGTGCGGCTAATGGGAAGGCAGCCCATGGTGCGATCCCTGTTTGCATTGTTCAGCAGTATTTGCAAGAGGGTTTTCGGTCATGGACCCAAAGGCGGGGTTGTTTAGATCTACAAAGGCGAGAGGGCCCATTAATCGCCCGATAATTCCCGAACCATCGAGGTTGACTCGGTGTTTGCCAAATTTGTTGGCGGGCATTCTAACGACAAGTAACCCGGTTGGGCGAGGCGTGAAATGGGGCACTTACCCGGCGGGGCTTCCGACCCGGACATTCGACCATTGATCATATCTTCACACTTTCGGGACCACAGTGAGGACACTTGAACCGTCGGGGAGGACCGCATCTTCTTTGTTTTGTGGACTTTGCAAAAGCTTTTGACCGCGGTACCTGCAGGGGAAAAGTTGTAGGCGAGATTGCACCATCGGGGCTCCTTGTGGATCTGCGAGCGGTGTCTGGTATGGGAGAGCCGCGCGGGCCGCATGCAAGAAAAGGGCCGATCATTTGCCGGCCCGGCATTGGAGTTAGGTAAGGTTGTCCTCTCACCCACACTCTTTGGACTTTACATTGACCGGTTGGAGTCCGCTTCTTGTCAATGGGGGGCCGGTATCTGACTCTTGCACCCAGGTCATCCGGCGGCTCATCTATGCGGATGATGTGGACCCTTTGGCCCATACACGGAGGGCATGCGAGGCACACCTAGATGCCACTGGACACATTACGCCCGGGCGATGGACATGCGTGTCAACTTTGGCCAAGACTAAGGTGGTCCTCATATCCTCCCTCCGTCATCCGGCACCTCGGCTCACTTACCCAGGCGGATGGTAGAGGTCACACCCGATTACAAGTACACGTGGGTGGAATTTTTGTCCTCAATGTATTGGGATGCATCCATTAGCCTTGGTGACCGCTTGAGGTTGGGCGTTGTATGCAATGCAAAACAATAGTCACAGGCGGCTGTATGGTGGGGCCATGATCACATTTGTTCGAACCAATGGTGGAGCCACTTCTTACGTATGGGGTCGAGGTGTGGGGCCCGATGGTGTCTTTGGCGACTTGGAACGACTTGGAGCAGGTCCAGAAGGCATTTTTGATGTGGGCACTTGGGGTCAAGCCCTCAGTTCCATATTAGATCTTATTGCAGGAGACAGGATTCATGCCTTTGCAGCATGCGCCCCTCGATAGACACATTGTTTACTTCCACAAGGTGGCCAGCATGGGCGGCGGCTCTCCTTGCTTCTGGCGGCGGCGATGAGCCCAAGAAGCGACTTCGGGGCTTGTTGGAAGGACAAGAGAGCCCGGTGGTTGGCGCACGGAATGTAGAGGCACATAGGTGCGCCCGGTGCACAGGCAGGCGCCTTGATGGGATAGGCTGAGGGGGTACTTGGACTCTTGTTTCCTTGGGAAGCTCTGGGACCACAATGCTCATGAACAGGTAAAGATGGCACACCATAAATAGCACATAAACCCCACCCTGGTTCGAGGCCCACAGCTTTACCTGTGTTCTCGGTTGCCCATGAAGAAGCCACCGGGATCATTCGTCCCATTGAGCGAGGGGCCCACCATCTTCGGCTTGAGGCGGTCCGATTGGATTGGAGAAGCTGCGCCGGGGCGGGCTTTGTCGGTGTTGCCGTGGGGGTTGTTGAGGATGAAAGCCATGCCTTCCAAAGTACATCCGGCCTATAGTCGGATCGGGCTCTTCACGCCCTCTTGGTGCGACACGGTGCGCCCACGAAGCTACTCGATGCAGCCGTCGGTTTGATCCCTTGGCTCCTACCTCCATGAGGTTTTGGGTGTGGACTCACCTCTATCCCCCAGCCTATCTCGAGGTGCCGGAAATTCATGTGTATATGTATATTTATATTTTTGCCCAAGAAGCTTGTTGTCGCGGCGACGGGTTTTCCCTCGTAGGCGCGTTTTTAATTCGGGTAGCAACGGACTTGCTGCACCCCTGTAATTTGGGTCCCATAGGCCGATTGGCCTCCGCGGACGATAAAAGAACCTTCCTTCCTTCCTTCCTTCCTAAGGCTTGAAGGAAATTTTCCTAATCATTTCATACTTTACCATACACTAGGATGGAGGGTGCTAGATGTGATTATTTTAGTATGATAAGAGAGATTTTCTTATCTCAATTTATTATAAATAAATTGGAGTCCATGATATTGAGAAGAAGAGAACATATAATTGTGCTCGATATGATTATTATATTGTAGTAAAGAATTTTTCTTATCTTGTTCCATTATATCTAAGATGTGATCCATGATATTGAGAAGAAATTGGCGTGTTCTCGTGCTCCATATGATTATTATATTGTTTGGGGAGGTCATTTGGGGAGGTATGCTTTGCAGCTTCTGCCTTTTGCTGATGACATTGTATTAATTTCAAAGAACCCAGCTGGGCTGCAGCGTCATCTAGATGTATTATGTGGTTTTTGTGAAGAAAAAAGCATGAGGGTAAATCCCAATAAATCAAAGATAATGGTGATAGGGGGCCGGGATTCCACAGAATTTTATGTAGGTGGTGCTCCACTTGAACAGGTCACTAATTATAAGTATTTGGGAATTGAAGTGTCAAATAACTATAGGTGGACATTGGCAGCCCAGAAACATGCATCAGGTGGTCTCAGAGCATTTTACAGTATGATGAATCAGTGTAAAATCAATAATTTTGAACATTGGCTACTGAAGAAACTCTTTTTTGGGATACAAGTTAAGACAATGGTTCTTTATGGAAGCCCAGTTTGGGGGCCAGGCTTGTCTTTAAAGGGGTGGAGCAATCTAGAAAAGATCCAAAAACGATTCTTGATAGGTGAATTGGGAGTCAAGGTGCAAACTCCTTATTGCATGATGTTGGCTGAAACAGGGCGCTACCTCTTGAGGTAGAGGCATTGTGCAGAACTATCTCCTTTGTTAACAGAGTTCTAGATATGGACACTGACCGGTTACCTTACCAAGCCCTTATGCATAGCACAAAAGGTTGGTATGCCGATGTCAAGCGATGGGCAAGGAAATGGCTTGGTGATGACAATTGGCCCTTGTCTTAAATTTGAAGAAATACATTATATGTGTACGCGACGGGCGATTCGCAGACTTTGGCAAGTAGGCGAAGATAAGGATGTGAAAAGAAGTTTTACTTGACTAATCTAAACGATCGACAGAGTATAAAGAGCAGCCTTATCTACTCTCATGTATCGCCAGGAAGAAACGCATGCTTATTTCGCAAATGAGATTATCGTCTCATAATTTCTAATTGAGACTGGTAGGTGGGATGACCGCCCATGAGGAGCGGTTTTGTCCAAGTTGTCTAGAACCAGCTATTGAAGATGAAGAAGACGACTCTTGAAATGCACAAAAGATCTGAGCGAGTAAGGGCTCGTTATGGTATTGTAGCCTTAACACTTGGTGAACTTTTTCTTATGCCCTGCACATACTTTGTATTCATATTTTAGAGATCTTTTGAAAGAAAAAGAAGATATAATTGAGCTTTTCACTCTTATGAGAGATTTTGACATTGAAGGCGCTCTCGAATTAAGTGCCAAAGTACTACTTTGTAATCCTTTTTGCCATAGAGGCCTGGGGGCCTAAATGGCTTGATTAATAAAATAAATAAATAAATAAAATATATTGTGGAAAGTTTTCTATCTCAGTCCATTATAAATAAGATGGGGGCTACATGCAGCAAAGTCCTAGGCGCGTCATAGAAATACCGATTAAAAAAATATTTTTTCCTATTCACTTAAAATATAGTAGGATATGCGGCCGATCAAAAAAGAAGCATATAAGAATTTATCCCTTTCATTTTTATATAGGTAGGAACCAAAACTTTGGTAGTAATAATATTTTGGTTCGTTTTCCGAACCAATAAATTATTAGTAGGATAAGTCCCGTCCAAATACATAGATGCCTATTCATCTTAGCCCTTTCAGACCTGACAAGCCCCTGCCATAGCCTACCTAAACCTTGCTTGACGTGCCATAGCCCAAGTCATGGCCACAGAAGCAGCTCAGTGTCTGGACTCACCCCTAGCAGGTGAGCTTCCACGGACCACAGCACCCCACCCCGGGCAAACCCGGCAAAGACCCTCACCCGACCTCCACGCAGTCGAGACCGCCAGGGAAAACCAGGAAGGGCCACCAAGGAAGCGCCCCGTCGCGGGCGCGAATGGGCAAGGGAGAGACATCCTCCATGAAGAAGGAGGCGGGGCCAAGACCCACACAACAGGCCGGCCCGACAGACGGGAATTGGCTGCGCAGGCCCCACAGGGGCCCCTCCATTGGCAAAACGTTGGGTCGGCATCCAAGCTGGGGTTGAGGCCAACAGTGCCCGCATTGTGGGCCTGGAGACGGAGGTGGAGTACGCAACATCCCGTGTGTTTGCAAGGCAGTTAATGATAGCAAAACAACGATCCATCGGTTGGAGACCCAAGCATGCCAGGTGGATGACAAAGATCGGCTTGGTGCACTTTGAGAGACAAAGAAGATCGTAGGTGCTCGCATTACGCGTGCTCGCGCGGATACCCTGACGCTTACGAGGCAGCGGGGACCAAGGCGAGCCGAGACATTTGCAATCACGCCTCAGCTCCGCGATCGAGGTCGATTAGGCTAATGCCATGGCACGGGCGAGCACATGCCACACCCGGTTTGAAGTTGAGGAGGCTACCGCTGAAGACGGAGGCTGCGTGTAATTTGGAAGTTAACCAAAGACCGAAGCCGAGAAGGATTTGGCACTGACCGGAAATGCAAGAGCTTCAATCTGCCGTTGCCCCGGCCAAGGCAAGGGCCTCCATGCAGGCGCATGAACAATGGCGCCACTGCACGCGGAGATGGCAAGACAGACCAAGCCTTGCAAGAGCCGAAGCTCTAGACTTCGAGAACGGGGCCGGCAAAGACACGACACACTAGTACCGCGAGCCCAACAACCTCGCAAGGCGTCAACGCGGTCCAATCGGCCCCGAACGCGACTGACCCACGCCAGCCACATACACTACGCGCACCATCATGCCGCCACTGTGCCGAGTGGGGGTGCCCTTATCGTAGCTCCGGTGGCGCGGGCAGCCGAACGCCCGGGCCAACCCGGTAGAAGTGGCGGCTTAGGAAGATTTGGGAGAATCCTCACCCAGAAGATACACACACACAGATCCTTGGGCGTATGACGTTTCTGGTCGGGACCTGTTCCCGAGGTCTGCATTGACCAGCCCGTGGGGGTCCAGCGCCCGTGCCCTGGTAGTCGTGGTGTTCACGGTGGGATGCGCAAGTTCAGAGGCCATCTTGCGGCGGAGACAGGGATTCAAGGGAACATCTGCGGCGTAATGAGCGGGATCTTACTCCCAAAGGTAACAGAGGTTCGCAGCGGAGTTCGCGAGTGGTCGGGGGCCTGCCGCCGTCGACCCGCTGTTGCACGCATTCGCCAGTCTACCCCTCATTCGCCTCCGCTCTCGCCTCGCCCCCAATCTGCCCCTACAACTCGGTCTGCTCTCGCTCAGCCAAATGCTTTGCCCTGCTTGCCGGGCTTACCTTGTCCAAATCTGCCAAGCCTTCGATGCCCTCGTTTGCTAGTCCTTAGTGATACACACTACACAAGCATCTCCGATCGCTCAATAGGAATTGTGCCTCCAGGTGGTGGTCTGGAACTGTCGGGGTTTCCTGTGGCAGAAGGGCGATAGCCTCAATTCAGTAGTTGTGGACATGGACCTCATCTTCCTCATGGAGACATGGGAACACCAGTGCCCTGTTGCCCCGTCTGCTGAGGTACCGGCATTTTTCGATGTTCAATGGTTGTCTGCGAGGAGGCGTAGGGCGATTGGGGTTACTGCTACTACCGGGTAGCCTTGGAACATTTGGTTTCCCTCCAGAAGACCGACAGACATAACCGCTACTTGTGGGTCCGGGTGCACCACCCTGGCGGCGATCCTCTCTTCCTAGCTGCTTGCTACTTTTTCCATGCAGAGAGTCCCTTCTATCACAGCCACCCGGAGGTGGACATGATGGACCGTATGTCGATCTATATGATGACATATAGCGGCAAAGACAACATTAGGGCGATTTGGGGTCTCAAAATGGCCCATATCTTGGATGCCAGAATTCCACGTAATGTTTCTCGCGACCAATGATGTTTGCGCATTTTTTTCCAAAGTCAGTATTAGTTGGCAAGTAGAAAGAGGAGCAGGCTTACTTGGCATCCACATGGCGAAATTTCATAGGACATGTGTGTGCATTCATTGCAACCACATTAATGGCCGCATTTTTTCAAAAATCGTATCGCGGACCAAAATAATGGCTACTTTTCCGCTCTTTGTGCACATGCCCACATGCACCAACCACCTTATCAAATTTTGGCACCAAGATTTCCATTGTTCACATTAAGCCGCAATAGCGTGCATCCTCTCGCCTTTCGCTCTTCATTTGGAATCCAAGTCTCCAATAGTATGCGTGTTTTGTGGGGGCGAGCATAGAGTTAAGCAACAACGGCAGGCGATGTCGCGGACAAGCAAACATCGTTACATGCCATGTTTTTACTACCCAAATTTTCATTACGAAGTTTTCCTACTTTTCGGCTCTTCCCATTCATCGTATTGCTCTCGCCATTCATTCTTACAATTCAACGACCGATCGATCGACGGTGGAAGGATATCTATCCATAGGCTCGTGGGTGAGAATGCTATCCTTAACGAAAGGGTGACTATGGAGTTACATATTGGCGCGACATTCATACATAATGAATAGGTAGAACTATAGGGTTCAAAATAAATGCTATGGATAGTGTATTGCAAAAAAAAAAAGGGAAGGGAGGGGGGGAAAGGGATTTGAAGAGGAGGATATTTGCAAATTTGCACCCTCAATAATACATGGATCACACCATGCGAAAATGCATATGCACTTTGTAAATGTGTAGTGAGATTTCGCGTCATGTAATCCTTGGTTCTTTTTTCTTCCCTCTTCTTGATTTATATTCACTCACTTTGAATCAAATATTTTTCTTTGGGCTATATTTATCGGATGTGGGGATTTGAGACTAGGGAAAAGCATTACTAGCATCGTTGTTGTCTAACATATGGACATAAGAGACATGCTTTTCCAAGATATACATTAGGGGCAATGGGCATCTAGTTTTATGTTGTAAAGTTGTGGGAGCCGAGCTTGAAAGTCGTCCCATGATCTCTTTTAGTTTAATTGTGCAAGCCTTATGAGAATGGTGTCCTTGCAATGAAGAAATGTTTGATAAGACGTGCATCCAGGGTTGTTGAAAAAATGAGTTACAAAATATTTGCTCTATTAGAGGTGTTTACTAATGCCACGACACAAAAGCTCCAAAGACATATTGTATAAAATGTCGCTTTCATGAGCCTTTGGATCAGTTAACTCAAAGTGTCACATATGGAAACATTGTTAGGTTTGATAAAATAACATAAAAATCTTATTTAATAAAGCTTTGGTTGTTGGTAAAGTGTTGGCTTATTGATTAAGTGTTTGTATTTTGCTTTGGGACCCTCTTTGAAAAAGTTTAGTTCATAAAACATAATATAACTTGGAATGATACATATTTTATATGCAAATGGGAGACTATTGATGAGGGACTTGGTGTTATTATCTATTGACAACAAACAAGAAAGTGGATCACACCATGCGAATTTAGTATATTCCAACCTTTTAGCTTATACAAAATTCGCTTGGTGTGATCTTTTTGGAAAAATATGACTTCCTATAGTAAAATTACTTTGATTATCTTTTAATAAAAGAAATATATATGTGTCTTATTTGAAGTTAAGTGTGGATATGTGACGTGCTCATTTATTGATAAAGTGTTTGCTTTTTGAAAAAGGCTAATAACTTTATGTACTACTAGAGTTGGTAAAGTATTTTAGATGCAAATAGGATGCTTGATGTGATCCTTCTTAAAAAAAGATATGCTCTTTAAAAAGGACTAATAACTTTATGCACTTGGGGTGGTAAAGCATTAAATGAGAAGGGGTACTTGTGTTTAATTTTAATTTGACAACAAATAAGAAAGTGGATCACACGATGCGAATTTAGTGTGTTCCATTTTTGTTGCATATGTACTATTCGCTTGTGTGATCCTTCTTGAAAAATAATATGCTCTTTGAAAAGGGATAATGACTTATGTACTTAAGAGTGGTAAAGCATTTTAGATACAAATAGGAATGAGTACTTGTGTTTAATTTTAATTTGACAACAAATAAGAAAGTGGATCACACCATGCGAATTTAGTGTGTCCTTTTTTTTTGCATATGTATTATTCGCTTGGTGTGATCCATCTTGAAAAAAAATAGCTTTCAAGTAAAAGGAAAGAAATAAATATCTTATTTAAAGTGTAAAGTGTTAGTATATAAAGTGTTGGTTTATTAAAATGCTATTTGTTTACGCTAAGTTGTAAGTTCAATATTTGTGTTTCTATTTACTTTTTTACGCAAGGATCACACCAGGCGAATTTCTTATATGGAATTACTTCTGCGCATGAAGATTTTGCATCATATGATCCTCTTTAAACAAGGATGGCTTTGACCTTCAATGTTCATAAATTTTATGAATGTTTGCATATAAGAATGTCACATATCATATTTTCTTAAAAAATGGTCATCAAATGGATAACTAGTCAAAGAGTTCTTCTACTACTTAAAGAGTTTCAAGACTCATTTTTGCTATAATTTAAATAGCTATAGATTTTTAAAGGAATCTATTGTTAAAAGTAGTCAAAGACTTCTTGTATTAGCAGTATCTAAACACAAACACCATGACCTTTGTACTTCAAGAATGTATAAACCCTTCACATTGCAAAGTATAATGTCATTTATTAGCATCTTCACGGACATTTCCCCTTCCTTATCGGAAGCAGCTCATCTCAAGGAACTGTATTCGATTCTGAATGCCTTCATCCTCTCTCAATCTCTCACAATATCCTAGGAGGCCAGAGTTACCGTCACCACAAAATCGGAACAAACTTGAAACGTCCTGAAATGACGGTTTCTTGCCACTCAACGGATCCAATGGATATAAACTGTCATCCGCCCAGATGTCAACACTTTTTGAGCCTGCAAGACACAACACGTCGAGGTCTAAGTTCTTATTTTTTAGACCTCCTTTTTTGCGATTGAAGACTGGAGCATATTCGTGAGTCAGTTGGATCCTTATCCACACATCATTTGGAGCTTCCATACTGCGTAGATCGCACGGCGCGAAATGAAGGTGTACAATTTGTATGCCCCAGCACAATTCGCTTCGTGTGAGCCGAACGTCCGTACTAACCTCGTTTTTGAAATTTGCAACGTGCATATAGAAATCGAAAAGTCCATTCTCCTACAATCCATGCTTTTATACATTAAGCAAATTCAAATTTTGAATTGTCCATGCTAGGGGCAGACAACTGCTTTGGAAGACCTCCCCCATGCCAGAGATCAGAGGCCGGAACCTTTCCGCGTAACAGATGGTTTGATGCTGAATGTAAGGAACGCAAATGCGCACTTCGTCTCGTCGTGGATCAGGACACGCGAGCTCAGGCCACCAGCCATTACCGCGCCTTCCTCAAGAAAACAAAGGCAAGGTACCTGGCAAGGCACCAAAGAGAAATGTTAGGCCTACTAGACACCCATCCGAATTTTTACGCGCAGGTACTCCAAAGGCCAAGACAATCGGGCACACATCACGGCGGAGCAATGGGAGGAGTACCTGCAACAGCTTTATGATCCCCCGGGAACACGGATAGATGTGCCCCCGCAACATGGCCCACCACTGGTGATCACAGAAGAAGATGTCGAAGAGGGGCTGCAGCGCCTGGCTAATGGGAAGGCAGCCCATGGTGCCCGTCCTTGCTGCATTGTTCAACAGGGCGCTGCAAGAGGGTTTTCCCCGGTCATGGACCACAGGCAGGGTTGTTCCGATCTACAAGGCAGAGGACCCCATAATCCGCCCACCACCACCGAACCATCGAGGTCAGCTCAGTGTTTGCCAAGCTGTTGGCGGGCATTCTCGAACAGCAAGTAACCAGCTGGGCAGAGGCAGCGGAAATTAGGGCACTTACCCAGGCAGGCTTCCGACCCCGACATTCGACCATTGATCATATCTTCACACTCAGGACCCTGGTCGAGGACAACAGGAACCGTCGGGAGGACCTGTACTGCTGTTTTGTGGACTTTGCAAAAGCTTTTGACACGGTACCTCAGGAAAAGTTGTAGGCGAGATTGCACTATCTGGGGCTCCTTGTGGATCTGGCGTAACGCGAGTATGCATGGTAGGGAGAGAGCCGCACGGGCCGCATGCAACCGAAAGGGCGGTCATTTGCCGGCGGCATTGGAGTTAGGTAAGGTTGTCCTCTCACCCACACTCTTTGGACTTTACATTGACCCGGTTGGAAGTCCGGGCTTGTCGCCAATGGGGGAGCGGTATACGGCTCTTGCACCAGGTCATCCGGCAGCTCATCTATGCGGATGATGTGGACCTCTTGGCCCATACACCAGAGGGCATGCAGGCACACCTAGATGCCCTGGACACATTCCGCCAGCGATGGACATGCGTGTCAACCTGGCCAAGACTAAGGTGGTCCTCATATCCTCCTCACGTCATCCAAAGACCTCCCGGCCACTTACGTGGGCGGATGGTAGAGGTCACACCCGCCATTACAAGTACTGTGGGTGGAATTTTTGTCCTCAATGTATTGGGATGCATCCATTCGCCCGGGTGACCGCAGAGGTTGGAAGGCGTTATGCATAATGCAAAACAATAGTCACAGGGCAGAACTGTATGACTGGGGCCAACAGTCACATTTGTTCCAGGCACTGGTGGAGCCACTTCTTCTGTATGGGGTCGAGGTGTGGGGCCCAGTGGTGTCTTTGGCGACTTGGAACGACTTGGAGCAGGTCCAGAAGGCATTTTTGATGTGGGCACTTGGGGTCAAGCCCTCAGGTCCATATTAGATCTTATTGCGAGAGGCGAGATTCATGCCTTGCAAAAAGATGCCCCTCGATAGACACATTGTTTACTTCCACAAGGTGGCCAGCATGGGCGACAGCTCCCGCACTTGGCTTACGCTGTGGCGATGAGCCCGCAACGACTCAGGGCTTGTTGGAAGGACAAGAGAGCCCAGTGGTTGGCGCTCTGGAATGTAGAGGCACATAGGTGCGTCCAGGTGCACACAGACGCCGGCTGGGATAGGCTGAGGGGGTACTTGGACTCTTGTTTCCTGGGGAAGCTCTGGGACCACAATGCTCATGAACAGGTAAAGATGGCACACCATAAATAGCACATAAACCCCACCCTGGTTCGAGGCCCACAGCTTTACCTGTGTTCTCAGTTGCCCATGAAGAAGCACAAGATCATTGCGTCCATTCGAACAGGGGCCCACCATCTTCGGCTTGAGACGGGTCGGTGGATTGGAGAACTGCGCCAGGACAGGCTTTGTCAGTGTTGCCCGCTGGGGGTTGTTGAGGATGAAAGCCATGCCTTCCAAAGCTGTCCAGCCTATAGTCAGATCCGGGCTCGCTACGCCCTCTTGGTGCGACCTGGTCTGCCACTGCACGAGCTACTCAGTACGCCGTCAGTTTGATCCCTTGGCTCCTACCTCCATGAGGTTTTGGGTCTGTGGACTCACCTCTATCCCCCCGCGCCTATCTGAGGTGCCGGAAATTCATGTGTATATGTATATTTATACAGCTGCCAGCAGGCTTGTTGCTGCGACGGGTTTTCCCTCGTAAGGGCGTTTTTTAATTCGGGTAGCAACGGACTTGCTGCACCCCTGTAATTTGGGTCCCATAGGCCGATTGGCCTCCGCGGACGATAAAAGAACCTTCCTTCCTTCCTTCCTTCCTAAGGCTTGAAGGAAATTTTCCTAATCATTTCATACTTTACCATACACTAGGATGGAGGGTGCTAGATGTGATTATTTTAGTATGATAAGAGAGATTTTCTTATCTCAATTTATTATAAATAAATTGGAGTCCATGATATTGAGAAGAAGAGAACATATAATTGTGCTCGATATGATTATTATATTGTAGTAAAGAATTTTTCTTATCTTGTTCCATTATATCTAAGATGTGATCCATGATATTGAGAAGACATTGGCGTGTTCTCGTGCTCCATATGATTATTATATTGTTTGGGGAGGTCATTTGGGGAGGTATGCTTTGCAGCTTCTGCCTTTTGCTGATGACATTGTATTAATTTCAAAGAACCCAGCTGGGCTGCAGCGTCATCTAGATGTATTATGTGGTTTTTGTGAAGAAAAAAGCATGAGGGTAAATCCCAATAAATCAAAGATAATGGTGATAGGGGGCCGGGATTCCACAGAATTTTATGTAGGTGGTGCTCCACTTGAACAGGTCACTAATTATAAGTATTTGGGAATTGAAGTGTCAAATAACTATAGGTGGACATTGGCAGCCCAGAAACATGCATCAGGTGGTCTCAGAGCATTTTACAAAGATGATGAATCGATTGTCTAAAATCAATAATTTTGAACATTGGCTACTGAAGAAACTCTTTTTTGGGATACAAGTTAAGACAATGGTTCTTTATGGAAGCCCAGTTTGGGGGCCAGGCTTGTCTTTAAAGGGGTGGAGCAATCTAGAAAAGATCCAAAAACGATTCTTGATAGGTGAATTGGGAGTCAAGGTGCAAACTCCTTACTGCATGATGTTGGCTGAAACAGGTCTGCTACCTCTTGAGGTAGAGGCATTGTGCAGAACTATCTCCTTTGTTAACAGAGTTCTAGATATGGACACTGACCGGTTACCTTACCAAGCCCTTATGCATAGCACAAAAGGTTGGTATGCCGATGTCAAGCGATGGGCAAGGAAATGGCTTGGTGATGACAATTGGCCCTTGTCTCAGAAATTTGAAGAAATACACGATTATGTGGCTGCACGGGCGATTCGCAGACTTTGGCAAGTAGACGAAGATAAGGATGTGAAAAAGAAGTTTTACTTGACTAATCTAAACGATCTGACAGAGTATAAAGAGCAGCCTTATCTACTCTCATGTATCAGCAGGAAGAAACGCATGCTTATTTCGCAAATGAGATTATCGTCTCATAATTTGCGAATTGAGACTGGTAGGTGGGATGACACGCCCCATGAGGAGCGGTTTTGTCCAAGTTGTCTAGAACCAGCTATTGAAGATGAAGAAGACGCACTCTTGAAATGCACAGCATACGAACAGGTAAGGGCTCGTTATGGTATTGTAGCCTTAACACTTGGTGAACTTTTTCTTATGCCTGCACATACTTTGTATTCATATTTTAGAGATCTTTTGAAAGAAAGAGAAGATATAATTGAGCTTTTCACTCTTATGAGAGATTTTGACATTGAAGGCGCTCTGAATTAAGTGCCAAAGTACTACTTTGTAATCCTTTTTTGCCATAGAGGCCTGGGGGCCTAAATGGCTTGATTAATAAAATAAATAAATAAATAAAATATATTGTGGAAAGTTTTCTATCTCAGTCCATTATAAATAAGATGGGGGCTACATGCAGCAAAGTCCTAGGCGCGTCATAGAAATACCGATTAAAAAAATATTTTTTCCTATTCACTTAAAATATAGTAGGATATGCGGCCGATCAAAAAAGAAGCATATAAGAATTTATCCCTTTCATTTTTATATAGGTAGGAACCAAAACTTTGGTAGTAATAATATTCTGGTTCGTTTTCCGAACCAATAAATTATTAGTAGGATAAGTCCCGTCCAAATACATAGATGCCTGTTCATCTTAGCCCTTTCAGACCTGACAAGCCCCTGCCATAGCCTACCTAAACCTTGCTTGACGTGCCATAGCCCAAGTCATGGCCACAGAAGCAGCTCAAGTGTCCGGACTCACCCCTAGCAGGTGAGCTTCCACGGACCACAGCACCCCACCCCGGGCAAACCCCAAAGACCCCCACCGACCTCACGCTTGGCCGAGACCGCCTGGGAAAACCAGGAAGGGCCACCAAGGAAGCGGCCCCGTGCAGACGCAATGGGCAAGGGAGAGACATCCTCCATGAAGAAGGAGGCCGGGGCCAAGACCCACACAACCAGGCCGGCTCGACAGACGGGAATTGGCTGCGCAGGCCCCACAGGGGCCCCTCCATTGGCAAAATGTTGGGTCGGCATCCGCCGGGTTGAGGCCAACAGTGCCCGCATTGTGGGCCTGGAGACGGAGGTGGAGTCTGCAACATCCCAGGTGTTGCGCAGACAGTTAATGATAGCAAAACAACAGATCACTGAGTTGGAGACCCAAGCATGCCAGGTGGATGACAGCATCGGCTTGGTGCACTTTGAGAGACAGCAAGACCGGCAGGTGCTCGCAGACATGCAGGCTCGCGTGGATACCCTGGACGCTACGAGACAGGACAGGGACCGGGCAGAGCGCGAGACACTTGCAATCACGTCTCAGCTCTGCATCGAGGTCGATTAGGCCAATGCCATGGCACGGCGAGCACATGCCACACTCCAGTTGGAAGTTGAGGAGGCTACCGCTGCAAGACAGAGGTTGCAGGCCGACTTGGAAGTTAACCAGGCAGCACTGAGCGCTCTTCGGGAGAAGGATTTGGCACGGGACCGGGAAATGCAAGAGCTTCAATCTGTCGTTGCCCAGCAAGGCAAGGGCCTCCATGCAGAGGCGCATGAACAATGGCGTCACTGCACGCGGGAGATGGCAAGACAGGACCAAGCCTTGCAAGAGCTGAGCTCTAGACTTCAGAGAACAGAAGCCGCAGCACATGACACACTAGTACCGCGAGCCCAACAACCTGCAAGACGTCAATCGCGGTCACCTGATCAACCTGAACGCTGACAGCCGCAGCCCCGCCCTGCCGCACCATCATCACGCATGCCGCCACCAGGCCAGAGTGGGCCAGTGCCCTCATCGGACGCTGAGCTCCGTGAGCGCAGGCGACGGAGCCACAACCTGGTAGTTCGTGGCCTGCCGGAAGAGCTGGGAGAGAATCTCACCCAGAAGATACACACACACAGATCCTTGGGCGTATGACGTTTCCTGGTCCAGGACCTGTTCAGGTTACGTGACCAGCCCGGCGTGGGGTCCAGCGCCCAGGCCACAGCTGAGTCGTGGTGTTCACGGTTGCGGATGCACAAGTTCGAGAGGCCATACTGCGACAGGGCAAGTTACTGAAGGGAACATCTCTGTATGTGAGCCGGGATCTTACTCCAGTGCAACAGGAGGCCCGCAGGCGGGAGTTCGCCAGGGTCAGGGACGCCCGCCGTCGACCAAATGCTACAGCTGCACCTGCTCAGCCAAATGCTACCCCTCCTGCCTCCGCTCCTGCTTCTCCGCAATCTGCCCCTACAACTCGGTCTGCTCTCGCTCAGCCAAATGCTGCCCCTGCTGCCTCCGCTTCTGCTTGTCTGAAATCTGCCCCCGCAACTCAGTCTGCTCCCGCTGCTGGTCCTTCCGTGATACACACTACACAAGCATCTCCGATCGCTCAATAGGAATTGTGCCTCCAGGTGGTGGTCTGGAACTGTCGGGGTTTCCTGTGGCAGAAGGGCGATAGCCTCAATTCAGTAGTTGTGGACATGGACCTCATCTTCCTCATGGAGACATGGGAACACCCAGGCCACAGGCTGCCCGATCTGCCAGGGTACCAGCATTTTTCAGTGTTCAATGGTTGTACAGGGAGACGTAGGCACGGTGGGGTTGCCTGCTACTACCGGGTAGCCTTGGAACATTTGGTTTCCCTCCAGAAGACCGACAGACATAACCGCTACTTGTGGGTCCGGGTGCACCACCCTGGCGGCGATCCTCTCTTCCTAGCTGCTTGCTACTTTTTCCATGCAGAGAGTCCCTTCTATCACAGCCACCCGGAGGTGGACATGATGGACCGTATGTCGATCTATATGATGACATATAGCAGCACAACATTAGGGCGGATTTGGGGTCTCAAAATGGCCCATATCTTGGATGCCAGAATTCCACGTAATGTTTCTCGCGACCAATGATGTTTGCGCATTTTTTTCCAAAGTCAGTATTAGTTGGCAAGTAGAAAGAGGAGCAGGCTTACTTGGCATCCACATGGCGAAATTTCATAGGACATGTGTGTGCATTCATTGCAACCACATTAATGGCCCGCATTTTTCAAAAATCGTATCGCGGACCAAAATAATGGCTACTTTTCCCGGCTACTGTGCACATGCCCACATGCACCAACCACCTTATCAAATTTTGGCACCAAGATTTCCATTGTTCACATTAGCGTTTAGCGTGCATCCTCTCCGCCCGGCTCTTCATTTGGAATCCAAGTCTCCAATAGTGTCCGTGTTTTTGTGGGGAGCATAGAGTTAAGCAACAACGGCGTAGGCGTGCGGACAAGCAAACATATACGTTACATGCCATGTTTTACTACCCAAATTTTCATTACGAAGTTTTCCTACTTTTCACTCTTCCCATTCATCGTATTGCTCTCGCCATTCATTCTTACAATTCAACGACCGTCGATCGACGGTGGAAGGATATCTATCCATAGGCTCGTGGGTGAGAATGCTATCCTTAACGAAGGGTGACTATGGAGTTACATCGCCCGGTAGCGACATTCATACGCATAATGAATAGGTAGAACTATAGGGTTCAAAATAAATGCTATGGATAGTGTATTGCAAAAAAAAAAAAAAGGGAAGGGGAGGGGGAAAGGGATTTGAAGAGGAGGATATTTGCAAATTTGCACCCTCAATAATACATGGATCACACCATGCGAAAATGCATATGCACTTTGTAAATGTGTAGTGAGATTTCGCGTCATGTAATCCTTGGTTCTTTTTTCTTCCCTCTTCTTGATTTATATTCACTCACTGAATCAAATATTTTTCTTTGGGCTATATTTATCAGATGTCGGGGATTTGAGACTAGGGAAAAGCATTACTAGCATCGTTGTTGTCTAACATATGGACATAAGAGACATGCTTTTCCAAGATATACATTCAGGGCAATGGGCATCTAGTTTTATGTTGTAAAGTTGTGGGAGCCGAGCTTGAAAGTCGTCCCATGATCTCTTTTTTAAGTTTAATTGTGCAAGCCTTATGAGAATGGTGTCCTTGCAATGAAGAAATGTTTGATAAGACGTGCATCCAGGGTTGTTGAAAAAATGAGTTACAAAATATTTGCTCTATTAGAGGTGTTTACTAATGCCACGACACAAAAGCTCCAAAGACATATTGTATAAAATGTCGCTTTCATGAGCCTTTGGATCAGTTAACTCAAAGTGTCACATATGGAAACATTGTTAGGTTTGATAAAATAACATAAAAATCTTATTTAATAAAGCTTTGGTTGTTGGTAAAGTGTTGGCTTATTGATTAAGTGTTTGTATTTTGCTTTGGGACCCTCTTTGAAAAAGTTTAGTTCATAAAACATAATATAACTTGGAATGATACATATTTTATATGCAAATGGCAGACTATTGATGAGGGACTTGGTGTTATTATCTATTGACAACAAACAAGAAAGTGGATCACACCATGCAATTTAGTATATTCCAACCTTTTTAGCTTATACAAAATTTGGCTTGGTGTGATCTTTTTTTGGAAAAATATGACTTCCTATAGTAAAATTATTTTGATTATCTTTTAATAAAAGAAATATATATGTGTCTTATTTGAAGTTAAGTGTGGATATGTGACGTGCTCATTTATTGATAAAGTGTTTGCTTTTTGAAAAAAGGCTAATAACTTTATGTACTACTAGAGTTGGTAAAGTATTTTAGATGCAAATAGGATGCTTGATGTGATCCTTCTTAAAAAAAAGATATGCTCTTCAAAAGGACTAATAACTTTATGCACTTGGGGTGGTAAAGCATTAAATGAGAAGGGGTACTTGTGTTTAATTTTAATTTGACAACAAATAAGAAAGTGGATCACACGATCTTAATTTAGTGTGTTCCATTTTTGTTGCATATGTACTATTAAACTTGTGTGATCCTTCTTGAAAAATAATATGCTCTTTGAAAAGGGATAATGACTTATGTACTTAAGAGTGGTAAAGCATTTTAGATACAAATAGGAATGAGTACTTGTGTTTAATTTTAATTTGACAACAAATAAGAAAGTGGATCACACCATGCTAATTTAGTGTGTCCTTTTTTTTTTGCATATGTATTATTAAGCTTGGTGTGATCCATCTTGAAAAAAATAGCTTTCAAGTAAAAGGAAAGAAATAAATATCTTATTTAAAGTGTAAAGTGTTAGTATATAAAGTGTTGGTTTATTAAAATGCTATTTGTTTACGCTAAGTTGTAAGTTCAATATTTGTGTTTCTATTTACTTTTTTACATAAGGATCACACCGGTAATTTCTTATATGGAATTACTTACAGCATGAAGATTTTGCATCATATGATCCTCTTTAAACAAGGATGGCTTTGACCTTCAATGTTCATAAATTTTATGAATGTTTGCATATAAGAATGTCACATATCATATTTTCTTAAAAATGGTCATCAAATGGATAACTAGTCAAAGAGTTCTTCTACTACTTAAAGAGTTTCAAGACTCATTTTTGCTATAATTTAAATAGCTATAGATTTTTAAAGGAATCTATTGTTAAAAGTAGTCAAAGACTTCTTGTATTAGCAGTATCTAAACACAAACACCATGACCTTTGTACTTCAAGAATGTATAAACCCTTCACATTGCAAAGTATAATGTCATTTATTAGCATCTTCACGGACATTTCCCCTTCCTTATCGGAGGCGGCTCATCTCAAGGGCGTATTCGATTACGAATGCCTTCATCCTCTCTCAATCTCTCACAATATCCTAGGAGGCCAGAGTTACCGTCACCACAAAATCGGAACAAACTTGAAACGTCCTGAAATGACGGTTTCTTGCCACTCAACGGATCCAATGGATATAAACTGTCATCCGCCCAGATGTCAACACTTTTTGAGCCTGCAAGACACAACACGTCGAGGTCTAAGTTCTTATTTTTTAGACCTCCTTTTTTGCGATTGAAGACTGGAGCATATTCGTGAGTCAGTTGGATCCTTATCCACACATCATTTGGAGCTTCCATACTGCGTAGATCGCACGGCGCGAAATGAAGGTGTACAATTTGTATGCCCCAGCACAATTCGCTTCGTGTGAGCCGAACGTCCGTACTAACCTCGTTTTTGAAATTTGCAACGTGCATATAGAAATCGAAAAGTTCATTCTCCTACAATCCATGCTTTTATACATTAAGCAAATTCAAATTTCGAATTGTCCATGCTAGGGGCAGACAACTGCTTTGGAAGACCTCCCCCACGCTAGAGATCAGAGGCCGGAACCTTCCCGCGTAACAGATGGTTTGATGCTGAATGTAAGGAACGCAAATGCGCACTTCGTCTCGTCGTGGATCAGGACACGCGAGCTCAGGCCACCAGCCATTACCGCGCCTTCCTCAAGAAAACAAAGGCAAGGTACCTGGCAAGGCACCAAAGAGAAATGTTAGGCCTACTAGACACCCATCCGAGAATTTTCTGGCGCAGGGTACTCCAAAGGCCAGCACAATCTACGTGGCACATCACGGCGGAGCAATGGGAGGAGTACCTGCAACAGCTTTATGATCCCCCGGGAACACGGATAGATGTGCCCCCGCAACATGGCCCACCACTGGTGATCACAGAAGAAGATGTCGAAGAGGGCTGCAACTTTGCGGCTAATGGGGAAGGCGACCCATGGTGCCCATGGTGCCCTTCTTTGCATTGTTCAACAGGGCGCTGCAAGAGGGTTTTCCCCGGTCATGGACCACAGGCAGGGTTGTTCCGATCTACAAGGCAGAGGACCCACACTGTCCAGCCAATTACCGAACCATCGAGGTCAGCTCAGTGTTTGCCAAGCTGTTGGCGGGCATTCTCGAACAGCAAGTAACGGTAGGTGAGGCGCGGAAATTAGGGCACTTACCCGTGCAAAAGCCCGACCCGGAGCATTCGACCATTGATCATATCTTCACACTCAGGGCCCTGGTCGAGGACAACAGGAACCGTCGGGAGGACCTGTACTGCTGTTTTGTGGACTTTGCAAAAGCTTTTGACACGGTACCTCAGGAAAAGTTGTAGGCGAGATTGCACCATCTGGGGCTCCTTGTGGATCTGCAGAACGCAGTGTACAGACTGTAGGAGAGCTGCACAGGCCGCATGCAACCGAAAGGACAGTCATTTGCCAGCAGCATTGGAGTTAGGTAAGGTTGTCCTCTCTCACCCACACTCTTTGGACTTTACATTGACCCGGTTGGAAGTCCGGGCTTGTCCGCCAATGGGGGGGGGGGTCAGATCTGACTCTTGCACCAGGTCATCCGGCAGCTCATCTATGCGGATGATGTGGACCTCTTGGCCCATACACCAGAGGGCATGCAGGCACACCTAGATGCCCTGGACACATTCTGCCAGGCGATGGACATGCGTGTCAACCTGGCCAAGACTAAGGTGGTCCTCATATCCTCCTCACGTCATCCAGCACCTCCGGCGCTCACTTACCAGGGGCAGATGGTAGAGGTCACACCCAGTTACAAGTACCTGTGGGTGGAATTTTTGTCCTCAATGTATTGGGATGCATCCATTCGCCTTCGGGTGACCGCAGGTTGGAAGGCGTTGTACGCAATGCAAAACAATAGTCACAGGGCAGAACTGTATGACTGGGGCCAACAGTCACATTTGTTCCAGGCACTGGTGGAGCCACTTCTTCTGTATGGGGTCGAGGTGTGGGGCCCAGTGGTGTCTTTGGCGACTTGGAACGACTTGGAGCAGGTCCAGAAGGCATTTTTGATGTGGGCACTTGGGGTCAAGCCCTCAGTTCCATATTAGATCTTATTGCAGGAGACAGGATTCATGCCTTTGCAGCATGCGGCCCTCGATAGACACATTGTTTACTTCCACAAGGTGGCCAGCATGGGCGACAGCTCCCGCACTTGGCTTACGCTGTGGCGATGAGCCCGCAACGACTCAGGGCTTGTTGGAAGGACAAGAGAGCCCAGTGGTTGGCGCTCTGGAATGTAGAGGCACATAGGTGCGTCCAGGTGCACACAGACGCCGGCTGGGATAGGCTGAGGGGGTACTTGGACTCTTGTTTCCTGGGGAAGCTCTGGGACCACAATGCTCATGAACAGGTAAAGATGGCACACCATAAATAGCACATAAACCCCACCCTGGTTCGAGGCCCACAGCTTTACCTGTGTTCTCAGTTGCCCATGAAGAAGCACAGGATCATTGCGTCCATTCGAACAGGGGCCCACCATCTTCGGCTTGAGACGGGTCGGTGGATTGGAGAAGCTAGCGCCGGGGCGGGCTTTGTCGTGTTGTTTTGGGGGTTGTTGAGGATGAAAGCCATGCCTTCCAAAGCTGTCCAGCCTATAGTCAGATCCGGGCTCGCTACGCCCTCTTGGTGCGACACTGGTACGCACATTGCGACGAAGCTACTCAAGACTGGGCCGTCCGGTTTGATCCCTTGGCTCCTACCTCCATGAGGTTTTGGGTCTGCGGACTCACCTCTATCCCCCCGCGCCTATCTGAGGTGCCGAAAATTCATGTGTATATGTATATTTATACAGCTGCCAGCAGGCTTGTTGCTGCGACGGGTTTTCCCTCGTAAGGGCGTTTTTTAATTCGGGTAGCAACGGACTTGCTGCACCCCTGTAATTTGGGTCCCATAGGCCGATTGGCCTCCGCGGACGATAAAAGAACCTTCCTTCCTTCCTTCCTTCCTAAGGCTTGAAGGAAATTTTCCTAATCATTTCATACTTTACCATACACTAGGATGGAGGGTGCTAGATGTGATTATTTTAGTATGATAAGAGAGATTTTCTTATCTCAATTTATTATAAATAAATTGGAGTCCATGATATTGAGAAGAAGAGAACATATAATTGTGCTCGATATGATTATTATATTGTAGTAAAGAATTTTTCTTATCTTGTTCCATTATATCTAAGATGTGATCCATGATATTGAGAAGAAATTGGCGTGTTCTCGTGCTCCATATGATTATTATATTGTGGTAAAAGAAATTTGTGTATTTCAGTGTATTAGAATTAAGATGGGTCCATGATATTGAGAAGGTAACTTATGATAGTTTTATTGATGTAAGCCATTTTATTCGTCATGCGTCATGCAACAGCTCATACATTGCATGTCATAAGCCATTTTACCCCATACATTCGCACGTATCACACGAAGTCAATCTAGAGCAGCTCCATGAAAGAAACTTTTTTTCCAATCCATTATAACTAAGATGGGGTCCATGACATAAGGGCAATAATGTATGATCATTTTATCCGTCATGCAACAACTCGTACATTGCATGTCATAAGCCATTTTATCCATCATGCAACATCTCGTGCAGTCGCATGTATCACAAGAAAGCTCCATGAAAGAAATTTTTCATTTCAATCCATTATAACTAAGATGGGGTCCATGATATTGAGACGAAGAAACTTGTGATTGTTTTATTGAAGGATGTGAGCCATTTCATTCATCATGCAATATCTACATTAAATATATATCATATGGGCGATAACGTATGATCATGCTCAATATGATTATTATATTAATGGTAAAAGAAAGTTTCTTATCTCAATCCATTATAAATAAGATGGGGTTCTTAATACATCAACAAACAAGGGGTAGAATGGCTGATACCTTATTTGCAAATGGTGTACTGGAAGTAAATGGGACGTTGGTATCCCAAAATGGAGATTTCAAGCTCGTGCTACAAAATGATTTGAATCTAGTGCTTTATCGCACTTCAAATATGCACCCGCTTTGGGCCACTGGAACAAATGGTAAAGGGTATGCTAGTGTCTTTGTGATCATGCAAGGTGATGGCAATTTAGTAATGTACAACAACCTCAACAAACCAGTATGGGCAAGCAATACTAATGGCATACAGGATAACTATAGGCTCGTCATGCAAAATGATGGAAATCTAGTGATTTATGCGTCACGTAATGGTGCAATCTGGGCTACCAATACTAATAATTTATGAATTGAAATCTGAATGTTTCATTCATGTATGCATAAATACTTATCTCCATTCAATAAATGACTCAAGTCACTGTCACGTGTCTTAAATTGTAATTCTCAAAAAAATTAATGCTATGGTTGTATACACTTTTGATATTGCTACAATCTAGACAGTTGTTAAACTTGCAGCCAAACTTCACAAATGTCGTTAAACAGTTGTTAGACTTGTACTAGAAATTCACAAAATTGCATAAAAAGATGGATTTGGAGCAGGTTGGATTCAGAAGATAGTCGATTGAGGTTTTTATTTTTTAAAGGATGTTAAACCTCATTCGATATCTCAAGAAAGTACATGTATAACTGTAAAGGCAGGAATAAAATCTTAGCAGACAAAGATAATTCACTGAGTGGAGCAAACCGTCGATGCAAGAAATTATATGCTCAAAAATTGCTCAAAAATCAAGCATTTCTTCTCAGAAGCAAGTTGTGAACATAAGTACATGTTTAGCAATCTATCTTGTGCCTCATGAAGAACTTGGTCAGCAGTAATCGCTAAGCCCTTGAAGGTACACCACCACTGCCTTTTCCAGATCATCAATCAATCTGACGCTAAATGAAAAGCTTGCTGCTGCAACTTGTTCCAAGTGGAGGGATAGATAGCAAGAAGCACCCGTTGGCTAGTCAAGACCATATAAAAGAGAGATGGTAACCACAATCAAACTGGCCGGACTTGATCGCTGAGTAAAAAACAATGTTCGAGAGTCTGAGGTTGCCGCTTACACAATGGGCAAAGTTCTGAAATATTGAGAGCAAACTTATGGAGGCCCACATTAACCCGCAGGCATCTATGAAGGATCTGCCACCACAAGGTAGAAACTTTGTGATGAAGCAATTTGTCCCAAGTGCAAGACCATATTCGCTTCCACTGAGGAGGGGAAAGACGAAGCTGCCAACCAATCCGAAGGGGGACAATGTCAACGTCCACCAGCTTCTGATATAAAGAACGTTGTCATTTGTGTACATAAAATTACATTTAAGAACATAAATAAAGTAAAAATAAATATAACTAATTGGTCAATCACTTTGGAATAGTAATTTATACTAGACTATTGAAATCGTTTATGGGAAGAAAAAAGGTTCTTAATCTATTCAATTGAATTTGAATTTGTCTTGAACAAAAACCATAGTAGGCTTCTCGTTCACATGTGTGGTTTGGTATCATAGATCATACTCTCACGTTGCTGCCTTCATAGATGTCAACTAAATTAAACGGCAAGATATGTATTGTTGCTTTGTAGATTTTGTAAAGATCTCCCGCATACGTGTAAATATCTTGGAATCTTTGATAATAAGGACACAGATATAAGTGTTGGACAATGAAAACATGATCAAATGAAATATAATAATTGAGCATTAGAAGCAAAGAACATAGCTAAAGAGATAAAACAATCGTGATGCATAGCTTTGAAAAAATGGAAAGCTCAATCAATCTACGGTGAAAAACCTTTGGATTAGGCAAAACGTTTAAGTCTATTTCACAAACTTTTGACAAGATTTTGCATTCTACTATCTCACTCATCTCTATGGTATCATACAAATACCAAATAAAAATTTATTTCTTTGCTACACTCAAATTTGATATCTTGAAGCTTTCTAAGTAAGCTTGCCAAGATTCAAAAATCTTCTAAGTTTGGCATTCCGACATAAAGTTTTGAGCAATACTCAACCATCTACTAACAAAAATCATATGCCCTTGGTCACCATCTCTTGGAATTTTTTTGTAGGAGACAACCACTGGGCTTTGAAACTAAGGATCCGACCACTAAACTATGTACTGAGGACATGAAATTCACTAAAATTATGCCAGGCAACAAAACAACGGGCGGCTTTATCTACCTTCCATTAAGTGGTTGTAGATCTAATCAATACTAGTTATGGTGCCCGGCGTTGCCGGGCCTAGTAACAATCTGAAAGGTGGTTGTTTATTGCTAAATAAAGATTTGGAGCATGAAAATATGCATGTGAGGATTGTAGGAGGAACATTGGAGCACAAAATATGCATTCTCACCACATGTATTGCATCTACAACAAATTGGCATTTCCACTGCAACTACTGGCATTGGAGGGCTTAGCAAGAATCTTCTAGTTATCTTCCATTTGGCCTAAGTTTAGAGTGGATATTCCATTGAAAAGAAGCCATATATACATGACCAATGTTTGCAATATTGAGAGGGAATCCACTTCCTATGTTTTTTGAAGCATTAATGTTTGCAATATTGAGAGGGGAATGCGCTTCCCATAGGATTAAAGAAACATCTGGATAGGTGTAATGTGATAATGCAACATACAATGTACTTCCAAAGGCGAAGTTTCAATAAGAATGTAATGCTCATTTAAATAACAATATAAAGTTGCACGATTATTAAAAGACATGTTTACTTTGGTCATACAAAACTACAGAAGAGTTTGGCGATGATCTTTCAATGCTATAAATTGGATATGAAGACATGGATGTCGCATCTGTTTATCGCAAAGTATGTTGAATTCAAAAACATCTTGTCTAGCAATGTTGTAAGACATTGATAAATGTGGTGTAACCCAAACCCTTCAAATGCCAATGTGAAATGTTAAGTGCAATTAACTTCCATGTTGATTGCAAGAATATATGCAAGCAAAACATAACATTTGGCCTACGTTTAAAGGGGATATTTCCTTGTGCACATTAGAAATGTCAAAAAAGTCTCAATGGATTTATTGATAATATTTGGTGATCATGATGATACATATTTGCTCTATGTTCTATATAACTTGTGATGTTCAAAAGAGCCTATCTTATACAAAGCTGGCTATGTTGTTGCATTGGCATCTCGACAAAGCTTAGAGTTTGTTATATCATGCAGTGATGATGCTATGCTAGTTATTTGTGTGGACGCCTCTTATTTTGTTACAGTGGCATTTCTTGCAAATGCATAAACAGGAATTTATTTTCTGATCATTAGTTCAAGGTTACGATACTTCAAGGTCTCATTTCCATCAACAGAAAGAATACCTTCATTGAAACGATGTTTATCTCGCGTGCTAGTGCGACCTTGTTGTTAGGATCAAATTGCAATGTCTGTTCATAGGCCTTCAATGCCTTCGCCCACTAAGCATTCCGTAAGTTATTCCAAGCTACTGCCTTTTCATACTGGACAATTGCTTGCTCAACATTTTAACTACTAAAAAATGTAAATCCGAGGGCATTATAAACCTGCCAATAAAATGGACAGCGTCAGCATCGTCTATTCAGGCTGGAATTAACATATTTTCTTGTGGTACAAAGGTTGCATCTATGATCCCTGAGCGAGAATCTTATTGTGACCAAATGAAACCAGATTTTAGACCTACAACATCAAGTTAATGTGAAGCATTATATTGCAATTTGATGAGATGTTCACAACAATATACTATATAAAGATTGTTTTGCAATGTTGTATTCGTAAGTTGGGTGATGCAATACAAAATGAGGCATCACTATAAAGAATGTTTTGTAATGTTGTATTACATGAGCTGTCTAACAATGTTGCGTTGCAATGCAATAAGTTTATAGCCACAACAAACATTTCTTTTGTCCAACTCTTCTTAAATAAGGGTTGATATTAAGCCGAAACGATCACAGTTATGAACCTACAAAATTGAACTAAATGGATCTAAGCTTGGAAAACTCCATTTCCATATTTTCCAAAATAATGATAAATACATCTTTTACATCTAACTCATGGAGATACCTCTAAACACCCAACATTTCAGCTAAAACATGCTAGCCCACTGTGCAACCAACAAACACTGGATGACTTGTCGCATGCAATTTAACCTGGCGTATTCTCTTGGGATCTTGGGAGCCATATGCCATAGTTACTTTTCAATAAAAAGCGTTTATAAAGTCTTTAATAACCTTTCTCAACCTTAATCATACACGGCCAGCATAACATTGAACCTGCCTCATGTTTGACTCAAACAGCTGTAATATTTATCCCTCAGGCACAGGAACCAATTGTTGTTGACTAATGAAATTTAAATCATGTGCATATGCAAATCCTTACGTAATTGTACTTTAGACAGTCGTATTTTGGTGCTATAACTTCCACGTTATGCCCCAATTCCTGCACTGCTCGTGAAAGGCTTGTGACCACATCCTGAAGTCCTCCAACCTGTTAAAACTTAATAAATTGAGTCTTTAAGCCGAAAACAAAATTTATTCTTATATTGAAGACAAATCAAATGGAAAGTAATTGGCATGCAAAAAGAAATGCACATCTCCATCCACTGATTCAACCAGAAATGTTTCATAAAGAACATTACTCTTAGTAACATCCTTTCCATATAACAAAATAAGGAAAATGGAACTAACGGAGGGTACCTAATATGTGCAGAGTGAAAGCAATCTGTGACTCAAGAAAGTAAGGGATCAAATACCTTAGCAATGGGTGCCATCTCAACTGCAATATGAACAATAGTTACAATGCCCAGCATTGCACACACAAATACAATAATTTCACTAATAAACCAAGCCAAGCAGTGGTAGCGATAAATGAAAAGGTTTTTCCAATGCTGCTTTTCCTTCAGGCAACCCAAAAAGAGCCTCTTATGCATGTCAGAGATCTCAATGGTGTTTTGCTGCATACTCGGGTGTTAACATGGTGCTTTCAAATGCATGAGATGGCTGCGGAACTACAAATAGATATGAAACTTGACCTTGATTGTTTGTTTGTTCATAAACATCAGATTCAACGCCACAACAAATGGCGTCGTCATGAAATGTCTTACCCTCTGAAAAAGAGGCAGAATCTGCATGCTAAAGAAGGTAATTTTATTTGGCCTTCCCCAATGCTCATTCATGCTGCCTTGAAATTCAATGTTTATCGCTTGGATAATGAACCTACATGAATTAAGAGCTTTTTCAAATGTTATACTCCAAAATCTAGACAGTAAGCTCACAAAATTTTGAATTTGACATACCTAATGTACAACTCCCTTGCCAAGCTCATAGATTTTACATATACTCAGAAGCTCTCTCCAGCCAACAGGATTAGGCTGCAGAGTAAGTTGGAGCAATTTGTGAGCCTCATTGAAGCATCCTGCTCGTGCCAAAAGGTCAATTCATGCAGATATTTGGATCTGGAGATCTGGAAACACCATTTACACATAGATTGGAAATAGCGATAACCTTCACGCACTAACTCCAAGTTACCTACGTTAGTATATGTTCAGAAAGTGCAAACCTATTACTTCTTTGTTTCTGGAAGCAGAAAACAGACCTGCAGGGCTCGTTTGCCATAAACTCTTCGTTCCTCATAGACTCCCAAGGAGCTCTGCATAGGATTGCAGCCTCTATCTTTGAAGTCCCATCTTTTTTGCAATATCTCACCTTGATTGTGAAAAGAAGTCAGGCTTGAAGAACTTAAATGGCTGCCACTGCCAGGGTCTCACCTTAAATATTGTCGCAGTATATCAACATTAGGAAGTGCCTATTCCAGAGGTAGCTTGCCAGCTTTTCGCTTCTGCAATGGTTGCTTGGAGCTTATCTTATTGGCTCTGCTTCCAATATCCACATAAATGTTAGCCACTTTCAATGCTCAATTTCCTTGCCTTGATCTGAGTACTCATTTTGTCTGCTAATTGAATCATTCATAGCTCTGTGTAGTTGCAAAAATGGAGGCTCGGTAATGAGAATCTCCCTCCCATTCTGTAAAAGCACGAAATCTGAAATCTTTGTAGCAACACACGCACAAAACCCAGCTCAGAATGTTTGGACAATATATTTATTGTCTGGAATATTCCATGTATCAGAAGGACTTAACGAATGACAAAAAAACCTCTAGCACTCCTAAGTAAATCAATTGTGCACCATATCTGTCAGATGAATGTTTGCAATAATTAAGAGGGAAATGTGCTTTTTACATCTTGTGCATAAGCCATACCAATGTGTTTCTTACATCTTGTGGCTAAGCCATACCATATCTGCAGATGTGCAAAGTCCAAAAGCACCAAGTCCAGAGCACAAATCACTTACACCATCATTTCTCCCTGTTGTAGACCTCCTAGTTTCATGATGCAAAGATTGGCAGCACAAAGATCTTAAAAACTGATGCCTAACCTGGCCTTATGCACTGCCTTTGGAGCATATTGTTGCAAATGCCTGAGAATGATGTATACACCATGGGATTTGTGACGTTGACCATGTGATTTGTGACGTTAAGAGCAATGAAGCAGTCGCTGCATGCTCTATGCACTTAACTATACCAAACTGCAAGTCAAATCCCTAACAGCCACATACTAAAACTAAAACAAACTTTGTTTTATATATCTTGCATACATGACTCAACCTTTGTAAACCATGCATGCATGTGCCAAGTAAGGAACCTATTTTAAGCTGAGCGTAACACTGCAATGCACACTGGCCACACACCTCACACAACCCAAAACATGCACAGTTATAACTCAACACATGCACTATTGTATTTTAATCGAAATCTAACAATTAACAACCCCTTGTTCCCAAGCCAACAAACAGGATAAGGCTGCGGACGACTTTTATACAGGCAAGCATTGAAATGTATAAGCAAAGGATTTAAGCAACCATATGCAGGATGTAAGTAAATAGACAAAACCAACAGATGGTAAATAATTTTGCTATTGAACCATATCTTTCTGAGAAATGAGTAGCCTTTGACATAGGATGCAGTTGTGGCACATGGGCATAGGCTAGGACAATCAATTCACCTAAATAGAAGAACAGAAGGTGCTAGAGGAACCTGGGAATTGGCTTGGAAACACAAAAATAGAGGTGTTACATTCTATAAAAAAGTTTCATCAGAATGGACTTACTCAGAGATGTCCTTCTGACCAAGCTGTCCAAATTTGGGAGCTCCCCATGATGCCAATTCCCCTGTATCTACATCAACAAAAGGCCTTCAGGATATCAATCATAAGAAATACAATCAAATAGCTAATGATTATCTTTATATCTCCATAGCTGGATGAATAACCTAGCAAGAAAGACAAATGCCTCCTTCTGATAGTTCTCAGAGCAGAGAAACCCTACAGTAGAGAAACCCTACGGCCAAATCCATAATCTCAAGCCCTTAATGCAACACACTGTTTTACCTGTGAAAGCACCCAAACGCTTCGATCCTGAGGGATTTCTCGAAGACCCAATTCCGAAAGAAGAAGATAAGCTAGCTCCAGCTTCCACAGCATGCGCCATAACAGTCAGACGAACAAATGGGCAGGAAAAAATCTCAAAAAATACACACTGCGAGCATCATGTGCCGCAGATAAGCAAATCGGCCATAGCTAGGATTGAATTAGAGGCATCGAAGGCATGCATGGGTAGAGTAGAAGGGCGTGAGAAGGGGCTCTGATAGTTTGGAGCAAGAATAGAAATGCCGGAGCAAGCCAGAAGCCAGAACCTGGAAAAATTAGACCCACTGTAATCAAACTCTGCTTTGTGATGATGCATGCCGCCTCGACAGCTGCAGGAAGAGCCGCTAAAGGCTCCGCATGCATAGGCCAACCCCAAAATCTAAAAATTTTGAAATCACAGGAGAAGCCATAAACGATTTTTAGGATACCGTTAAATTTTTTCAGGCGGCCAAAACCCTCCAAATCTTATGAAATCGATTAAAAAAAAATTCCAAAAATGTTTTTGGCCATGCCGGAGAATTCCAAATTAACAAAGTAGATTGTACGTGATACATTTGAAGCACTTAAAAACCGTGGCAGTAATAAGAATGCTGTCAAACTGTACAAGTGTACATCAATGTATATATACATGTCAAGTGTGTGCCCGAGGACATAGCTGATCTCGCATGTCCATAACCTTCTGAAGATATGATCCCAGCACCCGTATGGATGCTGTGCTCAATGTCACATGTAAGGCTGGCCAGACCTGACCAACTCAGCATAACGTGTCCGAATTTGATCATATGCTGGGTAACTTTGAAGGGTATGAGATTCATCCTCAATGACTCCCATTTGGCAGCATTGACAGAGCCTGTCCTGGCGTGACTCACCAAACCATCTGCCCGTCTCAATTCGAAGATGATGTGCCCCTGTGCGAATGGAGGCAATGAGTCTGCGCCTTTTCATGGGCAAGTGGGTACGCAGGTAGCATTGCGGGCCTCGTTCCAATGTGGGATTTATGTGGCGCTGGTAGTGTGCTGTCGTGACTTGTTCAAGGGCTTTGGCATCCCAAAGCTTGCTGAGAAAGCAAGCGTCAAGATATTGCCTCAAGCTATGGCGATCTGCCTTTGTTTGCACATGTATGCACCTGTGCTCCTGCACATTCCATCTAGCCAACCATTGAGCTCTCTTTTTCCTCCAGCAGGCCTTGAGGCGCTGCGGCCCCATTGCCATGACATAAGCTAGTTTAGGGAGACGAGCATCATCCATATTGACCACCTTCTGAAAATAGACAATGTGGCGATCAAGGGCCGCCTTCTGAAGAGGCAAGAATCTTGTCTCTTGCAGTAGAATTTGATATGGGACTGTGGACTTCACCCCTAGTGCTCTTACTAAGAAGGCTTTCTGGACCTGCTCCAAGTCATTCCAAGTAGCAAGTGATACTACTGGGTCCCATACTTCCACCCCGTATAAAAGGACAGGCTCCACTAAGACCTTGAACAGGTGTGACTGATAGGCCCAATCATACAACTCCTCACTATGACTATTGTTTTGCATTGCATATAGTGCCTTCCAGCCTGCCGTCACTCGTAGCCGTATGGATGTGTCCAAGTGCATAGTAGAAGGAAACTCCACACCCAAATATTTGTATGTGGATGCAACTTCCACATTCTGGCCTCGGTAACTGAAGGAGAGGCCTTTAAAACTTTTCATGTTGTTTGGGAGATTCAAACCCTGGTCTGTGGCCTCCAAACCCCTTATCCTTAACACTAAACCAGGCATTGATTTTGTTGAAATAACTGGAAGTTCAAAAAACAGTTATGGGTGAGGTCTAATCAATTCTGGAATGTTCTTGCCCAAACCCTAAAGCTTAGAAAAGTTACTAGTAATGGTGCCCAACATTGCTGGGCATAAAGTTTGGAACATGGGTGGATGAAAACCTGTTTAGCTCAGACTTCTTTTTATAAATCTAGTATATTAGAAACCAAGCCCAACGTTGTTGGGCTATAAGAGGCCATTTCCTCTTTCCTTTGCCTTTTGTATTATCCCATTTTTTTTCTTTTTTCTTTCCCTTTTCCTAATTTTTATACACACTTTCCTTTTTCCTTTTCTCTTTTTTTTTTCACATTTTTCCACAGGTTTTCTTTTTTTCTCTTTCCTTTTTTGTTTATAACCCCCTTCCCCTCTCCTTGCTTTCCCCTTTTCCTTTTTACCTTTCCCTTTTTCTTATTCTGACAGACCTTTTCCCTTGCCTTTTTCATGCTTCCCCTGCCCTTCCCCTTTTTCCCTTTCCTTTCCCCTCTTTTTTTATCTTTTCTCTTTCCGTTCCATTTTCTCCACCTTTTTTCCGTTCCATTTTCTCCACCTTTTTCATGTGCCCCTTTTCCTCCTTTTCCCACCCTCTTCTCCTTTCCCCTGTGCCCGTTCTCTCTCCTTTTTTTCTTTTTTCCTTTCACTTTTTCCATGCCCTTTTTCTCTTCATTTTCCCTTTTCCTTACCTTTTTCCACTTCCCTTTTTCCCCATGACCTTTTTCTCTTCCCTTTTTCCTATTTCCTCGTGCCTTTTTGCTGATCATATTTTTCTTTCCTCCCTTTTTCCTTTCCCAGCATCACTAATCACGGTGGTGGGAAGTCGTGTGATAAATCTTGGCATTTAGATGCAATCTGATGATCTTAGCCGTCCAAATTAGGGCACCATATAAGACTAGGAGTGTTGCCCAGCGATGCTAGACATAAGTTGGGGGCATGTAAATGATACATTATATCAATGAGAGAATAAGTTAAAAGTACTCCATTTTTTAAGCATTTGACGCCGTTCTCTATCCTGTTTTTACCCTTTATCTTTTCCCTTTTCCTCGTTTTTCCTACACACTTCCCTTTTTCTTTTTCCCTTTTCTCGTTTTTTCTTACACACTTTCCCTTTTTGTTTTTCCATTTTTCTTCTTTTTTCACACCCGTCCCTCCCCCCCCCCTCCCCCCCCAACCGATTCCCTTCTCTTTTCCCCTTTCCTTTTTTCCCTTCCTTTTTCCTGTTGAACTTTTTCCTTTCCCCTTTCCTTTTCTCCCCACCCTTTCCCTCTTCCCCTTTTCCCTGTGCCATTTTTCCCTTTCGTTCCCCCTTTTTACCTTCCTTTGCTTTTCCCATGCTCATTTTTTCCCTACATTTTTCTTCTTTCTTTTTAACAATTTGATATCCCGATAGCACTGGAAGAATCTTTACTAGAAGATGGCAGATTTGAAGGAGTCCCCAAAAGAAAGGAAGTCGTGAAAAAAGGCCAACGGATTTTCATGAAGTAAATGGAAAACCATTGGATCAACTGCCATTGAAGATTCTGTTCTAGTTCAACATTATTAGATGGATCATGAAGGAATTTAGCTTCTAGGCACATGTATACTAAATGTGTTAACTAATATTATATGTAATAGTCTTTGCATTGCATCACTATTGTCTTAACATCTATTCTTGAATCCTCCAAGATCGAGCTTTCATGTTCGGTAGCCTGGATTGCTCCAACATTCTCATGTTCATCTGTGTTCTCTTTATTGTTCTGCTTTATAACATTGGGCATAGCTTTCTCAATGGCGTAGTTTGTTGATGAGGATGTCAACTCTTTGACTCCAGTGCAAGAGGTCATCCAATGCCAGACGTGGGCTAAAGGGTACAGGCATACGAGGTCCATCCGACCACTTATGCTGTAGGGCTAGGATTGTAAGCTGGATGAGCATTTTTCTGCTAACATAGCCTAAGTTCATCATCGCGGAATTTATGTTCAAGCCAAACCGTTAATAGGGCTAATGGCTTTTCATTGTTGACTTGCTTGAACATGGTAAATGAGATTATAATTTGACGCATCCATTGTCCTCTTTTGTGTTTTCTAAGTACCGCACAGTTTTGCTATATAAAAATTTGCCTTATTCGCTAATCTCATATTTCCCACCTGGCACTAATTGTTTTACCTAACAAAAATTAAGTTCGCACTAACGTACGTCGACATGTCTTCCACGCAAAATTTCAACCAAAAAGTTACTCTTCTACACAAAATTAAGCCTCAAGATATGAGACTATTGTTAATGATTAATGAAAATCCTTGTGTGCCTCATCCATGCCAACCATGACGTGAAATCTTGTTGCTACAATAATGATCATATATACGATATAATAATACATATGTATATGACCGTACATTTAGAAATATACACAGTCACATCTTGTTGCTACATAAACTATACTATATACTTATGTACGACAAATACATGAACTATAAGGGTTGTGAGGGGCGCTAGGACCACCACCACGAGGCCACCAATACATGAGCTTTAAGGGATGCTAGGAAACCAGCCACCAGAGCCACCAGGACCTCCTTGACCACTAGGGCCTCCTGGTCCTCTAGGACTAGGGCCATCAGGACCACCACGAGCAGGGCCACCAGGACCTCTATGGCTAGAGCCACCAGGAGGGCCTATAGGAGTACGACCATCGGGATCGCCACCGCCAGGGCCACCAGGACCGCCACCGCCACCACAACCGCCACCTCCAGGTCCTTGAGCCATGGCAATGTTGGTTACCAAGGCCATTGTTATCATCATCCCTATAAGGAACGCTCCATGCTTCTCCATATCTTCCCTTGCATAAACAATGCATCCATCTTTGCCCTTTATATACCTCAAGGTCTTCGTTAAGTCTCCCTTTGCATTTATAGATGGTAAACATTTTCTTCCCTGCACGTCCGAAAATCGTGCAGGTCGGTGGCAATGGTTTTAGGTCAAGCGCTTTTAGGCCAGGAAGTAAATCCGGTCTTGAAGTTGAAGCTTTGTCTCCTGGTAGCAGCAACGTCTGGATTCCTCGTTCCTCGGTTTTCGATCTTTTGATTTCCATCAGGCGAGTGTCTGACAGTTTTGGTGACTTTGTAAATGTGTAAATTTTTGTTGTTTTAATCGCATTGGTTTGGCATCCAAGTGTCCTGATTTTGTGTTGGTTGGTTTGAAGCGCTCATTTCTAGCATTGGTATCAGATTTTATTGCCCATCGTTTGAATTAGCACAATTATCTCTGATATACAGCTTAAAAGCAAACAGAATGCTACCTAGAGACATAAATTTTAAAAGCGGAATCTGTTAAACCCAAATGCTCTAGTGATTGGGGCCAAGTAGGAAATTGCGTCTGCTTTTCCCCTCCTTTTGAAGAACTGCTTATGATTCTGCGAAGATGCTCTCCTCTTTTTCTGTTTTTCTTTCAGGAAGGAACCTTTAAGGAAATAGTACTAGAGTCATATGACGTGCATGTTTAAAACAAAGTGTCTTCGTTAAGTCTTCTTTTTTCTTAACTTGCATTTATAGATGGTACATATTTTCCACCCTGCACATCCCAGTATTTATTTTACACAGCTCGCCTCGGTGTCTTCACACCATGGTGGTTGAATGACACACAAGAAGAAGAAAGGGCGATAGTCAAGCGGTTTAGGTCAGAAAAATTATCCGATCTTGAAGCTTCATTTCGTGCCTGCAGCGGGTTTTGGATTCTTAGAATTTCGATCTTTTGATTTACATGAGGTGCGTGTCAGACAGTTTTGGTGACTTCTTAAAAGTGTAACTTGTTGTTTGACTCGCATTTGCTTGGCGTCTTGATCTTGGTTTGAAGCTCTCATTTCTAGCATTGATATCAGATTTTATTGCCCAGCCTCTGAGTTAGTACACGTATGTCTTGATATACACCTGAGTTAGGAACCCTCAAAGAAACAGTACTAGAGCCATATGGACGTGCATGTTTTAAAAAACTGCAGTTCTTTCTTAATGTCTTTTGGCTTTTTGAAGCATCTGAATGCTCGAATCTAAACCGAATCCTGTGGGTTGAACAGTAAGTAACTTGACCGACTCAACACAAACAAAACGAATGTGTGGAAGATTAACATCGTTCGTGTGTTGTTGGCACCATAGAATTTAGCGAGAATGATCTCCAATTAAATGACTCTTCGGTATTATGCGCAATCACGTTCTTCCATTCTACATTTCTTTGGTTCTATCTGATGTTTCCTGTGATTTACAGCAGGTAAAATTGTATCTAACGTGACAAGTGATGGATGATACAAATGCTAAGATCCATCTTTAACCTTGGTAATATTGGCTGGCAAGGAGATACCTGCTATAGATGTTTAAAATACTGGTAGTCATAGCATGAACTAAAGCTAGAAAGACAAGAAAAAAGCTTTTTTGATGATCACAAAAGGACAATGAGATTGTAATGCTGTAACTCTCAGATATGAAGCTCTTGGCCTTGCTGATTTTGTATGAAATAAACAATGCTAGAATTCAGAAAGAAAGTTCCTGTAATGGGTCCAAATGCATGGATTAGGAACTACTTGCTTCTACTTTATATCCTAAGTAATGGAACTCGGAAATAATGTAAGTCTTGCAATGTGCACTCAACTCGATTTGATATCTGCAAACATTTTGAAAACACAGTATAGACATTGTAAAATACATTAGTGATCGGATTTCAGGTTGTCTCGTCTCTTCATTACTTGGTAATTTAACATGGTCCCTACAATGGCAGCATGTGATCGCAACATGTGATCACAACTGATGTTTTAGCTATTGCTATCCACTCTTTATGACCTCCCTAATTCTTCTAGCTTTATTAGTGCCTTATTTATAGACAAACATACCCTAATTTATCATTACACATCAGAAGTAAACCCCCTAAAGCTCCATTTGCAATTATGTAAGAACCAACGATAATTGGGGAAATTCATATCTAACGACAAGTGCACAAAGCAGATTTTATAATGTAAGAACCAACGATAATTGGGGAAATTCATATCTAACGACAAGTGCACAAAGCAGATTTTATATGACAATTGAAATAACTAATTGCCGAATACATTAAAAATGACAAAGGACATGTGCTTTCCTTACTTTCAGAAAGTAGTTTAGTTGGTATGGGTGATGCCCGATTGCCCAACCTTGCATTGGTAATAGCTATGGGTCCACATCGCCTTAAAGCCTGTTGGAAGGACAAGCAAGCTCAGTGGTTCTCACGTTGGAATGTACAGGCACACAGATGGGGGCAGGTACAGACAAAGAAGAAGCACAATGCATTGCGGCAGTACCTAGATGCTAGCTTCCTTGCCAAGCTCTGGGATGCAGACGCCCTGCTGCATGTTAAAATGGCACACTACAGGCAGCAAGTCAACCCCATGCTCGCAAAAGGCCCACAACAATACTTGCACACGCATTTGCCCATGAAGAAGCGCAGACGGATAGCTTCCATTCGTATGGGTGCACACCGCCTCCGCATTGAGACAGGGCAATGGACTCGGGAGGGACTTGAGGACAGGATCTGTCAATGTTGCCAACAGAACGTCATTGAGGATGAATGTCACGGCCTTCGGGCCTGCCCAGCGTTTGATCATATCCAGGCACGGGATGTTCAGTTAATTGCGCCTCACCACCCCTTGCATGAGCTGTTGAACATGCCTCTGTGGGCTTGTTGGGATCATACCTCTAGGAGGTTATAGATACACGAACTCAGTTGTGTCCTCTGGTACAGCATTGAATTGTCATATACGATTGTACAGTATAGCAGCATCCTTATTACTGCTAAGGTTTTTTCCTCAAAACCCTTCGGGGCGGGGGTTTTTTAATCATGGTAGTAATACGCTTGCTGCTCTCTCTTTGTTTGGGTCCCATAGGCCAGTTGGTCTCCGTGGACAATAAAAACATATTCTATTCTACTCTTGAACCAAACAAGTTAAACCTAAAAAAAAAAATCATTAGAAAAGGCATTTTTAGGCCATTAATGTTTGAATTGGAATGCTGGAGGCACCTTGGCATGCTGGAGCCTAGGTGGCGTGTTTGAGCCATTTTGGCATGTTGGAGCCCACGTGGCATGTTTGAGCCACCTTGACATGTTGAAGCTTAGGTGGCATGTTTGAGCCACTTTGACATTCGGAGCCTAGGTGGCATGTTGGAGCCCACATGGCATGTTTGAGCCACCTTGGCATGATAGAGCCCACGTGGCATGTTGGAGCCAACCAGGTGGCATGGTACATCCTAGGGGCACAAGCTTTGAACCATAAAAAATAACACATGAAATCAATTAAACCATAACTTAGAGAGCTCTCATTTTCAGCTTCTAAAATAAATATTATAGATTTTCTTAGAGATTTTGACTTAATAGCAGAGATGAAAAAAGGGCAAGATAGGTGAGCCCAGAGAAACATTGTTTCTTTCTAGAGAAGGGGCATTTGCTTTGATTTTGGAATCCCTTTCCACCAAGTCCCAATTGAAACAGGGTGCCAAGGTATCTGAAGTTTATAATTTTGTTGGCTTGATCTTTACAATGTAGCTTAAGGTTTGCCAATATTATCATAAATGATATGCTTTGTTAAGAAATTCTTTGAGTTCTTTGATTTTTTATGGTAGTTTTCTTTGTGTGGGCATATCTCCAGAAGTATCCAGACCTTATAACAGCTTTATTCTCAGGGCAATATCTCTGATAGTGATTTCCACCACAACGAAAACAACGTATTTCCCTGGACTTAACCATATTTCCTTTCTTTTGCTCAGATGCATTCTCAGGGGTTTCCACATCCACTTCCTTTCTCCTTTTCTGTTTTCCCTCGTTCTCGTCATCTGGGCTGGTGTATGACTGCCATGCATAACTTCTTTTTGCTTTTGGATTAATTTTCAACTCAGAAGCAGATGCATAAATTATGGCATCTCGTAAGTCCTTGGGCCTAGAGTAGCTAACCTCGCTGAAGATATCCGTACGTAATCCATTGATGTATTTTCACGTCAATTCCTGAGTCCATGTTATTCATCTGCGCAGCCAAGTGATTGAATTTCATAGTGAAACCATTCACAGTCTCCTTCTCTGTTTGCTGAATATGATCCCATTCTCTTTGGATTACTTGGTAATAATCTGGAGGCAGGTATTGCGCTTCAAACTCCTTCCTAAAATCATCCCAATTACTTATTACTGGATCGAGTCTCTTTCTTCCCTGCCACCATAACTGCGCAGTGCCTTTTAAATATATATCCATAACGCCTAACTTTTCTTCCTCCGTTGCTTCAACTCTCTTCAAAAACGACTCCCAAGTGCTCAGAAATCCGATAACCTATGCGGGCTTAGCAGGATATCCACGGAAAGAAGGCATGTCGGACTTTTCCAACCATTTGCACTTATTCTTCTTGCCAGGAAGAATTTCTTCTTCATTGGGAGGAGGCGGATTTATGGGAGCAGGTTCAGAAGGTAGCGGAGGTACAGGGGTTCTCATATTCTGCAACAATTCATTACTTACATAACCCAGTGCAATCGCCAGATGCTCTAATTTCCTGATAGCCTCTTCTTGAGATTCAGGCATGGAAATTCCCATCTGGTTTGCCGCTGTATAAGCTGAGGTAATTGCTTTCCAGTAAGTCTCTGCATCTGTTGGTCCTGAATTGGATGCCATAAATGTTTTTACCAGTGCAAAATTGTCAGGCTCTGATATCAATTGATACGAGCTACAACAATAGCTCAGACTGAACCGGCTCTAGTTCACTAAAACTAGAAACAGATTCACAACTCAAGACAATTAATGGCAGTTCTCTACCCAACTGGGCCAACCGGTGTTGAGATCTGGCAAACTAACCACAAGGCAGAAGGCAATGGCAAGACTTCAAAGCAAGGATCTGGATTATCAGCAGAAGAATTAGGCGGGCAAAACTGGTTCTAGCAGATCCGACAGTAGCAGCTAGGATGGAGACGTTCCGGATGCTGATTGGTGGTCGATGGTGTTGCCTTCTAAAGTTTCGATGCAGCCTGTTGGTGATGATCCGAAAGTTGCACAGCAGCCGTTGGAGTTGTCCCCTATGATTCGATGCTGTCCTTCTATAAATCCGATGCTGCACCTATTTTTTAAGAGGCACGATTCCCTTTTACTATTTCGGCTCTTCCTATTATAAGCCAAAATCGTCCAATCCTTAACTTTTAGATAATATCTCATAAGATATTATTGATGTCTTTGCCAATTTATATGCCTTGTCTTGCCATTATTTCGCCAATCTCACACACCCATGCTAGTCCACCAAGACCAACGTTCAAGGCCACTCCCCTGAGCTACCATAACCATATCACTATCTCGACACCTCTCAAGTAATTTCACACCTTCTTGACTTAGAATTAGCCTTTCCAGATATGTTTCCAAATGACTGGTTAACTTCCATAGCCTTATGAGTCTCCAACCATTTTATAATTTATCATATGCACATGCAAAAATCATGTACGGACTAATCATGGCAGCTCATAGCATCTCAACTAATCAAAAGCAAAACCCCACCTAAGAATTTCTTCATGTATAGACCTCTAAACCCCTTACAATTGCTTGCACCTCAAAAGATCGCCTTCTAGCTCCAAGAATCAAACTGCAGAAGAACATACATAGTGCAGTCAATTCTGACCCAGCATCACACTTTATATCATAACTTTTGCATATGGACGTGTTTCAGCTGATTACACCCATTCTGGAAAGCTTACTTGAAGATATTTTCAGAAAAAGAAAAATCACTTGAAAAGGATCTGGGGTCGCCGAGATATGACGCTCCAAAGTTTGGGCTTTAAAACTGCACAGAATTGCTCCCTGCCTTCATGCTCTGCAACATTCCTTTCTCCAAAGAGATAAAACCCTGGTCTCATGCTGCATACATGCCATGAATATGTATATACATACATAAATACGTATATTGACCCATCAGGTGGCCATCAGGTGGCCAGGACCGTTACAGTCTCGTCCCCTTCTAAAATTTAACCCATGTCCTCATGGGCGATCATTGATTTGGTGAAGCAATCCTCCAACAACTTATAGAATTAATATGCAATGCCAACTTATTCACTAATCCGTACCTCAACATCATCAAGAGTTGCTCTCGTTGCTTATATGGAGACTCTAAATACGAAGCCTCTAAATATGGTAACCACGAAGCCTCTAAATACTACTCCTCCTGAGGATAGCATTTTTAGATCTCTCTGTAATCCACAGATCATAATATCAACACCCAAGGATCCAACATTGCTCTGATACCAACTGTGACGAGCTTGCTGAGTTGACCCTCCAGGCAACTCGGGATCTTGTCAAAACTTAGCTTATTAATGGTGGTGAAGAATTGAATCTTCCTTTTGCACAATTGAAACTTAAATTATTACTAGAAATCCATCCTCATTGAGATACAATATAATTCCCACTATCCATCAAGGATGTACAAATTCAAAGGATGTACTATCCACAATACTCTCAATGTATATGCATAAACACTGCTAAGCAAGCTAAACAAAAGCTTTCTAACTCTAAGATCACAACCACGATCCTCAACTACATTGATGCCATCCAAATTGCCTTGCTTGTTCGCTGCACATGCACCCACTGGAGTTAGTCCTCGTGACTAAGTGGGGATCCCTGGCTGCCACTGCATGCATGAAAATACATTGGAATCTTGGATACAAAGATATAAGCATAAGCATAAGCAAACAAAATACTCTATGTGAATATAGTGCTAGACAATGACAACATAATCCAATGAAATACCAAACATGTGCATCAAAAGAAGAGAAACATAGTCAACATACTAAAACATCATAAATTAGCTCTGGGACAATGATAAATAATGAGAACAACATCTAATCCTAATCATATGCATCTAATTTACACTTAGGGTTCATTGATTAGGGCTCAAGATCTAGACTGAAGCTCCTAGAATGGATCTACTGGAGATACAAAAAGCTAACCCACCTGGAACCCTAACTTCCAGGTGATTTACCAAAGACTCTATTCCAAATACCTTCTCTTGAAGATCTCCCTCCTGCTCCCAGCGTCTCTATGATCTTCGAAGGGTTGGAAGTAGATTCCGCTCCTTCGGATGTGCACACGCTCAGGAGGCTAATGTGCTAGGCTATGCCACAACAGACGGTTCTCGAAACAGAGTTTTGAGCGTGAACAAGGTTTCAAGACTGTGGGAGCCAGAAAAATTGCCTAGGGTTAGGGTTTGGCCATTTATGGGTTGTCAAGTCATGCCGCATGGCTCCAATTGGGTGGGTCCATGTGTGGGTGCAGGGCTACTAAAGTAGGCTTGTAGTGACATGGCCTAGAAATATACGTATTTATAGCGTATATTTTAAGGAAACGTCACATTCTCCCCCTTTAACATAATGTTGTCAGCATTACGATAATGTGACGAACCTGCATCAACCTTGCAAAAACTCACAACAAGCATATAGGAACTTAACTTTGTTGAAAATATCAACTTTCTCTTAATTACTTATGACGTCAATTGTAAGGCTACATTTATATACTTATACAAAAATTATATAGCCTTAATAACTAACAAGTTTAGGAGTTTATAGTTAAGTCTAAAATTTATGACCCCTATCTTCTCGTAACATGCTCCCTCCTCCATGTTCCCTTCATTGGCCTGCACAATTAGCACATTGCGTTAGTTTAGTTATTAAGTTTGTGGTTTTAGGGGACCACCCCTCTAATTACCTCATTGAGCCGGACTACTAGCTCAAGATTACCCCTACTACCTTGCAATCGATCATGGCCCATAAGATTTGAGCTTAAGGACCGTTAACGATGATCTTATCATCGCCCATGATCGGGTGCCTAACTTGTACAAGATTCCCTTGATTGTGTACACCCGCAGTGCCTCATGCCCCTGGGGATTTAAGCTAGAAAACTTCCCAGATGACGAAGGCAGCAGTAGATGTTCCATAAATTTATTAGATTTTGTATTTGTTCTAGGTTTTATAAAATTCCCTAGGAGAATATTTGCGTTGAAAGAGTTGTTTCATCTATGCAATCTGTCCTTATGAGAATGTTTAAAAATTACTTCCAAACGTTGTCTTTTTTTCTCCTAAAAAAATAAAAACAATGATAATTATCGGAGTAAGATTGTTTTATAAATAAATTTTATCAATCAATAATCATTCAAAATTTAGCATCTTACTTTGTGTTAAAGTATTATGTTCATTGTGCTAATATATCAAGGATAAATATCATGCTCCAATATCATATCACTAAATGTCACACACGAAGTGCTATTAAATATCATATTTTGTGTTATTAAATATCATATATTAAAAACTAGGCCTTTCAAAATTGTATTCAAAATTATAGAAAAAAATAATATTAACAAATTTAAACCATGTCAATTTGCCACGTTAAATGTTGTCCATTAATAGCTACAAAATAATTGAATAATCTACCGAGTCAATATATCGAGGAAGATAGATTCGATTAAAAACCATTCCATTAAACTTGAAATACTAAGCATTAGTTTGTATCAGACATTTTAATTTATTAGAAAAACTAAGTGAAATAGTTATCTTTTAGTACTATGGAGAAAAATAGGGTAAAAAAAGTCATATTATCATAAATAAACCAATATCATTTATCACATTGTGTATTGGTGGTTAATCACCATAAAACATCATGATAATTATGCGCTTAAAATTACCATGTCAATATACTAAAGAAGATAGATGTGATCAAATACCAGTCTACTAAACTTGACATCCTAAATAATAGTACATATCATATAGTTTAAGTTGTTACAGATACCAATTAAAATTGCCATGTTTCAATACCATGTCACAAAACAATATTGGCTTATCACCTTAGAAAAATATATTGATGAACCATATTAGATAACCAGACATGGTTTGTAAACTTTTGAACCTACTAACATGTACTGCTTTATAGATTTGGCCATAAAAATAAAATCATATTGATTCCATTTTGGGGGCCTTGTGTGCTGATGTACTTGAGAGTGCAAGTGCTCTGAATAGAGTGGCAGAATTTCAATCACTTGGACAATTTCTATTCCCTGCAGCCCATGCCAAGCAGGAGAACATTTGGCAAGTTTTCGAGAAGAAGTTAGATGGGGAAGGCAATGAGTTGAGGTGTGATTTGGCCGATTACACATTTGTAAGCACGGATGACATGATTGTGGAAGCATTAGAGGCAGGTCTGCACCATGCATCAGAATTATGTGCACGAGTAGGAATCAATTGTGAGGAAGTTGGAGAGGATACTTGGTGGAGCAGCCCTTGGAAGCACGAAGATTTCTTCAACAAAGACTACTTCAAGGAATTAGACACAACCTTTGTTGGAGATGAGTCGGATGATGTGAATTTAGAAGCAGAGTGTGATGGTATTTCCGCAATCAACAATGACTTTCCCAATGAGGTTACATCAGAATTGGAGTTAAGGCATACCTTTGAGTCCATGGTGGATGAGATAGAAGCACCATCCACCACAAAAATTGATAAAAATGTGATGATTGATAATAAACTTATATGTAAAGGTACTTTGGTTAGCCAGCTGAATGGTAATCCATGGCTTTCCAAAGATAGATTGACAAAGGTCAAGATACAGTCACTAGTACGCCCTGAAGACAAGTTCATAAATGCTGCAACCTCTCTTGGTATTGGGTCAGATTGTGCAATCTACTTCGAGATGGATTCCAGTAGCAAGAAAGAGCTAAGAAACAGAAATAAGAATGACGTCATGCAGGTGTGGTATTTGGGAAGAGTGCTTAGTAGGCGCAGAAAACTTGGGAGGGCATGGAAAGAAACTAGAGAGTCAGTAGACTTGGTGAACAGACCCCCTTACTGCATTGAGCTTAATTTGGCTTGGTATAAAGAGCATAAAGCTGCTAGGAGGTCGTGGTACAGTTTTGACCTATCAGATAGTCAATCAATCTCATTAGATTCTGTAATAGCACTAGCATCTTTAACGTACAACCCTGAGAATGGTAGATACCACCTTGATGATCATGATATGTTGCAATTTGATAAGTTCTTGGCTGATCAGAAAAAAGGTCTCTATTCTGTTGTTGGCTTCATTGGATTGCTGATTTTTATGCTCATAAAACCTGTTTTGTTGATGGCAGGAAACAAAGGCAAGTTAAAGAATAGAATAGAATAGAATAGTTTTTTTAACGTCCACGAAGACCAATAGGTCATGGGACCCATACAATGGGCTAGTACAATCATTACTACTAGGATTAAAAAACCCCTGCCTCGAAAGGTTTTCAAGGGAAAAACCTTTGCAGTAATGATGATACTAGACAAGCTTAGATAATGACTCTTTGGGGGCTCGGTAATTGCGGGCGTTTATCTAGAACCTCAAGTATGTATAATGCCAAGTCATGCACGGATGGTGCTTGGTTGAGAAGTTGTGGGCGTGGAATGGAATGCTAAGGTCGAAAAATGATTCGAACTATCTCAAAAGCGGGGCAACTCGTAAAAGAGTATGCCTTTCATCTTCAATAACACATGGCGGCAAGCGAGCACATAGTCTCGCTTCGCGGCAATTGCAGCCGCTCCCATCTACCTGTCTCAATCCATAGCCTGTGGGACCCCATGCGAATTGATGCAATAGCTACAAGCTTTTTCCTAGACAATGAAGCAAGCAAATAAGCTTGGGGCCCTGGTGCTAAAGTGGGATTTATGTGTGCATGATAATGACCAGTTTTCACTTGGGCCAAAGTAACTGCGTCCCATATCTTTTGAGAAAAACGACCATTAAGATATTGTTGCAAAAGCTCGGGATCAGGCCCGGCAAGCATCGAGGCGGTTTTCTCGTTGTTACTGACCCAACGGAAAACCATGTAGTGCAATGCTCTTTCCAACATTGTTTCAAACGCTGAGGAGATTCAGCCATGGCAAGTGCAAGAACAGGATACCTAACATCATCCATGTGGTGCACCTTGCAGATATAGTGGAGATGGCGCTTTATGTTAGAATGTTGAAGAGGCCAAAAACCTGTCTCTTGTAAAAGAATAGCATAGGGCACCATTGTTTTAACTCCAAGGCTGTAAATGAGAAAGGACTTTTGCACCCGCTCCAAGCTCTCCCAAGCACTAGCACTAATGGCAGGCCCCCACACTTCAGAACCATACAGTAAAACAGGCTCTACCAAAGCCCGAAACAAGTGGGCTTTCCGTGGCCAATCATGAATTTTTGCGCGAAAACAATTGTTTTGCATTGCATAGATCGCTCTCCATCCGGTGACCCACCGGCTTGGTAATACAATCGTTCCCGAGTGTGTTCTTACGAGAATTCTACACCAAGATACTTGTAGCTATCTACAACTTCAACCCAGCGGCTATCATAGTGCATAGGGGAACGTTGTGACGAGAAGATTGAACTACCAAAAGCTTGGTCTTTTGCGATTAACACTTGAGACTGTGTTCTCCACGTAAACTGTGCAGAGCATGTAAATGTTGATGCATACTAGCAGTGGTATGTGCCAGAAGTGAAACATCATCAGCATAAATAAGTTGCCTAATGATATAGTGTGCCAAATGTGGACCTCCGCCGCCATGATTATCAAGCCATTCTTCCAATTGATCAATGTACAAGCCAAAGAGTGTAGGAGATAAAGGGCAACCCTGACGAACTCCAATATTGCTAGTGATTTGAGTACCTGATGCTGGAAATTTAGCAAAAACCCTTTCATAGAGCCGATAAACTGCATTTTGAAGATCTTGTGGAACCCCAAGTGCCTGCAAGCGCTGCCAAAGAAGCTCGCGTGGTATTGTATCAAAAGCAGAAGTAAAATCTACAAAGCATATATAGAGGTCTTGTTTCAAACTTCGTTGCGCAATGTAAAAATATGGTCTATTGTAGAATGGCATGGACGAAAGCACGCATGTCCCAAAGACGCATTACACCGGTATGTTACGCCCATGATGTCAAGCGCTTCTCGGAAGCGGCTAAGAGCTTTGAAAATATGGAACTTACCATGATCATGCGATAATTAGAAGGGTCATGCTTATCACCGCTTTGTAAATTGGTGCGACCTTCTTGTGACCCAAGTTTACGGCAAGCCTTCTTGCAAAGCTTGATTTAAAAGAGTAGTGATGATTGGAAGCAATAGCGGACCCCCATTTAAGCAATTCGCTTTGCAAACCTTGAAGATCGGGGAGACTTGCCATTAGATAGATGCGCAATCCTTCTTTGACTTCCTCCTCGTGAATTGAAGAATATCACCTACCAAAGGAGGCAATTAATTAAGGACCCGGGATGATCATATAAGTGGACCAATCGCTCATCCCATTGCTACATAGAAATATGTCCAAGGGTAGGAGGTGGTCGATATAATATTTTACGCCCGGAAGGTCCGAGGCTCACGTAGCGATAATTCAAACATTTGCTTCCGGTGCTCGGCAACAAAGCGTGCCTTCTTGGCGTTTCAAAAACAGGACTTATAATTATGAATGGCATTATGTCGCGTCAGATCGGCTCAACTATCATTCGCAGAATTGTTTTTAAAGTCGCTTGCGGTCTTCATCAAACGGGCATTTCTAGAAAAGGATTTCCTACCGGCATGAGCAACACCGAAGTCGTGTACCAAAGCAAGAGACGTGAAGTAAGCAAAGTATCAAAGCAAATCTTTGCATTACGCTCTTGAAGAGTTGGGTAATCCAAAATACACGCATAGCGAGGAGCTAATGTCTGTTCATATTCAAAAGATCTAGAATAAGTCAAGTTTAATGCGAAGGGACGTGGAGCCCTGAATAGCAATGGGTTGAAGAGGTGGGAAGTCGCCACTTTAATGACAAATAAAGTGGATAGTGATCGATTTTATCTCCTCATCTCTATGCCTTGTGCCAATTCGAAAATCTGAAATGAGATTCAAGGCTTGCACTTGGGAAATGACATAATCAACAACACTAGTACCACCACCACCGCCTATCACATGCGCATGTAATACCTTTAGAGTGTGGCCATTGCTCTAAGCCATTACAAAGTACCCTTCACAATAACTGGATGAGCTCCCTTCCAAATGTTGAGGCGGGTTTATTAGCATCCGGCGATGAGCGTGGAAAGAGCGTATCATTAGCGAGACATCCATAAAGGGTCACGAACATCCTCAAGTATGAGTTGAGCAGCTTGCATTTCAGCGAAGGCGAGCATTGAAATCACCAAGAAGAATAACATGCCCCAAGCTGTTTGAATTGAGCAATGTCATCATAAAGATCACCATAAGGATCACTGCGGCGACATCATATTCATCATAAAAGGTGATGATGTAGGTGGGAAGTAACAAAAACAACAAAAATGGTACTACTATTGTGGCAATGAAGTTTGATCCACATGTAGCGATTATATCTATCAGCTTTATGAAGCGTGATATATGGAGCAAGGGCATCCTTGAAATAGCAAGCAACTCCACCGCAACCTCGTTGCCCATGACATTCATTAAATAATGAAAAGAATTGATAACCTATAAAATGAGGTAGCCGTTTGGCTGAATGCTCCCACGTTTCCATGAGCAGAATGATATCCATATCTTTTGCAATGGGATTCAAGCCATCACCTTTACGCCAGGGAAAACCTCGACATTTCCAGGACACCAACCGAAGGCACATTTCCTAGGAAGGTACATTTGAGGTATGAGCAGTGCGAACTGAGGAGGCTGGAGCAATAGAGACGGCAGCGACAGCAGTAGCAGCAACATCAGCAGCAGCAGCATCAAGGGTACCATTAGCAACATCATGAGAGGAATGGCCTTGAGCAGAAGAAGATGTGGTGGGTGCAGAAGATGGAACAACACGAGGCGCATTTGCAGCATTGGTATGTGCATGGGAAATGGGAGAATGGACTTTAACACCAGCAGTATGAGTGGCCTTAGCATGATGAAAGGTGTCAGCAAAGGTTGCATGTGATGGTGTAAAAATACGTAGTTTTCCACGAATCAATGCAGCTTTACCACCATTCTTTTGAATGTCTTGGACCTTTTGCAAATTCTGGCGTCTGGCTAACTGTTGGGACTTAGTAAGATCAAAATCCAGATAGAGAGATGTCCCTTTCAATTGCTTGGCCTGCTTGAGGATATCCATTTTAGTACTCAAATTTTGCCAATCAGAATTTCACTATCTTGTGGTGGTGGGGCTGCAATGCTCCAACCCCATGTGCAGCAGTGACAACAACTGGTGTTGTGAAGTCCAATTTAGCTAACACCAAAGTCTGTACCTTCTGTTGCAAGTCCTCTGATGCTTCTTCTGGCATGCCACGAATTACCAGATTACACTGACGGTTGTGCCTATCAATGTATTCTCTACGCCTCTGAGCAGATGTAGATGCAGATGTAGATGCAAAACCTGTTACATGAGAGTTTTGAAATTGGGGGGAGGATGAACTAGGCATGGATCTCACATTAGGATCATGATGCTGTGAAGAAGAAGTTGGAGGTGCCTTAGTTGCATGAGAATATGAACGTTCCAAGGCAAAGCAACTTCGACTAGATGTGTCCTTAGCAAGCTCGGTCACTTGGCGGGTCATGCTTTCTTCCAATGCTCGCATGCAGTATTACAACAACTCGAACACACCTCGAGACATGGCGGAGTAAATCTTGTCTTTGCTTGCCAATATCAACCATTAGGTGCTCCACAGTCATATGACAAGCAACAAACTCCAACTTTGCGCCCTCAATTGCTTCCCAAAGCTTTGCATGTTCAGCATGAATTTTGCCAGTGAGCGTTGCAAGGTCGTTACGACACTTTGCCAATTCAGATCTCAATGCACATTGAAATTGTGTAATCTCTTGTTGCTGCATGTGCAAAGTAGCTGTAAGAATGTCAAGCTTGTTCTCTAGATCTTTTTGAAGCAAATTGACATAGAGAGGAAGACGTGCTGGACGAGGGACCTTGGAGAAATCATCTGGGGTCAATGCCTCAGCAGTCCGCTCCCTTTCATCATCCTGAATTGAACCTCCAACGCATGTTGGAGGTGTGGCACTTCCAACACCTGTAGCAGATGCAATCTGCTCCCCATCAGCATCAGCACCATGTGGTGAACCTCCAACGCGTGTTGGAGGTTCGATGCCAGCGATTGCACTGCCAACACCTGTAACGGATGCAATCTGCTCTCCATCATCATGTGTTGAACCTCCAACGCATGTTGGAGGTTCGTCTGGGCCATTTGCTCCATCAACACTGCGATGGACAACGCTTATCCGTTGAGAGTAAAGATGCAATGCCCTATTTAATGTCTGCTGTTTAAGATGAGCATCTTTATTGAGAGATCGAGTCACATCACCTTTGTAACCGTTATCTTTGTTCGTGGATCTGAGAGACTTCAAGGGGTGACGAGCAGGCCCTGACGAATTTGGCTGATCAAAGGGATTAATACCCACCATAGAAAAGTCCCCTAGCTGCTGCAGAGGAATTGAAGGAGCCATTACTTCCAGAGGGCCATTGTTTGAAGAATGACTCAAGGCTTCTTCATGGAATTCTGATAGGTATGGAAATGGAGAAGCCACTATTTGATTTTAAGATTCTGGACTTGTGCAGACTTCGTGCTCTCTTTTGCCTGCTGTTTCCTGATACAGTTTGATACAGTTTAATTATTTGGCCTATAACTAGCTGGTTTGGCTCTGTTCTAAACCCCAACCAGCAAACATATTCACCTTGCTTCGTTATTACTTCATTAGGTGGATGCTGAATGTTTGTTATTCATAACTTTTCATTTAAGCTCGTATTTGCTGATGCATAAGGAGCAACTTTGGTTAAAGAGGGATTAAAGATGTTGCTGTTAAGGAGGGTTAAAGGTGAGTCATACGTATTGTAGGTTTGCATGAGTAGTACAAATAGTTTGCATATTGTTGATAGTGAGTGTAATGAAGTGTATCCATTGAAGGGTATTGACTGTGTTTCTGGTATTAAGCATGTTATTGATTGTCGATTTCTTATATGGTTTTCTTTTGCAATATAAATCATCCAAATGGGAACAGTTCGATTTCTAATTTGGTTTCCTTTTGCACATTAACTCATCCAAATGGGAACCTTTTGCAAATAGGAAACTTGCTGTTGTGATGTAAACATTTTGCAAATAGGAAACTTGCTGTTGTGATGTAAACTGATGCAGTTTAAAAATTTAGTCCTTGAGATAGGAATTATATCATCACTGTTTATTTTGCTACATGTTATTATTGAAGCCATTCATTAGCCCTCGTTGGCCTCCGGAATGTGCGAACTACAATAAGATTTTCTAATTATTACAGACGTGATAAAATCCATTACTTGATTTGAGTTTGAAGACTTAAGCTTTAACATAACCCAAAAACCAACCGGAAAAGAGGGGAGGGGGGATTCCAAAAGCAATGAAATGCATACATTCTAAATAACAAGAAGAAAAGTACACATTTGCATTTATTTGTCAATATAAGCATATGATTGTATCTTCATACACCTAATATCTTATGGCATGCGATATCTAGCACGTATTGACATCAGCAGTAGTAGAGCGAGGGGATTCATCAAGGGCCAACCATCGGTTGACAGTATATCGCTTGGCAGCAGCTCCATCCTTTGAAACATCTACAAAGTTCAGATACCACCCAGGTTTGTCACCTGAATTATCATGCCATACGCGCATGCGACAAATCCCCTCAATGCATGCACCTTGCCTAGTGAAGGTATCATAGTTGCACTTCTCAAAGTCATTACGATTAAGATCATCTAGTACAGATTGGCCAGCAGCATTATAAAATTGTACACTTACGTTGGCATCTGTACCAGCACTTCCTCGACAATCGGTCTTGACAGCGATTGAGTAAGTGCAACCCTACAATAGCAAATACTTTAGAGACGGAAAGAAGAAAATAGCTAAACAACACAAGCTCCATCATTAACACCACATGCATATGCATTTCGACATACCATAGCACAAGACAAGGTACAAATTCTAAGCACTAGTTCTTACTATGCATCCCGTTGAAAATGATCTACGAGATATATCTAAGCACCAGTTCTTAATCTAGTGTTAATATGCAACCCTTTGAAAATATTTCAGATGCACATTGTTGAAAGAAATCAGTAAGTCTAAAAGATGCAATTTCTTATGAATGCAACTCTGGTGGTCATAAGCAAGAGCACAAGGATGCCATAGCTTTGTAGTCGAGCCATACTTGCCTTTAGATATGGAATGAATTCCTTATGCTTTCTACTAGCTTTATACTAATACGTTACGTTGGGACGTACGTGATTTGGCCAGCGCACCACACCACGCCACGACATAAAAACAATAAGGTTTTGGACGTGGTTTGAACGAATTTGAACACTTCTTCTTGGCAGCCCATCTGACAATGTTCATGGGCTGCCAATAATGGCTGACCCCTTTTGGTGAGACGGCCGCCACCCGTTTGCTTGGCACGTGGGATTTGGAAGAAGTGCTCTTCGGAATGATAACTTATTTGAGTGGCCGAAGGATACGAGATCAAGATAAGGATATGAGTTTGGTTTGGTGGCTAGGTATCTCTATCTCCATCCTTTGCAAACCTTCTAGTATCTTCATTTTCTAATATATAATTTCTGAAAATTATATATTGTCATAACCTAATGGCAGTGATCATGTTTTGCAGGGCCACTAGCTCATCGGATTCCACTAGCACATTGAAGTAGGCAATTGGGGATCGGAGGGTTGGATTGTCAAACAGCCTGGGTCTCTGTGATGGAAAGTTCCTGTAAAATTTAAGGCATATTTCTTGTACAGGCTTACTTATGATGGTATTCTACTCAGGGCATGGGCATTTAAGAAAGCGAATAGGTATGAATGATTTAAACATTACTAGAAGACTATACAACTTAGAAAGCTTTCTCCATGGTATCCAGCTCTATGACATTCCATTGCATTGCATGTGAAAAGAGGTGTGTCTGATAGCATGTTGATTTAAGCTGTTTGTGTTGTTTCTATTCAAACAGTTACGTGGTGGTATCAGGAAAAGTGGTCTCATGGGTTTCTGTGATCCTTGTCCTGGAGAATTTAAGCAGCTTAAAATCACATACTTTTACCATGGCCAATTGTACTAGGTAATATTTTGAGATTTATGTGGTGTCAAAAGGTCATCAATTTTTGAAGCAAATCTGACACAAGGAGGATTGCAGCGGCCTCTGCGAATTGCTTTGTCTCACTGTTTATGATATGTGTAAAGCTGCATCCAAGGAAATAGAAATATGCAATATTCAATTGGAGTCGAAGTCTGGTGGAAAAAGTGGAGTCTGGACTAGAACTCCTGTATGATCATGTACGCTTGCTTTTAACTTCTTTCCTGAAATTAGTTTGATTGATGATGTACATTGCGTCTCACCGTAATCTATGAAAAATTATAGCACTTGTTTGGCTAGTTTTTTCTCTCTCTATTTTCTTTGAATTTGCTAAGGATGTGCTTTGTGTTCCTTGCTTCCTGATTCTTGGGGTGTCTAATATGCTGTCAGTCTATGTTGTGTAGGGGTTTTGTATTTGGATGAGACCATGATATTACAAAAACACAATTTGGCTGGATAAATGTCAGTCTATGTTGTGTAGGGGTTTTGTATTTGGAGGAGATCATGATATTACAAAAACACAATTTGGCTGGATAAATGAAACATTACATTAGGTGGAATCAGTTAGCACTTTTTTGTTGGCCAAGAAGATACAGAAAATAACAGGCTGAATGTAACATTAAATTAGATAGAATCAGTGATCACTGCATTGTTGGCCAAGAAGACACAGGCCAAGAAGCACTGTATTGTTGGCCAAGAAAGTGTTTGTATTGAGCATGTGCCGTGTTTGGGCTTATCTGGTTGCACCCTAGGCAGGGTTTGCATCCAGGGCAGAGCTGCAGGGTTTCATTCTGGCAGTTTTCTTGCTTTCTTTTCTTGCCTTGTTGCTTCTTCTCTGTGAGCCAACATGTCTCTGTCTTCTTATTCCAGTCCAGCACTCATTCCGACAGTTCATGGTCGATGCTACCATTGAGTGTCCTTTTTTTCGGTCCTTATTCTTTTGGATTTGGCAATAGAATTTCAATACCATATGTTCGATCCACACCATTGGAAGTGGTTTTTTAATTTTTTGTGAAACAATACTGAGAATATGGAGTCGATCCGATGGCTTTTGAATCAACAATACGGAAAAATCCCATTAAAGATGTACTAGTAACAGTGCCCATCGTTGCTGGATATATTTTGGGAACCTGTAATGCTGGAACTTTGTGCATTTGCGCAGAATAACTTCTGGGCCCTTGCATCATTTTAAAAACAATGCAAGTGCCCATTAGTTGAGGTTGTTTCCTAAATCTTATTTAATCACTCTCTCGCTGCTTTAGATGAATGTGGATTTGTTGCGGCTATGGAGTGAACCACTCCATGTAACCCTTTAAAGGCATTGCAATTATTGCATTAATTAATGTGATCTTAGGCAGCTTGTTCATTGTGTGCTACACCTTCATCTTTAGCCACCTTTAAATTTCGATGGTTCTAAGTACTCCCTATTTGGGTTGGGCTCCCATGGAAACCCTTCCTATTTTCCATGGAAACCCTTCCAATTTTCCATGGAAAATAGGAAGGGTTTCCATGGAAACCCTTCCGGAAGGGTTTCCATGGAAACCCTTCCTATTTTCCATGGAAACCCTTCCTATTTTCCAAACATGGAAAATAGGAAGGGTTTCCATGGAAAATAGGAAGGGTTTCCATGGAAACCCTTCCTGATTTTAATGGAAAATTGGAAGGGTTTCCAATTTGAAAATCGGAAGGGTTTCCCCGGAAAATGGGTAGGGTTTTTTTTTTTTTTTTTTTTTTGGGCGACGCATACGGCCTTTCAACACCGGACGCCGCCATTAATGGTGCACGCTTATGCACGCTCATAAATATGCACGACAATCAAGAATTTAAATTTTAATTCAAATGGAAACCCTTCCTATTTTCCATACCCATGGGAAAATAGGAAGGGTTTCCACAAATGGGGGAAAATAGGAAGGGTTTCCATGTTTCTTCAAAAAAATTTTAAGGGCTCTTCTTGCGCTTTGCTCTCCGCCATTGCATCTCAAAATTTTTAAGGGCGCTTCTTGCGCTCTGTTCTCCTCCATTGCATCTCCTTATGGATCCGGAGCTTGACGCATTTGAAGAATGCGAGGAGGATGCTTCTACCGATTCATCACTATATGATTCGGACGAAACTGTAAGTGATTTTGCTTTTGAAAATATTGACAACTAGTAATGGTGCCCAGCGTTGCTGGGCATAATTTAGAATCTTTGAAATGTTGGAAACTTGCGCATTTGGGTAGAGTAACTTTTGGGCCCTTGGATCATTTTCAGAACTTGTAGAATAACTTCTAGGCCATTGACCATTTTGGGAATTTTTAGAATGCAATTGGCCATGTCTATGAGTTGTTCAGTTTGTCTACCAAATTTCAGATCAACACTCTCTCTTGCTGCTTTTACAACACCATGTAACCATTTAAAGGCATTGCATTGATTTCATTATTTAGTGTGTGTTGCACCTTTAGCTATAGCTACCTTTAAAAGTACTTGGAACCTTTAATTGGAGCTCTAAATTGAAATGCCTGGATGTTGTTAATTGTGTGCGCAAATAAAACATGACCCCAAGGGCATGGCTCTTGCGAATTAAATATGAAATATTTGCAAAAGATGGAGGATGTGCTTAAATGGATTTTCTTGAATATATGTATCCCACGTGTGACTGCTATAACATTTCTAGGAACTTTTAAGTCACATTTACACCATCAAACTTTTAGGGTTCTAACATGAATTGAACTTGTGCCAACTATCTGAACCGTCGAACTTTTAAATCAAATCTGGATTGTCAAACTTTTAAGATTCTAACATAAATTGAACTTGTGAGAAGTTTGAGCTAGTTATTATATAATCATATAGCTTCTTGCACATTGGTTCCATGGTAGTTTTAATGTTACGTTTCCCCTTCATCTTCCTGTCCTTTCTCTATACATCTTTATTATGTGAGATCTACCCTTATTTCTAAGGTATGTTATTTTGATTGCTAAAAATTTTAAATCTACTCTTATTTATGAAGGGTATGTTTTTTTGCAAATGTAATTGTCACGGGAATGGTTAAGAGAGGCTAAAAAGTAAATATTGTTTCATTTAGCACCAAAATTTGAACATGAAATTGAGTATTTTCTAAAATGTGAGATGAATAAAAGAGAGCACAAAGTCTATGGTATGGACCTCTGTTTGTGGCAAGGAACTACCTTCAGTTACTTCTTTTCTATAAAACCAACTTCTTGCTCTTCTTTGAATGTGATAACTTTGTAACATGGTTGCTTATGCACCCAAGTAAATTGAGAAATCACATTTAAAACAAGGGTCTTTATTTCATTTAGAAAATGGGTTATGTTGAAAGTAAATGATATAAACTGGGATATCAAAACATTTGGGAATTCTATTTGAAAGTTAAGCAAGATGGATAAAGACAGTTTCCACCATTAGATATGCAAAGTTCTACTGCTTCTTGCTATTGTCTCTTGCTACTGTCTCTTATTCCTACCCACAAAAGATCTGTTAACAATTTAGTAAGAAAATATTGCAGAATATTTTCAAAATAAACCATTGAAGCATTAACTATACACCATCTGCAATCTAATACATATGGGAGATATAAATCAGCGTGTAAGTGACATGGATTTAAGCTACACCGCAGCAATGCCGATTTGGGCATGTCATCTTTACACATTCAGCTATTCTCTTTAAAACCAAGATTCCAACTCTCATTTGAATGCCATAACTTCAAGCATGGCCTCCATCTCGTGGCTATCTATTATACTTAAAAGGTGGGCTCCCTTAAAAGCAACCAACAATGGATAATGCTAGGCCAAGACATCAAGTCTCAGAATATTTTGATAACTTGAAGAAATACTATGAATGAACCAAAGAATTGTGAATGTAACTTTGAGGTACTCTTTGCAGCAGACGTCAGCTCTCTTTGGCATTCAAAAAAGATCAAAAACTCCAATAACTGTAAACTCATCTGAAGGATATACTCCTACATTCTAAGAAGAGAAGGCTTGGGCAAGTTTGAAGCTTTTATAGACTCCGGATGTTGTTGGCTTCTCATCCTACTACATCCTCGCCTAGAAGGCAGAAGCTTGAAGAGCTCAGAGGATGGTGCCTATCATTTCCTCCTCTCTTGATTCCCTTCTTGGATTGCTACTCTTCTACAGAAGCTTATTCTTTCACGTGTAGAGCAGAAGGCAACACTGCCATCATTTTCTTATATGCAGAAAGCAAAACAGTAAGACAGTTTGTAGCCAAGCAAGTCCACTCTTGAACTTTTAGCAGTCTAGTTTTCTCTCTCGAAAGGCTAAGTTATTAAAGGTGCACGCCTTTCCATCATAGCTTCTGCATTATGCGCATTGTTGGGCAGCCTGGACATCAAACATTTATTGAGGTATGGAAAAAAATGTCTCTTCACAGCATAATTCTTTTGTGAAGATTGATATTCCTTTAACACTCTAGAGAAGCATGTTAATATCTAATCCAAAAGATTGACTTCAAAATCCACAAACTTCTTGTCAATCTTCCACTTTATCTGCAACTTTTAAGTAACTATCGGGCATTTTTATTGGGTGACAACAATTAGGGCAAGTAATAGGACCAACCAAGGTCTCCTATTGCCAAATTAGAGAAATTACCACACTTGGACGAATCAATTCTGATACATACAGGTCTAGAAGTGGTTCGCTTGGAAGCAATCTGGGGGCAAGAAAATCTCTGTAATATAGAAGATGCGTCAAAGTTAAAAGCATGAATTGCATGTAGTGCAGAATCAGGGCACCAGTTTGCATTGTGCACATCCACAATTGACTTGGTTTATTTTATCTCACAGACATTAATAAGAGTCTTCTATACTTGTATGGATGCCTCCTGATCTATTTGTTCTTGTTCTTACATTCCCCATGTGTTATCAATATGTAACTCATCATTGTGTCCACTTCTAATTTCAAAACCTTTTGTTGCTAGCAGTGGCATAAGTGCTTTGGCAAGCTCTATCTCAAGTTTATAAATAACAGGAGAACCAAGTCCCTGATGTTAAAGACACCATAGGAATGAGCATGGCCATTTGGAACTTCAAAAACAAAAAGGAAAAACAGAAAAACCTGTTGTTTACCCTCATGCTGCATTTGTCTGTAAAGTTTGAAGGCCTTGCCATCTATACACTGGATATATCCTATAATCATCGCATTCCATGAAACGATATTTCGAACCAGCATCATATCAAACACTTGGCATGCATGATTCATGCATGCACACCTTACGTACATACCAACAATAGCACTTTCTACAACCATATTCAGATCGTATCCAGCTATTGTAATATCTGAGTGTAGCTTCTTGCCTAAGGACAGGGCTGCTAAACTTGCACATGCACCAAAGGCGCTAACAAATGAAACTAAATTTGGTTTGATGTTCCTCAGCACCATTTGATCAAAAAGTCTAAGAGCTTCTTCTGCATCTGCAATCTGAGAATACTTTGATATCATTGTTGACCACGTGAAAACGTTATGGGCTGGGAGTCTGTCAAATACATGCCGAGCATCAAATATGCTCCCACAATTTGCATACAGATCTATGAGTGAAGTGCCAACAAAGACATCAAGCGCATGACCCAAATTCAGAACATAAGCATGAAATCTCTTTCCTTGTTCCACAGATTGTATAGAAGCACATGCTGATAGAACATTCACAAAGGTGACCTTGTCTGGCTTGACACCTTCTTGCTGCATATGTCTAAAAAGCTTAAGGCTCTTCTGCCCATCACCTGTTTGAGTATATCCTGCAATCAACATGGTCCATGAGTACACATTACGTTCTTGCATTCTGTCAAATAAGCCACATCCATGGATTAGGCTTCCGCATTTGCTATACATGTCAATCATTGTATTAGACAACAATATGGTTGGTCTTAGGGAGGCAATCATAAGCATGGCATGCACTTTCTTTCCTTCTGCCAAGATATTTGACTTGGTACATCCCTGCAAGACATGAATGCAGGCATCCAGAAATATTTCACCTTCATTCCTATCTACAAGCTGCAAAATACCCAATGCTTCTTTTAGTTTTCCTTCATTGCACAACTTCTTTATATTCATGTTGCAACTTCCATAACTTCTCAGCTGCTCCTCCAACTCAATACTGCATGCATTTAATTGACTATATCAGAATACTTATATGCGGGTATAATAAGTCTAAAGTATCTTATGCGATGACTGTGTTTTACCCACGTCACGTATAGAAAAAGAAATAGCTATTAAATCTCATATACATACTGTAAGAGCCATCAGAGACTGTTTCCCAGAGTATCAGGTTATAGAAGATACAGAGGTTAAAGAGTTGCTTGAAATTTTGAGACCACATGTACAGAGGTGATCTGACATGGATTTAGAGAAGCCCAAAAGTATCCCCAAGATATTTTAATCTTATGTTTCAAATCGATCTCATAATGAGTTTAAACGTTTCACTCCATTCCAATCGCCTGCAACAGCAAAGGTCTGGCTCCATACAAAATGCTTGAGAATTTACACAGGGGCTCACTTTCCGAGGTCAACCTAGTAAAAGCAGGTTGCCATCTGTTACTACTGTGATTTACTGACCTAACCAGAAACATTTTCTAAAATGCATCTCTATACAATAGGAGTTCATGCTGGAAAGCAGATAACAGACATGTAGGATAGTCTCTAGCACTCGACTTAGCAATTTCACATCAAATCATCTCCTCACTCGATACCTTCTGGTATAGCTACCTTCTGATAGAGATGCAACCTCACTTGCCTCTACTACTGCATACCTCTTATAGTCAAGTACACTTCCTTACAATAAGAAGATGCATATAACAATATCGTGTAACATATTTGTTAATTTGTTGGTGGATAGTTGGTGGCAGTTTTGAGGTTCGTCATATATTTACAGCCTTCCATGTTATCACATCTCTTGCATGATCTTTTCACGTAATGTCCCACCCAATAACCCAAAAGCTGCCAACCGATCTTCCATTCATAATATCTCAATGTCTGCAAAGACAGGGAAAATCATGTACTTGCCCTCTTTTACATACTCTCCTGTCAGATTAGTCACAAACACTATTTGGGCATATCTTGCATGGAAAGCCTGGTACCCCTCTTCCTTCATTCCACACTTACAGTAAACCCAGAGAATATTTCCAATTTATCTCAAAATCATCCCCCTCTTGCTCCTATAGAACCTGGCCTACACTTTGCAAGCATTCAATACTATTTAACACGTGGCATCTGCAATGCCCTTCCATGGAAGAATTCCTCATTGCTTAATCCTGGTAAAAGTTGCAGCTAAGCATCAAGAATGCTCATTTCATCAAATAGATCAAAAAATAGATGTTCAAAATTCTCCTCTTCTCATAGCTATGATCGAAGCAACAATACCATGTCTGATGGCTTCACCCAAAAAATAAATTACCTTTTGCCCTCCAGCAGCTTAACTGAATTCATTGCTTACCTTCGACTACTGTTATGCAGTGTTATCTGGAAAAAGAGATAAAACAAATTGAGGAGTTGGCTGCCATAGCAAAAGCAATTAAGATCGTTGAAGTCTTCTGAGGGCAAATCTCGGCATCAACATTTGCTAAATTGATTCTAGCCATCTCGTTTGCCTCCTGTTCAATAATTGAACGAAGTCGAAATAAGCACAGAAGAACCGCTCCAAAACAAACTGCTCCAGATCGAATCCTAACTCGCCTCCCGGATTAGAATGAATTGGAGTGAATTGGAGAGGAAGCAAACCAATCCTCCTGTGGCGTGCATGTGGATTACCACTGGAGGAATGCAGCAGGCGCCATAGGCGCCCTCGCGAACCCTAAAAAAAACTCAAAATTTTGTGACGTGGCATCATCATCGCCATTGGTTTGGTCAAATCTGGGCCGTTAAAATTAGGGCTGGGTCCAACACTTACACAATAACATTATAATATAAGATGCTGCAAGTTTTGAGGATTTACAAGATGAAGACAATGCAAGACCAAATGTGGAGTATGATCCCTTGGAAGAGGAACGTTACATTCAACGGTTTCCTCCTATTCCTGTTATCGCCTCTGCTGAGGGCTACATTTTTAACGAAGCTTCATATTATTTGATGGTGCATTGTGTCGAAAATTCCCTCCATCCCTCTGTTCAAGATGTCCTTCAAGCAGATCCTAATTTTCCTGCGGGGTATGTTCGCCAAACACAAAAGCCACGAGATACACAAATCATAACGAGGTGGTCGAAGCTTGGGAGAAGTTGCAAGTCCATACAGAATCTCGTCTTCTCCTGCGCTTGACCTTTGGCAAATGGCTCTACATCCCACCATCATGGATGTGGAAGCAAATCATTTTCAGAGCTCATGTCGAAGGTGGTCTACGCCACTTGCCTATATGTCCTACCCTAGATAACATCAAGAAGGTATGGCGATTGGAGCCAAGTTTCATGGCATTCCGGAAGATTATGTGAGGCAATGCATAGAAGTATGTGGGTGCAGTTCGTCCCGACCTAAGCCTACGAGGAGACAAGAGTTATTCAATTATGAGGAGATAGTGCCATATCACTCCTTGGAAAGTCGAGTGGAGCGATTACAAATAGATCGCTGTGGTCGGGTTGATTCGACGCCATACTAGGGATTGGATGAATGATATGATATGTGTTGATTACATTTGTCATCGAGGGGAAGTGCATCTACGGGCGTGGTCCGTGTCGGGGAAGACGACAAGAAGGAGTTTCAAGATAAGATGCGGGTTTCGCCTTCGCACGGTGATACCGGAGCAATCCGAGTACGTATAGTTTCGCCACAATACACATTCGTGTTGGGCATGATGGACACAACCCGCGGGTCCGAGGATGACGAGTGGTCCCGACCCTTGCATCCCTCTTGTTGAGGTGACTACCAACATCTTTCTTTGGACACTAGAGATTTCCAAGCCGTGTGGAGTAATATGTTGGAGAGAGGAAAGGAGTTGTGTCGCACCACCACACCGGTGGAGAGAGCCACTTATCGCCTTCAAGGTGGCCCACGAGGACATATGGCACATTGGTTACCACTTACGATAAAAGGTATGTACACTTATCGAATATGGAAAAGAATGAAATAAGTTTTTATGTTTTTGGGTTACCACGCCTATTGTGTTGCGGGGAGCATTACTCGGGCGGATTGGGATGTAGAGAGTGGGATGGATGCTTGGGTTAGATCGGGAAAGGTCATATACCACCAACCCTATGCACCCGACCATGATGACCCGACTAGGCGGCCTTGGATTGTTGTCATCCGGGACAAATGGATCTTTGGAACAAGCTATAAAAAGTATCCAAATGGTGGTTGGACCATGGATTCCACATTCAGAACTAACATGTATGGTTGTCCACTATATATCGCACATGTCCCTAATCTCAATGGTATCGGCGTGCTGTTTTTCTACATGATGTGCACCATTGTCCCCGGGGAGCACCATGAGAGATTGGCATTGGGAGTGGCCCTGCGTGCAGTCTTTGCCCGCATGGGCAGCGTTCGACCTAGGGCTATTACGATAGATCTCGATAATGCAGAGCGAGCAGCGTTAGATGATGTCATTCTCGAGGACCCGCATTGCTGGCTAGGGGAGACACAGGTGAACCCTTTATGGGAGTTATTATGTAATGCATATCATATCGCGTAATGTATTGTCTGCAGATCGCATGTTCGATTCTTGCGTGTTGGTTCCATGGCTAAAGCAGGCGTGGCTAAAGTATACGCGCTACGAAGGTAATTCCTCCATTACGTGTACATATGGTATGACCTCGAAGTCGTTAATCGCTATCCCCTTGCAGGTTCCAGGTCAAGCAAGAAAGAAAGACATCTACTCTCGCCTTTCTCTCATGATGACTTGCACCAGCAAATGGGACTATCTCGACCATCTACACGAGCTTATGGAGAATTACAAGGATAATGAGAGTGTTATGAGGTAACCCATGTATGGTTGACCACAGTTACTGAAAATACAACTCACGGAAAAGTGATTGCATGTAGTTATCTGCGCCACAACTGGATACTTGGAGGACATTGGGATGGCAAATGGCAGAAGCATGCTAGGATGTTCTCTCACTCGCATTGCGACACCACAAACTTGACAGAGGTGCAATGGCGAATTTTGAAGGTGCAGATTCTGCAACGCAACGTGAATGTTCGCATGTTCCACATGTTATCCACCTTGATTGGTTATCCAGAGGGAGGGGTTCCCATTGGAGGCTCCATGTTGGAGTTGTCAAAGCAGCGCCAAGAACTTGGTATGCACTATTTTTTTTAAGCTCGCTTGAATTCAACTAACTAGTATATTCTCCAACTGCCCTATAGACGCCAGTGGGCGATTTGGAAGGCGCGGCTGTAGCAAGCGATTAGCAGCAGTTGAGCGCCTATGCAAGTTGCAAGAAGAGCAAGGAGATGCAATTGTCTTGACGGATCAAGAATCCATTGTGCTTCATGTCATTTCCGAGTCAGCTCCGGAGACGAGGTATCGTGTGGAAATGTATGCCGCATACTGCAGTTGCCCAAGCGTCTACTCTAGATGCAAACACCTTTTGGCTGCAGAGTTCTATCTTGCCAAGCATCATCCTGGCTTGTATAAGATCCTCCATCCGGCTGTTAGTGTGGATGAGGTTGTTGGACTTCACCATGGAATTGAAGCCCCAGAGGGCACAATGGAGACGCTGAAAGAAGTCGCCCTCATGCTTGTAAAGAAGAAGCAAGCGACTCTTCAAAAGTGGGTTGAAGAAACGACAACGCAGTTTGACAGAATCCAGGTGGCAGAGAAAGAAGAGCTGGAGCGCATTATCCGAGCGTCTGCGGGATGTCGATTGCTTTGGTTCGCAGATAGCCCTGCACCTGTGAAGTTCAAAGGGTCTTATGCACAGTCGCAGGCTGCTGCACGGGCACCTCTCTATCCGTCTAGATCGCCTGGCCCACTTCGACAAGAACCACCTCTCCACGCCGGAGGTAGGCCAAGGGGTGGAACAAGCAGACGTTTGAAGTTTCCCGGGGACGAAGAAAATTAGTCTGCAGATTTTATGTTGTACTCTACTATGCCGCATCATGACACTATGATATACTAATTTGTGTTGCTTAACCCTTGTCCTTTTTTAAATATTGTTGCGTCGTACAAGCAAGAGACCAAAAGAAAAGAAGAAACTAACCCAAGTAAATGGTAAATGTAAAAAGAAGAACAAACTCAAGTACTTGATAAATGTGACAAGTGTTGTGATACATATGAGTCATAAACCCTTGGCCTTGTTATGAGAAAGCCACAATGCATACAATAACGCAATAGCAGAGGAGAGGACTTGTCTCTCTCCTCGGATCTGCGAAGAAGGGTTAAACCAATTCCATCCGACCTATAAAAGAAAATCATATGAGGTGGTTAGTATGAATACTTTCCAAGTCGTGTGCAAAAAGAAGAAAAATTCAAGGGTAGGAGGGAAGTACCTGAGCAGCACTAGACATGGCTCCATCAATGTAATCCTTGACGAAGAAACTATTTGCCAACAAGCGCATGGTCAAAGCCACGTGGACGCCGCAACTGGTTGCATCAACCTGGCTGGGCACGTCCATGTCCTGGATAACGAGAGGTGTAAGCTCATCCCGTACCTCCTCAGATGCACCTCTAATCTGTAGGTAAATCCTAAACATCCTGTACATGGATCTAGCATTAGCAAACATTCTACAAGCAATTCTACAAGCAATTTATATAATTGCTTTTGGACAATGGTACAACGCCGCCACATTTATCGCATACGAGAATCAAAACACAACCAGGATGTTTGCACATCCTCGATGTCCCCAAGGGTGGAGTAATCGCCAAGGTCTCGAGCGAGGACGTACAACCACCAATGGGAACTAGCATGATACAAAGAGATGTTACCCTAAACATATAAACATGCATAGAATAAGGCATAGCATTCCACTAACACTCACCCATGCACGACGGGCCAAAACACTACTCGTAGTCTGCTCCAATCTACTGCTGGACCATATGTATCACGAAATAAAGGATCCAAGGATGGCACACCCCCGTCATGGGTGGCGGATCCACCACGAAAGGGGTATGCCCGCGTGTAGAACGTGGGGTCCACAAACAACACACGCCCACGATCCTCGTCAGACAACAAGTGTCTAATAGTCCTGCATGTATGCAAAGCATGTGTCAGAGAAGAATCAAGCATTGCATACCACACAAAGACATGACGCCTGACTTACATGATGTAGAACCTCAAAAGCGGGTCTCCCAACCAACCATCGTGATCTTTGCGTCTAGGAACTCACTCGTCCACTCAATAGAACCCGTGGACAAAGGCTCGACAAGATCTGAACACGACCCTCCTGGCTGGCCTCTCTCGCACAACATGGTACAAAAACCATGTGCACGCCACTTTCGTATCTTTGTGGCAATCTCCCTCGCAATCCGCCAGAACCAAGGTCGAGGCCTAAAGCCAGTGTCTAGCCTCAACCAGATGGGGGCCCTAAGCTTCTCGCCCTCGCTCCGAAGCCCATCCTCTCAAAGGGACAAAGACCTGTGCTAGATAGAAAGTCCCGCGCACGTTCTGGTACATAATGCCATGACCGGCTGCGGTCCTATCAAATGTCCATGCCTCATGATGATATTTGCCCAATCCCGGGCGATGGGGCATAAAGCGTGATAAGCCCATGTCTCCCCATGTGATCCTCCACACTAATGGGGTCCTTTGCCCTTGTCTCCACGGACACCTCGACCTCTGCCTCTACATCGGCGACCGGGGCCTACCCTGCCCCCGCCTCTACCTGCCGCGGTGGCCTGCCTCTACCTCTACCTCTGCCTCTACCTGGTGGCCTGCCTCTACCTCTGCCTCTCCCTCTGCCTGCCTCTACCTCTGCCCCACCATCGTCGCCCTCGTGTCCATCCTGTACATCTCTACGAAATGGGCGTGTGAGCTCAATCGGTGTCTCTGCAGCTATCCGACTCTGTGCCTCGTGAAAGCTCGTCCGTAGACCTATAAATGGCTCAAGAGTGTCGAGCATGGTGGGCACTGGTACAGTAGAAGGACCTGGTGCATGGTCCAATGAAGTGGAGCTCGTCGAAGGTGATGGCTCATGGAAAGAAGCCCACGCGGTCGCTAGGTCCGTATGCACTTCCTTCAACAATCGACCAACGTCGCCCAAGGAAAGCGATGTCCGAGGTACAGAACAAGGTAGTGCATCGGGCGTTAATTCTGACGGGCATGGGAAAAGGAAGTGGGAGGAAGTGGAGGTACGTGCGGGGGAAGGGGGGAGTAAGTGTGTTGAGGTGAGGTGAGGCGGCACACGTGGATGTGCAAGGAGCTAACAGATGGTGGTGGCACCGGTGGGGAGGGGGTGGTCCACATGGTAGGAAGGGGATGGTCCACATGGCAACGTGAAGGGGGGTGGTGGCAACGGATGCTACACTAGAAGAGTAGGGGCTGGAAAACAAGCGAGGAAAGAATGGTCGAGACTTGAGGAGATGGGAATGATGGTGACACATATGGGAGTGATGTGACAAGACCACACCGCATGGGGAGAGAACTAGGAGTATGGGAAAAAGAGCGGGTGGTGGGAGAAAGAGGTGTTGGTGAGTGGTCGATGCTAGTGCATCATGGATGGGCACCTCCCCAGGTGAGGTCCACATCGCCAAGATGTGGATGGCATGAGTGACGTGCTAGAGGCAAAACAATTTGCTAGATGAACCGGGCAACCCTAACCGGGGTCATCAAGTCTGCGATGAAACCCTAATCCATGCCTCGGCTACCTCTACGACATCCTCCTTCCCTACCAACCCCGTGTCCGGCTGCCTCATCCTCAATAGGGCGGTCTCTCTCCTCCTCAACAATACCCTGCCTCCACCCAACCTAACACAGGTGCAGCCGAAAACGGGACCTCTCGGCCCTCATCACGCAACCTAGTGGCTTTGCACTCTATCCGCCATCGGCGTGGTCCTCCCCGTGGGTATCTCGTAGCTAACTCCTCCCTGTGAGAAGGACCTCTCAATGAGCTCCCTTTGTGCCACAACCCGATGCGTGAGTGGGGGCCGTAAAGTGTGTCTCCTGCTGGGACACTAGAAACTCTGCCCTGGCACATCTATCCTGACCACGAAGGCGGCTCCTCTCCCTCTCTCTCTCGCGTGCTGCGTCATCCTCCTCGTCCCTCGGACGCACTCTGCGTGCACCACGAGGCCGAGGCACCCATGGTACCTCCCCATGCCAGCTCATGTGGTGCTTCTTCGCGCCATCCATGCCTAAACCCCAACCACCCTGGTCCGGAGGAAGCGTGTGTGTGCACCCCTCGTGCTCACAAAACCATCTATCCTGGGACCTCGTAGGAGCCCCAGGGATGGTGATCAGTAAACGACGTATTCTCCAATGCCCCTGGAGCTCGTCCCTAAAGAATTCTAAATTCTAAGATCACACAACTCTAAATCGATGAAAAAAATAATAAACTCGACTTACGGGAATAACACTACGTTCCATCTACATCTAAAAGAACAAGATCTAAAATTAAAAGACAACCTATATGACTAGATACTGAACAATAGAAATCTATGCTTATACTAGAGACTAACCCGTCGGGCGCAAACATCCTAAACGGCTGTGCAACGGGGGGCGCTGCGCCCGCTGCGTCCTGGCCCGCGCCTATACCCACCATATCTATTTTAAAACATTACAACAGAAGCGTAAGCATGTAATCTACTAGAAACATGTAAAAAAATTACTAACAAAAAACACATAGCGATTATTGAGCAATCAATGACATGCAACAAAGAAGAGCAAATTCAGAACAAATTCTAAATTCCAGGAGAATTTGAATTCGCTAGTTCACGTTTGACTTATAACTATACACTACAATATGTCAAGACAGAATCCATTTGGGTGGATATAGAGAACCCTTTTTTAGAACAGCCTTAGCCTTTTCTTATTGCCACGACCATTTACATAAGCAAAAAGAAGAACTAGAGATGCAATGAGAGGAAAAAAATTGCACTTTGAGTGCTTTTATTTATAACATTTGGACACAATACATTTGGAGTTCTTGATTGGGTTAAAACCCAAGCGTTTCTAATATTCATCAAAAGAAATAAGAATGTCGTAGAGGATTCATGATCTGCCCAATTGGTAAATGCGCTCCACCTTCAAGCATTAAAGATGAAAAGGATTCAAAAAATTTTCACTAGAATGAAGCTATTCTTCAAGGAAATAGATGCAATTATTTACATGCATGCGCTAATTATTATTTGTATGCTGTAATGAACAAGATGGGGAAATTTTTCTAACCTTATATTGTGCTCCAAGCTGCAGAGAAACACGGGCTCTCAAGAAGTTAAAAAGCCGCCTTACCTGCTCCAAGCTCAGTAAATTTAGAATCTATATGCCATATAAAATGCAAACAAAATAATTACCAATTGAAAGCAATTCTGTGCAAAACCATGTGCATAACCAAAGCAAAAGAATATAACATACTGTCTCTCTTTATAACAGTAGAATAATTAAAGGAAGCAGCCAAAAGGAAGTAGGATTGAAATGTCCTCTTTGTATAGCACTAATTTGCAGGCCCCAAAACTCTTTGAGGGCTCCGAAGTCCAATTTCGGGCTTTGCATTTCAGGGTTTTCAGGCTGCAGACACATCGCTGAAAGATTTCTTGTATATACTTACCATTAAACAGCAAATTGTTAACAAAGGGCAAACACTACAGAAGGAAAAGGAACAAATTAGACAAGAAAAACCAATGAACGACCCAGTAGGCTATTTTTCAACTAGATCTTGCTTTTTCAGAGCTGCTCTATTATCCAAATCGGCACTTTCCAAGCAAACTCGGCCTATTTCTACATGAATTTACCTTATTCTTTATATAAAGCAGATATAGAATCGGAGCAGTAGGGATATATAAAGCCAGATATTTACCTTAAAGCTGCAGGGATAGAATCGGAGCAAGAAATCGGTCTGTAATGGTTTGAAAGCGAGAATCGGAGCAAAGAATCGTATGTAAAAACAGAGAAACCCAAGTCCGATAACATTTAAAACCATGTTGTTTTTTCGCCATTAAAACACGCCTTGATCGCGCATTTAAAAGGGCACAATTTAGATTCATAAGAAAACGACAAGCAAAAGAAAAAGAAACCCACCAGCAAACTGAAGCATCAAAGGATCCGAACCCAAGAAAGCGACTGCCTTATCAGCTCATGTTCTACTTGCATTAGACATGATCCTCGATCAAACAAGAACTCGGAAGATAAGAAATCAAAAGACCCGACTTTGGGGGTCCAAATCTGGTTTCGAAAGAGAGAATCTGAGCAAAGAATCGGCAAGGTAATGGTTTCGAGCAAAGGTGAAATAATCGGAGAATCGCGTGAATAAATCGTAATAACCCTCGGAAGGGTTTCCATAGCCGAGAATTTTTCCTGGTTAACAATTTGCTGTTTAATGTGTAGAACAAATGCTAGAATAAATCAGTAGAAAAAATCAGTGTATTAACTTACCAAGCGCTCCTCAATCCGATCAAGCAACTCAATCGCATGCAAGGAAGCAAAACCGATCTGCCGCGCCGGAGGAAGAGGAAGAAAAAAAAATTTTCTTTTCTTGAATAGGCTCTTATCAGAGCCGTAGAAAATTAATTCCAAGCATTAATTAACGGTGGTTGCGTTGGATAACTAAAAATATAATTTTTTTGCGGAAACCCGACCGTGCTTCAGTGGAAACCCTTCCGGTTTTCACGGAAATTTGGAAGGGTTTCCACAAATGAAATTTGGAAGGGTTTCCCTTTTTTTTTTAATAACCCCAATCGAGGGGAGATAGTGTGAGCGTTTAAATTTCATCTTTAGCCACCTTTAAAAGTACTTGGAACATTTAATTAGAGCTACCTTTAGCCACCGCTCACACTATCTCCCCCCGATTGGGGTTATTAAAAAAAAAATATGAAACCCTTCCAAATTTCGCTGAAATCCGGAAGGGTTTCCACAAAAGTATAATTTTCTTGGGTTTTTGAGATATACCCGTAATTAACGATGGTTCTAAGTGCTCCCTATTTGGGTTGGGCTCCCATGGAAACCCTTCCTATTTTCCATGGAAACCCTTCCAATTTTCCATGGAAAATAGGAAGGGTTTCCATGGAAACCCTTCCGGCTTTCATTAAAACCAGGAAGGGTTTCCATGGAAACCCTTCCTATTTTCCATGGAAACCCTTCCTATTTTCCAAACATGGAAAATAGGAAGGGTTTCCATGGAAACCCTTCCTGATTTTAATGGAAAATTGGAAGGGTTTCCAATTTGAAAATCGGAAGGGTTTCCTCGGAAAATGGGAAGGGTTTCCAATTTTTTTTTTTTTTTTTAGGCGCACGCGCACGCCGCCCAACACGGACGCCGCCATTAATGGTGCACGCTTATGCACGCTCATAAATATGCACGACAATCGAGAATTTAAATTTTAATTCAAATGGAAACCCTTCCTATTTTCCAAACCCATGGGAAAATAGGAAGGGTTTCCACAAATGGGGGAAAATAGGAAGGCTCTTCTTGCGCTTTGCTCTCCGCCATTGCATCTCAAAATTTTTAAGGGCACTTCTTGCGCTCTGCTCTCCGCCATTGCATCTCCTTATGGATCCGGAGCTTGACGCATTTGAAGAATGCGAGGAGGCGTGGTCTGTGTCAGGGAAGACAGACAAGAAGGAGTTTCAAGATAAGATGCGGGTTTCGTCTTCGCACAGTGATACCGAGCAATCCGAGTACAGATAGTTCTGCCACAATACACATACGTGTTGGGCTATACATCAAGTTTATTTCTAGGCCAAATTTTTGTATGTGCATGTCTTGAGTTGTCGATCTTTGCATCTAGATTTGCAATTGGATTTGCCTTGTATGGATTTACATCTCAGTGCACATACTCATCATACATCATTTGGGTTTAAAATACATCATTTGATATATTATGTATGTTAGGTGTTTGTATGATATTGGAATCAGTTGGCTAGCTTTTTGGCAGTTATTTACTCCCCTTACGGAGCCAAAGAAGGTATTCAAACGAGAAACAAGATATAGCAATTGAAAAACAATTGTGTAGCAATTGAAAAACAATTGTGGTGCTACTCCACATATTCAAGCTATAGGAAGTCTTTTAAAATATGCCAAAAAGTTCAACTAGTTATTTCTTTCCTTTTCCAGATATCTGTTGAAACCAAATTGTTGCTGATATCGTTGAACACTCTACGAAAGTACCACAATGCTTCAAGGCCATAGGTGAAATTCAGAATATCTAGCATAATATCTAGATATGGACCAAGGACTCTAAAAAAATAAAAAGACAAATTTGTAAAACACCTTGACTTCATTCCCTTGTAGTTACATCATACACACCTTTGGGCCAGCGTGAAGAAAAAGTAGTCTATCCAAGTTTCCCTTTGATAAATTGATATACAACTACAATCCAATGTCACCATGTGAGATTATTCGCAATCATATTGCCTGAAGGTGGTCTACTGAAGTAAGCATATGAAGACATGTTTGATGGTTATTGCAACTTGATATCTAAAAATAAAGGCACTGTTTTTTAACTTTATATCCAAAGATAGCACTTTAAGGTCCAAAGCATCTTGTAACAGAAATAGATGTCCTAAAGCCTTGATGCTCATAATATATGCTCCATCTGTAAGTAGAGCAAGTAATTACAAGAAAGAAAAAACAAATTGATCCAGCAGAATAAGTTGAACATAGAAAAACATAGAAAAACAATTATAGTTAAGGTTCACTGAGTTGCAGAAAAGAGCTTACCTAGATGCTGCTTCTATAGCTGGCCTTCATCCCCTGCTGCATGAAACCGCTACCATTGCCCTTTAATTGAATATAGAATATATGGCACAAGAACTTCACGAGAACATCGTTTCTTATATTTCCAATCCAGTGCCATGAACATCGTTTCTTATATTTCCATCTCTTATGGATTAAATCTGAACAGATGTGTGCTTAAACCTGTAAGTACTTGAATTTTGCCTCAAGACAAACAAGTGAATGACAATGAATATGTATGGTCAGAGATCATTTTAACACGTTAAGAGCAAAAAAATTATTTAGTCTTTCTTGTATCTTTCCAGTTCAGCTTTTACAATGCTTATTGGTGCCTCAAAACACCAGTCTTCTGCATGAAATAGTTCCTCAATTTCTTATCTGCTTTGTCAGTGTCTGTCTGAAGCCTAAGTGGAAGCACTCTTCTTTAGAAGCAAACTTGGCAATTAGAAACTTGGTCACCTTAATGACTTTCATAGGCCATTTCTAACGCCATAATCATAACCTTCTGGGGCATTACAAACAATAAAGATCGCCCTGCTGCAGTATACCAAGCAATTCGTCACTAATACGATGAACTAAAATGGCACATCATCTGGACAAAGAACCTGCAAGAAATGCCATGTCAAGGCTTCAATAAGCTGTTTATAAATGTTTCAAATGATGGTACACATGCAAAACAGCTCTAATCAATTTACGGTTTAACCGAGGTTGCCTCCCATAACATTTGGGGGCAATCAACTTAAGGAGCCTACCTATTTGACTAGAGAAGCTACAACTGATGCGAAGCTTACCAAAGGCTGTGCTTTACTATCATGTGAAGCTAATTTCCAAGATGCTCAGCAAACAACCAACATATATTCAGTAGAAATAAAACCTAGAGGCATTTCAAATCCTCCAAATGTTCTTAAATTGCTGAAAAGATCTTCTGGAACCAGTGGAAATCCAGAGGAAATTAACGAGTGAGCCATAAATATTCTAAAATCTAATTACATGCAAGACAGATTTAGTTGCCACATATCTGTGTTTGGCTTATGTGCAAAACAGGTAGGACGATGGCGTGCCCAAAATGCCTTCCGGCAATCTCAACCTATTGAAAAAAAAACAGAGGCATGTGAGCAAAAACAGAGGCATCGGCCAGAGCAAATTTTTGGGGAAGGACTCGGCCTTACCAATTGCTTCCTGAGCCCAAATCTATGCCAGCGGAGATTTTGGAGACCTGCACTCTGAGTTTTGTTTGCCTGATGAAATTCTTCCAGCCAAAAATCAGAGGAAACGCCTCTCAATTCCGACACCTGCAGTGTGAAGAAGAGGCAGCTGTGTGAAGATCGAAAGATTGAAGAGGAAGCACTTTTCAACACAGACCTCAATCCGACTCAATCTTCATTTGCAAAGCGCCGAAGGAAGAGGAACGAAAAAAATTTAGCGCCGGAGGAAGAGGAAGAACGAAAAAATCTTTGCTTTTCTTGAAAAGCTCTTTAATCAAAGCCGCACAACTTAATTACAGGCATTAATTAATGAATGGTGGCTGTCTTTATATCTAAAAATATAATATTTTGGCGGAAACCCTACCATGCTTCAGTGGAAACCCTACCGGTTTTCACGGAAATTTGGAAGGGTTTCCATATATGAAAATCGGAAGGGTTTCCAATTTTTTTTTAATAACCCCAATCGGGGGGAGATAGTGTGAGCGCGTAATTAATGTTTAGAATCAAATTTCTACGGCTGTTATTGAAGAGCTTTTTCCAGAAAAGGAATTTTTTTTTTTTAGCTCTTCCTCCGGCGGATTTGGCGATTGAGGAAGGCCTACGGTCGATCGAAACATTTTATAGGAGCAATCACGTACCAAGAAACCCTTTCGGAGTTCGGCTTCAATTTTGCTTCATTTTGTTTTTTGGTTTTTAACTGATTGAAAGCTCTCCATTCTGGCAGGAGTTGCATGAGACATACTGTTGGCTAAAAAAGTTTTTGGCAATATGGCTATGGCGCCAAACGGCTGCATGTATGACCTATCTGCTTACACAGGCTTTATGCCAGATATGTTACCTACAGGTTCTAGTTTGAGCATATCTGTGCCCAAAACTGTACGATAGCATAGTTAGTTTTGCCTTTAACGGCTTTGCCAGGATCGCCATTGCTTGCCTTCGTTGGTCGTTGCAGCTATTCAGAGCATCTTTGACGTTTCTGACGTTCAACAAAAGCCATGATATTTGAGGGCCAGTGCCTTGCTGGGCGGATTTATACTTACGTTCAAGGCGTTCAAGGCTGGTCGGATTTATACTTGCTGGGCGGATTTATACTTGCTGGGCGTTCAAGGCTGGTCGGATTTATACTTATATCTTCGGTCTTGATGGCATGGAATGTCTTCAAACTATGTACAGGCCTTCGAGTTATAGGATCCGTGATGATCCTTGTTGTTCCGCCATCGCCTCGTCTCTTATTATGCGGTTGTGATCTCTAACTATGGCCCGGATCTTTTGCAAGGAGGCTCAAAACGCTAAAGAGAATCTTGGTTGTGCTAATGGCGTTCCATGGTCCAGTAAGCTTAATTTATTGTTTCAAATTTATTTAGTGAAGTTTTAGTGCAATTAATAACCAAGCTTTTACCAAGTATAGCAGTTGGCCTCGGGCCATTATTAATCGTAAATGAACCAAGCATGAAAATTTTAATATTCTGATATGTTATATGTAAAGCATCCATCAAAGCTTCATTAGTTTAGATTGGGCATAGTATGTGGTAGATTCTTCAAGTAGTTTATTACATATTTCTATCCTTGTATATTGTTGTACGTGAGTCGACATGTCCGATGGGATGCGACTTGCTATGCTCCTTTGGTCATACTTTATTGTGGTCCTCACAAATCCTGGCTTTGGTCATACTTTATTGTGGTCCTCACAAATCCTGGGAGTGTTCCACAAGATTGGAGGCCTGTTGTGGATGATGAGGACATTGAAGCACAAACAGCACCTTTGTCTGCTTCAAACCCACTGCAGAACCGGCTTAAACCTACCAAAGATCTGTTAGTAGTAACAAAGACACTTGATAGTCCACGGGTTAAACCTGCGAGTAAAGTGTGGCCAATTCAAACCACCTCATTTGTCATCATCGCTCGTTTTGTAAGTTATCTACTCTGTTTTGAGATTTATGATAGGATGTAAGGTGGAGAATAGCTATACAGAAATTTGTGAAGACCACAACCACAGTTAAAAGCATTTAGCATTATCGAAGGAGCCAGAAGCTTTGTAGAATTGTGCATAAGTTCAGAATTTTTTGAAGCTTTCAAGATGTGAATTTTGTGATGTAGAAGTTACTCTGGTTGAAAATGTTTGCTAATAAAACTAAGGTTGTTACATCGTCCAGCCCACTTTGTAATGCATGTACCACTGGGATAGATGTGATGTCGGCTGGTTTGCCCATGGTTTGAGAAAATGGCCACTGGGTTGCAATTTCACTTTACTATGCTGCTGATTGTGGTGAAGATGTTGTCATTAAAAGGTAACATTTTCTTGCGTTGTCTTTTCCTAGGTGGTGGTCCAAATTTGTATTGCATACTGATTTTTTATCATATTTAACGGATTCTTTTATGCAGCATGGACAAAATCCTGCTGTATTGAAAGCTCTTAGGACAAAATTGTGGACGGGCCACTACATCGCTTATTGCCAGATGTGGAACTTGCACGTGGCTTATTGCTAGATGTGGAACTTGCATTAAAGTAGTTGACAATGATGATGAGCTTCCTTTTAACAGGTGACATGAATTTAGATAAGCTGCAGGAATATTGACATAACAGTTCTATTATTCAAGTGATTCATTGTTAATGCAAATTTGATAATATGGTGTTGATGGAATATGTGTAGAAGCTGGTGTTGATGTGCCTATGAGCAGAGTTGTGATTCATCTGCAGGTGCACAACATAAATTTCTTGGAATATCATGCGCCTATGAGCAGAGTGCATTACATCCTTTAATGTTCCATGGCCTTCAGTTATATACATTGGTTTCTAAATTTGCACTATAACAGCGGATGGAAAGATGGAAAACAAACTTCAATATACTGACCATTGGAAGAGTATCTCCAGCATTAGTTCTACTAACACAGCATTAGTTCTACTAACACAGACCATTGATATACCAGGTAGAGAACTGTGAAACATTGTGCTGCTAAAGACCCTTGTCCACATTAATGCACCAGATTGAAGCACAATCTTATTCAAGGTCTGGATAATACTGTGAAAAAAGGATTATTCTTTTCCCCATGCTTGGATGGTTGCACATAAGATATTAAATATACCAATTGACCATAAAATTTGTTTTGTTGACCATAAAATTTGTTGTGTTTATCCTTGATAGTGCTGGTGCCTACAGAGGACACAGTCTTGGTTAACCTTCAAAAATCCAAAACATGACTGCCCTAGGCTGCATTGACATAAAGCTTGAGTGCCTTTTAGGATTGCATATGTGTTTCTTTGTTTTTTCATCCCCTAGCCAAAGTAACATTGGAACTTGTTGATTGTAAATGTTGTTTGTTCGGCTTGGATCTAGATGCTCCAATCTAGATGCTACACTTTCATTGTCATGTTGGGGGTGTTTAGCTTGGCGCTTAGCAAGCTGCATCCCATCAGACATGTCAGCTCGCTCCTGTACAACAATATACAAGGATAGAAATATGTAATGAACTACTTGAAGAATCTACCACATACTATGCCCAATCTAAACTAATGAAGCTTTGATGGATGCTTTACATATAACATATCAGAATATTAAAATTTTCATGCTTAAATTAAGCTTACCTGGAACGCCATTAGCACAACTAGTCGGGGGGAGATAGTGTGAGCGTCCCTTGTGTGTTTCCTCACAGCAGCACAAACAGTTGGGCAGGGTTATGTTGCTTGGCGACTTTAATGCACGCACAGGAGCCGAGCAGGTTCCAAAATTTGAGCCCCTGGCAGAGGACGTCTTGCAGCTGAACCCCGCAGAGGTGGCTTGGTCAAGGATATCAGATGACAGCCATATTTCGCGCTATGGCGTGCGATTGTTCGTTGTTCGGGTAGTATCTTTGACCTGGTTATCAGAATGGGTTGGTGCAATGGCCGCCTTCCACCGGGCCGTGACTTGTAGGCGGTGGAGAACCAAGGGGCGGCTCCGGTGTGGTGGATTATCTGCCGGTTGAGGAACGGGTCCGCACGGGTTACTCATTTTTCCATCGGGGACAGACACTCGGGACGAGGAAGTAGACTCCACCACCGCCCCCTGCTCATGCATCTCGGTGGGAAGCTCCCCTGCACCCACGCCTCAACACACGGGTGCCCCTTTGCTACTGGACTACTTAACCGCAGAGGGACCTATGCCCACCGCTTGAGCATGATCGGCGGGACGGGCCGCAACTCCCCACACTTCAAGAACAACCGCCACCGGTGACTCACCGCTTCCGACGGCCGCAGAAAAGATGCTTTGGGAGAGGCCGCTCCACGGCAAGCCTCGTGCACCACCACCTTCCCCGCAACCGATGGTTCGATGATGAGTGTCTCTGAGCTCAAACGCACACTCCCAAGCAAGTCACCGATCCCATCTTCCCCACAGGCCGCCGGTCAATACCGTTCCTTTCTCAAGAACAAGAAGGCCGGATACCTCGCAGAGCATCAAGAATGATGTTTGGTCTCCTGGACCCGGCACCCGGTGACATTACGGAGAAGGGTCTTGAGCAAGCCCGCACGACAACCCACGGGGAACATCACCTCGGAGCAATGGGTACAAGATTTTGCAAATGTTTGTATGACCGGCTTCGGGGGGGCACCAGTCCCTCCACAGATAGGCATGGCTCGGTTATCACAGAGGGGATGTCATCATGGGCCTACTGGCGCCTAGCTAATGGGAAGGCAGCAGATTTAGATGGCATGTGCGCAGAGCTTCGAAAATGGGCTGGGCCTCCACGGTGCTGTTTCTAACGGCATTGTTCAATAAAGCATTTGAGAAGGCTTCCCACGCTAATGGACCACTAGTAGAGTAGTGCCCATATACAAAGCAGGGGACCCTCAATGTCCGCCAACTACCGTACTATTATGGTCAGCAGCTCTCTCTTTGCAAACTGTTGGCTGGTATCCTTGAGCGGCCGACAATATGGGCAGAGGAAACGGAGGTGCGAGCTCTTACACAGGCAGGTTTTCGGCCCAGACATTCCACCATTGATCATATCTTCACTCTGCGCACATTGATTGAAGATAGCAGGAATCGCCGTAAACTGCATCTTGTTGTTTCGTGTGGATTTTGCAAAGGCATTCGACACAAGCATTACCCGCAATAAGCTATGGGACGATTGCGGCGGTGGGGACCCCCACGGACTTGCGTAACGCAAGATATAGGTCATGTCGAGGCATGCTCGGGCCGTATCACATCGCAACCGACCCGGTGACCGGTAGCATTGAGTGCGTCGGGGTTGCCCCTCTCCCCACACTCTTTGGCCTGTACATTGATCAGTTGGAAGATTGGCTCTCTGAGCATGGAGGTGCGGGCGCACATATCATGCATCACACAATCCGGCAACTCATATATGCTGACGATGTCAACCTCATGGCCTATACTCCAGAGGACATGCAACGCCACCGGATGCTCTTGACACTTTTGCCAATTCACCGCATGCAAGTTAACTTGGCCAAAACTAGGGTGCCGCTAGTTGCATCATCCCGTCGACCAAGGCTTCCCACATTCACTTACCGGGGGCAAGAGGTAGAGGTGGCTCGACCTACAAGTACTTGGGGATTGAGTTCTCAACTACCACCCATTGGGATGCGGCTATCGGGTTGCGGGTCACTGCGGGTTGGAAAGCACTATATGCCATGCGTAAGAACAACGACCACAAAGGCAGAGTTGTATGCCCAGGGTCACCAAATCACATTTGTTTGGGCCTTGGTTGAGCCGGCCCTTTGTATGGGGCAGAAGTTTGGGGTCCGGTGATATCCCTCAAAGACTGGAATGACCTCGAAAAAGTGCGAAGGCCTTCTTGGCACGGGCCCCGGGGTGAAGTCCACGTTCGCATCAGATCCTACCCGTGAGACAGATTTCTACCCCTTCAACGGGCCGCATTGGAACGCCATATCGTTTACTTCCAAAAGGTGGTCGCTATGGCTGATACACGCTTTGCCCCGCCTTGCTTTGGGCGGCAATGGGGTCCCTAACGCACCGAAATCTGGCTGGAAAGACAAGCGGTGCTCGGTGGTTCTCAATACTGGGGTGTGCGGGCAAACGATGTGTCCGTGTCGGGGACAAAGAAAGATCGCGAGGCACTTAAACTATACCTTGATGCTACTTTCCTTCGCAGTCGTGGGATGCAGAGGCTCGACACATGTTAAGCGGGCACACTATCGCAAAGAAGTCAATCCTAGGCTCACAAGAGGCCCACACCAGCATTTTGTACACCCGGCTACCCATGAAGAAACGCAGCTTATAGCTTCCATTCAAGACGGGGGCACATCGCCTCCCGCATTGAAAACAGCCGTTGGGCTCGTGGAAGCACGGAGCAAAGGCTTTGCGGTGTTGCCACCGAGCGCGATTGAGGATGAATGTCATGCCCTCCGGACACCTTGCCCAAAGATTTGCCCATATCCGAGAGCGATATGTTCGATTACTAGTGCCTGGCCAGCCGTTGCATCAGTTATTGGCTACGGCGTCAGTGGGTTTGTTGGGGTCATACCTCCAGGAGGTTATGGATGCACGGACTCGTTTGTGTCCTACGGGAAGGTATTGAACTGTCCTATGCAATTGTACAGTGTGCCAGCAGGCTTATTACTGCTAAGGTTTTTCCCTCGAAAACCCTTCGGGGCGGGGGTTTTTTAATCCTGTCAGTAATATGCTTGCTGCTCTCTTTTTTGTTTGGGTCCCATAGGCCAATTGGTCTCCGTGGACGCTAAAAACCTATTCTATTCTATTCTATTCTTATAAAATTAGATGATTGCATGTATCCTCTTATACAATTATGTGATAACAAGAAAACTAGAAATTTGCTCCCCTTAAAAATTTCATGTATCCTCTTATACAATTATGTGATAACAAGAAAACTAGAAATTTGTTCCCCTTAAATTTTTTTTATGAAACGTGGAAACCCTTCCTATTTTCCCCCATTTGTGGAAACCCTTCCTATTTTCCCATGGGTTTGGAAAATAGGAAGGGTTTCCATTTGAATTAAAATTTAAATTCTTGAGTGTCGTGCATATTTATGAGCGTGCACCATTAATGGCGGCGTGCGTGCGTGTTGGCAGCGTGTGCCTTGAAAAATAAAAATAAAAAATGGAAACCCTTCCGATTTTCAAATTGGAAACCCTTCCAATTTTCCATTAAAACCAGGAAGGGTTTCCCCTTCCTACCATGGAAACCCTTTTTATTTTCCATTCCATGGAAAAATGGAAAATAGGAAGGGTTTCCGTGGAAACCCTTCCTGGTTTTTGGAAGGGTTTCCATGGAAATTTGGAAGGGTTTCCATGGGAGCCCAACCCAAATAGGGAGTACTTAGAACCATCCTTTAGCCACCTTTAAATGTGTGTTACACCTTCATCTTGGGACACTGTCAGGTCTCTTTTCCATATTAATCCTGAGGCATGTCTTCAGTTGTCCACTCCATGCTGGTGGATTCCTTTGCAGGACACTCCAGAGAATGTGCCTCTAAGTGTGGTTGTTCATCCAAAGACACAACGACGATGGGTAGCAGCTGGTATCAATACTATTGCAGCTTGGTATGAGTCTGATCATCTCATGTCATGGGAAGCATTTAGAACAAAGTTCTTGTTGTACGATGGGGATGAGTAATCCGGAATCATATTGTCGCATTGTTGCCACAGGATTCGGGTCCACGATTGAGGTAGTCATATGGGGTTGCCATCGGGATATCCGGCCGAGCGGGTTTGTATCTTTCGTGTATAAATTGCTTGTGCATTCGAAATCCTCGCCTCCATCTAATAGATGGCATCTTCAGTCCCTCACCCACAATGGAAAAGTGTTTGGATATGGGTATGGGATAAGCCGCTTCACCCCAAAGTAGTAGTTTTGTGGTGGCAAGTGATCCATAGATGCCTCGAGTCAACGTGTTAGTCCATAAAATGGATAATCGGATTTCGAGCTCGCCCTTTATGCCAGCAAAGGGTTGAGAGTATTGAGCATTGTTTTTCTTGTGTGAGAGGCTTTCGTGGGCATGGTCTTGGTTGTTGACCCTTTTGGCATCGTCTCGATCTAGCCAGCAAATTTTGCTTGCTATCTATCCCGATGCTTGGCCCAAACAACGAAACGAAGCTTTTCATCTCGCATGCGGTGGCTTTTATGGTCAATCACGGAAGAGAAGGAGGTTGTTTATCTTTAAGGGCATAGATACGCAGATGAGGTTGTTCTTCAGTGGGCGCAAGATAAAATTGTTATGGCTTACAATTGTTCTTCTCTTGATCAAGAGAAGAAAGTACTGATCTGGCATACTTACCTTCAGATTCATTCTTTTGCATAGGCAGGTGGTTGTGCTCAGTTGGATCGGTTTGTCCACTGGGGTTATAATCCTGTCTTTGCATTTATGTTGCTCTAGTTTCTAGTTGGTGAATAAAGCTTGACGTCCTTCAAAAAAAAAAAACCTTTAAAAGTACTTGGAAGGGCCTACTTGGAACATTTAATTAGAGCTACCTTTTTAAATACTTAGATGTTATTAATTGTATGGACAAATAAAATATAAAGATGTGGTCATGTCTCTTGCTAATAGATGGAATGATTTTGAGGCGTAGGATAGTCTTACCCTGGATTGGGGAGGTGTGATCCCGGAGGACAGGATCCCCAGAGGGCGTGTGATCCCGGAGGGACTACAAGAGGAAGGGGGTAGCGTCAGATCTTAGTTATAAACTTAGATAGAAAAAAACCAAAAAAAACCCTTGAACTGACATTATGGCTGACGCTACAACTGACTCTACGTTCTGTCGTTTAAACAACAGAATTAACGTCAGACTTTAGAGTCAGTTTTGCAGCAGATATAGAGTCACAATTAGAGTCAACCATAGTGTTAGAATTAGAGGCAACTCTACCATCAGCATTAGAGTCAGCATTAGAGTCACAGTAAAAGTCAATCATAGTGTTAGAATTAGAGGCAACTCTATCATCAACATTAGAGTCACAATTAGAGTCAACCATAGTGTTAGAATTAGAGACAACTCTACCATCAACATTAGAGTCAGTATTAGAGTCAACAATAGTGTTAGAATAGAGTCAACTTTACCATCACAATTAGAGTCAGCATTAGTGTCACAATTAGAGTCATTCATAGCGTTAGAATTAGAGTCAACTATTTAGACAGCCTTAGCATCGACTTTAGAATCAGAAGTAGAGTCAGAATAGAGTTTCTGTAGCGTTAGAATTAAAGTCAGCCAATATGGCACAATTAGAGTCAATTCTAACGTCAGGATAGAAGTCAATTATAACGTCATTCCATGCATCAGTCCATAAGACAACCCATACATCAATTCGCGAATCAATTGCCCTATTACCTTCTTTTAGTCACCCCAATTTTATTTAAAGGGAGGGATATTTAAGTTGCAAATTTGTACCTTATGAACATTACATATATATTCTACAACTACTTTAATTATATTCTAGTATAGCTACAAAAAGACCACAAAATATAAGTAGCAAAATCCATAGTACTGCATAAAGTTCTACAAAAATCATAGAACATAAGTAGCCACAAAAAACTTAGAACATAAGTAGCAAATTCCATAGTACAGTGCGGAAAGAGACATCAAATACTAAAGATCAACGATGTGATCTAGCAATCTTCTTGTACTTTTCAATGTTTCTCCTAGCAATAAGTTTTGCAATCTTCCTCGATGAGACGCCAATATCCTCATGCATGTAATAATTTTCAGCATATGCATCGTCCTCATCAACAAATGTCCTCTCCTCTTTGTCATGATGATTCTTATCCAAATGGCATTCCTTTTCTATTGGAACCTGGAATGAAGCAATTATGAAATTTATAACACTAATAATGAATTAAAAATGTAAAGAACACCAAGTAAGGATTGATAATACCTCAACAGGATGATCTTCCAACACTTGCTCTTCTTCATGCGCGCCTTCATCCTTGTCCTCATTCCCACCTTCATCACGATCCTCACCTTTATCCCGATCATCATCTTGATCTCCATTATGATCCGCGCCCCTGCCCTTGCCCTCTCCCTCGCCCTCGCCCGCCTCGCCCCTCGCCCTCGCCCTCGTCCTCCGCCCTTGCCAGCCGCCTTTTGTCTTCCTCCTCCTCCTCCTCCTCCTCCTCCTCCTCCTCGTAATCGGGATCCTCATCTTCCCCTTCATCTCCATCCTCCTCCACCTCTTCCACTACATCTTTCTAATATGAGAGTAAAGCGTAAAGTTAGAAAGACATATAATATAATCAAATAAAAGAGAAATATTTAGATACTACAATGTCATACCTTATTCTTCTTTTGTGTTCGACTCCTTGCTTTCGTTTCACAAAAATCTTGAGGCTTAAACTACGAAAACCAAATAAAATAAAGATAAGTTAAACGACTTACAAGTAAAAAAAAAACAACCTACTCGATAACTTACAGATCCAGGCTTTTGTCCATCCTCAATCATCATTTCTCTGTATGCTTTGTACCCAATCGGTTTGATTTTGTCCAAAATTTGTTCTCCCGGGTACAAACCCCAATCTTTGAACTTGAAGATTGCATTGCATAAAAATAAAGTAGACTTCATTAATCTAATTCAACCAGCATCATACAATATCATTGAGCATGAAAAAAACAAAAACAAAAAGTATATTATACATATGCAGCACGTATTCCATCGCATCCTCCTCTTCCAGTCTTCGGAACATATTTCCTAGCAGCTGCAGCTCTCTTTTGTTGCTCATGTGGTTTGAATGTGGAGGCTTTGAATACTTTCCATTCCTCTTCCGAGACGTTAATGGGCCTGCATTTTAATCCTTTGCGTATCTTCTTGCGCAAATTGTCCCTATTTTTAATTGCAAATTAGTATGCATGTATAATATGATAAGTTAGAAAAAACAAAGAATTAAAGAAAGAAGCATACTTCCAACGATTCCATCTCTTCGCCATAATTCCAAGGATGTATTCCACAAAAACACCCTTTCCATAAGTCCTCTGCACTGCTTCAACGGCTTCATATTTTCGGCTTTGCTTAACTTGTGGCCAAGTTTTGTTGATTTGACTTCCACAATAATGCCGCATGGCAATTGCACAAGTATTTGAAAAGCCTCGTCCATGCTCATCCATATGAAGGCTACCTCCTTTTGAATAGAAAACCTATAAGGTAAAATAACACCTAATTTCCGTTTAATAGAAGACTTATAACATGAAGACCTAAAATTCCCTTTGAATAGAAGACCTATAGAAGACGTATAACATGAAATAACACCTAAAAGAGCATTATTTACATCTACATACAACTACAACATGAAATACATCTAATTGAGCATTATTTACATCTACATACAACAAAATTAATCTTACCTCCCCTTTTGGAAGCTTTGTGAACTCGATCTCCATTGCCTCTTCTTCCTCGCGACCACTCGAGTATGCATCCTCGTCTATAGTGAGTGGATGTGGATCAATGTTCAATGTGTCCAGGCTCTTACCGGTGCAATGAACACTAGAGGAAGAAATGCTAGCCCTTCGCTTTGAGGACTTGGGTAAGGATGGGGTCGACTGCAGTCTACTAGCAATTAGTTCTTGCATTGCCTTTAGATTTTCAACATCCATATTGGCAAGAACTTGCGCCATGTCCTCGGAGTTAGGGGTAGAGGTGGACGCCATTGCCCCTTTGCCCTTCTTGCATTTGCTTGTTCTCACTAGAAGAAATCGTAGAATATTAGAATTTTAGAAATAATATAATTGAAATAGCATCAATGAAGAACAAGCAACTCAAAACATTATGTTTCTATATGTTTATAAGCATCCATTTACAAATCTCACAAGTATCCATTTACCAATAGTATGTCAATCTTCCATAATATGAAAGTTGGAAGCAGTTATTAATGGTATATTATAATATAGTATATTATTATATCATTTTATTTGCCCTCATGCTAACAGATTGAAATAATAAATAGTGAAGGTTATAATATGATGGCAACAAAGCTAGCCTACTTGTTTGAAAACTGAAGCATGCATTTTTCCTTGTTCTTGAGGACTATGTCTTGCCTTTTGGTCAATCAAAACCACGTGTTGGCACACATTTCAATCTATGACAACCATAGCCAAGTAAATTTCAAGCCAAGGTGGGGCAATGGGTTAAAGTGTAGATTGTCACATCTAATTATGGTGTTGAAATCTATATGGATCATGGCTACAATACCATAAGTTGAAGTTTGACTATGCATAATTGGTATGCAACTACGTTAGAGAATAAAGGGGGGTGTGGACAAGCCCTTTTGATGGCATTGCTAACAAGCTCTGCAGCATCTGAAAGGGGTGCTTCTGTAAGTTGACTGGCAGCTATGGAAGTAGAAGGACAAAATGTTGCATTCCCAAAATATCCTTTGGGCAGTGCTGGCTCAAGTCTGTGCCTCCCATCCATGGCCACCAGAACATGTGTCTCAGTTTTCCCATTCAGTTTTCTTGCACTTGTTATGCATTTCCACAAATGTGCTGCAAGGCTTTCGAAGGGATATTCTTTCACACATCAAGCAAACCCATGCAAACATCACATAATGCATTCTACATCTACATTACCATCTACATAATGCTATTCCAGACTCTGCGGCACCCTGTTTTCCTGTGTTATGACACCCTCGGTTCTTTGTGAGAGGTAAGTCAACAATTGTAGATTTCACTATCTCCGCTGCTTGTGGATTTTGTAGATGTCTCCTGCTAAATGGACCTTAATTTGAAGCATAAAGGTAGCACAGTTCTATAACTAGATTTTCTTATCCATTTGTATCACCCTTTTGATTTTGACCACAGAAGCTGACTATAATCAGATGTTGCTTCTTATTTTCAGACAGAGAATTATCTACACCTAACAACAACGATATGTTCCTTCTAATTTACAAAGCGAAGAAGCTAATTAAAAGCAGAAAACAAATGACATAACACAGTCTAGCACTCAATGTGTCAGCAGAAAACAGTCAGCAGAAAATAAATGACATAACAAATGCCTCAAACAGATTATGAATGGCAAACAAAGATCCTTTACTTTTCTATTCTTAGAGGGTGCAACACACCAATTGCAGTTGGTGTCCTTTAAACAAGACGAGTACTTCTACTTTTTAACTGATTCTCTTTCTTAATAAGCTGCTTGATGCTCTTACCATGCTAGTAATTAATGGTTCTGCAAATGCCATTGAACTGCAGATTCTGAGTGGGAAGTTTAATGAGGTGACCAACCCTGGGATATGAAGATATGATTTAAAAGAATGTCCCGATGACATGTTCAAACGTATTGAAGCAATGTGATTTAGCTTGGGAAATTCTGAGGAACTCTTACAGAGGGCTGGTTAAATTCCAAATTTAGCAGCGTAGTTTGGAACTTGCAGGAAATTTTCCTGCCATAGAATAGGGGCATCTGTTCCTAGTGGTTAGATTTCTAGATGAGCTAGGCAAGTTGAGCCTTGTCGGACATCTTTCTTTGATATGAAAAGGGCTTCTTTGAATACTTGGCATGTCTGTCTAAGTATTAACTTCATATACGTGAACCTACTTTATGTGATTGAATCCATTACAGGGTTATGGCCTAACTGAGTCACGAAGCTATAAGATGATTGATGTTGAAAGTGGAGCACCTCTTCTACCGGGAAAACAAGGTGTATGATGGCTCCGGGGTCCCAATGTGATGAAAGGTAAAGGAAGTAAATGCATGCACGATTTTGAGTTCTGAGCTTAATTGATAGTAAAGCATTTTATTCAGAGATCTGGCATTGCATTACTGTCTGCAGTTGAAAACTGCAATTTTGAAATAGAGACTTTATACCGGAAGTGTAGCTGCAAGGAGAAAGAAAACACAGTAGCTGCAAGGATTCTTTTGCTGGCATCGAATGAAAATTATGCTAGCATTTGAAGACGGAGCTAGCATTAACTAGGCCGGATTTGAAGACTGTGTTGACTAGATTAGCATCAACTAGGGCGGAATTGAGCCCAGAGAATGATTTCGGAAGCCAAATAATATCCAAAGAAAATTGGAGAAAATGACGACTAATTTCTAAAACTGTAAAACGTGTTTGCCGAGAAGTGAAAACAGACTTACTAATTGAGCGATTTCAGTGCATAGTGGGCGTTGGAGCTGTGCGACCTTGTGCGCCTTAAGAGCCACCAGCACCCCTCTAAACCAAGGTAAGGAAAAAAACACCTCTCTAGTGTGATTTTCTCCGATGAAGATTTTTAGGCGGCAAACAGAAATAGAATTCATTTTGACGCTAATTTGACGTTGGGTGCGTCAAATAAAATTGCGTCAGATGCAATAGTCCAAATCATTTTATATGGAGTAGTCGTACTAATGAAAATAGTAGTTAAAATTTTGTTTTTATACAATGTTAATTTTACATTGGCATTATTAGCATTATGTATTAGATTATGTATTAGATAATTCATGTGTGGGGGCCCTTTACGCCCCATAAAATTTGAGGCAGCCCCGCCAGACGAGATAATAGTTAAAATTTTGTTTTTATTCAAATACAATGTTAATATCACATTAGCATTATGTATTAGGTAATTCATGTCTGGGGGGCCCTTTACGCCCCATAAAATTTGAGGCGGCCCCGCCAGACGAGGCGGGGCACGAGCGGCGGAGCCGCGAGTGCGCCACCGAGTCTGGTGGGGCCGCCGAGAATTTTGGGGGCGTAAAGGGCCCCCACACATGAATTACCAAACGTAATGAACGTTTGTTTCATATTACGTCCGATATCTGGCTATGGTTGGAGCTACGATATGGCTATGGCTATAATTTTGTACTAGTAATGGTGCCCAGCGTTGCTGGGCATCAGTTGGAAATCTGTAAATGTTTTATTGCAATGGGAAAAGTGTGCAGTAAACTTTTTATTATAACAAAAATTTTTAAAATATCATTTAATTGTTGACATCTTGAAAATTACACATTGAAGAGGTAGTACATCCTTACTTATAAGAGATCCGGTGTTTTGTCCTTAGGCAAACCAATGCACAATTTCTGGGACAAAAGCAAAATGGAGGGGCTATAAAGGGATATTGAATTGTATCTTCTAAGGAATTTCAGGCGTCATTGTTGGGAGCATGGGCAAAGGTCTTGGCAAATGAGTTCTCATTAAAGGTCGTCTATAATAATGGTTTATTTTATATTGTTGTTGACATTGTTTCTTTTCACGTTGTGCATAACTTGTGAATATTTATTGATTAGGTTGTGAAGTTATCTTGTTTGATATATCTTGTGGATATTCATTGAGGAGGTTGTAAAGTTATCTTGTAAATATCTTTTGAGAGTTGGGAAGTTGCATGAAGCAAGTACCGATTGCCTAGACAATTTAAGGAATCTTGTGAATATGTGTGGAGGAATCTTGTGAATATGTGTGGAGGAGGTTGCAAAGTTGCATGAACATGTGAACTGTGTGGAGGTTGTGAACTTGCATGAACAGGGTATCGATTGCCCTAACAATTTAATTTCATTTAAGAATATCTCCAAATGGAATTAGCATAAAAAAACATTACAGCATTTTAAAATGGACAAAATATAGGCATTGCAAAATTGCTGGCTTTTTTCATCACATAACCACCAGTGCAATAGGTATAGTTTGCATCTCTGGTTAAGTTGTTTGAAAACTTTGGTTTACTCCTAATATGTTCCCCATGGAAACCTACTTATTTACAATGAATGGAGTGTATGTCAATCTCAAAATAGAATAGTTGGATCTTACCATGCAAATCAAGTTTTTTTATGGTCAAGAACCGCTTCAAAGAACCGTACCATACATGTAATATACCAATGCATGCATGTATCCCCATAACTACCTAAGCAAATTTAGAATACCGTTCAGAAAATAACGTCCCAGTTTTTCTTTTATCATCATGACTACAATGTCAAATATACAAATGTTACATCTTTCCCTAACTCATATGTAACTCAACATGGTACCTAGATTCTCATAGTCTGACCAAAATGCAACTTACAAATTATCACTTCTCTTTTGCAAAGATAATGCATAACTTTTATATGGTGCCTAGAACAGTTTATTAACTGATATTGGCTCCCATTTTTTCGGCAGAAAATATGCTGGCAAGACATTTGTAGGGATCACGTAAACAATGATGTTTTGGCTACAATTTTTGGTGCAAAAATATGCTGGCAAAACATTTGTAGACTTAAACAATGATGTTTTCATGAGGCAAATGAACATTAATTTACCAAAACAAAATACACTTTTTTATTTAACAGTCTGATCCTCACAATTTTTTTTTCAAATGGAGTCGTTTCTAACTCTAGAAGGAGAAATAGACCTTTATAGAAGGACCTACATACTATGCTTTTATAAAAGTCCTGTAGATCAAGCAAGCATACTGTATCAAAGCAGCAGGTCATACACCTCTGCAGACCTGGTTTTGATGTAGATTTTGTATGGCTCAAATTTGTTGCTGTGTTAGCATTGCACCAATGTATGAAATCATGATGGTTCAGAAATCATATCAGCAGAAAAGAGAAATGTAGATCCATCTACAACATGAAGAGACATAGTTGAGAAGACTAACTAATATGGATCTACCTGGCAATCTATGCATCTTCAAATAAAACCACCAGTTATGATTCTAACTGTTAGCATTAAATGCATTGCATTATAGTATTTGCAAGAGAAATCCTATGACCATAACATATCAAAGAAGACTAACCTCAATTCCTCAAATGTGTAGTGTAATATGAGATGCAAAAGTCCAGAACCTCAAGATGCCAAGAGCGAGAGCTGTTCTTATCAAACCTGACCCCATTTCTGGCCAGCTCAAGCACCTACACCAACCAGCACATCATGCATGAAATTCATATAAGAAAAGGAGAAAACGATACGCTGGTGTAGACTACCAACAAATTGAAAGGATAACAACCACCATCCTTAGCAGATTTTGCTGAACCGGCTCTATTGTTGCCACTGTCATTCGTCCAAAACCATGCCACGTTTAAATAATGCCCTAAATGTTGCAAACGAACTGGAGGAGGCCGGACATAGCTTTTGCGCACGATCTTGAAGTGTGATATACAGTGACTATGGCCAATCTATCCTTTGTTGACATCTGTTTCAGATTAGTCCGCCATAGCAGAGTTACATGCCCTTACGCTTTGGTCTCTATGAAGTTTTTGCTTGTATTCAATTTTTGTGAGGTGCTTCGAAGTCTGTTCAATGTATTTGTTAATCGTATCTCCGTATACATCTTGTCAAGTGTCTGCAAACAATATATCTGAGATTGATGTACTTTAATATCAGTCCACCTTTCTGAGTAATAAGCCATTTCACCGTTTGGATCTCGCCATTCACTTTGAAATCCCCATCCATGGGTACAATCTTGAAAACGTTTCCACTCTTTTTAAAAGCTTCTGCATATGTGCCTTCACCAACTTTGACAATTGCACTAATGTCACCACCGATGTAAAACAGGGAAACACCGCCGTAATTAATGATGTAAAGGAATTTTGAAATGCAATGCCCGTGGTCATGATAACTAACCAAAATTTGCATAGTGCTTCAAGAAGGCTCATCATCATTTGCTTGTTGTGCTTCACGAAGAATTGCACTAAATATAAATGAAGATTCAGTTATTTCAAAGATTTCAGATTCTTTCGCATGAGGACTCTTGACATTGTCTCTCAAAAAACCCTTTAATATATCATCCTCTATCTCTTCTTCTATTACCAACCTACCAATAGCTGATTCGGCCTTTCGATCTTCATGATTACTAACGCTTCAAGCTGAGAAGTAATGGATTTAACAATGGATGAATTTGGCAATGTTTCATTGACTCCTTCTTGGCAACCTTGAACCAACTTCGCCTGTACTTTAGCTTTTTCTCCTATCATAGCTTGCTTCAAATCAGCAAGACCATTTACTCCATTTGATACCACTGACATTAGCATATGCACCACAGCATCTAGCCTGTTCCCAAAGGGTTCTAGAACCTCCATGCAGGAACTCGGGGTTATCATATTCCATCCTCTGGCCACGGCATTATCCCCCTCTGGCGGAGTAAGAAAGCAATTCAGAAAAATTGCTGGCTCTTTTTTGAACAACTCTTTCACAGGGCTCGTCTCTAAATCACTATCAGAACTAATTTCGACCATGCAAGCACTGCTTGCCATTGAATTGAAGGGCTGTGGAAGAATCGGAATGGGAAAAATGGAGAAGCGTATAGCACTTAAAACTTACCCTACCGAATGAGAGAAGGGAGCCGTTCTTAGCTCTGCCGCTAAATCGGGCCATTGGATCTAGCAGCTCGAAGGTGCTACTGCCGCCCTAGCTCGAAGGTGCCCTCGCTAACCCTAGCCAAAAAAAACCCTAGAATCTTACGTGGCGTCATCTCTTCCATTGATTTCATCAAATCTGGGCCGTCGAAAGTTTTAGGGTTTTATGCACGACATACACTAAAACTTTATAATAAAGGATCACTTTAAATGTAGTCTGATAATAAGGGCAATTTGCTAATTTCTTTAAATACAATGGGCACTTTGATAAATCCCTTAAAGTATAAGGGCGTTTTTTAAAATTTTCCTTTACGTATTTTAAGGCATAATATATTTTAATGTAATTGTGTTTTTCATGGTTTATTTTCCAGTTTGGTTGTGTCTTCCATTGTTCATGGCTTCATCTAATATTGAGAGTTCCAATGTTGATTCACATGATTCTAGTAGTGAGCCTATGCTACCTATAGACTTGCTACCCAGGTAAGAACATAGCTTATGATTTGGTATTAATTTCATGTTAAATGCATCATTTTTTTCTTTTTGTGTCTAGGGAGCTTAGTTCCTCTTCACGCTCTTCAAAAAGTAAATGCATGGCAGCGCTTTATGATGATCCCATTCAAAGGCAATATAAACAAGTTGGGACTTGTTGGTGTAAACAATGCAAAGGGACAAAGGCAAAGATATATTCTATTAGAGAGCAACATAGATTAAAGCATGGTTGGATGAGGAATGCACCACCGCCAAGTTTAATTTAGGAGCGCCGTGGTTCGACGCGGAAGCCGAGGAGGTACTATCTATTTATATTGAATTAAAATTAATTTTGCTTAGGATCATTTTAGCTTATTTCGAGAAACATAATTTGCAGTACATTGAGTTAATCCGTAACCATCCAAATCTTGAAAAGAAAGTTGATATTCAACTATCTTCCGGATCATCTTCAGATAATACAACATCTGTTACTGGCATAATGGATGATAGCTCATCGAGTAAGGATAGTACAAGTGGAGGAGATGATGTTGAACCACTTGTGTTAGGACGCACTAGAGGAAAATCAATTGCCTTAACTTTAAGAGCTCATTTCGAGAAGGGAACATACACAGTTACTCATGCAGATGAGACCGACGGAGATTTTACTAATGAAATCCCTGATTCTCTCAAAGCCGTTATTATTCCATTTGACCGCAGGACAATGGGATGTTGGGATGGACAACTACCTTCTATGTTAGAGGAGTTTATATATTGGGGCCATAAATACATGATTGCACCATCAAAGCTTTTACCTGAGGCAGGCAGGGGTTTGTATATTTTAGATCATGTCAATGTGCGACCAGGAGAAATAGCAATATTGATGGCATATGGCGGTCCCTCGTACCCATGGGGTACATGGCAAAAACTAGCATCCTTCATGCTAAGCATGTCTACTTATGGCATGACACTGAATGCTGCATCTTGGTTGGAGCGTAGAAGTCAGGGGCAAAATGTTTATCGCAATGAGTTAATTTTTGTTGATGGCCGGCCAAGTCTTCATGGCAATATTGCAGGTCTCATAAATAGCTCAATGAATCGCCCGTGAGTTGACAAATGCAGATTTTGAGGAGACAGATGACCACGACTTGCATTATATGCATGGTCATGTCGGACCATATGTTCGTGTTTGTGCTAAGCGAAGTCTAAAACCAGGGGATGAACTGTTTATTAACTATTCTTTTAGGAGGACTGTCCCAAGACGAAGACAACGTCAACAAAAGGGTGACCCTATTGTAGTTCCTTATGGACGGAAACATAACCCTAGACCTAAGACCATAAGTTGAAATGATGTATGCACTTCGGTGCGATTTTACATCGTGTACATAATATAATGATATAAATTTGGTAGTGTCCAATTATTTTACTATCGTATACTCTTGCGCATATGTGATCTCATGCAATATAATGTATCATGTATGTGTCTGAGACGAATATTGATGATTATTTATTTCAATTGATTAAAGGTTAAATGAGGGTAATGGTTAAGGATATGAAGTTAGGATAACAACTAACCTTGAAACAACCACTAATTTGAGATTGTTTTATGTTTGGCAGCCCATAGAGGATGAGGGGCAGTCCTCGGATGATGATGGTGAGGCCGGAGTAAAAGTTTCCTCCTCAGGCAGTGAGTTTTGCCCTGAACCTGGATTGTTTGATACAATACAAAATTATTTTCCCGCCATGGACGAAATGGATGTAGATGAGTCAGACAACATAACTTGCACAGGGAAGGTTCTATATTCAGAGGCTAGTAAGCCTTTATATCCTGGTGCAAAGACATCTCGCTTAGCAACGTGTTTGCTCATCCTAAACTTGCAACATAAATCCGGTTGGAGTAATAGTAGTGTGTCAGAGCTTTTCAGGTATGTTATTACTTATATTTGAATATGATATCAATTGTATTTTCCTATCAATTTCTTTATCTTTGGGTTGACACTTTGTTCTCTTTTTTAAGTTTGCTTGGTGAGATACTTCCAAGTGACAATTGCCTTCCTAAAAATAGAAGGGAGGCAAGAGAGTTACTACGAGAACTGGGGTTGGAATATAATTGCATACAAGTCGTATTTAATTAAAGTGGGACAAATCTTGAATTTTGGGACTCGGACTGAAAATGGGACTCACACACCATAAAAGAAATTTCTGAATTGATTGCTTGAATAGAATTACACATGACACACATAGAATTGGGTTACTTGTTTTCCTCATAAATTTTTCAAACCACTAGTTGAGAAAGTTTTCAAACTTCTCAATATTATGTACCCTCATACAATGATATAGCATGGAGGTTGCTCATGGCCTTGTCCATCTCCTTTCTTGGGATCTTGTGTGTGTTGTCTTTTGCAATGTGAGAACTTGGATATGACCATACCACACACTCCACCAATTCCCTCCTTTGAGGGTCAGCATAATTTGCCCTCCACTTCTTCTCCCAGCAGTCAGTGTATTGCTCCTTCAAGTTGCCCTTCTTGTGTCTCCCAATGGGCTCCCAATATTGAATTTGGAATCCAGGACGCAACTCCTCTCCATCAGGCATAGTGGTGGTCACATCAGAGAGTGCCACCCCTAACCATATTGGACAGTCCTCATCATCATGCCTTACTAGCACAAAGTATCCTTCCTTGATGTCCTCAAAGGGATCCCACTCAGGAAGATCAAACCACTTCGGCTTTGAGGCCTTACTTCCCACAAACCACTTGGAACCCTTGTTGGGACCCAAGTGAGCATTCTTAGACGTGCTTGCACCTTGAGAACCCTCCCATCTTGACTCTGGCAAGAACCCGTCTCTTAGCTCCCTCCCACATGGTCATTTCGGTTTCTAAGCATGTCACAACTTTCTCCCCAAGACTTGATTAGGGAGTCCATTTGATTTTTCTTAAGAGTGGAGGTGTGCTTTCCATTTCGAACATCATCCGGCAGCGTTATGTAATCCTTGATGCCCTTCACCAGTTGGCTAGAGTCTTTGACTGTCTTGAAGGGAGGTAGTGGTTTTGGCTGCCCTTTAGGAATGAAAACTTCACCAGCAGCACCCCTTTGCCACAACTCGATACCTTGTTAAGACTCAATGTGCCCAGGATCACAGAGAGGCAAGCGGTCGAAGGTTACATTGAAGGGCACCTGGTCTCCACTTATATTGCATGATTGGTATTCCATCCCTAACCCAAAACTTGAACTGAAGTGGCTTTGTGTGTCTCATTAACCGGTCCTTGCCATCTAGCAAGTATCCTTCTACAAATGATTTCCAATCTGCAACCTCATCCATCAAGAAAGCCATTGGGTTGGGGTCAATGCAGCTCTCAAACACATCCATTAGTTCAGGGAGAGTGGTCACGTTTTCTCTCTTGAGCTTGGTGGAGAAAGTTCTAAAGAATCCATCTATATCATCATGCGTATGCCCAACCATCATGAATCCCACTTTCACAACTTTGAATACTCCTCCCTTTGCTGTCCAAGTATGACATTGCCCCAAACATCCATCTATTCTTGTTTTCTTTCCAACAGGTTGTCCAAACCGAACACATAGCTCCTCGGCGGTGATTTCTCAAGTAAGGGGAAATCATCCCAAGTCCTCCTTGATTCACTAGACACCTTGGATGTGAGCTTTTTATCCGCTTTGGTAACAAAGCGGTTGATCATCCATCAAAGCCTCAAAATGGGTGTGAAGGGGAATACCTCCTCCCTTCTATCGATCCTTTCTCTAGTGTTCTCGTGCACTTGAAAATAGAGCTCACATGGAAGTTTGGATCATCTCTCCATAGATCAAGCACAAAATGACCATATGTTCCAGTTCCATGACCATGTGTTAATACACCGGACTTACTTTCATCCAAAAAGCGTTTTGACAACGCTTGGGTAAAGGATCTAGCTTGGGCAAGAAAGTCTTGTGTTGGTCCATCTTATCATGAATTATACACAAAAATTTGTCCGACTGCATCTTAGAAAATGTTCTCCACTGCCAATACAACTGTCTACATGATATTTGGTCCCTTTGGTGATCTGCAAATTACTCCCTAATTGCTATTCTTTCTTTCTCTATTGCAGTTGATGCAAGTGTATCCTTGAGTTGAATGCAAGTGTTGCACTTTGAGAATGGCATGTGTTGTAGGACACTCACGTCCGAGAAGTGAGTGCTCCATAACTTGCTGAAATGTGATTGAGAAAAAGGCCTACCTCCAAAAGGTTTCTAGGATGGAGTTGACCTCCTTAAGGCACTCCTTTTGGATATAGTGTTGTGGCAACATTCTTTGCACCACTCGCACACCGTGCTCGCTCACCTTCGACTTGTGGGGCATAGATTGAGACATGTATCTCACAAAGCTCTCAAGACCTGCAATGGCCTTTAGAGTATTTGCTCTAGGTTTCAAAGTGAGTGCATTACCATGTTGGAACAAAGTGTGCCCTTTTCTAACCTGCTCCCAAAGATTCAGTAAAATGAAGACTTGCTCACCCCAAGAATCCATCTCAATGCTCTCATACATACCTTCATGCCCCTCAATTGATATAGTAGCCAGGCCCCTGTGTTTTCATCATAGCTGGAATTCCTACACAAGGAGTAAATGAAATTAATCCTATCTTTTTGAAGTCTGTCCAATGTATTGGGACCTTTATCCGCGACGAGGTTATCCACATTTATCGCGAGACAGCGGCAATCTAGGTTGCAACACTCTTGTCCCCTAATTGCCTCTCGTGTTTTCTTTGGTTGGTGCCATACTTTCCATCCTTTCTAAATATTTGTCACTTCTAGGCCTCTTGGGCACCTTTTGGTCATCTTTTATGAAAGACATAGCGTCTCTTCCTTGTGATCAAAGGATGCTCATCGACCACCAAATCTTCCACATGGCCTTGGGTGGGCCTTGGGGTGTGTAGTTCAAGAGGGCATTCTAGAGTATCACCATTCTTGTGTGTAATATATGTAATTGGCCATCTCAATCGAAGCTTGGGACTCCAGCAGCCGAAAGCACACAATGCAATCACTAGAGCTTCCCGGGACATGATTGTATCAACTTCGATAAGAAGCTTCACAATGCCAACTCCAAGATGTTCATCTCCCGCCTCTCATCATTCACACTATCAAATGGATCAACTGGGCAGTTATTATGCCCTCTTGCAAGAAATACCGCCCTGGGTTGCAAGGGTGCAACAAAAGGCAACCCATCTTCCTCCATTGGAGCCTAGGGCAATGGCCTCCTTTGGACTTCCCCTGGCTCCATTTTACTCATCTCACATGCTCCCCTCGAATGAAAAACTCACATTAAAACCATATAGCCCCAAACACCACAAATATGACCATATGAACCATATAAAACCATACAAACATATTAAATATAACCATATTAAATCATACAACCATATTAACTAAAATCATATAACCATATTAAAGCATACAACCACACTCATTCTAAACCATATGTAAACATTGTAACCATATATAACCATTGAAACTATTCAACCATTGAAACCTTATTAAATACATAAGATAACATATATAAACATATAACCTACCCTTTCATATCTTGTCATGGCCACGTGGCACCTCTTCAGAGGCTGAAACCGTGGCCACGTCAGCAATCCGCACTGCCACGTCATGGAGGGCATGGCCCACACGTGACAGAAGTTTATTATTGCACTTTTACGAGGTTCGAGGGTGCAGCCAGAATTAACTGCACCCTCTTCCTCTCCCCCCCGACCATTCTTCCTCCCCTGTTTTCTCTGATCACTCTTCGAGCTCCCTGTTTTCCTTAAGCGCCCGCTTTTCCGATCAGGCGATCGATCGAACCGAGCGATTCCAAGGCCATCTTATGACAAAGAGCTTTGGTCGACGGATCGGGACGCCTCCAAATACCGAAGTTCTCGCAGATTCATTGTTCGAGTGGGCGTTCTTGCGAGAAGAAAGTGAGGCCCTTTTAGTGCTGCTTTTAGTTTTTCAGAAGTCCTTTAGTGCATTTTTACTTATATTCCGTTGTTAGAGGCTCTTATTAATCCCTCGATACAATTACAGCCCGACAAATCCTTATTCACGCTTTGCCAACGACTATACCCACATGGAAGTTTAACTTCGAAGCCTCCTCCTCATCCAAAGAAATCTTCCGTGTATGTTTTTGTAATATCATACCCTTTTTAATCTCATTTTTTCAGATCGTTCTCCACCGTTCTCCATCGTTTTCTCTGTTTTCTCATTAATCTCATTAATCTTTGTATTGTTTTTGCTTTTTGTGATCTTTTTCTTGCTTGTGGTTGAATTGAATACATTGTACGTGCACAAGTGAGAATAGTGGTTAGAGTAGTAGCAAGCAAACCCAGATAGAAATCATCGAGACCGGGTGTTAGGAAGTAAGATATTGCGAGCATTAATGTAACATAACTAGGAATGTCTTTCTCCCAAAGAAGAACTAAGAATAGGAATTGCTTCACGTAATCTCCATTTCTAACTCACAAAGAAATCCAATCGGCAGAGACATGCGAAGGGAGTGGCGAAGTTGAGAATACTTGACTTGCCAACCCAGAAGTACGGGCCTTCTTCTCGACTCATGAAGTCGAGAACTTCTTCGACTTCGAGGCGAAGAAGAGGGAGTGTACACTCGGACCGCTGGGTGTTGAGGGATTCTCGACTTCGCGATCCGGGATTGCACGCCTACCCAATGTCTTCACATTCTTTAGAACCCTGCTGCGGCCTCTCGACTTCGTGAGTCGAGAATATGATACTGCCAATGGCCCTTTGTGCAATCGCGCAGGTGCCTCCACCAGTCGAGCCACTCTCCTTGAACCATGCTCGCCGAATATTGCGAAGAGGATCGACCGGGTGGAGGCCCGATATGACTAAACCACCGAGGTGCTGGCGCTTTCGGCTTCGTGGAGTCGGAGAAAACGAGCTCTAGTGCACTCTAGCTGGCCTGCGGACAGTCTTAACCACTCTCCTTCTATCTTCCTCGGACATTGCGAAGGGAAGTGGTTTTCATCTGCAGCCAACTCTAGCAACCCAATTACGCGGTGGTCGTGATGGCCTCTACCCAATCAAAGACCGTCTCCTTCAACCATCTTCGCCGAATATTGCGAAGGGGATGGGCTCGATTAGTGGAGGCCGGCGGCTGACAACCACGAGGTGCTGGCGCTTTCACTTCGTGAGTCGAAAAAAATGGCCAGCTCTAGTGCACTCTAGAGCTGGCCTGCAGACAGTCTTAACAACTCTCCTTCAATCTTCCTCGGACATTGCGAAGGGAAGTTGTTTTGACTGTCTGCAGGCCAACTCTTAGCAACCCATAGGAAACCACGCGAGCTTGTGGCGTATGCATTCTCGCTCCATGAGCCTGAATGCCTTACCCAACCTAAGCACTCCATGTACCATCCGAGTTTCGATGGCTAAGGCATTCTCGACTTTGAAATGTCGAGAATGTAGACACGAAGCTAACAAATGCATTTCGACCGCTAGTCGAGAATCCTCTAGCCGACCAATTCTCCCGCGGTGGTCGCAGGTGGCCTCTACCCCCGTCGAGCCACTCTGCGCGCAGGAAACCATAGAGTTTAATGTGCGCATTCCTCGCCAAGGAAGCCGGGAATGCCTTAACCAACCGGCACTCCGTGTGTACTAACCAGAGTTCTGGATGGCCAAGGCATTCTCGACTTGCAAGTCGAGAATGTAGACAGGCAGCCAACAGTCGCATTCTCGACTCGCAAGTCGAGAATCCCTTAGCCAGCCAATTCTCCTGTGTATGGTAGCAGTGGCCTCGACCCAGTCAGAGTCACTCTCATTCGAACCATCTTCGTCGAATATTGCGAAGGGGAGGGGCTCGGACTGGGTGGGGGCCTCTACAACTAACCACAGGGAAACCACAGAGAGGAAGCCAAGGCTTGCATTCTCTACAACTACTGCACTTTGTATTCTCCTATTTTTAGTCCCAAGTGCCTCTAGCCTGTCTGAGCCACTCTCCTTCGAACCATCTTCCTCGAATATTGCGAAGAGGAGTGGTTCGGACTGGGTGGAGGCCCCTCCGACTAACTACAAGAGGATGCATTTGAACCGTATCTCCTGGGCCTTAGACCTAGCCTGATCTATGCACAACATTCCAAGAAAACACCATGAAAAAAGACACCTAAAACGGAACTGTTCATTAACCCCCGATCCATTGTTTCCTTGCCGAGCATCTCTCGACCCAGAGAGTAAATCATCTCTCGAAGCTGAAAAATGCTGGACAAGGAAACAGTGAATCCGTCGAGCTTATCAGCAGTTCCATTATTTAAACACAGACGGCATGTTCTACAAGCGAAATAACATAGGCATCTCTGAAACTCACCTCTTCACGCAGTAATTCCTTGGGCCCATCAGATCCACGAATCCCATGCAGCCTCACCTAGAGTGTTTGCTTCTTACATCGGTCTCTTTTAAGAGTGTATTCGCATCTAATACTTGTATCAATCGCGATTCTCCCGTATCCCCCGTTCCATGGCGCCCGCAGTAGAGTTCCCGTGAATGCAGCAGCTCCACCCCGCTTCCTACCTTAGCTCCTTGCTCATCGATCAAATCAAGCGCTTGCAATAGGGCCGGTCGGGGAAAAAACACACATATGCAAGGCATTAGTATACTTACCGCGCAAGGGCGCCATTCGAAAACACATATCGATGCTCCCCTCCAAACTCGAGGTCCCCAATGCCGCAGGAAGATAAACTACGCCCGCTCACTTAGTCCCTTGATGTGATTAAATTTTGAAATAGTGTTTGGGCGGGCTAAAGCCGACCGTGTTGTACCCTTTAGCCCGCTTTTTTCATAAATGATTGCATGTCCTTAAGTTCAAACTAAAGAACACCGATCTTTTTACATGCAGTCCTAAAACTCACAACGCGGAGGAAACTTAATTTACAGAGGGGTCCAAGAGGATGAGAGGGCATACTGTATTATGACGACTCCGCCCAAGAAGTTTAGGCTTCGGAGGGGATGCTTCTACCAGCGGCAAAGAAGAAGAAGAAGACAAACACCCCGGTGAGCTCGAGGTTTTTCTTTTGTCGGAATACCTTAACCGATCCATCCTTTCTTCTTGCAAAGATTCACCCGGACTCACCGGTGATCACCGGCAACTCCATTCTTCGTCATCGAGGACTGGAGACAGAGCTTCTTGAAACAAAGAAGCAGATTCTTGGTGGTATGTCGGCATCGACAAGTGGGAAGGAGAAAGATATGTTTCTACACCAAAGGGACAAGAAGAGCTCGGGAGACAAGTACAAGAAAATCGGTGTTGTGCTCTCCGCCTCTGCGCCGGATTCAAGCATTTAACACTACATGTCGAGGACCGCCGTAAGAGTAAGTTCTATCGCACCAAAAAATTAGCAGTTTCAAATTATTCTCACTCTTCCATGAGCAGCAGTTTCAAATTATTCTCACTCTTCCATGAGCAAGGCTAAGGGCACCGAAAAAAGGCCGGCGCCTTTAAATTGTCGAAACCTTGGGTGGAAGGATCCGAAGGGATGAAGGAGGTGGAACCCTAACATCCGTGGAGCTTGGTATGGAGATTTCTAGAGTCGGGAAAACTGCTCAATACGGGAGCTTCACTTCTCTTGTCTTTGAAGGCTCTACAACACTCTGATGGGGAATGAAGTTGTGGTTCATACACAAAAAAGTCCACCAAAAAACAAAGATGGGGAAGATGACACCACACGGGAGGAATCGATGACCTAAGGAGACGAAGATATGGTCGACTCTCCAATAATGGATCCGCATGATCAGATCGATTTCACGAGAGGGGCATTTAAAATGGGCGCTAGCTCAAGATTATCCGCTGGGAATATCACACAAGCCGCCTTTGGACATTAGGCTACCTGAAGGTTTGCACCCGAGATGCCGCCTTGTTCAACCATTGGGGAATTTAATCCAAAGACACATGCCGGAGATTCCGAACCCGATGGTGCGCCATCCATTGCAGATCCAATGCCCGCGGATGTCATACCTTTTAGCGCATCGGCAGTGAGTTGTTCAACCGGAAGTCCGAGGAAGATCTCAAGGGAAAAGACGCCCCGGTTCGGGTTGTAGGCGGTCGGCATTCGATTGAGGGGCTCAAGTATTGCGCAGCGGAGAAGGAGGTGCCGCGAAAGGATCAAGGATAGATATGCTGTTTAGAGTGCAGAGTTCTTTCTACGGAGACGCCAAAGAACCGAACCGCGGCGATTAGCTAACGCTGTAACACAATAGCAGCGAAAGTGCCGCCTACGAAGGTAAATAACTCTCTGAATCTTTCCATTTCGACTTCGCGAAGTCGAAAGCCCTACCATCCTAACATTTGCCGATTATCATCGGGTTTCTCGACTCGCGAAGTCGAGAAAGCCGTGGTAACACGTAAAAATCAAAGGATGCGAGCTTTCGACTAGCGAGTCGAGAAAACCCAGAGAAGTAAAAGAAAATTAGACATTCAAAGGGACTTTCGCCAAGCGAAGTCGAGAAAGCCCTACCATCCTAACATTTGCCGATTATCACCGGGTTTCGACTTCGCGAGGGCAGAAAGCCGTGGTAACGCAGAAAATCAAAGGATGAGCTTTCTCGACTCAAGGAGTCGAGAAAACCCGTGATAAGTAAAAAGAAAATTAGGCGTTCAGGGACTTTCTCGATTTCGCGAGTCGAGAAAACCGGGCTACTATTTACTTGCTTATTCCGGTGTTTGTAGATACTTTCATGCTCGACATTGGTACATTGACCGAATGCAGCCCTTATCCCGACCGGATCATACACGCCTAGGCAACAAGTGGAAAGCATTGGGTTGTCCTCGGCCCTAAAGGAAACAGTGGCTCCCCTCGGATAAGTGGAAGACCTTTGAGAAACTATGCGGATATGTTCACTGGAGGGACAGGAAGATGATGAGGAGAGGAAGAAGAGGAGAAGAAGAAGAGAACACCAAGGAAAGGCAGGGGAGTCTCTTTCAGACCAATATGACCTCATTCTTAGCACCGAGGCGTCCTGGGAGAAATGGACCGAGATATGGGCTCAATGGACAAGAGGCAAGTCAAGGACAAGAATGGAGAATTTCCAAGCAGGCCGGACCCCAAGTTGTTTGACAAGCAGTTCATGAAGAGGATACTGAGGGCCTCACCGGACAAAGAAACGCTTTGACCTACAGGGCAAAATCTTGGATGGAACAATCCCGCTAAGGAAGACCAAGAGTTCTAAAATGCGGGATCTAAAGGATTATGCCACGTCCTAAAAAGCGGCGTCGCGTTAGAAGAAGGCATCACGGAGTTCTGCAACGTTGCATCTAATGAATACCATGATTTTGATTATTACAAGGAAAAGGCTGCCCTTGATGAGGAAGACATGAAGGAATTGAACCGTCTATGTCAACCCTACATCAACACCAAGCTGAAGCGTAACGTCAAAACCCTTCCTTTCCCTGAACGTGCTATGGCAATTCAAGAGAAAGCTTGGATTCGGGTGGTCCCATTTAAGGCGCACGATAGCTCCCCCCCATTTCTGGTTACTTTGGGACACAAGGGATTTGGTGGTCTGGAACTGGCATCTGGACCCGTGGCACTATTTGCCATCAATATGATCGAAGACCCCACCCTTTTTTATGACAAAGCTGACATAGAGCAGTGGTACAAGACGTGTCTGGACATGACCGACTGGATACTTTCGGTTTCCTTGTCTTTTGCATCTTGGGCAATCGCACAAACCGGCCGTCTCCCAATGGGCAAACTGATATTAACTTCACCAACAAGATCATGCACTCCATATACTGAACTTGATCATGAGTGCAGACTTGGCTTGCCGAAGGCACCAAGCTTTGCCAACATAGTTTTGGTTTTGATTTCAAGATCGGGCGGTCGACTGGATAAGTGGTGGTCCAATGAGCATCATTATCTCGACAAGTTCATGATCTCTCAAGAGCGAGATGGAACCCGAAGGGGGCAGGTTTATGGAGGATGTTCCATCGATGGACAAGGTCAGCAAAGATGGTGCGACCGGTCCTATACATAGAATTCCTATCCGCCAAGAGTTATCAAGTACTTCATAAACCGGCTTGGTCGAGGAAGATTAAATTGTATGCGAAAGTGGTACATGAATGGCCTGTTTCTCTCGAGGGGCTATGCCGTTTGGAATGAAACCTATATCCGTGGTTGTTGGAAATAAGGACATGGTTGAAACCATTCAGTCATATCTGGATCTGTTTCATGAGCATTTCAAGGGGAGGAAGACAAATGGAAGCAGTAAAGACGACGAGGACGAGGGAGACAAAGCTGACGGAGACGAGAATGTCGAAGGTTTGGACCAGAATGCTGCCGAAAACATTATTGAAAACCTGAGATTGAGGTGAGTTTACTTTGCTCTATCGGTGTTTCTCGACTCGCGAGTCGAGAAAACGTTTCCTTTCAATACCTTTTCTTTTCATTCTCGACTCGCGAGTCGAGAAAACTCGTTTCCTTTCTGACAGATGTCATCATTTCAGGGAATTCCGTGTCAACGACTCCGGATCATTGTCATTGAAAAGCATCGGTTCACTTCGCGAGGAGGAGAATGCACTTCCTAAAGACAATCCAGAGCAAGACACTGCTAACAGCCAGAAAGGACCGGAGAAGATAATGATCCCGCATTTGGATCCCGATGAACCGGAAATATGGTCAGAGCCAAACTCCAACTGGGATCCAGCTGGTCCCACCAAGCTTGTAATATTTGACGTCAATGGAGTATTAGCTGCAGTATACCACGACAAAGACGTCCCCGAGAATAACACCTCGCAGATCCCAACCAAAACAGAGCATAAAATAGTGTATCCGAGGCCTAGAGCTAAGGAAATTATTGAATGGTGCCTGGAACGGGGATTCAAAGTGGGCATATGGTCTTGTATGGCAAAGAAAAATATTGTCAATGTTCTTGGTGTTCTCGGCATTTCAGTTTTGAAGTTCAAGTTCGTTTGGGGAAACGAAAGGGTCGAGCATGTGAAGGACCTCGATCCAGCCATCACAAAGGGGAAGCCTATAATGGTGAAAAGGCTGGACCGCGTTTATGAGCAATTCCAGGACTATGGCAAACACAACACGCTGATCATAGACGACTCCGCCTACAAGTGCTATCATAACGCGCAAAATACAATCATTGCTAAGCCATATCGACCTGAAGAATATGAGGCGGATAGGTGGTTGTCCTTCGGACTCATCCCTGCCTTGGCGGAATCCTCTTTGCCATTCTTGTCGCCGATGTGCTTATTTAACTATCCGAGCCTCACGGAACCCGATCCGAGCAAAGGCGATCATGAAAGCTATGGACGACAAATACTTTGGTGAACAAGAAGAGTGACCCCCGCGCCGAGATAGTCAAATTGTGTGAATATTGTAAACTAACGCGTGAACACATGTATTGAACATTTTGTAATGAATATACTTGTATACTGAGTTTCCGATGCCTTTCTCGACTCACGAGTCGAGAAAGGCATGCTTGTCCTGTTGATGAGACCATTTGTATGTTTCATTATGTGACTGGATGCAGGCATGATCTATTATGATAATGCTTGTACATTGCGTTTCCTAGGCCTTTCTCGACTCGCGAGTCGAGAAAGGCATGCTGGTTATCTCGGTGACGAACCATTTGTATGCTTCCGTGTGTGATTGGATGCAACCATATTCTAATGAGAATGGTTGTACTTTCACTTTTATGGGCCTTTCGACACTCATGAAGTCGAGAAAGACACTACTTCCCACGCCATTGGATGCGCTTGTATGGAATGAATGTTCACCATTGTAATCGATTTCAACGTTCTTTTCTTCGTTTTGACTAATGGCACCGTAATTGTTAATCATACTCTCCTTGCTCGAGGTGGTTCGTGCACAGATCCGACACCGCCACGCATCCCGCCGGGCATCACGGAGACCGCTCAGAGGCGTCACGAGATCCCCGCAAAGGCGGAAGAAATACCGATTCGCACGCATCCCGGCCACGCTTACACTCTTGCCCGGCCTTTGGGACAAGGTTGCTCGCGAATTGAGAGGTTGCTCGCTACACCACGGGGATAAAGAACGGCGAAGAACAAAGAGAAAGTCCAAGCAAGCTCAAAGCATCTTGCAAGCATTGCATAACATCCACCTGAGGGTGGGGAAGGAGCATATTCGATGAAAGGCTGCGGGAGGCGAAAGTGGAGAAGTCGGGTGGTGGACATGGCGGCCCGCAGAGCTCGAGAGGCACCTCCACGTGAGGCATTCCACACTCTTCAGGTTGCCCCCAAGGCTTACAGACGGCATGAAGAAGCGCCACAAGTTAATCCCCTAAGGTGGACCACCTACCAAGATGATGTAACTGTAGTGACAGCAAGACCGCCATGGTCTCTGCGTCCGATGTAAAATACATTGTATCTGTTCAATTTATTAATAAAAATTCTTTTTCAACTAGATCTTTGGTTTCAAACTTTAATGAATTTCCTTTGTTTCAGTTGCATTATTTTTGTTCTCGACTCGCGAACCAGGGAAAACTGCAGCAAAGCTCGGATTCAGAGTTTTATTCAAAAATTCGAATTAAGGATAGTTTTCGGGTCGGGGTGCTACTTTTTATGTAAATTAACCGGGTTCCGAAAAAAAATGGGAATGGAATGAGTCCCACTTTAATTAAATACGACTTATACATGCATGTCCAAATGATTGTGTTCTATTTCGTAATGAGTACAAGCATATGCAAGAATGTCCAAAATGCAAAGAACCAAGATATGTTGACCACATGAAAACAAAAGTGCCTAAGAAGGTGTTGAGACATATGCCAATCATCCCTCGACTACAACACATGTTTAGGTCACCATCACTAGCAGCATTTATGGATTTCCATGCCACGCATAGGAGCAAAGATGGCATCATGAGAATTCCTGCAGACGGCGAAGCTTTGAGGCACATTGAAGACAAATGGCCAATTTTCAAGGACGAACCAAGAAACATACGCCTTGCACTTGGGATGGATGGTATTTGTCCATTTGGTACAATGTCATCCTCACATAGTGTTTGGCCCATTGTTGTTGTTAACTACAACATTCCACCTTGGATGGCAACTAAGCCTGGACACATGATGTTGACACTAATTGTACCAGGTATTTAAATGTTTGAGATATAATATATTTCTAGAGTGCATTATGTTTTTATGCATTTTTCTCATATATTTTTCACTCGTTATCAATAGGAAAGTATCAAGTAAAGAATATGGATGTTTACATGGAACCTCTTGTTGAGGAGCTAGAGACATTATGGAAAGGCATAAAAATGTACGGCATTGTGAAGGCACCCCATGTTTTTACATTTCATGGGATCTTATGTTTAGTGTATCCTCAGGTACTTTGATCAATTTTAGTGTTTCTTTGGTTTAATGATGTATTAATACTTATTTATGGGTCATATAGGTTTGCAAACTAAAGGTGCTAGTGGTTGTCCATCATGTGGTGATCAAGTTCCCTCGTACAGATCAAAACATCTATCAAAAATGGTTTACAAGGGGCATCAAAAGTATTTGCCACATGGTCATTCTCTTCGTGGTAATGACATAACAAACCAACCAAGAGTACTAACTCCTCAAGATTGGTTGGAAAAATGGAACGATAACACCTCCAACTCTCCTCCATTGGGAATGAAGAGATTGTCAATATTCTATCGACTAGAATATTGGTGTGACCTAAAGATTGTACATTTGTTGGATCCAATGCACATTTTCAAGAATGTTGCACATTCTTTGTGGAGGCACTTGACAGGAGAATGCGAGACACTAAATGCAAGGTATGATCTCAAGGAACAGCAAATAATGTCTGAGTTATGGCCCATCGAAAAAGATGGCAAAGCACCTCTTATTCGGCAAGGCCCATGGGTTTTGAAAAAACAAGAACTTATGCAAGTGAAAAATGTTATCAAAAAAATGCGCACGCCTACGGGTTATGGCGCGTCTCTAAAAAGGGCTTTTACAAAGGATGATAAAATTACTGGATTGAAGACACATGATTGGCACAAATTTTTACAGTTGTTAGATCTTGTTATACTATGCATTTGGTTTTTATGCATGCAAACTAATGTTCCATTTGTGTGGGTGCAGCATCTTCTTCCTTGTGCTATCGAAAACTGTCTTACACCATCTGTACGTACAATCATTTATAGACTTGGCAAGTTCTCTAGATGGGTTGCATCAAAGGAAATTAACGTTGAAGACATTCCTACAATGGAAGTTGAAATTGTAGAGACTTTGTGTATGCTTGAGATGATTTTCCCCACCAGCTTCTTTGACCTACAAGTAAGTACAAGATACTTATAGATTATAACTTTGAAATATGGGAAGATTAATGTTTATATGCTAGGTGCATCTACTACTACATTTTGCCGATAGAAATTATGCTCGTTGGTCCAGCTCCATCTAGGTGGATGTTCTTTTTAGAGCGATATATGAAAGTTTTGAAAGGATTTGTGCGGCAAATGGCAAAGCACGAAGGTTGTATTATTTGAGGGACATTTGGTACAAGAGACATTATTTTTCTTCCGACGAGAAGCTACGACCTCAAGTACATCCTAATGCACCTAGAATATGGAAAAAGATATCGATTTAAGAGCTAGAAGGTGAAGTGTTACAAGGATTGGGTAAGGAAGGTCGAAAGCTAAGTGATGAAGAATTCTTTGCCATCAATAGGTTTGTCATTAACAATAATCGAAAAGCCTTGGACGATGGCATGAATTATATGAGAAGGCTCGTGATGAAATAAAAAGGCTAGAGAAGCATATGCACGAGAAAACAGAGTATCTCGAAGAGGGAGATTAAGATATCCAGATCATCTGGAGGATTTACCTTCATCAATGCCAAATTGGTGGTTGGTCCAAGAGATGGACAAAGCAAAGGAGAAAGGCGAGAAGATATCCACTGATGACTTCAACATTGCTTTAGGTTGTGAGAGGAAGGTAATGTTCCTATTAAAGAAATTTCAGTCCTATTTATATTTTAGAGATATCAATCTAATATATATGTTGTTGTAAACTACGAGCAATGTTTTCCAATTTGTATTTTGTTACCAAATTATGACTAATGTTTCTTATTCTCACTTGTAGATAAGATATCATTCTTCAATGTGGGCATATGGACAACACTTTCGTATTGAGGAAGTTGATAAAGGTCGTGTCACTTTTGACTCTGGAATAATGGCTTCCTTTCTTCAAAGGAGTCGATGTAGTGCGGGGGACATAAATCCTATTGATGGCAATGTTGATTATATTGGAGTTATTACCAAAATCATGGACTTGGACTTTCGTTCATTCCATGTGAACGTGCTAAAGGCCAAATGGTTCAAAACACAAACCCAAGGAAGAAATCAAACCATTCGAGTACACCCTTCTGGATTCTATGAGGTAGACACTTCACATGTCTTAAGAGATCTAGACGAACCTTTTATATTTCCTAGTCAGGTGAAGCAAGTATTTTTCCATGATAATCCTAGGGATAAGAAATGGCGGATAGTGGTTCATTCACAACCAACTTCTCGAAGAGTTATTGCCATGCCTATCCTCAATGATTCTAATTGTGACACCCAAGGATCATCATCTGATATTCCACTTCCTCGTGAGTTGGAGTTGATTGACCCAGTTGAAGAAACCATTGACCACGAGCATGATTCACAATTAGAGGATCATCAAGGCCTTCAGGTAAGGTCTCCAATGCATAGCCCAGAACATTGTATACTTGATGACTACTTTGATGAGGAGAACGACACAGAAAATGGGACAGAGAGACATGTATCGCGGCTCCCTTTGCAATTGGATGATGATGAAATGGAAGAAGTTGAGCAGGATTTGCTATATGACATTACTAAAGACTAGTTCAATGATTTTGTTTTGTAAGTATATGTCATTGTCGTTGAGGAATATTGTATTGAGATCCTCTTGATACGATTGCTAATATTATGTATCGGTGAACTTTTAAATCATATGAGACAAGTATGATAATGCACACTTTATTGTATATTCGTAGCCTTGGCAATCTTGTTCTAGCCACATAGGTATGTATGAAATGAGGACTTTTGAGAAAATGAAAAATGTAGAGAAAGAGTAGTTATATTAAGAGTGTATAGACAAATGGTTATTTGAATAGATGGCAAGTGTCTCTTTTGGTATCTTTGCATATGGGATTATTCAAAAGGCTTAAAATGAATAGTAAAGTGCATGACTATAAGTATTGTGCATACGATATGAGTCAATGGTATAAAGTTAGACATAATGTACAAACAAGAGTTAGATCACATGTTAGCATGAGTAGTAGAATTCGTACTACTGAATGAGTCAATAGTAGCATCAGACATAGGGTTAGAAATAGAGTCAATAGTAGCATCTAATATAGAGTCACTGATAGAGTCAGAATTGAAACTAATGATAGTGTCAGACATAGCATCAGAAGTAGAGGTCAACATAAAGTCAAGCATAGCGTCAATTGTAAGGTCAGAACTAGAGTCACTGGTAGAGTCAGAATTGGAACTAATGATAGTGTCAGACATAGCGTCAGAAGTAGAGGTCAACATAAAGGCACGCATAGCGTCAATTGTATGGTCAGAACTAGAGTCAGATGACGTGTATGCTTGAACCTAATGCCAACACCTTTGACTCATAGTGCATCAGCTGTTACGTCAGTTATAACGTCAGTAGCATCATCTTTAGAGTCAGACATAACGTCAAAATTAGAGTCAGATGACATGTATATTTGAACCTAATGTTAACACCTTTGACTCATCGTGCATCAGCTTCTACCTCAGCTATAACGTCAGTTGTAGCGTTAGATTGGTTAAAATGATATAGCATCATCCATAAAGTCAGATATAGCGTCAGAATTAGCAGCAGAGAAATATCTAACTATAAGTGCTGCTAATAACTACAGAACATTGTTTTCACCTTAAAAAACACCAGAAATATCCTTCTGACGCTAAAACTGACTCTAATACCCCCTTCCTCTTGTAGTGGCGGGATCCCCTTACTGCGCAGTAACTGCGAAAAAAAAAAAGCCCTTTACAGCAAAAATCACCCAAGTTTTCTTATGCTTTTTTCTTCGCCGATCCTCCACGGAATCGGCTGGGGTTTGTGCGAGGTTGGTCGGAATGGGCTTGAGAAGAGCTGTAGTTTGATACCAAGGAGGAAGAGAGGGCAGCGCCGTTGCTATCAGCAAGCAAAAATCCGGCCAAAAAATGGCCCTAAACTGCGCAGTCACCTTTTAACTGCGCAGTTAATAGTGGGATCCTGTCCTCCGGGATCACACGTCCGCCGGGATCCCGTCCTCCGGGATCATACCTCCGGGATACCCCAATCCAGGGTAAGACTATCCCACGCCTAAATGTAATTGGCTAGAAATTGTCACTGGTTCAAAACAAAGCTTTGTTTTTATCAGATATTACATGGGATACATATATTAAATAAAAATCATTGGCGCGCCTTACATTTACACTGAAGTGATGATTTAATGGCAGGTCAAAAAAGCAAATGAAATGAATTTCTTCTTTTGTAGACCAATGTTAATTGTAAGTCATGGCCTTGTAAGGTAATGTTATTTTGTCTTGTGATTGTATAGCCTCAGCATTCAATGGCAGGTAGAGACAAAATTAACTTCCCTGACTATTATGTAGGAACTCTCAATTGGCTGCCAATAACCATAATTCTGCATGTTGTATATGAAGAAAATATATTGAGAGACCTAACATGTTGGTGGTTTATTATTGTGTATATGCATACAATACCAGTGGCTGTGCATAAAGTCAAAGAATCAGTAGATGTGACGACTCTGCACATGCTGCCCCTTTTTTCGAACTGAGAAATTATGCCTGGTTTAGCTTGCTTGTATAAGAGCCTGTCACTGTAGACTTTAGAGAAGCAGATTAAATCTCAATTTAGCTCTCACATGTTAGGCATTTCTCCCCATTCTGTAAGGAGCACATCATTTGGCCCATCTTCTGTTCAATAATTTCTACCACCATAGCAAACTTTGCTGGTTGGATGTGTAAAAATGGCTTATGGAATCAATACCGGAGCAAGTATCATGAATTATATAGTTTCCAATTCCCTACCTTGGTACTTGCGGTATCCACAGTGAACTTAAATGCAACTATGGCTGCTCTTGATCACAAATAATACATTCCAGCATTTCGGCCCTGCAATTGCACAATTGGAAAGGTTAAAAGGGAAAATAAAGAGAACACAAAGTGCAACTCATGCAATAAAATAAATCTCACCTTTGACCATATGTGAAAGTGGAGGCATGTTAATTTGCCAAAATTTTGTTGGTCCAATACCACGACAATTTTTTAATCTGTAACGTAACATAAAAAAGCACCCAGATGTCATTAGAATAGAATGCTTTTAAGAGCCAAATGCAAAGTTTGACCAAATAAGCATAATGGCCAACTTTTGCTCAAAATGTGCATTTCAGTAAATCCAGCTCTTAATAGAAGTCTTTGAAGCAAAAATTGCCAGGCCCCTAGAAAATATTAAATAGTGCTTGCAAGAAAGAAAAGATAAGAAAATGAAATACAATACTGAAAGCAATGTAAGCATCTATGCATTACCTGATCAAACTTTACATGATGTGTTACCACTGATTTTAGAAGATTTGATATGCTCTTCCTTTGGCATCAGTTATAAAGCAGGATAGGAAGCATTCACTGAGAAAATATAGCATGGTTCTAACATGGTATTACCTGGCTCAAAGACCTCATCATAGTTGGATCTAGATAATGTATGAAGATCTGCAACCCATAAGGATAGAGAACAATCTATAAATGCATAGGTTTGATTACCTTCAACATTCTGTAAAGGCATGCAAATGTCATTTAAAATTGAAACAGATAAAAGGTGCTCCTTCTGGTAGTCTGCATGTTAACAAAATGTCAGTGTACGAGTCATGGTTTGAACTGGCATACAGAGCTTACATCAGCCTATACAAATGTAGCAAATAAAGCATGCTTACATGGACAAAGCATGCAGGTGCATATGTGAAAAAATGAGAAGAGAAATTGACGGTGTCCCTAAGCCTAACGTTTTCGAATTTGTCCCGCGTAAAGAAATTTGAAGCCCTCTTTGCTGCTATTTCTAGGATGTTGATGCAACTAAAGATCTTTCTGCACTTATGTTGTCATTTGATCCTTCAGACAACAAAAAATGTAAAACATGTGCCAATTTCTGTCATGATCTGTAAAGAATCCTTGTTTACAGCAATAACATTATATGCCATTGTTATGCTCAAATTCAAGCTCCTTTCACATTTGATCCAAATCCTGCTTTAAAAGGACAGAATGGAAGATTCATTTGCATGTTACCTCTTTGGTTCACTATAGTTGAGCGATCTAGATAAGCATGATTTCCATGCGATTGCCACATACATGCTTGCGAGCACCTCATTCTAACTTGCTTTGTTGCGAGGTTGCTCCGTTTCTTCAATGCGGAGCTTGAAGCAAGCGCAGGATGGTAAACTTGCAGGCTATCCAGTTGATGCTCTTTTCTTGCTAAATCTACCAGTCTAGCTACAACAACATTCTTGCTCTGCCAAGAAGTCCTGTTCTGGATCATTCCGGCTTGTCCATGTCACTACAAGAGAATGAATGTTAGGCGTCAGAATAATCGTCAGGCAGTCTTTATTAAACAGAGAACTGCACAGACACCTCTGGGTGACGATTTGGCTGACGATTTTTATCTGACGATTGTGCGTCAGACAAAACGTCAGGTAAATCGTCAGGTTGTCTGACGATATAGCGTCAGGTAAATCGTAGGTTGTCTGACGATATAGCGTCAGGTAAATCATCAGGGATGCGTCAGAAAAATCGTCAGGATTTTCGTCAACAGTTGCGTCACTTTTTGTGTCAGAAAAATCGTCAGGATTTTTGTCAGCAGTTGCATCACTTTTTGTGTCAGAAAAATCGTCAGGGTTTTTGTTTGTTATTTCGTCAGGTTTTTCGTCAACAAAAACGTCAGAGTTTTCGTCATTTACTTAGTCATTTCTTTAATAAATTGCCCATCTGAGAAATTTTTTTTGTCTTGCTATTAAAACCGGTGCTGGAGACAATATTTCTTGAGTAATATTCATACCCATGAATACTTAAGCCCCTTCATGAATGTATATCTGAAGAGAATCTATTAAGACTGGTTTGAAGTCTTGACATGTTATAATCTCATTTGTGGAACACTTCCACTATCAGCACTAATTTTATAATGGTACATTCAGCCTTATAATCCGAGATGTGATGTCAACAAATGCCATGCTATATTTTAAACATCATATTGAAACCATACTCATAATCAAAGTAAATGATAGAGCAACTGCCTTCCACACAATCTGCTATAGCGTTATAGTTCCAAGCTGACATGACAGTTATTACTTTTAGCAAATATATAAGACATGGTCTTATCCCAAAGAAACACATATATACGCCTACGTACATCCTGAAAATCCAAGCTTTTTATCTGGCTGCAAAATGATCATTCTGAAACATTTAAAGATCTTAGTCAGAAGTCTTTCTTTCTAAAGTAAAAAGACTCTAACTATCCAATTTATTTATAGTATGAGTACCTATTATAATTAGTGGTTGACCATGGCTTCTATTGCTGCAATGGTTGGCTGATCAAAAGATGGACTTTTATTCGACCCAACAGAATCTCACGCTGTTGGTCATCACAAGTCTCCAAAACCTTCTGCACCACATAGTTTGCAAACTGATCCTTCATCATTGCCTGCATGAAAAGAATTAGCATTATGCCACACTGTTAACTGCAATGAGGTAAGATAAAGTACAGTTGTACCTGTAAAGGCATATTCTCCTCCGTGTGGCCTAGCATTTCGTTTATAAGGATTTGCCGCTCAGTATGCCCTCCAAACTCAAGGCATTTCTCTACAACATTTGATGCAAACTTATGCTGGCTCATTTGTACAATTTGTCCAGCAAGCTTGGTAAGTATTTCACTTCTTTCATAAGGTTTGCCATGTTCTAACACATGCTGTAAAATATTGGCAATGAGCAAGAAACTGTAAGACTGAACACATTACCAATAATGCAACAAAGGATAAAACTACTCCAACCTGGATAACATAATTTCCATATTGGTCTTGAGCAAGAGAACATTTAGCTTGCAAAATCTCCTCCATTATCCCAGACTGCTTTTGTTCATCTGTACAATGCTCCAGGACTCTCTGAACCAGAAAATATGAGACTGTGTCCTTGGATAGAAAGAAATAGACTAAATTGTCACATACCTGGATCACTCGGCAGCCATATGGATGGGTGGAAAGGCTAACAACTTGGCCATAGAACGCAGATATTATAAACTGAATCCTGTCTGGAGGCACACATTCAATGCATTTCTGAATGACATGGTTCCCATTCTGGTCTCTTACACATCTCATAATATGTCCATCAAGCTCCGAAACCAATTGCGTTTGCTGATCGACATCAACTACTTCTAATGCCTACAGGCAGATAAGATCTCAGATAAATAAGCTCTAGCAAAGCAATCTGATAGACGAATCAAGTTTTTATAAAAACAGACGCATTATGCAGTGTTGTAAATAATGAGATTATTAACCAACTCTGAAATATACATTACGTGACACATTACCTTCTGTATTACACGGCAACCATACATTTGTAAGCTCAAAACAAGCATGCGGCCAACCAACTGGGTTGCAAGCTCCCTTCGTTGTTGCGAATTTCCATGCTCAAAGAACTACCATAAAACAAAAGGAAAAGTCATATCAATAAAACTACACCTAGTAATGTGCATCTGCTCCCTACTAAATGGCAAAGAGATCCGCCAATAACCTTCTGGATGACGTAGTTGCCAAAAACATCAGTCATGAGCGTAAATGCTTGTGGAAGTACTTCCTGGAAAACCATAGATTTCTCTTCTGCAGTTGCTGTCTCCAATTTTTGTTGGATAAACCGACTTCCATGTTGATCAGCAGTGAAATAGATAGAATAAGGAGGACATGGTTATCTTTACAGTATCATCCAGCCCCTTTCAAACCTAATAGCTATGAAGGACATACCTAAATTCAACAACATGTCCAGAAATGTCAGAGAGTTCAAAGCGCCGGCTTTTACTTGTCTTAAACTCTTCCAGCAATACAGATCCCCTTAATTCGTTATTTGTTTCACTGCCCCTTTGTGTCTGCCAAGCCAAAGAACCCGTCCTCCCTGGCATACAGAGCAAACGTGAACCACGATCATCACGCCGTAATGAAAAGCCAGAATTGCTTACTGGAGAACCAGGTAATATGGGACTACCCACAGGAGAGTTTGGATAAGGCATCATCATGCCTAGTCCAGGGGGGCTACCATAATATCCTGGGGATCCTGCAACAGCTCGGTTTGCTATTGGCACCCCCACTGCACCACTTCTAGCAAACTGTGACCGCTGATCAGCAGTGTAACTCATAGCAGCAGCAAGATGCCCTTTATGCATATCAAAACTATCCGCACGAGATCCACCCATGTAGCCCTGTAATACAGAAGGATCGGCCAAAACAGCAGCCGTTCCTGCATCTTCAGCTGCCCTTTGCATGGATAAGTTTATTTGCAAATAGTTATGTAGAGATACTAGACCTTCTAGTAGATCATGGTAAACTGCAACATTTTTGCTACTAGCTTCATGTTGCACTGCCTCCTTGGCTTCAGCCGTTTCGGACCAGTCCCTTCTATGGCTGGACAGTAAGTTACATTTACAACGTGTTTGTAACCTTGCAAGGAACGCCGCGGAGGCGAGAAACAATATGCAGAAAGTTATTCACTGAAAATAGTTATCAGTCAAATTGACCACCATGAATACAAAAGTACTACCAGAACATGAATTAATTTTTCATGCACTGGCCATCTGCACCTAGTCATTCACACCTATGCAATTAAGTGATAATTTGTCAATGCCGAATTCAAAATCCTACCATTCTAAAGAACAAGCAGCTCCTCTCTTTCTCTTATTGGGCATCATCGACATACCTTATAAAGCTCTGATTCTCTCCGAATTGAAGCTGTGCGCCATCCTACCACATCTAGATTAAGTCAGGGAATAGAAAGTCCTGATCATTTATTGGTATTTCATCTGAACATGACTGTACCAAATACAAAGGATACGATCGTAGTTAACATTAGCATATGTGGCACGCAGCTTAAACAAACGAAGAGCAGAACTACAAAATAGCATGCTGGCTGTAAAATGAGGCCACATATTTTTGCTTAGAACAACTGCTTTATTAGAATAAGCACTCTGCAAAATTGCTGTAAAACTGATGGATATATGAGCAAGTTTTATGATCAAGCTGAACTGCTGCCTCGAATAATTTCTAGCTTGTGCTATTGCCTACGTTAGCATGCAGGCCACAGGAGAAGCATTGACGGACACAGGTTTGTAAAACTCCTTTGTTCATGGGCAGCAATGCCCTGAGACAACATGCTGGAAAAGGAACTAAAGAAGATAACCAAGCAAGTCATACAAAGAGCATTCAGGAGGAAGCCATACAAACCAAACGGAGCAAGGAAAACGACTTACTTTTAGGCAGAATAGTGATCGAAAGCCTATTTTTATGTAATAATGCGCACCTACAAATTTACATTCAAATCTGATTCCTACTATCAGTATGGCTTTAATTAATCAATCTCCATATTTTGACTAAGCTTGAGAATCAATCATGAAACAATAGATTTGTAGAGAGGCAAGATTCACTATCTAGATGCTTATAATATCCACCTTACTAAAGCATTTCACACTAAATTCTAAATGATCCGTAGACAAATAATGCAAGATTATCTAGCACCTCAGTCACATGAGAGTAAAAATGGTAAATTATCATTTGTTTATCTTTTGTAAAAATACATTATCTAGGCCTCTTTGGTACTCTTCATTGACTTGTTTGGATCTGCAAATAAGATGTCCTTAGAGCTTATGAAACTCAGCTTGGCTTTTTCTTATTTGAAGTTACTACAAGTATCTTGTTGAGTTAAGACTAATTTTGAACTTCATGTTTGCAGGCAGACATCCGAGCTTATGATCAGCAAAATGTTCAGATGAGTATTGTTCATGGGGACTTCCTGTCTCTAAAGATTCCAGGTTTGGCTGAAAAACGTCCATCATTGGTTTATCGAGATGTTCCAAAATTATCCTAAAAAAGAAGGATGCTCCAAAGGATGCTCCAAAATTATACTAAAAAGAAGGCATTTTAATGTACAGAGAAGCCTAAAGAATGAAACATCTTAGCTGTTCTTGCAAACCAGCAAGTTGTATGACCTCTTGCTTATCCAACCAAACAAGAAAGTCTCAACCGTCTCTGTCTTCTGTTACTACAAAGCGGCGTAGCTCTCTCTCGTCCTCTTCCCTGCATCAATGCATCAATCAGATGATCCACGACATGATCAAGGAATCCGAAGCACATCATGCATTGCCGTAAATTGTTAGCAAATTCTAAATAAATTACAAACCTGTTGACACAGGATTTCACATCTGCTCTTATCACGAAAATGATCCGAAGATTAGGCGCACTCCCCTTTCTCCTCAGTGTTGGCGGCAAATAACAAGAAGAAAGGATGATTTTTTTTACCCTAGGTATCGGGCTTTTTTTTTTCCAATTTTTGTTTAAGTCCACAACGCCTTAATACAAAATAAGTGTTATAATCTCTCAATTACAAATATATTATTAGGGATTGATGCCTAGCTCCCAAGGCCCTTTGGCACTTATAATTTCCTTTATGACCATTAGGGCAAGGATGGTTTAATATCCAAAGGAAAATGGCTTAAGATATAAAAGTGAAGACCATTGTGGAAACCTAACCACATGTGCGAAGATTATTCCCGAGCATGAACATTATAGCTTAAGTGATGGCCCCTGAGGCACACATGTGGCAGTCTGTATCCACTGGGCAAAAGGTATCATAAAAGTAGGAATTCAGCATGTCATAACCTAGAGCCGTGAAAGGGATTCAGACATCCCACATCTGTCTCTCTCAGACCGAAATTGAACCGGCCACGTCTTATCAATTTTTCGTCGATGCCATAGGGCGGTAAGCTTCAGATTGTTACGAAAATCTCTGTGCTATGGCGATCAACTTCAGCGGTTCATCTTCACTTGCATGCCCATGCATTATGCATGTCTAGAGCCCTTGCATGGCATTCTGTTATGGAGCACTGCATGTCTATTTTCAAAGAATAAATATGGCAATAACATATCTGGAGCTAAGCTGAATAGATAGTCTGTTATTGTAAATGCTGCAAGGGTTACAGTAAATATGGCACACAGAGGTAGCTCGTTATCCATGCATCCGGCTCCATTTTTGCAAGGAAATCATAAGTATGGTGCACTGGATGCTTGGTGACTGAGGCACTGAGACAATGGACCAATGCTAATGACATGTAATATGAAAAACTTGAAGATAGCATTCCTACCTACATGGAAGATGATTTATTAGAATACTCTAGCTATGGATGAAAATTTATAGGCTTTCCCCTCAGGAACTTAATCAAGCTTGGTCAAATAACATATCATTAGATAGATCAAGAAGACAGCTTTCTAAAACACCAAATTTCATCTGAAACAGACTCTTGGATTAAAAGTTATGAGTAAAATAGTATTAGTGCCTTTAGAATGACTTTCCTGACGAATTCTCTGACGCAACACCTGACGCTATTTCTGACGCAACACCTGACGCTATATCTGACGCAACACCTGACGCTATATCTGACGATATTCTTGACGAACAGTTCTGACGCTAAAAATGACGCAAAAACTGACGCATCGTCTGACGCACAATGTGTGACGCATATTCTGACGATATACCTGACGTATCATCTGACGATAAAACTTGACGAATAAACTGACGTAATTTCTGACGAATATTCGTCAGACAAAGCGTCAGGTTGTTTAACGTCAGCTTTATCGTCAGAAAAATCGTCAAGCATAATATTTAAAAAAAGCCTGACGATTGTTCTGACGCGTAACTGTCATTCTCTTGTAGTGTGTGAATCCCCCATCTGCCAAGAAGAGAAAGGAGGATGTGGCAAAATCTAGGCAACATAGTTCTTAGTATTGGATTGAATTGGCATGGTTGTATTCTACCCTAATCTTATGTAGGTATCTCTATCGTTCAGATATATGGCGCTTAAGAAATTACTTGAGAAATAGATTCAGGATCTAAGCAATCCAAGAAAAACTCAAGGATATGTGCATTGAAGGTTCTTACCTTAGCATGCTTCCGTTCATTTATGCCGTTTGTTTTGCGTAAGTCAAATACTGCAAGAACTTAGGGATAGTAAGGGTTTGAGAGTTGTCCGGAAGAATACTCAGAAAAATCCTGGTGCACATTTGGAACTCAGCGCTTAGAGATAGAGCTCGAAAAAATTGAACTCCACCGCAGCCGAAGAAGGAAGCGCCCTGTTTTTTTTTAACACGGCCGTCGGATCTACAGCTCTAGATCTGAGCCGTTGGATCTAGGGCTGGGTCCAACACTTACTGCATAACATTATAATATAAGATAAGATAAAAGATGTAATTGTAATTATGGTAAAAATAATTGAATTATTATAGTTATGGATTGTTAGCTAGCACACTTATTAAAGATAACTGAAACAAAGATGCTAATGCATCAATGGGTTGCCCTTTAAAGGAGCCATTGATGCATGCATAATTATGTGATTACCATGTAGCCTTACTGTCCAACATAATTTTCTAAAGTTGATTGTTGTATATAAAGAATATAAAATCTGCGACAATTAGGCTTGCATGTTTGTGATGCATTTTAGCGTTAGTTCGGCATGGCAGCTAGTTTTACGATTTCTTCGGTTACTTCGATGCGAGTTGAGGAGGTGCAAGCTGAAGATTTAAATTATGCTAATGCTTTTGGTCAGTGTAACAATTCTATTAATTCAGAGATGGAGCTGCCTGAATTGGAAAGTTTGTTTTATTTGGAGCCAGGCTCATAAGGACCTTTGCAAATGTTGTAGTGAAATTGTATTTCTTTGATGCAATTTCCGGGGAACCATATACGTGTTCTTGTGCTTGTGCTTGTGTAATATAGACATACGAAATGGACATGGTCTTGTAAGGAATGTATTTTGATGGCAGATGTGGTAGATCAATACGCTTGTCAAACCATAACGATCAATACATGAGGAAGTGGTTTCCATCGTGCGCAGCAGTTTCTTAAGCCCGGTACATGGTTGGATATCAAGAACTATGGTATTATACCTACAGATTGTTCTTTTCAATATGGTGATTGTGAGAGTGTAATACAGATTTTGCCCAACCAGAAATGTATTTTGTTTCTAGCAAGCAGATAGTGTTGAAATTGTTACCTACACGAGGGCTGCACGTAGCAGCTTTGATAGAAGCACCATGTCACTTGTCAATGAATGATAGTATAATGGCTACAATCATTGGATTGGATGAGACAAGGAATGAGCCCTTGTTACGTATTGCAGATGGTATACGTGCAGAGGATTCAGCTGAGCTGTACTTTTGCAGTGAGAATAGGTCTTTATTCGAACGTCTGAAGACATTGTATTTGTATGGAGCAAAGCCAGTAGCGTTGTTCAAGAGCATTGCACCTTGTATTGTGTCGAATTCTCAAAGTCTTGTCACCACAGGGTCAATTCTAGCGTTTAGGCCGTTGGCGAGTCCTTCTTAGAGCGCATTTCCTACCGTCTTTAAATACAATGGTGCTTTTGTTGAATATCTAAGGAATATTGTGTTCTCGATCCACATTCAGCTGCTAAACGGTGGTGAGGTATTAGTTTTATATTTGTATTCAATTTGTTAGGTTTGTATGATTTGTTTAGTTAAAAAATTTACATGTTGTGTGGATCAGATTATAGGGCAGTTGCGATTACAGGTTGATGCAAAGAACATCATCAAGTTTATTTGCAGTAACTGTTTGGAGGAAAAGCATGTAGATGCTATCTGCATTAGGTGTGGTGGACGAGACAATTGACACTAGTAGGGAAAATAGTAACGCCAACTAAGACTGTGTGCATTTCTGTCAGTGGGCAGATTTTGGATGCATTGTTTGGGTACGAAGATGGAGGGACTTTCTCAACACTTATGCGTGATCGACATGAGTTGCAAAGGATGTTTTTGCGTAATAGGCCAGTTAATACGTTTCGTATTAACTATGCTGGAGAAATCACGAATTTTCTAGTTGCTTAGGTTGCAAGTGCAAAATTAATGATATTCATGAGTTACTCCTCAATATACTGCCGTGAAGCTCGAATCCAAATATTATACGTTAGTAGCCATCTCTTAGTTAGCTACCTCTCCTAAACTATACTACATCTCTGGATTTTTCTTTGAGCACTTTATGCTTTACAAATTCCTAACACTAACAACTTCTTTGCACTTGACCTTGGATTTTTTTTGCTTTTAATTATCCAAACCTCCAAAACAAAAGAAAAAACGTACCTCTGCCATTTTATTCCACATGTCCCCGGCGGTGTGTCCACCTCCCTTACTCGAAAAAAAAAAAAAAAATGATGGGCAGACTGATACATTACATTCAGGAGTTTGCTTGGCTGCTATTGCAAACTTCACTGGAAATGAAATCCTGTCGAAATGCCCCTGCCGCTGCCCTCGCCCATGCAACTGTAATCGCCGCAACAGATTGCATCATCCCAAACAATCTCTATCGTCAAAAGACATCCAATCAATCTCTGCCGTCTAAGTATCACAAAGTGTCACATAAACCCTAACTAATCCCAGACAATCGCAACCACACATTTAGAATATTTTATGGGATATTATATTCAAACCAAATTAAGGCCATCTATACGTCATTCCACCCTCTAACAAGAGGGTTGCCCCCTACGGGCAATCCAAAAATAAATTTACACCAGCACTCAACCCTACACATTGAGATTGTTTATATCACAATTTTCCATTTGCGTAAAATATCAAAACTTCTTTTCGGAGGATTGCTACATATATTGTTATTATAGCCATTCTTAACAACTTCAATGCCTTGACTTAATACGAATACTTGCACACAGAAAATAATCCTCGTCCATCAAAACGAATAAATGCTTAAAATTTAATTCTCAATGTAATATCCATCTAATTCCAACAACCGAATAAAGAATGCAGAAGCCAAAAACATGATAAGGTAGCTTTCTCTTCAATCAACAAAACATTTCCACCCTAACCAACTATATAACCAATCCAACCCAACCCATTCCCCAAGCCTGCCTTACTGCTAGTTCATGTAATTTTTAGTCCACTAGTTATAACCATACACGTTTTGACCCTCAAGATGAGAAAAACTTGGGGTCTGATCTCATGATATCGTCAACAAGGATTTTTCCATGTTGACATTAACGTTTCTCTTTGCTCGATGTCACATGATCCTGTCAAAATAAGAGTTCCACGTTGCAAAGAAGGAATGGATCCAAGAAAATTTCATGCGCTGTCTGTGATTCGGCAGGGGGATTACTCGGATTGCTGCCAAGTCCTAAAAATTCATCCACCTGTCCTCATCTCTAGAATCCTTGTTGACGGCAATGCTTTCAACCAAGGCAGGAGACCGTTCAACAGATTGCTATCAATATGGCTTCTTTTTCATTATGGCATGTGACCCCTTCAGTTTCTATCATTGAACAGCATATGAATGCTGTTGACGGCATCATGTGACCGGACCCTTGGGCACCTTATTAGGCCTTTGTAATAGTTTTTAGCTTATAAGGCCACAAGCCTCTTGGCATGCATACATCCTTATTGCACTATCCTTATTGTTTTTTTTAGATCATTGGATCCAAGCATAATTCCATGAATATGCCAAATGAAGGGCTGCGGAATTTCCACATCGGACCCACGTATAAACGTGCGCACCCCATACGGTTATTATATGTACATACATACATGGTATACTTCAATCTATACAGACAAAAAAAGCACGAACACCATTGCATTCACAAAAGAGAGATAGGAACAGAGGAGAGTGAAGAACAGATGAGAAGAATTTAGAGTGAAGGGCTGGCATTTATTGAGAACATGACATAGCATAAAGAGCATTGTAATTTTAGCTTCAACAACGAAACCGAGCAAAGTAGGTTCCCAAATTTGGCCGAAACTCAGCAAAATAGCTTCCCAAATGTGGCCGAAGAAGATCGTACATACTAATCTTGCTCAAGGTCCTGCTCTATCCTGCTTATCTCCACTCGAGCCCCATCTATCCTGAGCCCCATCGCCAGCGACAATCCTTGGAAACCATAGCCACAGCTAGAAACCGAGTATGTATCCAAACTCCAGGAAGCCCATAAACTCCAGAAAACTCCCGCCAAAAATCATTACAACTCCATTTCGCGGCTTACCGGCTTCTCGGGTGCAAAGCTTCTTCAAGAAAGTTTCTCAGCGCCGAAGCTTCTCATTCATTGTTCTCCAGTCGCGAGCTTCGGGTCATGGGACTTCCTCTGCTTCCCTGACTTCTCAGCTTCCCGCCATGCTCGGACGGCAGCCGCCACGACAACTGCCACAATTAGCCAACGTTGAATTTTTTTTTACCAAAACCCTAATATTTTTTCGCCAAACCACTAACAAAATCATGCTAAGAAATAAAACCCTCACCCCTATTTTCCGCCAAACCATTACCACAATCATAGGAAGGAGTAATTTCGATGACCTTGAAATTTCGGAATAGGTAATTCCTGCCGGCATAAAATTTCGGGGCAAAAGCCCTGGCGAGCGGCGGTAGCCGCGAGCCTGGGCGCGCGCCCTGAAATTTTATGCCGGCAGGAATTCCTTGACGAAAAAAACGTCGACCTGATATTTCAGGCGTTCCCAAGCTTTTTCCGGCCAATTTTCGGCACAAAAAGTTTTCAGTTTTAAAAAACAAGATGAAAACGCCGAAATATCAGGTCGACGTTTTTTTCGTAAAAGATAATTTGCCAACCTTTAGTTATTTTTGGATTTTCGACGTCCTTTTTTTACTTCCTTTTTTACCATGGGCATGCGTTCCTCTACTTGCTTCCGAGGAATTTTCTTTACATGGCTTCCTCTATATCAGCAGGAACCCTATCCCTAACCCCTGAATCGCTGAAGCTTAGAGGCGCAGAATGGGACGTCGACCGGCTCGCTGTTATCGTCAGATAAAAAACAAGCCATACCCAAAATCTCGTTTCTGTCGTGGTGTGCCGGATCCCAAAATTCGCATTTACGATGTGGGCATGAAGAAAAAAGGCGTGGATGAATTTCCCTACTGTGTTCATTTGGTCAGCTGGGAAAAAGAGAATGTATCCAGTGAAGCCCTTGAAGCTGCTCGTATTGCCTGTAATAAGTATATGACGAAGTATGCCGGAAAGGATGCTTTTCATTTACGTGTTAGGGTTCATCCCTTTCATGTCCTGCGAATTAACAAGATGCTTTCGTGTGCTGGAGCTGATAGGTAAGTCTGCAATCTTCCATGTAAACTTCATTTTGAAAATTTCCAGATTGCGCAATGTCTAGTCTTCAGACTAGACTGCAATTGCAATTGCAATATAACTAATCTTACTTGATCTTTCTAGGTTAAATGGTATGTAAACATTCTAGGTTTTTAGACTAGACATGTAAACATTCTAGGTTTTTAGACTAGACTGCAATTGCAAAATAACTCATTTTACTTGGTCTTTTTAGGTTAAATGGTATGTAAAGTTGTAGATCTTCAGATCTTCAGACTAGATTGCAATTTTGAGTTTTAATTGCGTCAAATCTCTTATTTTATGGTTTTCATGGCATTAATTTAATATGCAAATTTCTTTAGGCTTCAGACTGGTATGAGAGGTGCTTTTGGAAAGCCACAAGGAACTTGTGCAAGAGTTGATATTGGGCAGGTTCTGTTGTCTGTTCGTTGCAAGGATAACAATGGTGTTCATGCTCAGGAAGCCTTGCGTCGTGCTAAGTTCAAATTCCCTGGAAGGCAGAAGATCATTGTGAGCAGAAAATGGGGCTTCACCAAATTTTCTCGAACCGATTATCTCAAATGGAAGGAAGAGAACAGGATTGTGAATGATGGTGTCAATGCTAAGTTGTTAGGTTGTCATGGTCCCTTATCAAGCAGATCTGCTTCTTCTGCATTTCTATCTGCTGCTGCATCTGCTTAATAATTACAGAAATTTGTGTTTACTATAAAGTATCAATGGAGTGATGTTTTTCATCTTCCAATTCCTTATAATATAAGTTCTTTGCATACATATATGAGAAATGAACTTGGTTATTTAATATCCCTAATTATTCTTTATATCATTGAACTATAACCAAGTCGAAACACATATATGGAAATGAACTTGGTTAGGCGAGGGGGGCCATGTACGGCGCCGGGCCCATTGGCACACATATGGAAAATCAATTTAGGGCTAACCAGAGTTCTGATTAGGGCTATGCTTAGGGTTTCGCTTAGGGTTCCAGTTAGGCTGTGCAGAGGAAGGTGGAGATTTTTCAAACAACCAGCAGCAGCAGACGTGCCATAGCTTGAATTCCACGGATTGCAAAGCGACCACCTTCTTGAATGAACATTTTGTGGAAGTCGTTCTTGCGTCTGTAAGTTATTGCTTCTTGTGAACGATGCATTTGGTGTATAGATGTAATTTTGAGTATTGACTGCAATGGCATGAGCTGTTTAATTGAAATGCATGGCTGTCGGTGTGGGTTTGTTTCTGCACAAGGTTTTTTTTACAGAATGTGGCACGTATCTATGTAATTCTTGAAGCTGTGTTTGCAGGATTATTAGGGAGGCAGAGGCAAATAAGTGGCAAATAAGTTCAAACTGACACCTGAGTCTTTAGAGATGCTCATTGATTCGCGGATCTGGGTGCCCCTTGTAAGTGATCTAGATGTCATAACAACCAATGTGGTAGGTGCACTTCATTGGGGTTGGCTGGTAGACAAGAATTCAGTCAACATTATGTTCTACACTTCCACAACTTCTAAGAGTACCATTTATACATGATTCGGCATTATACATCAAGAGGTACCTGATCAAGAGGTACTAGATGTGCATATTCAATTGTCATGCCCGCAGCAGTCACAACGATTTTCACTAATTTATTATTGATTGACTTTTTAGTATTATCATTACTTCAAAGGGTTTTTCACTGGAAACTTTCTAAGTAAGGTTTTTCGATCATAGTAGCAATGGTTTTACTAGTCCATTGTATGGGTCCCATGGTCTATTAGTCTTCTATGAACTTTCAGAAATCTATTCTATTCCATACAATTGCTAAATTGAATATCGAACTCGATGGATCAGGCAAAGAAATTTGGGCCTTGATTGTGTGCAAGGAGCATGGAGATTTAAAGAATAAGTGTTGTAAAATGAAGGATAATATGTGCTATAACTATGGCGACTTTGCATAGATGGCCTTAGTTACGCTAGTCCCAAAGACTTAGGAAGAAAAAGAGTAACAGATGCTAGGTGCTGCAAAACAGTAGCAGAGGAGTCTTGCGCCCACTGGGTAACATACTAACCATTGTTCTTATTTGAGTATTTAGATGTGAAGTTTGGAAGACCTAGAGGACATTGATATTGAAATCAAATTTGAAAGGGAATTTAACTTGAAGATAGATCATGCACTAGAAGACTCTGGGTGGTTGAAGATTGGAAGATACTTGGTTGGTGTTTGGAGTCCTTAAGTACTGATGTGCATTATTCTTTGAAGATCTCTGAGCTATTGGAGCATTTCTTAGCCATAGACATTGCTTCATGGCTAAAAATCCTTCATAAATATCTTTCAAGGCTTATTACCTGTATTTATTATTTGAATAACATGAACAGAGTATGATTATGATTATTTGATTGATACATCAGTGAAAATTCCCTGTCAAGTTTGAAAAGTTGATCTTTCATTCCTTTTGCAACTTCTTTATCGCCATAAACATTGTTACAAAGATATTTTTTGTGATCCAAACTACTATTTGTCTTTTGCACATGATCTTAGTTCCTATCCAGACCTATGCCAGTTGAAATCATGCAAAACCCATCATAAAACTCAAGATACAAAAATTTGTTTGCTGTTTTTTTTGTGACAGTTCATTGAAAAAAATTTTGATCCACTTTAAACTCATTTTTCACCACCATTCCAGCTCTAAATCAGGCCAAGTTCCTACAACGTTTCACATGTTCCTACAACGTTTCTCTGGTAGTCATTTTAAAAATTAGCCAAAACTATTTAGCAAAACTTAGACTAATGTTGAAAACCTTAGTCTAAGTTTTCCCACTATCAATATGGTGGCCTTAAAAGCTGTTGAACTTGGGTTGAGGTAAAAAATTTCAGCTACGTTTTGAAAATCAGCCCTCCTAAGATCAAGGTTGCGCAGCTGACGCAGTGCTGATTTTTTTAATCCATGCTGGTTCTACTAGAACTCAGCGCATGCGTTGGAGAATTTTAAGAGATTGTCCACATCAAGTTTCCTATAGAATTTGTCCATACTCGGATTGCAATTAAAACATTAGAGTTTTGCTGGGATTAATTAAGGGCCAAATCTCGATGCCACATCAAATAGCTTGCGACCAATGAGGAGCCGAGCTTGTACAGACTTTTGTAAATGCCTTTCTAGGTGTCAATTCTCATAGCTTCAGTAATACACATGTCTCTTGGTGTGGGTGTCAGATTTCATATAGCCGTTGCTCCCGCCCTCAATTCCCGCCCAGGTGATTTCCTCAACAAAATTTGTGCGAAGATCGATATGCCCGCATTTCAATCTGCGGTGCGCCAAAAGAGCTTCGATCAAGGTAAAATCACAAAGCCTTTCTTAGTATTTCTGTTCTGCCTGCATTCTAACTTGAATTTTGTAACTCTAGATAGCTGTAAACTCGATCACAGTCGGAAATAAATTAAAAGCTTTGTGGTATCAACAGGGAGCTTTTTTACTCTCCAACCCGGAATGAGTGGTGAATGGTGAGTTAAAAGATGCAGGCGAAATGATGCAGGCGAAATGATGTTTCCACACATTGGAAGGCTTTGGTCAGTTTTCAATTAGATAAAGAGATATACGTACAAGTGAGGCTCCAACCGATATGGCAGACGACAGAATAAGACAAACCTCTCCATGGTTGGAAGCAAATTGTGAGTATGTATTTCTCACTGCGTTTTTGCTTGAGCTCCCCACTTTTTGTATCTTCTGTTCTATGCCCCCAAATTTTAATTTTTCAGCACCTCTATCCGGATTGATGATATGGAAAATTCTCATCGTTTGGATCAGGGAACACATTCTCCCGCCGAAATAATGACTTTTATGAATGGTAGATGAATGTTATGGCATGCTGAAAAAAATTAGCACCTCGAATCTTGAATCACAGATATGGCTATTTTTGGTTCTATGGGTTAAAAAACAAATTTTTTCCTCCCAAACAATGTCTTTTTTGAATGATTGGTGAAGGGCTTGACATGCTGCAAACATGTTTGGTGAGGTGTGTCAGCACTTTTCTAGTACCCATGTCGCGACATGCTTTTTTGCATAGGTCAAGTAAAAATTCACCCTTATTTGCAATCCATATCTAAATTAGTTCAGTTACTTGTAGTTTCCTAGAGGCAACTTTTTCTTTTTTTATATTTACAGCTTGTTATGGTATCCTCCATACTTGTGAATTTCCATAGGGGAATCTTTTCTTTGTTCAGGTCTAGATCTCATTATTGTCTCCTTCATATTTGTGAATTTTTTCTAAGAGAATATTTCTTTTGTTTTGTTACGGTAACTCCCTATGAATCATACTTCTTATATCCACTCTATTCTAGATTTATTACTTCTAGACTTTATTCATATAGCTGATTGCCACTCATACTTACCTAATATAGCATTATTTCCTAGTTATATTAATTTTATGGTTGTCCCTGATCCCCATACCATTTTTTCATCTATAGTTCTACTCATTCCCTATCTAGTTACTTCAATCCAACTCCTTTCTTGCCTTATTTTTTGCCGCTCTTCTTTTAGGTCATTTGTCTAGGAGTTTTTCATCATGCTTGAGATTTGACGTGGTGGTTTGGAAGGTATTCCATGTGCATCAGTAGTGGGGTTAATTGTCAACGTTGAACATTCTAGATTTGGGCATCCTTTTTCTTGGACTTGACTCGGATTGACCTCGACCTCGACTGTGCTTTGCATGTTTATCGAATTTTCTGGACACTTACACCATCCTGACCATTTGTCAGACTTGGTTCAATTTAGGTTTTCCACGTTTCTCCTTTAGGTTTTCAAGATTGATCGTTCATGTTCATGGTTTATCGTTTTTCTCATTTTGTATCTGGTGCACCTTGTCAGTTGATGTGTGCATATTCTATTTTTATATTACCTAGGTGATTGTTATTGGTACCTTAAGTTCATTTCTAAGGTTCATACGTCATTTTCGTATTTTTTTGTCTTCATTTACCATAGCTCTATTTGCTTTTGTCCTTTGTTCAGTTGTCGTTGATGTGCATGAGCTTGGAGTCTAGGATCAGTCTTGGGTCTTACACCATCATTTCCTTGGATGCCTAGTGCTTGCGTGGATTATGTGAAGATATGTTGCTTAGGCTTAATTGTGGTTGGTAGCTAAGAGATGGATCTTTTATAATATAGTGCTTTTTGGTTGCTCTTCTTGTTTTATGCTCGTAGGGTTGGCATGTTGGCCTGGGGTCTTGCTCCGTCCATCCCTTGTTTTTGCTGGATCTTCATAGGTTGGGGTGCGTATCCCTTAATTTCGTGTTTTAAACATGTCATCTTGTTTTGAAGAACTGTGTCAGCAATATATTAAAAGAATGGTAATGTTACAAAGCAAGTGAGGAGGAAGGAGAACTGCCCCAAAGAGACAGTGATACCTCGACACTCCACAACAACTGCAACTCTTCTGCTGTACAAACTGACCATCACCATCTACCACACCCAAGAAGTCCCGCCAAATGGAAAACTTCCGCTCTACTAATCCCGGGAACACCAAAAAGCTTTGAAATAGCTTGTACCTGAGTCGAGGAATCAGAGAGGCTGCAGGCTGCTGAATCCCCTGAAAGATCCACAACCGCCGCCGCTTCCAAATCAACCACACCAACCAAGCCACGCACAGATGCAAGGCTTGCTGCCGTACGAGCGGCCAAGCACCAGGATATACATGAAGCAGCAATTGTTGGCTATTCAATCTCACCTGAAACAGAGCCCTGACCCAATCCCAGGCAACCTGCAAGTGAGGGCATAAAACATGTCATCTTGTTTTGAGTTCTTGCTTTCAGTTTGTCCTCTAAGTTAGATAAGGTTGAATTCTAAGGTCTTGGGTCTTATGTTTCTAGATTGAAAGCATAGCTTAGATGCTTTAGATGTCCTTGGATTGTGTTGTTTGGTTTGGTTTTATAAGGCTTTATTGGTTTTTGAGGCGTTTTGAGTCTAGGGTCTGTTGTCATGGGTCCAGTACAACATAGCCTAGATGCTTTTTTGTATTTTTTATGAACAGTCGATCCTTGTTCTTATATCATGTTTTCCTATTTTTTCGGTTTGTTACATAGGTTGGTTTGTTTGGACATGGTTTCATGAATCTTGCCGAGTTGTTAGGTCATAAAGGTTAGGCTTTTTTGGTGTGGGAAGCATTTTGGTTTGCTTGTGTTTCACTTTGAGGCAGGCTTGGTTTGAGGTATTCCCATGAGGGTTGTTGGTTCTAAGGGTTTTTTTGGATGCCGGTATCCCACCCAATTTTTACGTGTTGCATGGTTTTCTTAATGGTTTGCTTGGTTATTTTCCACTGGATATGGTTGTTCCGGCTCTGGTTTTTCCCTTCAACACGAGGTTGCTTAAGGCCCAGGCATTAACAGGCTATGTTTATTGAAGAACAAGATATGGCTTTTCATTCATCTTGGATTAGGCAAGTATATTTTACACAGTGTTTGGTGCTTATATTGTCGACTCAACTACATCAGGCTTCATTTCTCATAAGCTTTTATATTTTTAAGATTTCGTTGTTGTTTGACATCTTAGTCTCGGTCCGGCGGCTAGCACATAGGATGCCTCGACCACTTGTACAGGTTCAAGCTTTTTTGCTATCGAATGCCCTAAATTGAGCTCATATTTATTTATATATTTCTTTTCCTTGAAATTGTATTCCATGGATGCCTCCTCTAGGTCCTTGCGGATTTCTTTGTTCCTTGAGTATTCAATATTCTCCAGTAGTGCGTCTATACATGTGCTATAACCATGTACCCAGTTCTAAGATAGGTTGGATTTATGTTGGCTCAATCTTTTAGCTTTGTTTTTCTGGTCTTATCATGCGGTTTCTTTGTTAATATGGTGTTTTTTAAAAGATGTATTCTACTTAAGTTGGCTTGGTATCCGAAATTTCCTTCGAAATTGTAGTCCATGCATGCACTATAGACTCATCTTTGCCATGTTTTATGTCATTATCTAGGCAGTTTGTTTTAGATTATATATTCTATCGTTAGCTCTATAGTTCATGTGTATATGCATCTTCTGCTATGCCCTGGCATTTATCTCGGTAATTACATGATTCATTCTTTTTTTTAAGTGCATATTCTATGTTATATTTTATCGGCTAAAATAGTTCATTTATAAAGTACATATGTACATGCACTTGTCAAATCCCGTTTGCCCCCTTTGTTATTTGCTAAATGATTCGTTTTGATATTGCTCAACCCATGCATTGATTCCCTCATCTTGGACTTGTCAAGTACTTGCGATATGCCACCTCATACAAGTGTTGCCAAATCCTGGACATGTTCAGTAAATGGCAGGGGTTTATATCTCCTTGATAACATGATGGAAATTGGATGTATTGGGATACACTATTTTCACGGTTATCTATTTCAATTTGCTCTTTGGTTTTTGCATTCTCTACAGGCGAGTTCGCTTTGCACATGAGCATTTTCACTAACATTTTTCATTCTTTAGGGTGGGAGCATCCATTTGGGCATAAAGTAACTTCGGTCAAATGCCTAATTCTTTGCTTGGCTATTCCATATATTTCTATCTTTGCAGTCTATGGTAGCGTCCTTGGCACCATAGGTTTCTAAGTTAAGGATGCTCATTTGTTTGTCCATTTCACATTGTTTTCCTCTTGGAATTTGTTGATTTCGTTTGTTGTCTCTTTGTTTAGCTTTATCAATTGAAATTATGTTTATGCTAATCATCCTTTCTTTGTGTTGTAGTTATTGTGAATATCTTTGAACTTCTTTCGTATTAACATGGTTTGAATATGCCTAAGTGTTGTCGATTCACTTGAGATTCATAGGTGTGCATGTTTGGACCATTGCCCATTGTGTTTATCTAATCGAGTCTCTATTTTTTAGTTTTGTGATGCATATGAGTTTTGCGACCTTGAGATGTTATTTTTGCTTCTTTAGATTTCCTTTCAGACTTTATCACATTGCTATATCAAGTTTTTTTCTTCCATGAGCGTTATCTTTTTGTAGGCGTGTTATCTTGGTTAGGTTTCTTTAGTTGTTTGCTCACTCCTCAGCATTCCTATAGCATCATTATTTCCATTGATTTTTCCATTTCTTGTGGGTTTTTCAATGGTCATTTATTACACATAATTGTCATTTTTACAGTTGTCATCATTAGAATTTCCTATAACCAGCCCAAACACTTGTGATCCTAGTCCACTATCTTATTGGTCTATCATATGTTTTAGTTTGAGTTGGTTGTGCATTGTGATAGTTGTTTTCTCACCATATGAATTGCAGATCGTTCCACACCGTAGAATCATGATTCGCGTGAGAGGGCGAGCGATATATATTCGATCTTTTCGTGTTTCTTCTCATTCGCCAACGTCCATTTGTTTGAGCTTTTAGGTTCTCTATAGTAACACTGTTTCATCGCATACGTTTTTTCAAACATGGAGTTGTTTTGGGATCTTTTAGAAATTCGGAGAGGAGTGTCATCCCAACATTCGCCATTGATTTTTTGCCGTCGTTATTAGGCATTTTACTGATTTATTAATGCTTGGTTGCTTTTTTAGATATGTTGTTTCTTAGATCGTCCTGCATTGTAGTGGGTTGAGTGTCATTCGCATGGTTTTGTTATGTCTGCGAATCATTAGAGAATTAATGTAGCCATGACTCCTTTTTTGCCATATTTTTTGGACGTTTTCCTCATATGGCTTGTCCGTCTTTCTTTGATCTTTTACATTTTCTGATCTTGGGCGGTTAACCTGGCTTCCCACACCAATACATTTTTTATACAAATTCCATATGTTCTTTACATGTCTCATGGTGGTTTGGTTGGATCGTTGTTTGTAGAGTCTGATTTCCACTATCTCTAAGACTCGTACTTCTATATTCTTCATCTTTGCTTCGCGATTATGATGATTATTTAGGGATAGGAGTATTTTCTAACGACATAGGGGATGGTGTCCGCGCTCCCATTTTCTTCTATAACATGTCTTCTATAACATGCACATAGTAGTTGTTGTTTTGATTTGGGTGATTCTTCATATCATATGGTGTTTCTAGACCACACTTTGGTGCAATGGTTCATGTGATTCTCGGGTTTTCCATAGCTTTACGATGCTTTGGATGTTATTGTTGTCATTGTTTTTGTTGATATGCCACCACTTATTTTATATTCATCTATTTGACTAGCATATTTTTCTAGTGGGTTGGAATGTTTAGTGAACATCATTATGTATCTTATTTATAGTCCACATCATCTTTTCTATTTATTTTGGTTGGCTTCTGATCTCCTTTTTCGCTATCAATTTATCTCCATCACCATATTTTTTGACCACGTCCATTAACTCAAATCCAACCTCGGATCTGGATCCACACACGACATATTCAGCTAGACATTCTTTAGTAGCTACAGTTATCACGCCACCTAGGTCTATGCATTTTTGTTGACATGTCATCATTTGTTATATGTTCAGCTCTTTTGTTAGTATATTTCTTTAGTGAGTTTAGAATCCATTGGGGAAACCTTCCTTCCCGCCCTCTATTTCATTTTCCTTGTATCATCGGCTCGGGCGGACGGCGATGTCAACAAGTGCGGTATATATCAACTTTTCAGTTATTGTTGTTTACGTTTTTTAAGTTCAAGTTTTTATGTTACCACGTCACCTAGGTCTGTGAGGAGAGCAGAGTTTTCTTTTCGACCAGTGTTTTGGCACGCGTATATTGCGAGTCCTCATCACGAGAATAAATCGATCCACACCATAGGATCGAGATTCTCGTGAGAGGGCAAGCGCTATATATTTGGTTCTTTCGTGTTTCTTCTCATTTGGCATTCTTCTCACAGCAGTATAGTAGCATTGGGAAAACCCTTCCGTTCTGCCCTTCTTTTTCCTCTCATTTGTGGGCCATCGACTCAGGAGTCATCTATGTTAAGAAACTTTAATAATGCCTCTTTTTTTAAGAAAGTATTGTTATTTATACAAAGCCTGGCATGCATGACAAGCCCCTCCTTGTTATAGAGGTTTTTTGTCGCTTGGCGCCCATGACCAGCCCCTCTGGAGGTTTCTTCTTTTCAAGTTCTTTTCAAAGTTGTATATTTTTGCATGGCACACATGACCAACCCCTCCTTGTTACAACAGTTTATCGTCGCGTGGCACGCATGATCAGCCCCTCTGGAGGTTTTTCAAATCTCTTTCTGTTATGTTGGTATTTCTTATTTTATGCGGTTTTTGTTGTCATCAGCATTCATTACAGGACGCACGCAAATAGCTTCACAACAAGAGTTTAAACGATTCATACTTGTGCTTATTAACAAAACTTATAGATGCTTGCGTTTATATTTTTAGGATTAGAAAAATCAAGAGACATACACATTTTCTCTTCGCTCGGTACTGGTCATTTGCTTCCTCGTGCGGGCGCTTCAGGCGATACCTAGAAACCATTTGCGACCGTTCCTCATTAGGGTTTTCCCCGAAAACCCAAAAGGGCAGTGTTTTTATCCCGATGAGAAGCTGTTGCCACTTTTCTCGCCTTTGCCTAGCCATATCATGATATTATTGTCATTTCTCTTTATATGGGGTACTTCGATATTGTGTCTATAGTCGGCTACCCCACTAACTTCAAAAATTATAAACCTAGTGTATAATGTTGTTGTGATGAATGAAAATCCTATCTATTTGTTCGGTGTTTTGGTGTATGTATATTGCGAGGCCTCATCATGAGAATAGTGTTTTTTCAATCTACATGAATCGTGTTTTCTATGATTTTGTTTCAACGATTATGAACCAATAGTGTTTCGGGTGATTTTGTCCTAATGGTTGTCGCATTTGTTTTTTCCCTTTTGTGTCTTTATGCAACAAGGGTACCATATTAGTGTCATTTAATAACCATTTCAAAGGTTATCTTTCCTTTTTTTTGTCCTAATGGTTCTAAAATCATAGTTGCAAATTGATGAGTGAGGACTTCCATTGCCTTAGTATGTTTTATGATCTATGATTTTATCTTTTATTCATCACGATCTACGATTAGTCTTTTCACAATATATAGCATGCATATGTTTGTTAGGGTTAAAGTGTTTAATTATGTTGCTACATTTAGTACCCACTAATATTTTACAATATTTAATATTGTAAAATATTAAATAAGAAGAAGCAGCATTAATTTAATGCTGCTTCTTCTTATGTCTTACCTTAGGTATGGACAGAGAGGGTGTGCCTCGAGAGGCCAAGGGCATCATGCCACCACCACCACACACACCACAGATTAGGATCTTTGTGCCAGATGGCTGAGTGTCGTGTACCTAGGGTTTTAGCATTTGTCATGCATATAATTTTAGCATAATATAATGTTAGGTACATAGACTTAGGTCTCAGGTTTATATGTTGAAGAATCAGACGGTTGTTGACAACTATCCCCGGGTTGCCAATCAGATCAGAGGATAGGTGGTTTTATGTTTGGGTCCTCGCATGCTACGGTGGCATAAATGACGCCATTTTTTGCCCTAAATAATAGCACTAATTAACGGGGTGTAACTGAATTTTTAAATTTTATTTTAGCACTAAATCCTGCCCATGAGATCCTAAACTGTCGAACCTTTCTTCCGTTTCTTCTTTCTTGAAGTTTCTTGGATCGGATAGCTACTCCCCATCGAGATCCCCGTACCCTGCTTGGTTAACTGGCCGGATCAAATTGCTGTGACTGTACTACTCCTACAGCAGTAATTATCGAACTCGATTATTTGTACCATTCTAAATAATCAATTTCCAGTCATTAAATTCAACAAAAGCCCCAATCGAGATCCCATTACCCTGCTTGGTCAACTGACAGGATTAAATTGATGTGACTGTGTCGCTTCCACAGCAGTAATTATCGAATTCGGTTATTTGTACCATTCTAAACAATCGATTGACAGTCATTATATTCAAGAAAAGCCCCAGTTGAGATCCCATTACCCTGCTTGGTGAAGAGCTCGGATCAAATTGCTCATCTGAACAATTTTTCAGACTCAAGAAAAGTTGTTCCAGTGGTAAGCATATAATCTTTGTTGACAAATCTTCAGAATGGTAAATAATGTGGAAATGGTTGCATTCTATTATATTTCATGCTTCTATATTGAGGACAAAGGTTATATAGCAGGTGCGGAGGATTGCATTCCATCTCGCTTTGATTCATCTCTTTATTAGTGTGATATTTCAAGCTATAATTTTTTGGGCTTGGCATCAACCTTAAGTACAGCGCAGTAATATTTGGTCGTGCAAGTTCAGTAGTTGATGCTAATGACTTAAGCATTTGGTACTATGTTTGTAGGCAACAGCTGTCAGTTGGCAAATTATGCTAACAGGTTATATTGGTACTTTGTTTCACAAGCAGTATTTGCAAGTTAGTATGTGATGTGTACGAGTTAGTGATTTGGTTCTATGTTTGCAGGCAACATTTGCTAAGTAGCAGGTTACATTAACAATGCAAATTTAGTGCTACACTTGCAGCCTCAAATTGTTATTAGCAGCGGTTGCTAAGAAGATGAAGTTCAGTGCTAAGTTAGAAAGAGTTAGCTGCTATTTAGCATGACATGCTAATCATTCGCTACTTTGCAGACGGCTCAAGTTAATTGGTGTTGATGACAATTAGTAATTATTTGGAAAAAGTAGCAGTTCATTGCTAAGCTCTTAAAATTAGTACTATTCAGGATACTTAGTGCTATGATTTGGATGGTTTAGTTTCTTGCAGACACAATGAAGAACTTCCACTGATATATAATTTCAAAGCTGGTGCAGGGATAGAATGGCAACAAAGAAAACTCAACCTAAGGTGACCATAGACGAAGAGGAAGCAAGGAGGATGTTTGACACACCTGTGTTGCCTTCTGAGGGCATGACCTCTTCAGATGTAAGAAAGGCAGACGTGGCTGAAGATGAGCTAAGCAAAATATTTTGCTGTGTAAAACTGGTGGGTACCAAGAAAATTTATAAGTCTAGTCGAATGAATCCACTATTTGTGGATCAGTTTATGAACATCTACAGAAGATGTTACCAAAGAAGTCATTATTGTGTTGGAGAGATTGGGAAGTTTTTTGCACGGGCATTCACTTTGCATGTGAGAGGACAAAAGATTAACTGGCAGTCATTTGTAGTTAAAACGAAGAAAAGTGTTACAACAAAGGTTGAGAAAGAAGATGAGTATGAGTCCTTGTTTCCTCATACAAACGTTGTTGATTGTGTAGTGGACTATTCTGTCATCAACTCCTTGATTGCTGAGTTAGATAAGCAGAAGGATGACTTGGATATTAGAGTTAAAAGTGCAGGCAGTGAAATGAAGGAAAAAGGGAAGTTGTGGAAGAAGTATAGTTACGAGGTGGATGCTGCAAAACAACAAATTGAAGCAGCAAGGGCCAGGTGTGAGCACTCCAGTGTCATTATATTCTTGTCGTCAATGCTGGTTTCCAAACAATAGCATACAAGAGTGTGGAGAAAATTCACAAAGGGGTAATTGCTAATGATCCCATCGATCCGAGACATCGGATCGCCATTCTAGAATGGGACGAGCATGCATGTTTTGCATGCATGCGGACGGCGCATGCCCATTCTGGTTGGGAGTTCGCTATTTTAGGCGCGTTTCTGCTTCGACTTCTCATCGGCGCTTCCTCTTCTCTCTCAGCAGTACCTTATTCTTATTGATTTGTTTCCAGGCAGGGGAGGGGCTTCTTCCTGCCTGGTTTGGCCAATTTGGCGTTTCTTTCTTGCTGTCCTTTTCGGCCTTTAGCCTTCATCCTGTGATCTTCGTCCTCGATCCTAGTTTGTTAAGGAAGTCCTTTAGTATTCGGGTGGTTTGTTGGTTTCATGCGAGTCCCATTCTAGAATCCCATCGATCCGAGACATCGGATCGCCATTCTAGAATGGGACGAGCATGTATATTTACATGCATGCATGGGCGCGCATGCCCATTCAGTTGGGAGTTAAGCTATTTTGGCGGCGTTTACGCCCGACTTCTCATCGGGCGCTTCCTCTTCTCTCGGCCAGTGATACCTTATTCTCTTTGAACCCACCCTCCCCCCCTTCTTTGTTATTGTATTTTTATCGCGTGGCACCCGCGTAATCAGCCCCTCCACTCTGGGAGCAGGTTAGCGAGCGGCATCTGTTTCGACTTTTCCATTCGTGGATTTTGGGAGCGATTTTTATGCCTTCCGTTTGTCCAAGCCCCTTGCCGAAGGCTTATCACTAGGGTTTTTTCTCGAAAACCCGAAAGGGCGGGATTTTTTAATCCCGGTGATAAGCTTTCGGCAGGTACACTAGCCCAGTCTCTATTAGCATTGTATTTTGTTGGGGTCCAAATGATATAATTGGATTTTCCCTTTATTTTTTATGGGTAGTTCGCATGTGTGCGGCTACCCACTATCCACCATTGTAGAAAATCTGCTGAGATGAATGAGAAGCAAGTCTAAGTGGCGGTTTGTTGGTTTCATGCGAGTCCCATTCTAGGATCTTTGCAATTACATAGGGCTCAATACGTTTTCTTTTTGCGTTCGTCATTCTTTTTATTTTTTAATAGGCAGAAGATGAAGAACATGGACTCCAACCAAGGCTGGAGAAGTTGAAAGAAATAGCTTCATCTCTAAGTAAGATATCTGGACTGCTACTCAACCTTCCATTTTTGGAGCATCCAAAATGGTCTACCATAGCATTTGACTGTACATATGCCTATGACCCACTTTGTGTCTTAGCCATTGTTGCACATTGCATGCACAGTTTTCATCCAATTTGCGCTTACATGTGTTTCTCAAAGAGATCAACTTGTCCCTCTTTTGAGAGCCAGATGTCTCATAATTGGTTCAGGTCCATTGGACTTCCAGATCTGCAATGGAATCTGCTCTAATTACAGTGCAGTGCAGTCCATTGAAAAGAGTCAAGATCCATCATTATGCATACTGCTGACTTGGAGGAGCCTGATATAATTATGCAATCCATTGAAGATTGCACTTTATTATCTTCCACAAGCCCAACCTTGAAGAGAGACAATGCTGTAAAAGACTGAAAAGTAAGTTATTCTTGTGAAGTATAACTACTTTAGATTTTTCTTCTATAAGTACTTATTTAGTTTGATAATTTGAATGATGTAGGCTCAAGTTTGGATATTTCAAAGTCTATAATTGACATTTCTAACAGATTTGAAGACAATGCTGTGCAATTAATAGATGAAGAATGTGAAGCAGCGTTGAAGACATGGAATAAAATAACGGCTAAGGTTAGCCAAATGGCTATTTTGTAGCAATTTTGCCAAGAAAAATGGCTAAAGTAAATGGAAAAAATGCCCAAAAAAAAAAAATTAGCCCAATTTTTTTGCCGCCCAAGTGAGTTTTTAGGTTGAATAGCCAAACCTTTACCTCCAGACATATCCATCAGGACATCGATTAGCTAAACCTAAGATAGAATGGGCTTTTAAAAATTAGCCCGAAATTCAACACTAATGTATGTACTAACTTTAAGAATTTTCAAATATAGGTTTATATTTTCTTTTTTTTTCCCCACTTTCTTTCTTGTTCCAAGTACAAAGTTAAAGCATTAAAGGAAAAGGAACAATGTAGCCCCCTTTTTTCTAGATTTTTGAATATGTTCATGTATGTTTGTGTCTTGATTTATGTATTTTACAATAGATTCAATGTCTTTGCCAAAATGCTTGGATTTTTTTTAAATTACTATAGCGTGATGGCTAATATTTGCCTTTCCATTTTGTGAAAGTTTAGCCAAAAGCAAGAAACAGTGATGGAGATAAACCATTTAGTTTAGCCAAATGTTAGAAACTTCTAGCCCTAATTTGAAGGTAGTTTAGCTAAATCTATTTTGGCTACACTAAAATATAGGAGTAGTAATTTATTCCATGTGAAGAATATAGATGATTATATTTCCAAATTGGACAAACGTGCTGATATTGTGGTGAAAACAATCATAGAGGAAGAAACTGATTTGGCATCAGTTGGAGAATCTCCTTCTAAGAATAATTCCAAGCAGTTTTCCTCCAGCAAACAAGCTCCATCCAAATCAATAACTAAGAAACTAGGGTGATTCTAGTGTGTTTCTTTCTGCCTGTTGTACTGCTATAATTTCTCTAATAGTTGTCACTGCACAGTGCTAGTGTTGTTGGCAAGAAGCTTTGGTTATTGAGCCAGAGGACTTCCTGTACAAGGTTTTCAAGAAGGCTAAAGCAGTATCTGATGTGGTGGAAGGTGTCCAACTTCTTCTATCGAGAAAAGTGGTTCTTGCTGTCAGGCTAGGGGCAATGCAATTCATGCATTTCGTCACCGAACACTTTGCTGTTGGTATATGGTCTTCCAATCATTCAGTGATCAGATGCCTGAGGTCTTTCATTCCTCCGGCCTTAGTGGATAAAGTGGATAAGTTTCTTTTCAAATGGATGGTGCATCCTTTGAAAATGAATAAAGGAACTTCTTGTCACATCAAAAAACTGACAAATGTTTATGAGAAATGTCCTGAATTTAGCATGAGAACAACTTTGCTGATTGATCCTTACAGGTACGTGAATTTTAAGAATAATGCAGATTCCTGCATCACACCAAGGTCCTTCATGCCTGATATAAATGACGGTGATTACCTGTTAAAGACTATGGTACCTTACTTGGAGAAGCTAATAACAGAAGTGAACGTAATTGCTTATGTATAGAGGTCTGTGCATCAGTATGATGAAAAGAGCAAAAACGTTTTGGAGGTACTAAAGACCATGGACTTGTCCTAAACTGTTGTATGTTTTTTAATATAAGATTCCTTTTTATTGTAATTTGGTGTTTATCAACACCACAAACGTCTAAAGAACTTCTAATTCTCTTGTATGCAGTTTCCGTTATAATGGCTCAAATATCCCACATGCTTTGATCACAAGCTAGTTCCAGAAGTGAATGTAATTGCGTATGTACAAAGGTCTTGTGCATTTTTGAAATTAGTATGATCAAAAGAGCAACCCCCTAATACTTAGCAGAAATACTTAGCAGAAACCTAACACAAAGTTAGCAATATCCCACATGCATATATTACAAAATTCGTGCATATATATAAATAGTTTTTTGTTGTTTTATTGAAGAGTGTGGATAGAGATTAGATGATGAAAAGTTATGGCTCTCTAGCTTGTAAATCTTCAGTACAGGCCATAGTGTCCTGACCTTTCAAAATGTAATCCTCGTCCACCTTTTTTTTATAATGGGCTCAAATATCCCGCATGTATTCAATGTCCACATGTTGCCAAATCAACAATTACCAAATCAACAAATGCCAAATCAACACAAATGCCTATTGGGCTTAAATATCCTACATGCATTCAATGTCTAGTCTACAACATGTTTGGTAAGACAACAATAACATATTGCAACAATAATGCTCCATGTTGTCAAATCAACAATTACCAAATTTTGACTTACGCTATTCTATGCATTATGTTAAGGCATATTGTCTACACCATATTTGGTAAAGCGTAAGTCAACAATTTTCAAGTCAACAAGTGTGAATCACTTCTAAACAAAAGTTTGACTTTCATTGACCAAAATTTGACTTGTTGTTACAACTTCAATTTACACTAACAAATTCTATTTAAAATGGGACCTTAAGGCAATTGCAATTTACACTAACTAATTACAGTTACAATTACCAAACAAATGCCAAGCCAACATAAGATGATTGATGTAAAAAAAAAAAGATAATGGCCATTTCAAGGTAGATAGTCTTTTTTTTTTTCTTTTCTAAATGTTTTAGAAAATAAAATTATGGTCATTTCAAGGTAATTGCATTTCACTTCGTAATTATATGGTTGTGAGGGAGAAGCATCTCGTCCAATTCTCCCAACAGAATGCCGAAATGCTGCCACTCCTGCTCTGCCTTCCCTGCCCCTGCCAAACGCCGAGCTCTAATTTCCCTTTCCTTGCCAGAGCTTTTCGCGCGATATGGGATAGCTTCGTGGCCTACTCATGGAGTGCACGAAGATCGTGAAGAAGACCTGGAATTGTCCAAACCAAGCCAGCAAGAAGAAAGCTCCGATTCCAAACCCTCTGATTCCACCAGCTTGTCTTTTGAAACCAAAACAAGCTTGTCTTCTGAAACCAGTACAGAACTGGATTCTTGTGAAGCTCTTTCCAGGGAAATGTGGAGGGACTATCTGCAAAAAGCCGAATCCGACGAAGATGAGGCAACAAACGCTTTTTTGGGATCCAGTGAAGATGAGGCAGAAGACCCGGTGGAAGCTGAAGAATTTTTAAATTTTCAGAATTGGCTTGAGAGTAAGTATCTGCTTTTCAGTTTCTACTTTGTATTACATGTTACAGCTTTCTAACTTTCTGAATTACTCATACAGATTAGGCGTGAAGAGCTGAGGACCCTTTTTTTTTTTTGAAGCTTATCTTTTTTTTGTCTACAAGCTTTGTTGAAACAAGCCTTTTGTGCCTTTGTAAATTTGTGGAATACAACTGCTCTAGGCCTTGTGCCTTCTGTTTAATCCAGGCCTTGTGCCTTTTGTATAATCCAGGCCATGTGCCTTTTGAATGTAATGGCCTTGTGCCTTGTGTAATCTAGGCCTTAGCGCCTTGTTTAATGAATATGATGGCCTTGTGCCTTTTTGTAATTCTTTTGTACTTAGATGTTTTAAATTGTACCTTGTAAATTGGTTTTGTTATACCTTGTACTTAGATGTTTTACCTTGTAAATTGGCCTTAGTGCCCTGTCTGTACACCAGCAATTTAAAATAGTATGAAATACCAGCAATTGAAAAAATATGAAATTTTGGAATTCAATCAACACTCGAGTATAAAATTCTGGAACTGAAGCGTCAAAAATGAGAATGCAAAATACGGAAACTTCTTTATATTAATAAAAGTAGTCATAAGCAGAAGCATAAGTACTGATACACTACCCTTTACACAATTGCTCTTTCCACTATTCCAACAATGTGGGAAGCCTCTCTAGAATATCTTATTCTTCTTTGGCACTTAGAGTGTAAACCACTCCCCGCTTAACAACGTGCTTTGCTTGAACCAACCTGTCTTTGTTCTTTGCAACTTGAGTAGCATAAACAGTTGCTTTATTTCCTCTACAAAACATGTAGCTGGATTTACAATTCACCAACTTCTCATAGTACGTCCCTTCTATGACCTCATCCCCTTTCATAGACTTCTGCCCTTGCATATTTACAAAGTCTTCTAACACCAAGTACTTAGCTTTCATACATAGGATAAGGTAGAATTTCACATTCTCGTGATTGTTATTTGGAGCGATCACTGCAAATACATCACCTATAGATACTTGCATGCTACATAAGTCAGCGCTGCCAATATATGCTTCTTCTCCTTCATCATGTACTTCTTCTTCAATAATAGCTCTGATGGGCTGTACCATAACTAGTTCAAACTTCTTAGTATATGATGCACTAGGGCAAGATTCCCAATTCAAATCTAAACAATCTGTGCAAAAACAAGAGAGGTTTCTGACCTGTAAATGTGTCATGTAATTTGAGCACCCATGCAAACAATGAAGGTTTCTAGATCCTTCAATAAGACGTGCTTCCCACTGATTTTTTTCTATCCACTTGTCCTACTTCAACCTCCCAAAAATTTATCCTTATAGTTCGAATCTTCTTTTTATATGTTGTGGGTGCTGCTGTTGACATGTACTGCTTTAGTCATTCCACCACCTCGTGTGCATTGGTCATCTTGCTGCCCTTCAACTATGTTACTCTCAAAGCCCTCTTTCTTACTGCTCCTGCACCATCATGTTCTCCGTTTCCATGGCCAGAGCACCAAAAGTTCCACATCATGTCTAAACCTGTTAAAGACTTGAATCTAGCATCAAAGTAAAATGATTTTTTACCTTTGAATTGTGAGGCTGCACCATCTGAGAAGACATAATGCTTCTTCAAAGTGATTTCCTTCCCTTGCATCCAATGATTGTATAAGACAAAGGAATGTTGCACAAACAAAGAATGATGTTTTCTGTCATCTGATGTATAAAAATGTTCTTCCTTGATCATTTCTTGTGTCTCTGGATCCCTTCTATATGTGAGGTGCACAAGAATAGTGATCTGCTCATTATGCCAATGCTTGGACTGGACTTCATTCTGCTCCTTGAAAGAGTAATTCTCTGCAAAGTCAAGCACTGATACAATAGTATCATCAGCAAACCTGTTCAGTAGTTGTCTAAACATGGCTTGCTGCCATTTATACCTGAAATTATGTGTCACTAACTCCCTTTGCTTTAGATCTGAAGGTTTCCATCAAAATATTGGGTGAAGTCTGTAAATATTGATGCTCAATTCTTTTTTGGGTTTTGCCATTTTTATCCTTACCAATTAACAATATAATCTATGTTCTCCCAAGTGATTTTTTAGGTACTGTCCTTTGTTTCTTCTTTTGGACACCTTTCCATTTTGTCCACACCACATTTGCTGCAGGTTCCTAACAAGCATGCTTCATTGTGCCACTCCTCACCTTCAGGCTTTGGGCAAACCATGCTTCTCCACATGTCACTGTTAGACTGCCAAACATGTCTTGCTGCATTGCACCCTACTTGGCTTGCCTTGTGGTCACATATCTTGCACTTACAGGTGCAATCTGCAGCGTACACCATGGAATTTTTCCTCATGTTCTTCACCCCTTCCCTTAGCATTGACATCCTCTCATGATAGACGCAACAACAGGTATTGAATTCAGATAGCTTTACAACAAAGTAAGGCTTTAATTTCTCGAAGGCTCTCTGCTTAATTTGAACGTCTGGATTGACTTGCTTGAAACTAGTGAAGAATCATGTCTGCAGAATAAGAATAGAAAACTACTTAGTAAATGCTAATGCTCATACCACTAGAGAAACAACTGCTAATGAATAGCAATTTAGAACTAATTACTGATTTCATTAGCATTACAACATAACCCTTAGCAAACCAAACCACTAACCGGTGCTAGGACATTGGGCTAAAAGCATTGCTAATCTATAGTGGTAGGTGGGCTTTACTAACTACAGATTTAGTTTAGCGCTAGCATTGACAAAATTACTAACAGTGGCACCAACGTTAACGAAATTGGTAACATTAGGGAATCCTTTTTCTTCTTCCTTCCCCCAAGAGCCCATAATGCGTTTTTATTACTAATTGCAACACGATGCTTTTTAGCTCTGGAACAATCCCTTGGATGAATTCCTAAAGCCTTGGCAGCTAATCTTCTGCTGCCATGCCTGATCTTCCCAAGTGGCATGACTAATGCTGCCCTTTTTGCTGCTAATTTGTCATTGGACTCCTCTCCTTTCACATGTTGTATGGTTTCTTGGATGCTACCGACAATTTCACTATGAACAATCTTTTCCTTATCAGACACTGCAACCTGCATAACTTTGTTGTTCTCCACTAGATGCCGTACTTCTTTCTTCTGGTCTATAGACGTCGAACCTGTCAAATCCAAAAATATTTTTGTGATTACGGAGGCTGCATGTTGCAATTGCTTTTTTGAGGGCTCAATACTCTAATCTAAATTTTTATTTGACAATTGTTGCCTCATCTTGCTTGCTCTTTGCCGTTGCTTCTGCAAAGGCCATTTCCGCCTCCTGTCTTCGTCATTAGTCATTGGATCACAAGAAGCCTGAATAAAAAATAGATGGAAACAAAGAAATGAGATCTCTCGCCCTCGAGAAAGGGGGAATCAACCACCCCCCGATATTCTCGTTAATTTTGAATTTCCCTCTTCCCATAATACTAAAAAATAGTGCTAATTTGGGTGGACAAAAAGACACTAAAAATGAGACACCATAAGATGTGAGGACCCATTTATGAGGCTTGTTCACACATCTTCGAGATGTGGAAAGGGTTAAATGGGTTTGTTGCTAAATAGTACACATAAGCACCAGAAGAACAAGCATTCTGAGGTATTTTGGGTTGCTCATCGGCCAAGTGCACGCAAACATGGCCAGTTGACCTTGAGAATGAGGTCGTATAAAAGAGAGAGAGGCGCCGAGCTCACTGACAAGCGAGATGCCATGCCAGAGAGATTCAGATAGTTGTGGTGTGTACGTGGCTTTGTTAATGCACATGTTGGAAGATGCTCTCTCTTGTTCGGTTCGCCGTTGAGATGCAGGTAGCAAAATGCTTCAGGTAGAACGAATAACCATCAGATTTTGTTTGAGTGTTTGCTATTTAATGTTGTCATATATTTTGCTTGCTAGGTTGGAGAAGATTGGTTCCGGACTAACGTCGTGGTTCCCAAGGAGTGACAAGTTCTTTCTTGTGCTATTGCTTTGTTGTAAGCATTTATCTTCATCATAGCAGATTTCGGGCTTAGTGTTGTCATAGTGCCCATGTTTATACTACATGCTGCATTTGTTTTCTATGCCTGACTGGCGTGTTGTGCCTCATGAGACATATTTTGATGTAAGTGTGTTGTTAGATATTATTAGCATTGCATTCTGTTGACATAAGATATACCATCACATCAAATAATTGTCATTGCACATAGAGTGCCACATAAGTAAAACATAAACAACACCAGCATAAGCCATCATAACTCTTCATGGTTTGGAAATTGGATGCATGCACTAGACCTGTGACATCCCCTACTTCGTCTACGCTGCTCCTATCCTATCAGAAGCCGGAGTTCATCCCTTTGGCAACCAAGCTGACAGAGGCCGTCCACCTGACACCAATCCCTTGGCAAGGAATCAATGAGGAAGAATGGACATGTCATTTATCCTATCTTCCCTCAGGACCGTCCTAGCTGCAGAAGCGTAAATAAACATGAACACATGACGTCAAATATGTAGCATTATAATAGGGGTTTTTTTTTGTGTTTTTGTACGCTTTTCACTAAGGTTTTCCTATGATTTCGTGATGTATTCAAATGGATGTACTAATGCGTACATCTAGAGTGCACCATTTCTGAGCCATTGATTTTAGCCTTTTTTTTTCCAATGGTCAACAACCAATGGCTCACAACAAAAGCCCCTTTTTTGTGCGTGTGGTGCATAATGGGCACATTAAGGGCCATTGATTTTAGCCTTTTTTTTCAATGGTCAACAACCAATGGCTCACAACAAAAGCCCTTTTTTTGTGTGTGTGGTGCGTAAGGGGCACATGAAGGGCTTGAAGGGCGCATGTAGTGCAGTTTCCCGCCGGCAACACATTTCTTATCATAAATTTTAATCCAGAGCTCTGTTTGAGATGATTTTTATTGCGTTGGAAAGCTCTCTCTGAGATCTTTTTGATAGTGTATGATATGGATATGTTTGGTTAAGCTATCTATGCTAAAACAGCAATTTGTCGGCCGGGTTTGGTAGGCTTTCACATCCTACCAGCTGATTAATACAGGATTGCGCTATTGGATATTGTTTTATGGCTCATTCTGAATGAAGCTTGCAAAAAATTACCATGCACTTTTAGATTTTGAGGCAGTTATTAAGCGAATTCCAAGGCTTCTAGATCCTTGTGCTAACAAGCAGAAAAGTTTCCCACTTTGGTTTCTCACCACAAGAATCCATGGAGGCCAAAGGCTGCTGTTAAATTCCAGTTGAAAAATGTTTGTGTATGGGTGTTGCAAACTTTATGACTTTCAGAATAATGGGATCAATCTGCTCTATCTTTATGGTAACTTTTACTTATGTTCTTTTTGTTTTATTGTGATCAAATTCAAAAGCTACAGGTGATGAAAGCCTCAAATGAATTCTAGTTTTTTTCTGGTTTGGATTCTAAATTTTTTTGTCATGGGGGGTGTGACATCCCTAAGGCCCCGAAGGGGCCAAAAAAAATTTTTTGCAACACAAACCATTAACATCCAACATATAAAAATTAAATCCCCCCTAAAAACCCCTGTGGTTTGAGTGCATATTCACCCCGGGGACATCCCTAAGGCCCGAAGGCAAAAAATTTTTTTGCAACACAAACCATTAACATCCAATATATAAAAATTAAATCCCCAACACATAACAACCATTGACATTAACAACCAACACATAACTACCATTGACATTAATTAACACAACCATTGGGTCCAACACATTTAAATTAAAATCCCCTTAAACCCCCTTTGGTTTGGGTGCATATTCACACGGGGGTGGCGTGAGGGCGGCGAGCCCTCATAATTGTATTTTTTGCACGCGTCGAAATCAACACCATATAGTATTTAAGCTTGAAATCTTATAGTATTTTGTGAATCTTTTTTATACAATTATAGCAAATTTTGTACTTGCATACCCCACAAGCGAGGAACTTTACGCGGTGTAGATTAAGGAATAAGGGGTGAATATGCCTATCCAGCGACTCTCGTTGCGAAGTCACCCCATGTGAATATGCACCCCAAACCAAAGGGGTTTAAGGGGGATTTTAATTTAAATGTGTTGGACCCAATGGTTGTGTTAATTAATGTCAATGGTAGTTATGTGTTGGTTGTTAATGTCAATGGTTGTTATGTGTTGGTTGTTATGTGCCTGGAAGGGTGGCTCACCATGGCATCATCAACAACATCATCATGGGGGAGATCCTACCCAAGGCTCAGACCCAAGGTGAATGGACTGACGGCATGTGCAGACAGAATTCATGTCAATGGATTGGGCTGGCATAGGAACATAGATGTTGGGTAGTCCTCTCCATCCGCCCCTCCTGTGCATACTTTGCAGAATAGGCTGATAAGTCTTGGGACTGGACCTGGGTGCATAGCCAAGGGGGCTACTCCTGGGTTTCATCTCCCCAGCCCTAACAAGGCAGGAGGAGATCACTCCCTCCAGAGGTATACATGCCCATCACAACCGGCTAGAGGGCCACTGCCCGTCTACGACTTGAACCTCATTGAAGGTGATGCATCAACCAAGAGGTGTTGAGCCCATGCCTTGCCCACACGGAGTAAAAAACTATTAGGCCTAGCCCGCTAAGATCCTTGGTAGGCTTTACACACCAGAGGGATCGATCTGCAATGGGACATGTCCTCCTCATCCACCGGTCTAGCCCCGCCACCCACAGCCAGGCGGGCCCTTATGCACAGGCCGCATTATTTGGAAATTAATGAGGCTATCCAGATACATCAACTACTAAAGCTTTCAGGGTCTCTATCCCCCTTTCCAATACACAGGAGTTTGCATAGAATAGAACATCATCACATAGAACTGAAATACAGAATAACATCTAATCTATCTACCTAAACATACATGGTTAGGTTCCTTTGTTAGGGCTTGTGATCTTAGAATCTATACGGCTGCTAAGGCTAATCTAACATGCTAACCCAACTCATTGCCAGATTAAAAGTCAGCATTGCACAATAAAATCATTGTTTACCTGATCCCCGGCTTGCTCTCGCACCTCGAATCGCGTCCATGCCTTTGTTTGGGTCGAAGGCGATTGAATTTTGAGATCTATTGTGCAAAGGCGGCTTGGCGGCCTTTGGCAATGCGAATTAATTAGCAGCTTGGCTTGTCTGGAATGGCTCAAGGAAGCCAAAATGCGAAAATGGAAAAGGTTTAGGATTTTCCCTACATGACCTTTTAGGGTTAGGGTTAATAGGACATATGGGGTTTTGCCATGTGGCAAAGGGATTAAATGCATATGTTTATAGACATGTGCAATATAAGAGGTTGCCCCCTAGGGTGCAACCCTTTACAGTTTCCAAGCACATGTCATTAGGGTGACATGTACGAGTAGCGTGGCAGTATAATATATGTATTCGTACCATATATTATGCTGGAACATCACAAGACCCTCCTCTTGGCCTACTGCCAATTTGCAAAGGTGGTGTTTGTTGTAGTGGACTTGGTTGCCTAGCTTGAAAAAGGGGTGCACGAGCAGCAACCTGTGACTCTGCATATGATCCCTTAAACTTCATGGCACTGCGTTGTCTACAAAATCTAGGAGTCTACCATCTTGTCAGACTTCTTGAATGATCTGCTCGAGCTCCTCCTCATTTTCCACTTCTACCCTTGCAAGTTGTGTCGCTAGCATCCTGACCTATTGGGGTTTCCACTCCAAGGTCAACCATAGGAAAATCAGATGGACCTACTGAGGGGTAGAGCTCCTAAATCATGTCAGGATGATGCTTACCAAGGTAGTACTTAGCTGCCAAAAGGTGCTTGCACCCAGAAACAATATTTAAACAACAACTACAATACATAGAGTACATTTCAACCCGATGTTGCAACCCTGGAGTAGACTCAGACTTGACAAGCAGTACAATTGCTTCTTTATCCACCAAAACAATCACTCCTCCTTGCTCCTCCTATAGCCTGTGTAAGCATTCGGCAGTCGCCAGATACTTGGAAGTGCCGCAACGACCAAATCGGCCGTTGGCATCTAGAAGGCGAACATGGAGCAAACTTGTTAGCTAGATGAGGTATGCGAGGCAGGTAGAGATGACGAGCCCAGTTCTTGTTGTTGCTTGCATAACTTCAATAGTGTGCCACTAAGGGGCACCCCTCCATCTGTATACCCACATATAGTGGACAGTAATTGGAACATATGAACATTCACTTTGCATTACAGGAGTTGGGCCTTTGAAATGCGCCATTGGACCTCATTTAGGTTTGTTGCATCACAGTGCGAGTGAGAGAACATCCTAGCATGCTTTTGCCATTTGCCATTTCAATGTCTCCCAAGCACCCAATTATTTCGTAGATAACTATAACAAGATTTTTACATTTGAAACATTGACACACGTCAAGGATCATGCTTATCAAGGCAGGCGCTATCCATTAAAACATCACGTCACGTCACTTTGGAATATTTTCCAATGCCATACATGGTAGAAAATAGGAAGGATTTCCACATATGGTGAAAAATTTCACGAACTATTCTCTACATCTTTGAATCTTTTTTTCATCTTAAAATAGAATCCAAATTTTCACGAGGTTATCGAACAAACTAATGACGGTAGTATGGTTTATCCAAGTTTAATCACGAAGCCAATAAATTCGGGTGCCTGGCATTGCCGAATATATAGCTCACATGAAGTGCATCATAAATAAGAGTATTCTATGCCAACTACACACTCCATGTGGTGTGCATTTTTTGCTTAGTAGAGATATTATGTGAATTCAGAAAATAAGGGTACAATCTTCTAAGCTCCAAAGACACGTGCATTGTAGAAATGGTGCCCATCTTTGCCTCACATAAGTTAGGGCAACTATTTATAAGGATCCTACAACAAAAGATAATCTTAAATTTCACATATCTTTCTAGACTTTAGATTGAGGCTTGTAGATCTAACAAGGGTATAACTTCATGACTATATCAAAACAACTAGTCTTGAATAACACGGAGACCAACAATTCCCATGTTTCAACAATTGTACACACTTTGTATAGGTTAGGTTTATGCTTCAAGCTCGTGTTCAGAAGCTCCATGTCTTATAATTAGCACGAGATCCAAAAATCTATCTTGAGCAATAGAGCCAAAAAACAATTCAGCACATTGCGCCGTATTAAGAGACAATGTGTAATACACCATAGCATTGAAAAAATTCCAAGTATTATGCTTAGTGGAAATCTCTCTCCCTTTATTCCGTGCTGGCACAGACAAGATACTTGCAAGATATTCGACTCTGCACTACCTAATTATAACATGTAGGTACTCCAATAGATTGACTGCCTAAAAACCTTCTTCTTTCAGATTTTGAAAGTTGTTTTCCAAGATTGATCTTCCTGCAAAATTGAGTTTTGAAGGATGTGGCTTCAATATGATGCTAGAAATAATTTCATCTAGCACCATTAACTGCACAAAAGTGAGGATGGTTCTTGCATGAGATCGTTTCATCCATTAGCACATTCTCTTGATCATTGCGTGTATAAATGATCATCTAAAGATTTGAAAGAAGCATATATCCCAACCACAAGTCACTATCCAACTGTCCAACTCAATAATATGGTCAAAATATTGTTTGACCAACGTTAGGTTGCACAACATTCTATAGGCACTTATCAAATCCGATTTGACAATAGATAGATCTCCATCCATTAATCCTTCATGGCTGCATGCAACAAGACAACTAATAAATATTATTTCATCTGGTTTCATATTTTGCTCCATCTCTTGAATTTCCATGAGATATCTTACTTAGTTGTGAAAATGTGTCCAACTCAATTTCCTTCCCTAGCACCTAGCGCCTTCCCTAGCCCCTTCCTCTTAGTCCCTTCCCCCTAGTGCCTTCCCTCTAGCACCTGGGGCCGCTCTCTCTTTAGGTTTAAGGTTTAGCCCACATTCTCGCACTAGGGTTTTCCTCCAGACCTCAAAAATTTGTGCATACGATGTTTTTGATTTCCTGCTTTGAATTATGAGCATAAAAAACACCCTATGAGCAACACTTCTTCCTTGCCTATTCTCTCACTGGGGTCTTGCTTTCAGGCCGTTTTGGTCTACACCATGACTCATAAGGCCAAGGAAATGGAAAGGAAGGAAGTGAACCCAAGGCCAGGCATCACCAGTGGTACCATTGCTAGAGCAGGTGACTGATCTCCAAGCACTCGTGCTCCCTTGCTTCGATGTGTTAGGTTAGAACCTGATTTTAGGCCTTTGGCCTAAAATACTTTACCAAGGTACAAGTTTTTAATAGAGGCAAAATACTTGTATGAACTTTTCATTCTGCTTTACTCTATCGTCTTAAAGCGCTCAGAACAGCCCCTTCAGGTGTCTACAACTGTAGACCGAAGAGCATATTCAAGTCCACGTCATGGTATAGACGGACGAGCAGGCCTAGCGAGTTGACATGGATGTACAAACAGAGGACATGGATACAGGGACAGTGAAGGAGGCACAGGCTAATATGAAAGAACCAGAACTAGGCTAGTTCAAACAAGATAGGGGTTTGAATTTACATTTAGTGGGGGAACCTGAGACAAGAGAGCACTCAAATGCAATGGAAGCTGAACATTTTTTCACAGATACGATGCATATATAGAGCACTAGCATTGTCAAAACTACACGGGTTGGTACTCATAGATTCGATCAGCCTCGCCACATTTTAGTGCATTTTCACACACCACATGTTGTCTAGGTGTTTTAAACATGGAAGTCGCCTCAAGGGCACTGATTTCTTTGTGCATGAACATCTCTCCCCTCTGCATTTGTCTAGAAGGCATGCAGAGCTGTCTAAGGTTTGGGAAGCGAGAATGCAAAAGAAGTGGGCAGTGTATATGGGTGGCACAGCCATCATTCGCGACTGTTGGCCTCCCAATCCTTAGCTGGGCTACCTTTAGTGCAGTAAAACTATTCTCTTGAGGTTTATTATCTTTGCTTATAGTTTCTATTCTTTTGTTCTTATGATGGTGTTTACTCCCCAAGCTTCATTTTGGGCTCTTGCTCTTTGCATATGCTTCATCCCATAAGTCGTAGAGCTTCCCATAGATGCTAAAAAACTAGACTTATCTTATCCTATCCTATCCTATCCTATCCTATCCTATCCTATCCTATCCTATCCTATCCTATCCTATCCTATCCTATCCTATCCTATCCTATCCTATCCTATCCTATCCTATCCTATCCTATCCTATCTTTGTTCTTACCTGTTCCCTTACAAGCCATACTTATCTCAATTAATTGTAAACCAGAAATAAAATGAATGGATTGTTCCAGATCATATGATGAAGACCTATGTATAACAGCTCTTTTGCAACACAATTTTCTGCTCAGAATGTCTATCTTGATCCATTTCATGCTCTTAGACATAATAGAAGTTCTTCGACCATGAATCATTCAGATATTAAATACTAATTATTGAATGTAGTGGTCCATTCCAATCTAGAAAAAGAACAAAATATCACGTGTGTCTAAAGAAAGCCATATTTATCTCAATTAATGGTAAATCTGAAATTGGGTGGATGGATTGATTCGTATTATGTGATGATGGTCTTTTGTCCATATCAAGCTGTCTTGTAAACTCGTCCATGGCACACTTCTTTTAGAACATGCATCTTGCAAACCACGTTGAGAATAAATATGTTACACATACCAAAAATAGTACAAAAAAAATCTGGGGAAGGTCCCACATATTTTAGACTTATATATGCCATGCCAATGAACATGATTGTAATCATCACATAAATAAGAAGTGTGATAGCCCAATATCTGATCATATAAAGCTGGAAACATAAACGTATTTTCCAAGTTGATGGAACTATTTCACGTGGAATGTTATACAAACTAATAACATCATAATTAGAAGCCCATGGAAACCAATCTTTGCATTTTATGTTGCATATCTCCATACATAACATAAATCTTTATAGATAGATAGATAGATAGATAGATAGATAGATAGATAGATAGATAGATAGATAGATAGATAGATAGAATCGGCATATAAATCAGAGTAACTAAATGGCATTAGCAGAAAACCAAAGATTAATTCATCAATAAATATGAGACGTGAAAGCACTTAATCTAAAGTTGTATCTGCTAGGATAATACGTAATGCCAAGAAAATGAAACCAAGCTTTTGGGAAATATGCCTACAAAAAAGAAAAATTGGGGGGAGGAGGGAGGGAGGGGGATCTTAGGCTCGGGGATCCTAATGGCCCTAATGGCCCATCTGCATTTAAGGAGATCTTTTTAGATTTAAATTTTCCCCCTTTTTCATATTTTCTTCTCTCTTAAATAACTTTTTCCACATCAGGCGAAATGCAACCAGCCAAATGGCATTGAAAATTACTTGTTCTAGGCTTTCCAAAGCATATTCGCTTGCCTTGTTCTGAGTTCATTACGGCTACCGACCATTCTTGGGCACCTCAGTGAGCCATTAGGGGCAGAAAAAGGGCCTTGTTTGGAGCTCTGTAATTGGCCATTGAGGGCACCAAATAAAACCATTTTACAGTCACCAGATAGAGCACATCTCAGAGCATCGGATGAGCCATTTCTTGCATCAATTCGAGCAGCAGATGTCCTCCATCGAACGATTCTCCTGTTAAGTGTGACATAGATGGGTGTCCCCTTCCCTCCCCCTCCCCAAAGCGCAAAACAAATTAGCAAAAATATTAGAAAATTTCTAGAAAGCACATAATTTATGATAACATTGGCAAACATGAAGTCAGTAGTAGAAATCAACCCAACAAAACCATAAACTTCAAATAGCTTAACACCCTGTTTGTATTGGGGCTTGACAGAAGGGGATTTCAAAATCGAAGTAAAAGCCCTTAAAAAAAACATTGTTTTCATGGGCCTCACCCATCCTTGCCCTTCAGACCGATAGACCGATTGGTCTCCGTGGACGATAAAAGTACCTTCCTTCCTTCCTTCCTTCATTCATCTCTACTAATCTTTGAAACAAAACCACTTCAGAGCAACCATTTCTGAATCCTTGTAGGGACATGATATTTGTTGAACAAAGACCAACATGATCCTTGACATAAATTGCCACTGTGAGTGATATGGCGATCTCCCTCAAGAACTAAGGTCTAAAGTAGAGCCTGATACATGCAAGCTCTACTCGAGCTCTGACGCTCGGTTGATCCCTACACTGCTCGCAACTACCTTCTCAAGCTCCCTAACCGGCGAATGACCCAGAACCTAAAAGGTTTAAGGTTTGGATCTCCTTCCTTAAATAGCCTCGAAATTGGACCTGGCCATGCGATTGGACCATCTGGCCCCACATAGCGCCTTGCCATTTGGCAAATGGGCCCTAAAGTCACCTTTATTATAAATGCTTTAATTAAAGACATTTACATGTCACATGTGAAACTTTAATGGCCCACATATTACATTAACTTGTTAAGGTAACATGTTAATGTAACTTGCCCTTGGGGGTATATTATGGGACTTGCATAATATATGGGCACTGGCATGAAAAATGTCTCTGCCTAAAAAAACGTGGCATTGAATTCGGATTATAAACTAGAATTGATCTGCAAATCAAAATATTCAATGGATTATACTCTTCCAACTTTTGGGAACCGACCTTCTTGAGCAAAAGGATTAAAGCTATGTTACACCGCTACAATAGTTTAAAACCAGACATCTGCAATAGTGTAAAATAGAGGCAACATTATATGAGTTTTAATCAATAGCACCAGGACCCTATGAACCTCGTACCAACTATTAAACTAAATATCTAACATAGGGTTGCTTTTGTATTTTTTTCAATTTTTTTTTTATAATTTTCATATGGTTTTGAAGGTGTATTGCATGAGAACTACTACAATATTTCTAGTGCGTGCCTAGTATGTTATCATTGAAAATCCATGTTCTCGATGGTTTCCCTTTTCTTCAGTCCCATCTTTCGACTCAGGATTTTCCAACTGCAACTGCAAGTTACGTGCTAGGGAACCCATGGGTACGAGGGGGTTTCCCGAGCAGCAGCGCCGCCAGGCAGTTTCCCGCCGGAAACCCCCGAGTGCCCATGGGTTCACGCACGTGGACCACGTGGACCAGTGTTTTGCGTACACTGGCGCCGAGGCGGAAAAAAAACAACCTGTTAATTTTCTCTCTCTCTCTCTGGCAATTTTCTCTCTCTGGCAATCTCTCTCTCTCTGGCAATTTTCTATGGCTGCATGCTGCCAGAGGAGCATGTTTTTGGCTTAATCTGGTAATTTCTTATGCCCGAAGCATGAATATCGTTGGCGCCCGGTGTTATTTCTAATTTTTTTTTCTTGCTGCAGATTTGGAAGACAGTAAAGAGTTTCGGCCATTTTTCGGTAAAATCCCTTTGGCGCTTCGAGATTTGAGCATACATTTTGGTTATTCTTGTGTTTTCTTAATCTTTGATGGTTTTTTACAGGTTCTTGGAGTTTTTACCTTGTTGGCGGTCGAGCTTATCGTCTGGTAGTAATCTGTGGTGTCCTCTTCGACGTTCTTGGAGCTTTTTGCCTTGCTGAGCTTATCTCTGGCGCTTATCTCTGAGCTAGTCTTTGGAGCTTATCTCTAAGCTTATCTCTGGTTTTATATCTCGAGCTTTCTCTGGAGCTTATCTCTGGTTTTATATCTGGAGCTTTCTCTGGTTTTTCTCTGGAGCTTATCTCTGAGCTTATCACTGAAGTAAGAACTCGAGTTTTATATTCTGAATGCATTGGCTTGTGTTTTCTTATAGAATATCTTGGAAGACCTCGTGCTTGTCAAGGTTTATTTTCTGGTAATGTGATTGTTCTTCTAGTTTTCAGGTTTTTTTTTTTTTGTTTATTTAACTGATTCAGGTTATTGTTTTCATGCAGGTTTCTGTAACCTGCAATGGATAATACAAGGTGTTTTATTTTGCTTGGTTTTGCTTTGTCTTTGCTAAGTATAAAATTTGCTGACTGCAATGCTAGTATGAGGAGTTTGAAGATATGACTGATTTTCAATGGTTTTCAATAGAAAAAGACTGATGCAGTTTTCAATGGTAAATGTAATGTTTTCAATGGTAAATATAAAGAATACAGTGTAAAGAATACAGTGTTTTCAATGGTAAATATAATGTTTTCAATGGTAATTGTAAAGAATACAGTGTTTTCAATGGTAAATGTAATGTTTTTAATGAAAAAATACAGTGTTAGCGGTGCTCTGGTGGTGCCGCTTAGGAAAGTGGTAACCAAGGTTACCAAAAAATACCTGAACACACAAATACAAGCAAAATACTGGTCCCAAAATACTGGTCCCGTGGTTTACGACTAGGGAAAGATTGTCCTTAGGCTGAGATTCCACTGGCACAGTTATGGGCGTGCGTTTATTTTTTTGGTCGAGTTTTAAAAATGTGGCCACAAATTTTACTTTTTGTGGCCACAAAAAAAGCGAGATCGTAAATTTACGTTTACTGTGGGGATGCATTCGAGCTCAAGCTATGGCGGCATCATCCCGCCCTCCTCCACCTTGCACTGTTTGTCCATGCCAATCCATCTCCAGGCTTGGGTTCACAATGGAAGCCCATTGCATAAAGAAATGGGTAACATTACGTCCGGACGGGGTTTTCCATTCTTCTAACTCCGTCTCTGGTAATTTTCAAAATTCAATTGAAAATGGGTTCTCTCATAGTGCTTCAAACAGAAAAATGTTTCTTGTAAATAGGAAGGAATTAATAAAGGATAACAATAGGAAGCAGATTCATTTTTCGGAGGATCATGCTACTTACGGTTCTCTTTTGCGTGGATGTGGCGATGCAAAGGAATTTGCAGAGGGAAAAAGGTTGCATAGTGCAATATTGAAGGCTGGGCTTGGGCAAGATAGGTTTTTGTGGAATTTGCTTATGGAAATGTATGGTAAGTGTGCTAAAATTGAATATGTGCATGTTATATTTGATAGCATCAGGATAAGGAATATCTTCTCGTGGACAATTTGTATTGCTGCGTTTTGCCAAAATGGGTATCATAAGAATGCTCTGCGTCTCTTTCGACAAATGCAGTTAGAAGGCATCGTTCCTAACAAGGTGACTTTGAGCACTATTCTTGGTGCCTGTTCAGAACCCTCAGCTTTGTGGGATGGTAAGATAATCCATGGCTGCATTAAGGGAACCGGATTGGAGATGGACATTGTGGTGGGAACTGCACTTGTCACAATGTATGGTAAGTGTGCAAGCACAGAGGATGCAGAAAGGATTTTTTATAAGATGACCCAGAGAAATGAGATAACTTGGACTGCGATGCTTACATCATATTCTCACAACGGGCATGGTAAACAAGCAATTAAACTTTTTCAACAAATGCAGCAGGAGGGTATGAAGCTAAACTTAGTTGCCTGTCTTATTGTGCTTGATGCATGCGGTAATCTGGCAGCTTTAGAAGAAGGGAAACAACTGCATGAAGACTTGCTTCTTAGCCACGTCCCTTTAGATGATATTATTTGGACTGCACTTGTTAGCATGTACGGGAAGTGTGGGAAGTTAGATGACGCAAGAAGAGTCTTTGACACAATGTATGAGAAGAATACTGTGTCTTCAACAGCTATGATTGCAGCATATGCTCAGCATGGGCATGCCCATGAAGCGTTTGATATCTTTCGTCAAATGCTTCATCTGGGTATCAAGCCAGATAAGGTCACTTTTCTAAACATTTTGGATGGTCTCAGTCATGCTGGCTTGCTGGACCAGGGATGCCTTCAATTGATATCAATCAGAGACCATGGTATTGCACCAACAATGGAACTTTATGGATGCATGATTGATCTTCTTGGAAGGTTAGGACTGCTTGATGAGTCAGAGGATCTCATGTGCAGTATGCAATTTCAACCTAATGCTGTAGTATGGACAACTATGTTGGGTGCATCCAAAATCCATGATGATTCGCGGCTTGCAATATCAGCTGCAGAACATGTTATTGAGCTGGAGCCATCCAATGCTGGCCCTTATGTATTACTATCCAACGTTTATGCTACAGCTCACAGGTGGGAGGATGTAGCAAGGGTGATGAAATTGATGGCAGAAAGGGGAGTGAGGATACGACGTGGCTGTAGCTCAATTGAAGTTAGAAATGATGTGCATGAGTTTTCTGCAGAAGACCGGTCACATCCACAAACTAAAGAGATTTATGCTCAGTTGGAAAAGTTGAACATTGAAATGATAGAAAATGGGTATCTACCTGATAACCGGGCAGCTCTTTGGGATGTAGAAGAAGAAGCATCATTTTGTTACCACAGTGAAAAGTTGGCTATTGCCTTCGGCCTGCTTAACACACCACCTGGAACACCATTACGCATTATTAAGAATCTTCGGGTATGCATAGACTGTCATACTGCTGCAAAGTTCATATCTCAAATGGTCCACCGTGAAATTCTTGTAAGAGATACAAGCAGATTCCATCTTTTCAAGGCTGGGGAATGCTCATGTGGAGATTACTGGTGATTTTAAGCTCATCTACATAACAAATAGAAAGCTCTGATGCCACCTGTTGGTTTAAGCTGCTTGGTGAGCCAGAGCTGATGTGCAGTATGCAACTCGAACTTAATGCTATACTGTGGACAATTACGTTAGGGGCATCCAAAATCCACCATTATTCGCAGCTTGCAATGATCTACTGCAGAACATATTATTCAGCTACACCCATGTGGCCCTTGTGTCAATGTTTGGCAGGTGGACAATGTAGCAAGGATAAAGAGATTGATGGCAGAAATGTGGTAACAAAATGGTGCCTCTTACAGCTGCCAGCGTATCAGGCAGAATCCAGTTTTCATCATTTCAATGGCCAAAATTTCCGACTAATGATAGATTTCTTTAGTTTGTGGATGTGAACATACTGTATTTTTAACTTCAATTGACCTATGGCGGCATCGTATCGTCTTGACACAACAAAACACAGAGCACTTCGAATTTTCTCAAACTAATAAGTTTGTCAAACAGTCTTCAACTACAGATCATTTGGAGACTCAACCTGGCCAGATGAAGGTCTCAAGTCTTGCAACAACCATGCAGTAACAGGGGCTGCATATCTTTAAGGATATTGCATACCATTTGGTGAATGAATGCACTAAACAGCAGGATTTGCAACGTGGTGGAAAAATTCAATTTGTGATGTTCAATGGGGGGTTAGATTCCATTGCTGTTTTGGCTGATCACCCTGTTCATAATTTGGGATTATGTGGAAGTTTAGATGAAGCAAATCAATCATTTGGTAAGGTTATAATGCAAGTGCCCATACATGGAAGTGCTCATGTTAAATTATGTACACTCTGACAACAATGGAGGATATGTAATATGGCGTTGTTGAGTTACCACAGGTCCTCAAGTTAGTTTCGTGAGGGACGATTTCTAAATTTTGGCGTTCCAGATGGAAGGGAATTGTACCATTTCAAACACTTCCTTGCTGCAACTAATCTCCAAGGCTGGTTTGTATTTGATCATAGATTGCTAATAGGGTTTGATTCTGGAGCATATTGTGCATATTCTGATTTGGGGCATATTCTGCAGTTTTGAGGGAGATCCTTTTTTTGCATGTTGGTGCTGCTTGGAGACAGGCCTGGATTTAGGATACGGATGTATCTTTGAGGGAGATCCTGAATCTGCCAGTTCTATTTTTTGCATGTAGGTGCTGCTTGGAGACAGGTCTGGATAGATTCAGGATACAGATGTATCGATATTCTTACGTTGATTCACCGTATTTCTCAAGGATTGGCTATGCTTCCTTTGGAGCAGATAGATTAACAGCAGGTCTTCAGACTCTTTCTTGCGGCCACCGAAAAGGCACAATCATAGGAAATTAAATTCTGTTGAAGCCGGAGCATCCCGATACCTGTAAGCTGCTGCCAAACATGATCTCCATTCTATCACAACGGAGAGTTCACCAAAAGTCACCTAAATTTTTGCATTCTAACAGCATCCGTATGCTATTGTCTTTGAGCAGAGATTGCCTCGGTTAACTCTGGTAATTCGATCAGATCAGATGCCTGATGAAGATAATCTGGAGGGCAAAGAAGGGATAGATGCTGAACAGAAATTGGCGTAGCTATGCCGACGCTTCTGGTGGAAGGTCGTAAGCCAAAAACATCAAACAAGTCTATTCTATGGCATCAGAAGTAGACTTACCTGGACACTTTATATGGTAGAGATAGCATTGTTTCCATGGGCATTGGTTCTGTAAAGCTTGTTTGAACAATCAGTCTATGGAGCTTCCATCGGAAAGAACAAGGGGTAGCTCTGCACCAGCATTTCAAAACCGTAAGCTTATGTTATGTATCAACGCACAGTCTTCCCACATTTTTTGCCTGGTTTCAAGCTTACATTAAAAATTTTGATATCCTCAAAAAGTATGTGTGATCTTTTGTTTTTGGGTTGCCTTTAGGCGTTTGAGTTTTTGGCATATTTTAAGTATATGCTGAAACATGTCTAAAATATGCCAAAAACCGCTCTAAACTAGCTATTGCCACTAAATTGTCGCACCTGTGTTGCCCACTAAATTGTCGCACATGTGTTGTGGGTCGCTGATATTTGAACCGCTCAATCCGTAAGACAGATACAGGGGGAGTGTTGATATTGGCCATCAAGACTTGAAACAAATTCTGATGCAAGGGAAAGCAATGTTGGGCTGGATCCACTGTCGCTTCTTGGGTCTTTTTACACTTCAGTTCAGCCATAGCAACTATGGTATTCACAAATCTATGCCTGCAAATTACTTGCTCCCATGCCTTTTCAACAAGCTTGTTCTTAGTTAAAAAATATTGTTCTTGTATGCTTTTAAAAACGAAAGTGCCCTGGAGTCAAACATGTCTTCGTTTGACAAGATTTTCTCATGAGAAGTACAGATGGCTATATTGCTAGTTGGAGCACATGATGAAGATGACAAAGTGGAGTAGGACTACAGATTCTTAGGGATTGAGAACTGAGGCTATTCACGATCAAATTATATTCGCCCGATTTGGGTTAGACTAAGGATTGAAAACCTCTCCCATTTTCTTCTATGGAAACCTCCCCAACTTTCGTTTGAAGGTTGGGGAGGTTTCCACATGTGCTAACTTAGGGAGGTTTCCATAAAGTTTTATAAAAAGAAGATCTTCTTGATGTACAATAGCAGCAAGTCATAAGTAGCCCAAAATTAATGTGGACGGGTAGATTTATTCGCCTTTTTTCGTAGAACTTTTCTATTTTCATTCCACATTGTTTTTTTGAGCCCATAACAGTGCCATAATCGATTAAGAAGAGAAGAGCCTCAAGAAACCGATCAAATTTGTGCCGGATTACAGCTGTGGAAGGTTTCTCAGCGATCCATCCATACTCTAGAATCTTTTCAGCGGGCAGTTTTGGAGCACAATTGTAAGCAAAAGCTCAGCCCATTCATTGGCAGACATGCATTCATTATGTAGTGTGTTATGAGAGATCTTGTTTTTTTTGTTTTGAAAATTAAATAAAAATTCAGCAAAACATGGATAACATAATGGCCGTCCAGGGCCGTCCAAGACTTGGTGCTTCTATTGGCTATGGCGGCCCTTTTCTAGAACAATGGGGTCTTATAATCTGAATATAGACCCAAGTCAAAGACCCTGTTGGAAATGCAGAAGCTTGGAAACAAGACGAAATGTGAGATATGGGAAATGCCTTGTTAGAATCGCTTGCAGAAATTGACCCTTGCAGAAGAATCGTAGGCAAAGGATTTGCTTAAGAATCTCAGACTTTTTTGCCGAAACTGTCCAAGACTTGGTTCTTCTACTGGCTATGGCGGTCCCTTTCTGGAACAATAGGATCTTATAATCTGAATATAGACCCAAATCAAAGACCCCGTTGGAACTGCAAAACCCTGGAAACAAGACGAAATATGAGATATGGAAATCAACCCTTGCAGAAGAATCGTAGGCAAAGGATTTGCTTAAGAATCTCAGGCTTTTTTGCAGACCCAAAGTGGCTTAAATCTGAGACCCTTTTTACTCCGGCATCCAAAGTGACTGAGAAAAAGGCATCCTTTTGCACTGCTTCGTCGCTTTGCCAAGCATAAGCAACAATTTGTTTTTTTTATTTTCTTTAAAAAAAAAAAAACCCACAAACTCTACTGTCATAGAAGCGCTTTGGAATCTGAAGGGGACAGAGCCAAAACCTTGGTAAAATCATATTGCCTTTCACTATTTATTAGCAGTTTTTCTAAACCCTGAGTTGTTTGTTGTTTGCAGATCCTACATCTAACTTAATCAGGAAACCAAACCAACTGTAGCCCCCGTGGATCAAAAGGACCAGCTATTTCTCTGGCAAGATATTCAATTAGATGCTCTGCAAACCTATGATAATTAAAGGCAGACTTTGGCATATCAGCGCAGTGGGGTTTTGCTCACAAAATTGAGGTCATTGTTATTTTCAATGCGTAGATATGAGTTTTAAATTTATGCATGTTGTGTCTTATTCTAAGCACCAGGGTTTGCACAAATTGAACATGCAGTGCAGCAATTATGGAATTCCACGACTGCAAATCTGGATTTGTCAATCTATCTTTGGGCATCATCAAGTCTTTTGCACTTGTCATACATGTTAACCACTGCAGTAGCAACAATGGCATCAGTGCAAAACTGACTATCCATGATATATGCATGGATGTGTTTTCCTTCTGCTAAAGATGTAAGTTCTGAGCATGCTTTTAAGATAGTAACATAAGTAATTCTATCAGGTTCTTGACTTTGATTTAGTAAATGCCTAAAAAGCTCTAAGGCATTTCTTCCATTTCCATTATGGCTGTATGCATGCATTCCATAACACTGTATCTCTCTCAGACATCCTGTTAAACAGCATCTTCGCATCTTCTAGACTTCCAGACTGTCCGTACATGTTAATAAGAGCAGTTCTGACAACTATATTTGATTCAAAGCCACTGCGAAGTATGCAGGAATGGTGCATGCATCTAATATACCCACAAATGCAATTTTATCTGCAATAATGGACTGAGATTCCATCTGTTTGAATAGTTGAAGAGTCGCCTTTCCATTCTCATTTTGGGCATATGATGAGATCATGGTACTCCAGGAGACAACATTCTGCTCGGGCATTCTTTTAAAGACCACGTTGCATCACTTAAACTGCCATACTTGGAGTACATGCTTACAAGGGTCGTACCAACTACAACATCCAGGTCCAATTCACTATTTTCAATGCAATAATATACCCTCCTATCCTATTCAAGGATTTCCAAGTAGGAACATGCATCTTTGAACATTATATTTATTGGGTTTTACAACTTCATCTTTTGATTCTATAAAACAACCAAATTGCCCCTTACTTTTGCCCCAAGCGACATATGCAAATGATCATGATATTCCATGAGAAAATTTATTCTCAAGATCAAGGAATGCTAGTTGCTCAAATCTTGTGTTCTGATTTGCCAAATTCTCCATCATATTGTATGGCATTATTATGTCCTCTACTTTGCAAGTTTCACTTGTGATACAAGTAGCAATCATATTTTCCACAAGCTACAGCCATATTTGCCATTGTGCAATTATTGTGGATGAGGTTCTTTACACAATAGTTGACATGTTTTATATCCTCAATGAGAAAATACCTGCTACTATATAAACCACTAATTATTTTGCTAGTTGTGGGGTGATTTTGCCTCTACTTGCTCTGTTTTGTAAGGTTGAATTGTCTGTTATACGTGGATCAGGACCCAACGAAACAGAAGCATGGTTGAAGCCACTGTATTTAGCAAGTAGACTTCTAGCTGATCAAACTATTGGGCAGCTTTTACTGGCAGGAAATGGTGTGAGTAGACGGGCAAAGCTACTGAAAGATTTAGCAGAAAGGAAGAGTCATACAAATGTTGCTCATAGTAGTACTGGCCGAAGTCTATGCAACCTTATGCTGTTATTAAGACTGCTGATACTAAGTAGCAACACTACAGATATTGTATCGAGGGAAAGAATCCTTCCAAAGTTTCTAGATTTGGTCCTGGACTTTGGGGGTTCATCCATTGTAAGAAATCGTCAGTAATGTGTGAAGATAAACGACGAGGGCAGGACATAAAGAGTTCTTGAAAAATTTGGTCCAAAATCCTGGAATGGTTATGGCGCATGGAACATCCTACCTGGCAGCATACAAGATGAAGTAGTTTCCGCGAGAACAATTGAACACTTCTTGGTAACATCAGTTTACAATTGAATAATTTTTGGAACATCGGTTTCCTAGTAATTGGAGCAACAATGAAACAAACGGTACAGAGTCAATCAGGTTCCCATAACATGACCTTGTCTCCCAACTATTAACTAGTCATGAAAAAGATCATCTCGAATGTAATAATATGCACGTTACAGTCACACACCTAAAATGTCGTCGATTCGCGTAGCGAATCGCCATTCTTGCTCAAGACGAGCATGCATGCATTGCATGCGTCGCATGCAGGCATCGCATGCGTTTTGGGCCATTCTTCAGGTTGGGCGTTTGCTACTTATTGCGGAGTTCTTCATCGACGTTTCATCGGCGCTTCCTCTTCTCTCAGCAGTACCTTATTCTCTTTGATTTGTTTCCAGGCAGGGGAGGGGCTTCTACCTGCCTGGTTTGGCCACTTTGGCGTTGCTTTCATGCTGTCCTTTCCGGCCTTTAGCCTTCATCCTGTGACCTTCGTCCTTGATCCTAGTTTGTTAAGGAAGTCCTTTGGTATTGGCGCTTTGTTGGTTTCATGAAGTCGCGATTGCAAGATATGTCGTCGATTCGGCGTGGCGAAATCGTTTTGCTCAAGACGAGCATGCATCGTCGCATGCATGCATCGCGCATGCATTTTGGGCCGTTTCTTCGGGTTGGGCGTTTGCTACTTATTGCGGAGTTCTTCATCGACGTTTCATCGGCGCTTCCTCTTCTCCAGCACCTTATTCTCTTTGAACCCACCCTCCCCCATCTTTGTTTTTTATATTTTGTACAAGTTCTGTTTTATCATGTTTTTCCACCCGGTGGTCTTTGCTTTTTTCCACCCATTGGGTGATGCTATTCTTTGGTATGTTTCTCGTTTGTTGTGTTGGTGATGTGCAGGTACAGGTTGGCGAGCGCCATCCGTTTTGACTTCTCCATGCGGGGGTTTTTGGAAGCGATTCTATGCCTTACGTTTGTCTAAGCCCCTTGCGAAGGCTTATCACTAGGGTTTTTCCTCGAAAACCCGAAAGGCTGGGTTTTTAATCCCTTGATAAGCTTCGGCGGCAGTACATCAGCCACTCATCTATTAGCATTGTATTTGTTTTTGGGGTCCAAATGATATAATTGGTTTTTCCCTTTATTTTTCTTGGGTAGTTCGCATGTGTGCGGCTATCCACTCTCCACCATTGTAGAAATCTGCTGAGATGAATGAGAAGCCTATCTATCGCGCTTTGTTGGTTTCATGCGAGTCGCAGTGCAAGAATACAAAATTCTTGCTAAAATACAATTTTCTCTAATGCTTCTCATTGAGCAAATTTCTTAGTGCCAATTGCACTACCCCCTTCCAGAGGTTTTCTAGGTCCATTTAAATGTGACCAGCTTAAGTACAGGTCAGGTCAGGAACAACAACTAATTCTAAGGCTAGGATAAGCCACTGAGGTCAGGAGCAACAAACAATGCTAGAATAACCAGTGATCACTTCTATTAGGCCAACTCGTCAGAGGATGAGGCCTTTGTGCATATTTATCAGCTTGAATGGAATGGATATGGGGAAAGAATATAAGAAAATAACTACAGTAGTTATCACCCCAATTGGTACTTATTTTAAAAACTAACACATTCCAGCATCATGGAAGCATACTTTAGCAAACATGAAGAAGTAAGGTCAATATAAAATGCATAACATTGCAGTGTTCTCACATAAATCTGTACTACCCTCCAATGTCCAAAGTAAAGAAGGAATTGCTCGGCCAATAAAATTTTTTAATTGTATCATCAAACATTGCTGCCATAAATAAGAAAACCATGTATCAGACTCAAAATACAAAAGCTCGTATTATCCACCAGCAACATTAGAAGCTTGGCCAGCTACTTGCGTGAATACTGCTCGATATGCCTATCCATGATTTTTGGCAACCTTTTGCCCGTCCAGTATTTTTTTTTTTTTTGCAACATCATCAAACATTGCTGTTTTGTTATAAACAAGAAGCAACCATGTAGTGGATCCAACTATGGTGTTGTTAGACTACGTGTTTGGACAATGTCCTTATTGCTTTATGATTTTTCGTTTATTAAAATTCCATTTTTTTTGTAGAAGGCTAGCATAAGAGTAATCTCAATAATTATAGGATATAGAGCTAGGTACGAATTTGATAGGTTCGAGATTTTACTTTAATTGCAGAAATGGTATCTAACCTTAAACAGACAATGAAAGCAGTTGTAATGCCGTACAAATTCTAGCTCCTATTTCTATGTGGTTGTATTTGCAGCATACAACTTGGAGTTCTACACGGACATACAATGACTTACATTCTAGAAAATACAACTTGGAGTTCTACAAGGACATACACTGACTTACACTCTAGAAAATACAGGCCAGTGTATGAAGTTGCGAGTTAATATTTTTCCTTATCCAGGGTTACATTTAATATTATTGGCTTCATAGAACTTACAAAGAGTTATGCGGTTATTGAAGACTATTCATTATTCTAGTTTAACATGCTTAGAAATTTAATTCGCAAGGGTATTGCATCATTCCCTCTAACTATAAGCTAGAGATTGTGCAAGTGGAATTGTTGTTGATGCTTTGGAACATAAAAACAACAAATAACGCCTCTTCCTACAAAGTATATAAAGTTGCAGGAAAAAAGAATAATAAAAATCTCATGTCAGGAATCTCAAGTCATTAGCACCATGCTAGAAATAGGCTTGGTCCATGCACAATTCATAAACAAAACAACACAAAATAAAACCCCCCTTTCAAACCATTAATAACCCCAAACACATCAAATGACCCAACAAGAACCATGAAACGAAACGACGGCAAGAAATATGAAAACACACTCTCGGGCCACCGAAGGGCAACCCTCCGTGCGCAGCACCTTGTTTCTAGTGCCCTCTTTTTATTTTCCTTTATTTTCGTGCCTTTTTTCCTTCCCTTTCGTTCTCCTTTGTTCTTTCCCTTTCTTTTTTTCCGTACCTTCCATTTTCCCCTTTCCTCGCACTTTCCCTCTTCCTTTTTTTTCCCCTCTCTTTTCTCCCATTCCCTCTTTCAATTTTATCTATCCCCTTTTTCCTTCCCTTCCCCGCTTTCTCCTCCCTTTTTCCTTTTCCTTTCGCTTTCCCTTTTTCCCTCCCTTCTCCCCTCCCTTTTTCTCTTCCCCTTTTATCTTGTCCTTTTTCCCTTTCTTTTTTCTCCTTTCCACATCTTTTTCCTCTTCCCTTTTCCCTCCCTCCTCCTCCCTCTTTCTTTTACCTTTCCCTTTTCCCTTTTCCCTTTCTCTTTTCATTTTCCTTTTCCCTTCCCTCCTCTCTACCCTTTTCCTCATTCCCTTTTCAACTTCCCTTTTACTCCTATCCTCATCCTTTCCCTCTTATCCTTTTCGCAGTGTCTTTTTTTTCTTTCTTTTCCTTTCCCTTTTTCATGCTCTTTTCTCTTTCCTTTTCCCTTTTCCTCCTTTCCCTTTTACCTGTGCCTTTTTGCCTTTCACTTTGCCCTTTTCTCCTCTTTTTTTTCCTTTCCCTTTCCTCTTCAGAGATTAGAGCATGGCCAATCACGGTAGTAGGAAGTCCGATAAATCTCGGCTTTTGAATGCAATCAGATGATCTCAACCATCCAAATTAGGGTTTGCTTCATGACATACGCTAAAACTTTATAATATAAGAAGATAATGTGGTAATAGATGTAAAAGGATTTAGGGAGGTCACGCATTAAGAATTAAGCATGATAATAGAATTGAGTCATGGAATGGAGAGTGGGGTAGTTGGTAGAGAGTGGAGTAGACGGATAATGATAAAGTTGTAACCTATAAACCCTAAACCAAACCTTGGAATTGTCTCCATTCGTGAAAGATATAAAACATAGTCATATATCCTATCCGAACGTACAAATCCCAATACCAATCCCTAAATTTGTAGTGTGGTTCCTTTTATGCTGTCAATTTTGTGGAAAAAAATATTGTATTGATTGGTTCATGAAACAAACGACGACGGTAGTGCAAATTTGTGTGTGTGTGGACATGTGAAGCTCTAAACGCCATAAACCCTAGACCTTAAAACTTGGAAAAGAAACATTCTAAACCTTAAGTATTAGTGGCTCGAGAAACCGTAAACACTTTAATCCTTTAACCAATTGTCTGAGAGGGGTTTGAACACAAAAATATAAATGGTAGAAAGACAAAGGAAAAAATAAATGGTTCGTGAAAAAATAAATGGTTCGTGTGAGAAGATAATGATCTGTGAAGGTTTGACCACATTTAAAGATGAACTCCTCCATGAAATATAATGAGGTCATCCTTCTCAAATTACCAAATTACGGACCATGCTTTGGTGTAGTGTGGAAATATATAACTTGGTTGCAATGTCATGTCGTGTACATCCCAAGCATTATACAAATAGTTAACTACTTAAAAGGTAAAAAGGAAATTTATGGGACAAAAGTAAACCATCCAATATGTTCATAACATCTTACATTGCTTATGTGTGTGTCTCAATTGTTTATAATAAAGTGATATAATTTTAAGAGGTCTTTTTCAGAATTAAATTCAGAATTTAACGAGACAGAAATCCAAAAATTAGCCAATAACTAAACTCCAGTAAATACACACATCACTATAATTAGAGTAATGCCATACTCCAAATCAAAACACACAACAACAAGAAAAAAAAAAACTTTCCATGTACAACATAAAAGACAACTTCTATCGTTAACTAGAAGACAAACTAAAGTAAACACAAATTAAAGCTCGATGCCTTATGATGTCTATTTGATAGAACGATATTGTCCACATTTGACCATGTGTGATGGCGTTCATTTCAATGTTTTTGATTGGTTCCTACATGATGATATGATCTTTTTATCATACGAGACTATCGTCGGATGAGGTGTCTCATATAGTTGATAGTTGTAGTCATGCTTTCGCTGTTGGATAGGCATATTCACAACTTATTCCTTAATCTACACCGTACGTAAAGTTCCTCATTTGTGGGGTATGCAAGTACAAAATTTGCTATACTGTATAACAAGATTCGCAAAATACTATAAGATTTCAAGCGGAATACTATATGATGTTGATTTTGTACGTGCAAAATACAATTATGAGGGCTCACGTTGCCCCTCGCCACCCCCCCGTGTGAATATGCACCCAAACCAAAGGGGGTTTAAGGGGGATTTTAATTTAAATGTGTTGGACCCAATGGTTGTGTTAATTAATGTCAATGGTTGTTATGTGTTGGGGGATTTAATTTTTATATGTTGGATGTTAATGGTTTGTGTTGCAAAAAAATTTTTTTGGCCCCTTCGGGGCCTTGGGGGGACCCCCCCTCCCCAGGTGTGACAAAAATTTTAGAATTCAAACCGGGAAAAAACTAGAATTCATTTGAGGCTTTCATCATTGTAGCTTTTGAATTTCATCACAATAAAACAAAATAGAACATAAGTAAAAGTTACCATAAAGATAGAGCGGATTTTATTCGGAAGTCATAAAGTTTGCAACACCCATATACAAACATTTTTTCGGGGAATTTAACAGTTGACCTTTGGCCTCCATGGATTCTTGTGGTGAGAAACCAAAGTGGGAAACTTTTACGCTTGTTAGTACAAGGATCTAGAAGCCTTGGAATTTGCTTAATCGCGCCTCAAAATCTAAAAATGCATGGTAATTTTTGCAAGCTTCATTCGAATGAGCCATAAAACAATATCCAATAAGCGCCAATCAGTATTAATCAATTTGGTAGGATGTGAAAGCCTACCAAACCCGGCCGAAATTGCTGTTTTAACATAGATAACGTAACCAAACATATCAATATCATACATCATCGAAAGGATCTCATAGAGAGCTTTCCAACGCAATAAAAAATCATCTCAAACGAGCTCTGGATCAAAAGTTATGATAAAAATGTGTTGTTGAAGCAGAGAAACCGTGACTACATACGCGCCCTTCAAGCCCACAAAAAGAGGCCTTTTGTTGTGAGCCATTGGTTGTTGACCATTATGCACCACACGCATAAAAAAAGGGCTTTTGTTGTGAGCCATTGGTTGTTGACCATTATGCACCACATGCACAAAAAAAAGGGCTTTTGTTGTGAGCTGGTTGTTGACCATTGGAAAAAAAAAAGGCTAAAATCAATGGCTCAGAAATGGTGCACTCTAGATGTACGCATTAGTACATCCATTTGAATACATCACGAAATCATAGAAAAACCTTAGTGAAAAGCGTACAAAAACACAAAGAAAACCCCATGTTATTATGCTACATATTCGCTATGATATTGTTTGGAGAAGGGTTGTGGGTTCCACTAAAGCCTCGATACATATTTAACGTTAGGTTACGAGTGCATCTGGCTGTGTGGAGACGCATGTTTAGAGTTTCATGGTGACCAACAACACGTTAATATTGCTTAAGATAAAAGGCACCTTTCATTGTAAGCTTTATGAGATATGAAACATGTTTTATACGTCTGCACCTAAATGTTCCACAAAACCTTATCTATATGTTTTGGTAGATGCATTTTCATATTCTACTTTTACTTCAAAGCAAGATTTGGACGTTGACCATCCATACTCCCTCACAACATCAACGTTTGTCACTGCAGACAATTGCCAGCATTGTCGGACACCCTTACTATGAGATACTATGAAGTCACACACACAAACATACCCACATACACCGTTCCCCTCCCATTTCACACAGACACATACGCACACTATCCAATTTTCTACTACACTCCAAACCCAATTGTGTTGACTACACATTTGATCTACGGTCTTTTATATAAAAATATTCTACCACAAGCACCGAACAATACCCTAATCTCCATATATTCCATTAAGTTTACCCATTCTATTCAACAAAATGTTACTACTCATTCCATATGCATATGGCCAATGCAATGGATCCATTAAGCCCTTTACACTTGGGCGCTACCTACATAACTTCTATAAACGCGACTACATTTATAGCTTATTATTCCATCTACAAACTCCATCACTTCTACTCATTCTATATGTCTACGACTAATGGCCGGCATCGCCGGGCACACGTTTCTAGTTGAAATTAAAATGTGATGAACATATTTAGGTACCATCAAGGAAAGATGCCTTATCAACTTGCTTGAGCTTTTCTTAGAGGTGCATCTTCCAATTGATATGAGCATAATGAATAAGTAACATATGGCATAAAAAGTCCACATGTTATAAGATCTTTTGATTTTTTTTTTATGTTTCTGCAGTGTTCGAATTATATTCTAATACGACATTTCTAGGTGTGTTCGAATTAGATTCTAATACGACATATCTAGGTGCGACCTGGAGGAGGGGATGGAAAAATGTGGCATAAAAGTTGAAGAAGAAGGCTACAATATAGTTTCTCAAGTTGATGTGACTTTTCAGGGTGAGAATTGGACTTTAACGAGATATTTCTGTGGAAGAGGGTATGGAAAAATGTGGCATATATAGGTTGGTAGCAACTCCAAAGCAGGAATGCAAAATATTACATAGCATCACAACATCATGCAAAATCAAATGACATTTTTGGTGGGTTATATGTGTTTAATATTGGGCTGTGGCAATGTTATGGCAGCAGATCGTATGGTGTTCGCCCACTACATGCTATGGGCGCCATCATCCACAGACAACGTAGATGGCTTCAAATCCGAGATCCAGTATGCTCAGAGCAAAGGGATTGATGCATTTGCCTTAAACACACATGTCTGGACAGATGTGTACAGGCAAAGGGCTGATAAGATCTATCAAGCTGCTCAAGAACTGGGCTCTAGCTTCAAGCTCTTCTTCTCTCTGGACATGTCCAGTGATAGCAATGGCTTCCTAACTATAGACAATATAAAGGAAATGATTACCCGTTATGCAAATAGCTCCAGCCAGCTCCAGTTCAATGGCAAGCAGTTCGTTTCCTCGTGGCTTGGCAACGACAAGTCAGTTTTTCGTGGGTATTCCAGCGCCCTGGATGGCTGGAAAAATGGTGTCTTCAAGCCCATAGGAGGTAAAAGCAAGTATTTTTTTCTGCCCTTCTTCCCAACTGGTGGATCCAAGTCCGAAGTCTCTAAAATGCTATCGGATTTCAGCTCTATCCTAGATGGGCTCTATGCTTGGGATACTTCTGCATGGCCTTATTTCAATGGGGATTTTCAAAACCCTTCCGGCTCCAAGGACCAAAATTACCTCTCAGCCTGCAACGATGCTGGAAAATCCTTCATGGCCAGTATAAGCCCTTGGTTCTTCAAGCTTCAGGATTGCTGCTCTAGCTCATGCACTAATCCGTCCAATCAGGTCGACTGTGGCTGCCAGGTGAAGGGCAATTACAAAGGTCCTGGCCTTTGGCTGACACGTTGGCGCCAGCTCATCGCCAACCCTCCCCCCTTCCTTGAAATTGTCACCTGGAGTGACTGGGTGGAACGATCCTATGTGGCGCCCATCAACAACCCTTCATGGGGCCCCCAAGATTCCAACGACCTCGATTTTCCCCACCAGGCCTTCCTTGAACTCGGTTCCCATTACATCATATGGTTCAAAACAGGATCGGAACCCTCCCTCAATGTTGACTCACTATATATCTTTTACTACTCACACAGCAAATCTGCAACTGCCACGTCCAATGGTTCTTGTCGTGTCCAAAATGCAGACACGCTCGATGACAAGGTGTACGTAACAACCATGCTTACAGCTGCTGCTCAAGTTAGTGTTAGCTCAGGGAACTCATTACAGACCTTCAATGTTGGTCCTGGCATAACTACAGTTTCAATTTCAATGCAAGAAGGCCAGCAAAAAGCTACCCTAACCCGTAATGGTGCTCAACTACTTCAGGTTGTAGGCAAGAAGCTCGTTAGCAACACCATATCTAAATATGACTTCAATGTGTATTCTGGTTTTGCCAAAAGTTGAAAGTGATTTATAGAAGGAAGGAAGGAAGGAAGGAAGGAAGGAAGGAAGTATATTTTAACGTCCACGGAGGCCAACTGGCCTATGAGAGAAGAAGTGCCTTTTGAAATGGGGATTTGATAATTTTTATTTTGCTATGTTCTTATTGTGATGTGAATCATGATGTGGACAATTATCTCGATGCATAAATGGAAAATAATCAAGCATAGATAAACCTATCAAGATCTAACTGATCGTCACAAAGTTCTAACTTAAAAATGTAAATAAATTAGCCATCGGGCAATTAACCATAATTACTTTTTGCCTTGCTTTTGGAGGATCACAAAGGAATATTGCTATCTTCCGGGACCTATATAGATTTGATGATAAACTCTCACGTATACAAGAAATCTTGTAATAGTTTTGTAATTCCTTGCATGAGGCATGTACTCTAGAATTGTCTTTCTATGAGGTTATATGATTTGTTTTTCCAATCTCATGTCCTTATTCTTTGTTCTAATAAAGTCTGATGTTCTTTCAAAAGAAAATAAGGGAGACGCCCTTCCAACATACATATCACTTATAATACAAGAAATTTATCGCGGCGGCCAAGGCCGCCGCGAACATTTCTTTTGTCCAACTCTTCTTAAATAAGGTTTGATATTAAGCGGAAACGATCACAATTCTGAACCTACGAAATTGATTGAACTAAATGAATCTAAGCTTGGAAGTTTCTATATTTTCCAGAATAATGATAAACATATGATACAAAAAACAAATACTATTGCCAAATACATCTTTTACATCTGAAGAGTTTTTTATACTTATTTCCAATGTCTTATATATGGCATTGTATGGAAACATTTCACCTGCACATAGGAGCAAAATATTTTGTCTTCATACTGCATTTTCTAAGTGATGATACTGCATATAAATGCATGGGGTTATTGTTCGAAACCTTATAGACACTAAATATATTGATATGTAAGGGGATACCAGGGCCTAGGTAGCCCCTCAAAAAGCAGCAGCATCAGAAGAAGCGATGGAGGCCAAAACACAGACCCGGTCGGCTGGGTTCCAAGGTTCTACTTCGGCAATCCTTCTAGAACTCTATCAAGGCTAATTTCCAGCACAGAGGAGTCGGATTCTTAGACCCAAAGCCAGATTTTCCGCAAAAACTCAAGCATAGAGCAAGCAAGAGGGATCGACTGGCAGAAGGAAGTTCTTCCCAAATACTGAATAAGCCTTGGTTTACAGGAAAGCTCTGGTGCATTATAGCCCTATATGTTGATGATAATATCATGATCGCAAATGACAATGATATTCTGACTCATTGCAAACAAATGCTCAGTAAACGATTTCAAATGACAGACTTAGGTGAGCTTAAGAGGTTTCTTGGTATTGAAGTATAGGGATAGAGAAAATAAGATGTTGACATTGAGCCAGCAAACTCATATTATGAATATGCTGAAAAAGTTCAATATGAGAGATTGTAATGCAGCACAGACTCCATTAGTACTAGGGCACAAAATCTCAGCTCATATGTGTCCAAAAACAGAGGGATCGATGACCGGATTCCATAGTAGGGGACCGGATTGAAGGCCCAATCAATTATTCATGGCAGGCTTACGATGAATTTCCCATTCTTCCTGCCTCCAGTAATCGAAGATATAAAATCTCAGGCAGGATGGATATGGTGGGTTTTTCAGATTCGAGCCCCAAACTGCCTTTCCGGTGGATTACTTGCAAGTTTAGGGATGGATTGCAAGCTGCTGCAATAAGTCTAATAAACAAAGAGCATTAGAGGTCCGATAGTAAAATGCAGGTTTTGCAGGGGCAGGCCCATACATTGAAGCCCTGTTTTGCACCGAATCATCAAACATGAGCGATTTGGATACCCTCTATTTTCCTCAGGGTGCAACACCTGAGGAACATTTCTCTTTCTCGATCCGCTATGTGTATAGAAGTGAGTCATCAAAGAAACTTGTTCGCAGTAGCCAAGTCCTTCTACTGACTCACTCATTGGCTGGATTTTTGTCTGGCAACATCTTCTTTATTATTTTGGGAGGGCTTTGGTTTTGGAGCCTGGAACGCCGCATGTAACGCCGCATGCGGCGTTCCCTCTTTCACTTACGGGATTTTTTTTTGCCGTGTGCGTCTGTTGGCCTTCTTTCTCTACGATTTCCCCCACTTGAGCAGAGTAGTAGATAAAGAAGCGGATCTGTAGCGGCAGCGAAGAGGTAGATTCTCGATCGAGTCTTCTTTTTTGTTTAAACAGATTGCATACAACGCTCCTTTGTTTTCTATAAACCTATGCCGGCTTTGAATCTCTATTCTGCTTATTATATGTTGTATTTGAAATTTCTTTGGTTCCGGTCTATTCCAACACGAAGACTGCGGCATGTCTCCTTTATAAGGAGCGGCTGCATGAATCCAATGCTTTACGGTTCCCAAAAATCGGGTGGGTGATTTTGAAGAGTGCATTTCAATGGTTCGGAGGACCTATATACAGTCGCCTTCTCTAATAAGGTATGTCCAGTTCCTTATCTTTATGACAAGCAAAAGCAAGAGGTTTTGGACGCTAGCTCTTCACTTTGGATAGTATCAGATTGTTCATTTTTACTCCAACTCTGTTCTTGGCTACTATTCGCTGGTCTGATGCGCCCTTTGTGCGTTCTTTATGTTACTTTGTTGGGGAAAAATCCATTCGTTGCATATTCACCTCTGAAAAATTTCGTTTCTTTATCAGATGCTGCTTCATTCCTTTTCTAACGTGGCTTACTGAGATGATCCATGTTACAAGCCTTCTTCACGACAATGACTTGGATAATGGAATTGGGTGTTCAAATTTGTCATGGGCAGTAAGCTCTCTGCTTAACTTATCCATTTCGACCTAGGTTTGAATCCTTGAAAGCTCCAGAGGCATTCTCTTTGTATTTGGGTTGGTTCTATCTTTTGTTTTTCAACTAGGCGGGCTTAGGTCTTAATTCTTCCGTTTTAGCATTTGAATAGTGCTTTTGAAGCTATGTAGAGTAAGATTAGCTTTTGAATGGTGCTATTGTAGTTATGTAGAGTAAGGTTGCATGTGTGCCAGACAGGTTCTCACTATTAGAAAGCATGATATATGCATGATATTTTCCGCTTGTAGGGTGCCTATAACCGTCAAGCTTGAAACTTAGTAGTTTACTAGAATCTTAATGAACTATTTCACGGCTTATTGACACTCACTATGGGTTTTTTTTTTTCCCCAGACTTTTAGGTATTGTTGCTGCTTTGCTACAGTTGGCATATCGCTATCTATACACAGTTTCTTCTAAAGCTGCTATGAATCCACAAGAGTTAGACGGGCTTAGACTAGAAGTAGCAGAGCCTCACATGAGCCCTAAAGAAGGACCTAGGGTAGAAGCAGAGCCTCACATGAGCCCTAAAGAAGGACCTAGGGTAGAAGCAGAGCCTCACATGAACCCAGAGGCCGAATCCTCTACTAAGATGTAGAGAAAAAGATCAAGACCCCAACAGCCATGGTCCTCCTTAAGACCCGCTTTAATGAATTGGCTCTGTGAGCGAATATGTGCTGACACCCCATCTGAGTTAGAGTTGATTACTACAACAGACGAAGGATGGCTAGACTTCCACTCAAGTCTCATGAGAGATGCTGAGAGAGCTTTTGGGCCTCGAATGATAGACCTAGAACCTGAAAAGAATGATTCTGAAAGGTATGCTTGGATAGATGGCAATGTATCCCGTACAACTGGAAATATGATTCATGCGGTGGCAAATCTAACTAGTCCGCGCTTGAGAGAGTCTTTAAAAGATAAGGCTGTGGAATGGAACACAGCTTGGACGAATCGAAAGCTTAGAAAGGAAACCCATCAACCCCCCCACCTAGTTAAGAAAGTGTTGGCACAGACTATTAGAGCCAAGCGTCCTGTTGAGACTGATAAAGAGTGGGAAGCAAGAAAAAGGGCAGATGCCAAGACTAAATGGTTTGCAATGGTGGATTGCTCTCAAATAATCAACAGGACCAGAATTGGTTCAGGAACATATGGAACGGTGTTCAAATGCAATATCTTGGGTTCTAGTTTTCTTAAAGATGAACCCTATTGTGTTAAATTTCAGAATGATGATGTGCGGTTAGGTACGGCTGATGTGATAGTAAAGGCCATGATGAAAAACATGAGGGAATCACAAATGCAGGTTAGACATGGCTCTATCATACGCTGCATTGGTCGTACAACTGGATTGGAAAGAACAGGGTTGATATTTCCCTACTGGAATGGGGGTTCTTGTGCATCTCTTTTTGTGCATCATGGAGATAATGAGTTTGCCAGGCATGCATTTAAGAGATTAGGGTATAAGCCTACTGTCGAGGTTGACGTCCATAAGCTTGAGCAACGAAAAAAGCAAGAGTTTTATGTTGCTCAAAGGGTGGGTGATCTAACTATGTCGTTTTTAAGCGGCTTGCTTAAGCTTCATAAAGAGCACCATTTACACATGGACTTGCACCCGGGCAATGTCTTGCTTCATTTTGAATTTGGAAAAGAGAGAGGATGCACGGACCCCCAGGCTGTTTATATTGGTATATGTGACTGGGGAGAAGAACGACTAATAGGCGAGCCTGTGGAAGTGAAGCGGTGGGCATACAAAGGCATGGATGCTGCTGCCAAAAAGGCGATTGAGAATGAAAGGCTTGCTGTGACGTTCCAGCACAATATACGGTCCCAGGACGTATACTGTACTGCCTCGTCACGCGTACACGCCACCCCGACTGACGTGTACGCCGACGTGTAGCCAGGCGGGTAGCCCCTAGGGGGCAACTTGCAAGGTATGTGCATTTATTAATGTGCACATTTACCAATGTGCACATTTATCAAGGTGCACATTTTCCCATGTGGACACTTTTATGCCATCTAGCTATTAAAGGCAAGTGGGCCATACCCAATTATCCCACATGCTTAAAAGGATAATTGGAAACCCTAGCCCTAACCCCTTGTCTATTTAGGTTAAGGAAACCCTAACTTGCTATTTTCGTCCATAGGGTCTTAGAGCTTCGTTTTGCTCGCTCAAGGGGTCGAAACCACCTCCCAGACTCTGTCTGAGCGAATTGCACTGTTAGTTTTCCTTGTTGGCTCCATCTTCAAGCAGTTCAGCAGGATGGTCGAACTCAGGGCAGGAGGAGCGAGCCAAGGATCACGTATTTAGTCAATTTAATAGCCTAAACCGTCTTCCAGTCATTGTATCAGTATGTTTAGCCTATTAAATTGCCCATAGCAGCCATTTAGATTCTCAGATACCAGACACTAACTAAAGAACCTAACTCTATGATATAGATTAGATTTAGTTCTTTAGTTCTTCTGTGATGTATACAGATGATGTATCTCTGTGAACTCCTTGTATTGGGAAGGGGGGTAGAGACCTAAAGCTTGGTAGTTGATGCTCCTAGATTAGCCTCTCTAGCACACTGTAGATTCGGCCTGTGTACAAGAACCACACCTGGCTGTGGGTGAAGGGGCCAGACTGGCTCAGAAATAGGTTCGTGTTCTGACCCTTGACCGATCCCTCTGGTGTGTAAAGTCTACCGGGGATCAATGTAGATTAGGTCTAATGGCTTGCCACTGAGTGTGGGTAAGGCATGGGCTCGACACCCGTGGAGTGGTGTTCACTTTCCAGTGGGTCAAGTCGAATAAGAGCACTGGCCCTCTAGTCACCTTGAGTCAGCATGGAGATCTCTGGTGGGAGTGATCCCTACCTGCCCCATCGGAACTGGGAAGATGCAACCCAGGAATAGCCCCTTTGGCTATGCATCCGGCGGGCTACAGTCAGGTCCCAACACTCTTCAACCTACTCTGCAAAGTGTACACAGGAGGGGCGGATGGAGTGGACAACCCTATGCCATGTTCTCATGCCAGCCAAATCCATTGTCATGATTCTGTCTGCAAACTCTGGAGACCCAGGCCGTCAGCCATCTCCTAGAGTCTGAGCCTTGGGTAGGAACCCATATGTATTGTGCCAATCTTTGTCTATGCAGATGTTGATGTACCACCCTTCGAGATGGATATGTGGTGATGTTATGTACTGACATGTATGTTTACGCTTCCGCAGCTAGGTAGACCCTGAGGGAGACGGGGTAAAATGACCCCTTCACTCTTCCCACTGGGACTCGTTACGGGTGCAGTGATATGTGGAGGGCCCTGTATCAGCATGGAGCTGGTATGGGGGATGAACTCATGTTTGTATACGGTGTGTGCACGGTATACGAGTAGGGGCCGTCACAGTGGTATCAGAGCAATGTTCTTGGAGACCAAGAGCAAAGCACTGACCATGCTCCTAGTAGTACTAACTTGATAGGATCCTCAAACCTCAAAAAAGTGGGAAATTTTTTTCTCATTTTTGTAGTATATGCTAAGCTAGTAACAGTTAAGTGAATTGAAACATAATAAGACTAAAAACAGTGAGCCAAAACCTTCTAAAGGCAAGATGGTCTCACACGTCGCGCCAGGTCTAAAAACAAAACTTCAGTTTTTGAGCTGGGCGCAACGTGTGAGACATTGGGCCAAGAACACCTTAAAACTTGGTGAATTTCAGAAAAGTAACATGGTAAATCGAGTTCTAAGGTAAGATTTAGCTAGAATAGTATGTTACAATCACGTAAATTAGTCAAAAATATACAATGTCTCACATGTCGCGCCAGGGCTAAAAACCAAACTCTAGTTTTTGATCTGGGCACAACGTGTGAGACCAGTACTTAGAAAACTCTGAAATAAGTGTATGTTTTAAGTCAATAGGTGCCCTAGCACGTTAAATAGAGCAACTTGAATATTGACCTAAAATTGCCCAAGCTATAAATAGTTGTAGATTCCCCTCATTTGTATGTTCCTTCCTTAGAAATTTGCTCCCGCTTGCCAAGGCGATTTTTCGGCGCCGACCTCGGATCGACGAACCGTCAAACATGGCCAGAACCAAGCAGACCGCTCGTGTTCCTTGACCTGGTGAATCGCCCAGCGCCCATGATCCTAGCCTGATACAGAGGATGTTTCAGGAGCGCCTTTTCAACCAAAGGGACCAGACTTCATCGAGCGAGGGAGAACCTTCGGAAGAGCACCGAGAGGAAGGATCCCAGCAGGGAGGAGCACAGGACGGGGAGATGAATCAGCAGGTTGACCGAGAAGAGGAGGTGCACTCAGATGCACGGACAGAGCTGCTCGAAGAGGAAGAGGAGGGAGCAGAGCGAGAAAGGAGAACCAAGGCTCGTGAAGAGCAGAGACTGCCGACTCCCGAGCCGACCATCGACGAGCAACTCGAAGCCTGGATTCAAGAGAAGGAGGTGGAGGAGCAAGAAGAGCAGAGAGAGCCGACACTCAAGCCAAGCGAAGAACAAGATCTCGCGGCGTGGATCAAGAAGTATGAAGCCAAAGAACGCCGTCGAGAGAAGAAGGCAGAAAAGAAGAGAAAGAGGGAAGACGAGGAGGGGAAAGCAGCCGAGGAGCTGAAGAAGAAGAAGGGGAAGTTCGTGGTGGTGGGCAAAAGAAAACTCATGAAGGTTAAACGAATAAAGACCCCCAACCCCAAGGTCGTCATCACCGAACGATCAGCTGACCAGCCCCCGCCCTCCTCCGACGACTCTGAAGATGAAGATTTCAACCCCAACACCGAAGGGGGAAGCTCTTCAAAACCCCCAGGGGATGAGCCGGAGCAGCCGGATCAGGTGCAGAAGCCCCCTCCATATCCGACTTGGGACAGGAAGAAACAGCCACAGCCTGCCCGAGAATCCTATGTGACAGACCCCATCAAGATCTACAAGAGGAGGATGAGGGAACACAATGCTTACATGAAGCAGTGGGAGGCTTACAACTCCTACTACCAGAAGAACAGGGTCAGGATTATCGAGGGTGGACGCCCAACAAAGGAGCAGACCTTAAGGCCGCCACCATAGAAGCCCAAGCCCCCCAAGAAGCCAGCCAAGAAGAAAGCCAGCAGAAAGGAGACCGAGAGAAGAGCACTGAGGGAGATCAGACACTTCCAGCGCAGCTACGGCTTCTTAATCCCCCGTGCCCCCTTTGCCCGTCTAGTTAGAGAAGTGATGCAGGACTTTAATACCGGCATGAGGGTAACAGATGAGATGATGCTGGCACTGCAGGAAGCTGCCGAGCAAAAGATAGTGCAGCATTTTGAAGACTTCACAGCCTGCACCGTGCATGCCAAACGAGTAACCCTGATGTTGAAGGATATGCAGTTGGCCAGTATAATCAAGGGAGATCCCCATTAGAAATTTTGTAAATGATGAAAATTTTGTTAATACAAAATAATTTTGAGTAGATTATATGTGTAGTCTTACTTAATTAAGTTGAGTTATCAAGTAATAGCTTTTGTTTTAGTAAAATAGGACTTCTCTAGAGCAAATAGTGAGATGTCTCACACGTCGTGCCGGGTCTAAAAACAAAACTCCAGTTTTTGAGCGAGGCGCAACGTGTGAGACCTTGCCCAAAGTTGCCCAAATCACCTCTAAATCGACCAAGTAAGGGGTCAATTCTGCCTAACTCGATGAGCCTAGCATGATTAGATCCTTAGATCATCCAAATTGGATAAGTTTTGACCAAAATGGGGCCGATGTCTCACACGTCGCGCCAGGAGCAAAAACAAAACTTCAGTTTTTGATCTGGGCGCAACGTGTGAGACCTCCTAGCATTTTCTCCACCATAGCATATCCAATTGATCTCTAGCTTGTTGCAATAGGTTCATTAGATAATCCAGTCATGCTTAAACCCTCAAATTAGTCTTCCAATTCCCATTTGGACCTCAACATAGACTAGAATTGCCCAACCCCAAGAGTTTTTCAAGTCGGCCAAAAATTAGGGTTTTCCCCTTCTCTATAAATAGGTCCCCATTTCTCACTTAGCACCCTACAATTTTGCTCTTGACCTTTAGGCGATTTTCCAGCTCCTTGAGGCGCTTTTGCATCCGTTTGTTAGTCTCATCTTCCCTAGAACCATGGCAACTGCTGACTTCAGGCGATGGTACAGCACCAGTGCCCATGCTGCCGAGGCTGATGTCAATGACATTTTCCGGGTCTTCCGGAAAGAAATAGATGTCCAAGCCACTCTGCACACAACCCCAGCATATAGACAAGTCCTGTCCGAGTTCCAAGCTAGGGTAGGACCGTCCTTAGTGCAGCTCCCCCCCTGTACAGGCTACTTTGTTCCCAGGCAATCCCTTCAAGCAGCCTTGGGTGATGTTCCAAACATTGCCAAGTATCTGACCAATAAGGCCCAGAGGTTGCCAGACTACATGGTCTTGACAGTTGACAGGACCAAGTATTTCTCCTACACCGCCGCCTTAGCAATTTTTTCTTTCCCACCGTGCCGAAAACCCCATGGGAGGAACCTCCATCCCTCCCATGGATGTGGACCCCTTAGCCTCCTCAGCAGCAGAGCAGCTCCTTTTGCAGTACCAACAGGAGCAACAAGGTGACCTAGCAAATGCACTAATGACCTGCAGTTGCACTAATAAAGGAATATTCCCTAAGATTCCCTAGGAATATGCTAATTTCGGTGTTAAATTTTAAAAAATGCTTCATTTTCTAGGAGTGTGGTGCCATTTTGGGGGGTTCAAAAGAAGAAACTTGACATATTTTAAAATAAATTCTCCATTTTAAGGATCTTTTTATTTAGATTATTTTAACAAGTATTGCTTCTTTCGGAAAACTAGACAAAAAAAATGAAGTATAGAAATGACATAAGAACCACCATTTGAAAAGATGATATGAAGGTTTTCTGCAAGGCATGAGGACACTTATCTAAATACATCATTACAAAAAGCACAAACAAGGATGTCATTTGTACAATAAAAATAACATGAGCGTATGCGCACATAGCACCTTGAGTAGACAAAAATATTGAAATTACAAAAATGTGCAAGATGTATATAAGCAACAACTAGAACATTTAAAAGATGTTGCTGCACTTGCCATTACTTTTGAGGGGGTCTACATGTTATAATAGTGGTGGTGACATGTGCATATAAAGCCATATCAATGATGCAACTACCTAGAGAAGTCGGTGTACTATATCTACATGCTCTAACAAGGCAACATTTGGAGGAAGAGATGAATCGTCTTCGTGGTGTTTAAAGCCTTCTATAGTTGTGTCACAATAAAATAAGAAAAACTTAATAACACAACATGAAGACATCGATAAAATCAAATTTAGCAAAGTTTAGATGCTTTTGAAAACACATAACATGTCTATGCGTATGCCAACATAGGCAAAAACCAATTTTGTTCTCCGGGCAAAAAGAAAGAAGGAAAAGTAACGGAGCTATGATGGTATAAGTAAAGATATTTTTGGAGAGTGTTATGCCTATGACGGCATAGGCAAAGGCCAATTTTTTTCTCCAAATAAACAGGAATAAAGAAAGAAAAAAAAAAGAGGACATGCCTATGACGGCATAAGGAAACGCATTTTTAAAAAGCATTTTGTCTGTGATATCAGACAAAACGAAAAAACCCAAGCCTATGACGGAATAGGGAAGGACCAATTTTTTGACGAAGTACTTGCAGCAACTTTGTGAATTTGGCGCCCAAGGCTCTTCAAAATCTGGACAAAAAGTTAAATAAGTCTTGGACAATAATTAGATAATCTTCAATATTTTGCCATTAGTGTCATGTTACAGATATCATGTTACAAGTATAGTTCTTGCGACAGATTACTTGATCAGGTTATAGAATATAAACTATACTTTGTGTTGTATGTCCACTTGAGCATATCCATTATAACTCCATGATAACTCCATGTCCATACTCTATTGGAGAAGTATCCAATTTCCTAGACTTGTTAGGCCATTTCCCTTGTATGTGCAATGTTATAGTCTCCACCTCATTAACAAACAGATTAACCTATGATTCAAGGACAAAATTACTTGAACTTGTGCTCAAAGGCTAATTTTGATTCATGTACTGAGCAAATCCACTCATTAATTTAACATATATTGACTTAAGATCTGCAATAATCTACCAAAATCTACAATAATCTGACAAAATATTACCATGTAATTGGGTCTTCAGCACAAGAAAATGCACTTTAGATTGCCGAAATAGGCTGGTAAATCTAGAATTCTTTACATTACAACTGAAGGGAACAGATCTTTGACACTTGAAATCTCAAGTAAAAAATAGTCAACCAACAGGGCTCAAACCTGTAGCAAAAAATACCTGTTTTTTTGGTGCCGATTTACTCCATGCAAACTGTCTGGATCATCTAATTTGAACTGCCTGAACTATCTGGCCTCAGATAAACCTGCGAAATTAAGAATATGAACTTGACCTGAAACTGACCTAAATCGATTTCCTAACCTAAATCTAAACCTGAACTTGCGAAATGAAGAAAGGATTTCCTGACTTAAACCTGAATCTGCGAAATCAAGAACCGATTTCTTCAGATTCGATGCTTCATATTTTTCTCATATTCGATTTGCTACAGAATCAATGGAAGGAAGGAAACCTGCAAAGAAAAACCTTGTTTGCAAAGAAAAATATCGAACCTTGTTTTTTGTTTGATGGAACCTTGTTTATCGATGGAAGGAAGGAAACCTGCAAAGAAAAACCTTGTTTGCAAAGAAAAATATCGACAGAAGGAAAGCTACGGGTCCACAAAAAAAAAATAGTAATGATGCTTTGCTATGCGCGCATAGCATCCATATGCCCGGCATAAGCACCTACCCACCACTTTAGCACCTACCCACCATTTTTCTTTCCTACCCACCCTTTTTTTGCTGACCACCTACCTGCTTCTTTAACCTATCTGTTTTCCACACCCATATATGGCTAGTTTCGATTATTGTCATGCTTACATGTTTATTTAATTATAAGTAGGCAAACAAACATTGGTTCTCGAAGGATCTAAATTGTGTTTGTTTATCCACGCATAGACAAACACTGACGTTGAATCTTGTACGAGGATAGATAAGTTCTTTATTAGAGTCTGTGTGGCTAAAATCAGGTACTTCTTGTTAGGGTGCCAATACTTCTAAGGTATAATCACTATTAATCGAAACAATGATGATTCCACTAACTTTGTTGATCAAGTTTCTCTTGAAAGTCTATGTCGTCAATTAGATGAACTAAGTGGTACCAAATGATGTTTTCCCCTTACGGACATGTGCAGAAAGTGAACAAGAAGATGAAGGAGACTTTGTTCCTAAAGAGGCACCCCTTGATATTAAAGGAATCAACAATCATTTGTTATTTGCTAGAAGTGATGTTTTTTGTGACTGGAAATATATATTTAATCATATTTTTTCGGCTCCTAGTCATAATGTAGTATTTATTTTTCTTGCAAAAATTTTCAACAATTTTTTGCAACCACCTCACCAAAACAGCATAAATTTGAGTTTTTAAAAAAAGAATTTGCAATTGCACTACAGGTCATTAGTGCATTTGATCCGTCACCTTGTTGAGCAAGAAGGAAGGGAAGAAGACGAAGAATCAGAAGAAGAGGACTACGGCGAGCTCGACCCAGTAGAAGAGCAGCGGCTAGAAGAGCAGAAGTTGCAGGAATTCGAACGGAGCCGGTAGACCCTCAGGATCGCTCCACCACTTGGGCTAGGTATCACAAGCCTAGCCCCCATCATCATCGATGGCGAGGAGTACCTGCTCCTCAGCGACATCCAGAACCTTCCCGAATGCAGGGAAAGGGAGTATCGACTCGACGAGTTGCTGCACCAACTGTAGCAACAACCAGAGTTGGATGATTTCATCGTCCGGGGAGCTTCCGACTTCCCACTTCAAGTAAGAGAAGCCAACACTTACACAGGAGAGTCGACTTCTGACATCCAAGCCTACAACAACATCAGGCAGATAATGGAAGCTCGGGAACTGCCGACGGAAGAGGAGTTTTACGCCATCCAGGATTAGATGGGAATCCGTGGCAAGACCTCAAACATTTACACGCCGAGCTCTTCGACACCAGCCCCCGCAGAGAGAAGAGGCGAGTTCGACCTCAGGCGAGCCCCATCAACAATTAGGGATTACAGAGAGTTCACCGAGGTGGAGGTCGACGAATATGCCCGACGACACGGAGCTGGTGGTCGAGGAGGCGAAGAATCAACAACGACGCACAACGACAGGTCGCTGCGATACTATCTCCCCCTGCTGCTGGATGGGAGAATAGCGGTAATACACCGCAAATTCACCCCCAGGGGCGAGGAAGGAGTATTCATGCTCATCACACTCTCAGGCTTTGGCCGGCATGCTCGGCTAGCTGCCAACACCGACTTTGTCGTCTTAGTCAAGAGAGCGATGGCACTCGACATCTTCGACTTCGCCATACCTTACCGACGGCAGGGAAGACTGGCAGTGACCGTAGCTTACACCTCTGACCGCAGAGTAGAGGAATTGGTGACAGCCTTGCAGGGCGGGTCATCAACAAACGTCCTCAAGAACTTGGGACGCTCGGTAGGAATGGCCCAAGTTAAGAAGTTCCTTGAGGATAACCCATCCTACCGGATAGTTAGACTCTTGATCCCGGAGGCTTTGTATTAGGATATTATATAATATAAATATAATTTCTTTTGCACTTTAAATGTTTTGTTGATGTATTTCGTTCCACAACTATACCAACAAGCATATATAATGCAAGAGAACAAATAAAACTAACCATATAGCCATGACCTACTTGTGCATGCAGCTAGAGGCACAGGATCAGCAGAACAACAACGGCGAAACCATAGGGAAGAACAGAGTCCGCCTAGACCGCACCCGACAATGAGCCTGTATGAGGCATTTGGGGCCATGACCCCAGAGGAGGAAATGTCACAAATGAGAACGGACCTTGAGCAAATAAAGACCTACTTGGCAACTCAGGTAGAAGTTGGGTCAGAAGGCAACGCCCAGTTGCCACAAGCATCAGCTCGAAAAGCAGGAAAGGACAAGAGAAGGAGGTCCCCCAGCACGGAATCCTCCGACTCAAGCTTAGACTCAGACTCTGATTCCGAGGAAGAGGATGAACCAGTGCAGGACCGAAGGGACGACAGACACAAGGAGACGAAGACCTCCGACTACCAGAAGAAGGTAGACTCTACATTGGGAAACGTTTGGAAGGCAAGAAAGCTCGAGCAATTCTCAGGCGAGAACACGTCAGGCATGGAGGCAGAGGCTTGGCTCGATGAGATGAGTGAGTATGGTAATGCCTATGGTATGAAGGACAAGGATAAAGGCAGGGTGGCAACAGCCAACCTGAAGGGGGCAGCACGCATTTGGTGGAAGGGGTATGCCAAGGCCCATGGCATAAGCAGGGATGCTTGCAGGTTCAGAAAGTTTGCTAACGCTTTCAAGCACCATTACGTCCCAAGAGAGAACAAGTCTAACATGATGCAGCAGTTCTATAGGTTGCAACAGGAAAACAAATTAGTTCAGAAATATACAAAGGAATTCATGAGACTAAGGCTTTATGTGCCAAAGTTGAGTGAAAAGCATGCAGTGGAGAGCTATATTGAGGGGTTGAATGATGAGATCCGCAAGCTTGTAAGGGCAATAAACCCCAAGACAGTATCAGAATCCAAGGCAATAAGCTTGCAAGGAACGGGGCCTCAGAATAGCGGGCAGAGGCAGCAGTATTACCAGGATAAAGGCAAGGCAACAGGGAGTTATAGCCCTAGGGCAGCCAGCCCAGGTCCAGCTAGAACCCCATATAGTGGCAACCAGGGAAAGCATCAGGAGAAGAAGCATGTGTCCTTCAAGGACAAGCAGGAGGGGTCAAATTACTCCAAAGCAGTGCGGTCCTTTTTGCAGGCAATGTTCAAGGAAAAGAGGCAGGAGTGCATAGAAAAGCAGCTTTGCTTCAGGTGTTTCCAGCCAGGCCATAGGACAGCGAACTGCTCCTACGTCATGAGTGCAGCGCTAGCGAAGTTAGGAGGATGGGACACTCCGTCTGACGACGACGGCGAGGCAGCCTGCGACTATATTCAGGGTGAGTGTCATATCTTTGCCGCAATAGACACAGAACAAATGGAGAATCAATATCAGGTAATATCCACAATAGAGAAGGCCAAAGCCAAGTCATTCACAATCCTGATAGATTCGGGAAGTAGCCACAATCATAGCCGAGACATGTTCAACGTGTTAACAAGGTATTGTACATAATTTGCACTAACTGTTTATTAGCATCCCCAAGGATGGTCGAAATGTTGAAGCTCAAGCCATTGAAGTCCAAGCCAAGCCCGTGGTGTTAGCAAACGGGGGAGTAAGGCATACAGCAGGCAAAAGGATAAACTTCGACATTGATTTGCCAGGAATCAACATTCAGATGGGGGCAGAGGTAATGAATATTGGAAAGTATGATTTAATCATTGGAATGGAGTATCTTAGTCCAGCAGGAGCCCTCATTGATTGTGGAAAGTGGAAGGTGACCCTCACAGCACCCAATGGCAAGATCATAGAGATCACAGGTAAAGAAGTTGTTCCCATTATGCAGTGCATGTCTAGTAAGCAGCTGTTCAGGTGCATAAAGAGTGAGCAGGTAGCATATATCTTCAAGCTTGAGATCCAAGAGCCCAAATCAGAAGAAGGTAAGGAAGATAAGGGGCTCACCGAGTTGCCCAAGCAAGTAGATAAGTTGATCACGGAGTTCCATGATCTCTTTCCAGATGAGATCAAGTAGCTCCCTCCTTATAGGGGAGTCGAGTGCGAGATAGCACTCGAACCAGGAACAAAGCCGACAAGTAAAGCCCCATAAAGAATGACCACGCAGGAGCTAACAGAGCTAAAGAAGCAATTGCAGGAGTTGCTCGACCTAGGCTTCATTAGACCTAAACAAAGTTTAAAATGAAACGCACTTATTTGCTGCAAACGCACTTCAAAAGGAATCTTTGAAAGATTCCCTAAAATTCCCTTAAAAAATGCCCTTTTCTTGGTATATTTGTGACAAGTGTGACAATTTGAATATTTTAGGCACCATTTTTGGAGGGGAATTTGAACTCAGCTTCCATTCAAAATTGTTTAGTACCATTTTTTGGCCCCCTAGTTTGGTTTGAGAAATAGTAATATTTTTAAGGACAAAACAAAATAGACATTGAAAAAAAACAGCAAGCGCTAAGAGTGCCCAAAAACATATTTAGTTCAAAGTTTATAAATTCACTACAAAATTATGAACAAAATTGCAAAAAATGCAACACATTTTTATATTGCCTCAATGAAGCAAATATTGTCACCTTAAAGTATGCCTCACACGCGAGGTGAAGTCGAAGATGCTTGCGCTTTGCTTTATACACTTGCTCTTATTTGCTCCTCCACTTGCTATAGACTTAGATACCTGCGATGGCGACGTATGTATCCAATCACGGACTTTTTAAACTTTGTAATTTATTTGTTCTCTGTAGTCTTTAGTTTCTTCCAAATAAATTTCAAGATGGTATAAATTTATACCTTAATAGATAGTAATATGTGGACATAGTATGCTAGAGAGTTCGCACGGTATAAATTTATACCGCAAGAAGACTTGAGCGGTATAGATTTATACAACAAAAGAACTCGAGCGGTATAAATTTATACAGCAAAAGGACTCGAGCGGTATAAATTTATACATAAAAAGAGGACTAAAAGCGGTATAAATTTATACCGCAAGAGTTTTCTCGGTCTAAATTTATACCAAAGATATATATATATGTATATTATATAAATATATAATATATATAATATATATATTTACATATATATATCCGAAAAAAAGAGAAGTCTTGCGGTATAAATCTATACCGCGAGACTTCCTGCGGTATAAATTTATACCGTTTTTTTTTTTATATATACAAATATGTGAACGTATATATATTGAATATATATATATATATTAACATGTATAAGATGTATATAGATATATATATACATAAAATATGTAGTCCAGGAGTATAAGTTTATATCGTGCAAAATCTTGTGGGGTCTTTCTTGCTCCCAAAGGTTTTTGCAACTTAATACTGTTGAAATAACACACTCAAGGGATAATTTTATGCAGTTTTCTTAGTTTTTTAGTTCAAAAAGTTCTAAAATAGTTCTAAATTCTCTGACCTTGTAATGCAATGTTAGAGCATAAATTAGTCGAATCCCGTTGTTATTTTTACTTTTTTTTCTCTACACACATGCTAACTTCACTTTAGGAAGCTCAAAAACTGTTTCTAAAGGCAAAGGACCCCAAAATGTTATGGAGACACATGTGTTCAACGAGAAGGAAACTACGTAGTTTGTCCATAGGGGTGCGAGGAGTAGCAACCCCTCAAAAGTTTACCTATTTCTTTGCAAACAGACAAAAAAAAGCAAGATAGACAAATACTTCTCTGTGGAGAAATGTGCAGTGACGCCCACTGCTACAGATGATGGAATTGTGCTGAAGACTCTCAACATTGACAAGGAGCTTGGCTATCTTCTCAACATCACTATATTGTGGATTGGTATTGTGCAAGCCCAAAGACATGATCCGAGAACAACAAAGAAGGCCATGTAATCACAGAGCTTCACTACTTCAACTTCTGTTTCCTCGGTATAAATTTATACGGCATCGTCAGTTGGAACTTCAACTAACTGCATGATTTCGTGGATGTATTATCATTTGTAATACCATATGATGCAAAAACAATAATTTTTCATTCAAGCAGTTTGTTCAACTGTCTCCCAATGCCTTTTAAGGTCAATTAGGATGTTTAGCCAAAATGGTTGTGAAATAACAAATTTTTTGTCTTCTATAACAGCCAATATAAACGTTCTAAGGGATAAGATACAAAAGCGTCTAATTTTTTCATATGAGTTTGCCCCATAATAAATCTTTGGCTTTCGTAGTGGTCCTTTTCCCCTCTAAAATGAGATATTTTTCTTTGTTGTTCTTCTCCTTAATGTTAAGTCTTCCTAAAATGTCTGTTTTCATGAGCAGTTTTATAAATCTTTAGACACAAGATAGTAAAAGAGTCCTTTTTAGGGGTATTTTAGAATTTTGTAAATTTTTAGAAGGAATCTTTCAAACGCACTTCTTAAATAAGTGCGTTTCATTTTAAACCTTGTTCCTAGTGTCTCGCCATTTGGAGCACCCATTCTTTTTGTCAAGAAGAAGGATGGCAGCTTGAGGATGTGCATAGATTATAGGCAGTTGAATAAGCACACCATCAAGAACAAGTATACACTCCCCAGATCAGATGACTTGATGGACCAGCTCCAAGGGGCAAAGGTCTTCTCCAAAATCGACTTAAGGTCAGGCTATCATCAGATCAGAATAAAGGAAGAAGACATTCATAAAACGGCTTTCAGGACCAGGTAATGAGCACTATGAATTCACGGTAATGCCTTTCGGCTTATCGAATGCCCCAGCAACGTTCAGGAGGCTCATGAACGACATCTTCAGGGAGTTCTTGGACACCTTTGTGATAGTATTCTTTGACGACATTTTGGTGTATAGCAAATCCCTAGAGGAACATGTGCAACACCTAAGGAGAGTGCTTGAGAAATTAAGGAGGCACTAGTTGTACGCCAAGAACAAGGTGACGGTGCAAACGCACTAATGACTTGTGGTGCAATTGCAGATTCCTTTTTCAAAAAAACGTAAATTCGGTATTTTTTACATTTTTTAAAGAAAACGGGCACCAAAAAAAAATTTCTCAGTCCAAAAAGTACACATTTAACAGAGGACGACGTTTTTTGCTCTAAGTCAAACTAAAGAACAGTACTTTTTTAAAACATTAAAATGCAAGGGAAAAGAAAAATGTCTATGCGCGCATAGACATGACAGTATCAATATGTAGCATAATAACAGGGGGTTTTCTTTGTGTTTTTGTACGCTTTTCACAAAGGTTTTCCTAAGATTTCATGGCGTATTTGAATGGATGTACTAATGCGTACATCTAGAGTGCACCATTTCTTAGTCGTTGATTTAGCTTTTTTTTTTCAATGGTCCAACATCCAAGGGCTCACAACAAAAGCCCTCTTTTTATTTTAGGGGCTGAACATGCTAGGCTGTGTAGAATATAGAAGCTAATCCGATAGAATGGAGAAGGTCTCTAGCTTTTGTTAGGCTGAGCTATGCTTCTATTTGCTTGTGCTCTGGGGACCGTGGATAAATCAACTTCTATGCTTGGCGAGTTCGGAGAGCGAGAGGCCTTCCGGTTTTGTGCAGATGCATGCTTCTATTTGCTTGTGCTCTTGGACCGTGGATAAATCAACTTCTATGCGAAGGCGGTTCAGGAGAGCGAGAGGCCTTCGGTTTTGTGCAGATGCATGCTTCTATTTGCTTGTGCTTGTGGGAGCTGGTTCATCGGTGCTTGGTTCCTCGGTGGAGCCTGTAGTTTTAGGGCTCTTCGGTTTTTTCTTAGATGGTAGGTTCTTGGGGTTCGTGCAAAGCGGTCGTTGGTTTTATGTTAGCACCTCCATAGCTCTTAGATGGTAGGTTCTTAGATGATCAAATCTTACCACGGATGGCCCGATTCTCGGTTCGGCCTGCTCCAAATTCTTACGCCTTTGGTTAACACTTTGGTTGCTGGCGACTCTTCGATCCCGAATGGCCTTTGATTATCTTAATCGCGGCGGCGCAGCCCAATCTCACCAAGATTGAACCCTAACGACCTTTTGAAACAGATTTTCGATTTATTTAGTCAAATCCGGCGCTTCTTACGCGGTTTTCTCGATGCGAGTCATCAATACGATTTACTTTTGATTCCCTAAAGCGATCCTTCCCTTTTCCTTTAATCAAGTCGGCTTTTTTGATCCGTGCTTGTGATCTGTGACAACCAATCGTAGCCGTCTTTGAAGCCCTTTCCTTATCGGGCAGATGTAAAAGGCGTATCCGAGCATGCAATCCCGCCATTGCTTTTCACATAATCGGTCCAGGCCAAGAGCTCCGTCCGGATTCGAATTCTTGCCCCAAATATTTCCCCTTTTGTTACAATTTATCCATGTCAACAATTTTTTTCTTTCCAATGGTTCCCAATCTGGTCTTCCCTTTATCCCTTGCCTTAGTTATTTCTTTTGCAATTCCACATATTTCTTTCCCTTTAGTTCCTTTTTTATTCTTCAATTGTTTTTATTCTCCAATCTCGGCTTGCACCTTTATTCCTAAAGTTTCTTCTTCAACCGCTATTGCTGTAGCCCGTTCCTTGTCACCATTGATATTTCTTTTCTGGTTTTGCCCATAAGGCGACGACAATCTTCTCTTTTCTTCCATGGGTATGTCCACTTCCATGGTTCTTCCCTTTATTTTGCCACGTTATCTCCTTCTACAGTGACAATCGTGGCAGTATTTCAATTCTGCTTATACAATTATTATTTGTTGCAAATATTTGCAGCTAGAAAGCCGTAATTTTAAATATATGCAAAGGCTTGTAGCATGGTGTTCAAAAGAAAAATGGCTATAACTTCGGCCTCAGATTCAAATAATTTTGTGCACATGGATTGGATTGCATGCACAAATATTTTAGATATTGCAGTTACTCTTCATATCCATTGTTCCAAAAGGCATTTCATTTATTGATGTATATCTTAAAACATTGTTGTTATATGACATGAATAGGTTTGTTATCCATGTTCTGGCATCAACCACGACACATATTAGATATTGCATATTAAATATTACATACTGATACAGGTTTTGCATGTTTCACATGTTTTTACATATGTTTGCTTTTTTTAGGGCCCGAAGGGCCCAAAATTTTTTATAGTATAACAACCAACATATAACTACCATTAACATTAATTAACACAACCATTGAATCCAACGCATTTAAATTAAAATCCCCCTTAAACCCCCTTTGGTTTGGGTGCATATTCACACGGGGGGTGACGTAGGGCAGCGAGAGCCCAAAAGGGGATCTCTAACACAGATTAGAAACAGAAAGGACAAAGAAAAAATAAGAGGAAAAGAAGAAGATAAAGGCAGTAGAGGATTCGAACCTCCAAACCCACAGACCGATTCAACCTGCCATTGAAGCAAACTTTAGTATTTTCATATGTCTTCCTGTTATATTCTGTAACCTTCTTGTCCTATAACTTATGCAAATAATCTACCTATTTTCTAGTTTGTGTCAGTAACGGTTCAACTTTTCTACATCCACCTTCCATATGCTTCTAATTCTTGCTTCCTGTGAATGAACTGATAGATTTGGCAGTTTGAAAGAAGCTTGGCCGACCTTGGCGACTAGATAAATATTTGCCGACCTGATATGACCTGATAAGGTTTGAAAAACGTACTTTTATAGCGCCAAATCCATCTTGGGGTTGCAATCAAACGCAAAGATCTGCTGCATCTCGAACTATGGTGCAAAACTCCGGCTGGGCTGCATCTCAAACACAAAAACAGAAGCAGAGAGCCGAGTTTTAGACGAAAATGGCAAACACACAGAGAAAAAAAAGTATCATTCCTATGCGCGCATAGGACAACTCCAAACTTTGCCCATGCGCGCATGGGCACTACCTACTAAAGTTTCTCCCGACCTACTTATTTTTCCCCGAACCTACTTGTTTTTCATGCCCAACCTACTTGTTTCTATTCTGAACCTCTTCACGCGGACCATCCCTAAAACCATGCGACATATTATCTTTTGATATCCCTTTAGGATCCCTGCTATGCGCACATAGCATTTTTTTGTTTTTTTTTTTGTTTTTTTTTTTTGTGTTTTTTATTTTTGTGCCTTGCCCATGCGCGCATAGCACGTGTGATGCTCCTTGAGCAATAAAAAATGCATACGGCTCCATTTTAATGTTTTTGTCTTTAAAATTTGTCAAGAATTTGCTGGTTGTTTCATTTTGCCACTTTTTGAATGTGTCCCGAAAACAACTAAATTAGATTATTATTTTTCTGCCTAAAATGGGGATGTCAAATTAACAAGACGCCAACTTTTTGGTAATTTTGACCCCTAAAATAGCTACCAAATTCGTAAATTTAGGGTCATTTTTTTAATTGACCCCCCAAAAGTGGCTGAATTTAAGGGTATTTTAGGGAATCTTTGAAAGATGCTTTTTATTAGTGCAAACGCAAGTCATTAGTGCGTTTGCACCGTCACCTATTGTTCAAATTGTCGAAGTGTCACTTCGCAACGGAGAGGGTGGAATACCTGGGTCATGTGATCTCAGCGGAAGGGATTTCGACGGATCCTGCCAAGATTGAAGCCGTCATTCAATGGCCGGCACCGAAGAATGTGCATGAGGTCAGAAGTTTCCTTGGGCTAGCAGGGTACTACAGGAAGTTTGTGAAGAACTTTGCAAAGATAGCGGCCCCACTAACAGACTTGACGAGGGCGGAAAAGGTGAAAGATTGGGCAGATCATTGGCACAAGAAAGCCTAAGCAGGGTTTGAATTGTTGAAGGAAGCTTTGACAACCGCCCCCGTCTTGACCCTGCCGGACCCAGAGAAAGATAAGATCGTATGGCGACAGATGCGAGTAAGATAGCCACAGGTGCAGTGCTCATGCAGGAAGAGCGTGTGGTAGCGTATGATTCCAGGAAGATGAATGACGCCGAGACGCGCCACCCGACGCACGATCAAGAATTGCTTGCAGTTGTCAGGGCATTAAGAATTTGGAGGCACTATCTCTTGGGAAGGAAGTTCCAATTGGATAAAGATCATCAGAGCCTTCAGTATATATTCACGCAACCACACCTTAACCTGAAGCAGCGAAGGTTGATGGAGTTCCTCGAAGAGTATGACTTTGATATAGTCTACAAGCCGAGGAAGCTCAATGTGGTAGCGGATGCGCTTTCAAGGCATCCCCTGACAACTAGAGTGCATTGCAATGCAATTTCGACGCTCTCCAACGACTTCGGTAAGAAGATTGAAGAATCCTTGCCAACAGATGTGGACTTCAAGGAAGTATGGGCAAGCTTGTGCAAGGAGGCAAAGACAGATAAGGAGAGGGAAACCTTCAAAAATTTAAGAAGGTAATCTCCTATACCATAAGAACAAGTTGTGCGTGCCAGAATCATCAGGTGTAAGGAAGTTGATTCTACACGACACCCACAACAGTCCAATAGCTGGCCATGCAGGATTTATGAAGACATATTTCAAAGTGCGCAACAGCTATTATTGGCCAGGGATAAAGAAGCAAGTAGCACGCTACATCAAGCAATGTCAGCTATATCTGCAGACGAAGGCAGAGCAGCTTCGAATTCCAGGAGCATTGGAACCATTAGCGGTGCCGAACGCTAAGTGGGAGGTCATCAGCATGGACTTCATAACAGGGCTTCCAAGGACAGTAAGAGGGATGCCTTGATGGTAGTGGTGGACAAGTTGTCGAAGATGGCACATTTTGTGCCTTGCAGGACCACAGACACGGCTATGGATACAGCGAAGCTCTTCACCAAAGAAATCTTCAGGCTTCATGGCATGCCAAGGGAGATCATCTCCGACAGAGATCCGAAGTTCATGAGTGCCTTTTGGCAAGACCTCTTTGCGACAATTCAGACAAAGCTATCCATGAGCACGGCCTATCATCCTCAGACGGATGGGCAAACGGAGCGGACCAACAAGATTTTGGAGGATATGCTACGAAACTATGTCTGGAACAAGCAAGGTATGTGGAAAGAAGTTATTCACTTGGTGGAGTTTGCGTATAATAGCACCAAGCAGAAATCATCCCAAATGTCGCCATTTATGATCAACTACGGCTATCAATGCCTAACTCCAGACACTTGGCACAATCCCGTGTCAAAAGTAGAGGTTTCACAGCAAATGTTGGCCGACATGCAGCAGCTGGTGGAAGAAGTTCGAGGATATCTTCTTGCAGCAAGAAGTCGACAAAAGATCATCGCCGACAAGCATCGGACAGTCAGAGAGTTCCAAGTTGGCGACGACGTATGGCTCAAGATCAAGGTGAAGCAGGCGAAGCTCCGCATCGGAAATTGTAAGAAGCTTGCTTCAAGGTGGGCTGGACCTTTCAGAATAGTCCAGAGAGTAGGAAATCAATCCTACAAGTTAGACTTGCCAGCCCACGTGAGTCTGTTTAAGAAGTCTTCCACGTGAGTCTGTTTAAGAAGTATACCCCAAATCCAGACGAAGTCTTGGATACTCCAACGTTGTTGGAAATGAGGGAGAAGCAGCTGGAAATAGTTCCAGAGTTGATTCTTGACAAAGCCTTCAAGAAAACAAGGAGATCAGAGTTTCTCCAATATTTGGTCAAGTGGAAACACTTGCCGGTGAAAGACGCGACATGGGTACTTAAGAAAGATCTATTAAAGCAGTACCCACAGTTTATGGAGCAATGGGATGGCAAGGTCATCTTCGAAGAAATCGGCTCAGGCATGTCGATTTGCGTAGATTAATTCTATGTGTAGTTAAGATTAATCTACGCATGCAACCTATGCTAGGTATGGGTTGCATGCGTTGTTATCGATGATGAGACCGCTAGGTGATCTCTCAGGCATGACCGCGGTTCCGCTTGAATGAGTGGAAGGTAGATTAGAAAGTCTACTTCTGTCCCACGGAAGTAGACGACCTCGAGAGATAAGAGGTCATTCAGGAATGCATTGATAGGAAAAGCACCTCTAGTCAATGCCTACAGGGAGGACCCTATCCTTCACGCCCCATATACGGGAAGGACCCTATCCTCCACGTTAGGCAACTAAAGGTGTAGGCATGAGCGCCATATAGGCATTATAGGGCGTTGTCTCCACGCCGGGAGATTAGCCATGCATTCATGTAGATAAGTGGGGTGGTCACCTTATAACCAAAATTTTTATCAATAATTAAAATGGTACTAACATAGTGTCGACCTGCAGGCCAATAGAGCGCTCCGGAGGGCAAGGAGGTCGAGCTACGAAGACTTGCAACACAAATTTTGTTGGAATATGTTGCAAGGAATGAAGAGTACCTCGAACGATAATTATATATATGAAATATTAAAATTATGATAAACTAAAATGTCGTGATAAGTGAAACTATTGAGTAACTTGTTTTAATGATGTTACGAATTGATAATTTAATTCATAAGATAATGACGTAATAATGTTCTAAAAATATTACCTTAAGGTAATCCTAATAAATGTGTAAGTATTATTGCTGGGCATAAGTTGGGGGTCTAAACATGTTTTGGTCGCAATAAGAAATAGGTGCAGTAATAATTCAACTATTTTAACCTAACTTTTTATTTGAACAAAAATTTTTCAAAGCTTTAGCAACATTTGAAAGGAACCTAGCTCCTTAATGTTAGATAATGTTGCATCAGTATCTCTGAGAGCTTTGAGTAGAACAATCTTGTGCTTGTTCATAACAATTCTGAGATCTGCTATTTTTTTCTAAAGGTCCTGTTGGTTGATGTTCTTAACTGCTACTATGTTCCAAAGTTCCATTGGCATTTACAACAAAAAGGAAAAGATGTGTGTGTTTTTGTGACTTTTTTTTGTTGTTGTTGCACATACTGTTTACTTTGGGGCGTCAAATATGCAATGCAGTGTGTGTTTGATATCTCTAGCACTAACATTGTGAAAGTAACATTGCCAAATATGCAATGCACTAAGTGTTTGATATCTCTAGCACTAACATTGTAAAGGTTAACGTTGCCAATTTATAAGTTGTCGATGGTATTGTGAGGATGTAGTGCACGACTCCTTGTGCATGGTTTTCCAATTGTCGTAAATTCCTACTAACATTGTGCATCTTTCAAAGTTTAATAATATATATTGCAGATGACGACGTGATTTGACATTGTGATTGCAACATTCCACACAAAATAAGGGCAACATAGTTGTTGCCCATTACACCAAGTGCCCTCCTTACTCCATAAAACCATCTTAAATTATAATTTACTGTTGTGCTCCTGAAGAAGGCGGACTTGGCAAGTCACTCATGAACAGAGTGCCTGTGGTATAATTCTTGAAAGGGGCAACAGATTCCTGGATGGCAGAATGAGATAAATTATGCATGAGACTTATAGCTGGTAGTCACATACCCAATAGGTCTAGAATTGCAATTACTTAACTGCCAGTTAGAGGCTAGAGGCTCTGCTAGAACAGATACAGAATTTCCAAAATAGCCAAAGGAGGCATTGCAGAAGGAGGCGTTGCAGAAATAGTCCTAATATCCCTAATTGATGGGAACTGCCAAGAAGAAGAGTTTGGTCGTGATGTGGTCCCTCTACCAAAAACATCTATACCATATGATTTAAGTTTCCAAGCCTGTATTATGTCTCTGCATAGGCGATTCTTCTTCCATCAAATTGACCAATTAGAGAATTATTTTTATATTGCAAAGTACTCTTCATAATTTGGCTCTACACATCATTGCTATTAGTTCCATTTGGCCCTCCATCGCATCATAGAATCAAGCTGCAGATAGTAACATAATAATATTACCCTTGTGCATTCCCCAACATTTCATTGCACTGGATGGACCTGGTTTACCAACATAAACCCACATAAACTGAAAAGAAAAACCCACATAAAGGAATGAAATGTAAAAATTCAATAGTGCTATAAAAAAAGCCATTTTGGATAAGCCAAAGGATTTGATAATACAGTTCAGTAAGATGAATAAGGGATTCAGTGCTTCAATTCAATATTGAATCTTTTAAGGAGCACGCACTTATCCAATCTTCCTCTTCCCATTTTGCACTATTTGCATACACACTCTCTTCTCAACTGCTTGCATTGCTTAAGGACATTCTCTGTGCCTGATTATCTCAGCCTCCGCTGCTGGTGCAGAAAATGTTGCCATCTCCATTTTAATTCCTCTAGCAGACAAATCCAAACAATCTAGAGGCAGACAATAAGTAGGATATTTAATCTCATTGAATCAAGTTTTTTAACGTCATATTCTTCAGCCTGTCTCTGGAACCCAGAAAACTCATTTATACATTAACCAATGCCGTTGTTGTACCATCGATGCAATGCATGTTATTGCAACAGTCTGTGGCCTGCAGTTTACAGTCTGGATGGACCTTGTTTTTGAAATGCATTGATAGTCATAAGTTTTATGATACAACATTGATAACATAGAGAAAATATCAAGGCTCAGAATAATATGGATGGTTTGCTGCCGATAATGAGCTTATTTTTCATCACAATTCATTGATATAAGTTGATTTTTCATGATATAAAATAATGGTCTTAGTCTTACCAGCTCAAGCACTTTCTTTGATGCCCCAAAATTTGCAAGCTTGATATGCCCCTGATTATCCACTAATATGTTTGCGCCAAATCCTCATTCAAAAGAAGCCGAATCCTGCCTTTGATCTGCTTACTACCCCTGTGAAAGAAAACCTTCTGCTTTGATAATATTCGCTGCTATAGCCACGCGAACTGCCATAAACCATAGCTATGCTTGCAGACCATCCCGGAATGAGCTATAGCCTGACATCCAAAACGAACATGTAAGGAAAGGAAAAAGAAAAGGGCTTACCTTGCTCCAAGCTCCAATGGCCTCCAGCTCCATCCATCTTTTCCTTCCCTTCATTCTTTTCTATCTAAACCGAAGATAAACACAGGGTCCCCCAGTCCACACCATGCTATGCGGATTGGCGAAAGAAGGGAGAGAAACAATATTTGAAAAAACCTAAAAATGATGGATCTGGGTTTTGTTACGGTGCATAGTTTGCACTGAGAATTGCAAGGGATGCTTGCAGATCCCCGAAATTAACCCGGGCAGTCTTGAAGGATTCGGTGCAACCAACTGCTGGTCTCGATCGGGCCAAACTGGGCTCACAAATTTTAAGAGCGGGAGTAAACTTGAACGATGACCTAAACCAAGAATGGGAGAAAGCTACGGATAAACTTCGTCCTTTGGATAAGTCTGCCCTAGATCTAAGCCGTCCGATCTAGAGCGTGATGGAACACACTAAAACATTATTATATAGGATATTGGATGCATCAAGTTGATTGCAGGTCAGGAAGATTCCAAGGTGGGGAGACCCACGATGCTGCGGACAGCATCATTTCAAGGTGGGGAGAATGTGACGTTCCAGCACAGTATACGGTCCCAGGACGTATACTATACTGCCTCGTCACGCGTACACGCCACCCCGACTGACGTGTACGCCGACGTGTACCCAGGCGGGTAGCCCCTAGGGGGCAACTTGCAAGGTATGTGCATTTATTAATGTGCACATTTACCAATGTGCACATTTATCAAAGTGCACATTTTCCCATGTGGACATCTTTATGCCACCTAGCCATTAAAGGCAAGTGGGCTATACCCAATATCCCACATGCTTAAAGGGATAATTGGAAATCCTAGCCCTAACCCCTTGTCTATTTAGGTTAAGGAAACCCTAACTTTCTATTTTCGTCCATAGGGTTTTAGAGCTCCGTTTTGCTCGCTCAAGGGGTCGAAACCGCCTCCCAGACTCTGTCTGAGCGAATTGCACCGTTAGTTTTCCTTGTTGGCTCCATCTTCAAGCAGTTCAGCAGGATGGTCGAACTCAGAGCAAGAGGAGCGAGCCAAGGATCAGGTATTTAGTCAATTTAATAGCCGAAACCGTCTTCCAGTCATTGTATCAGTAGGTTTAGCCTATTAAATTGCCCATAGCAGCCATTTAGATTCTCAGATATCAGACACTAACTAAAGAACCTAACTCTATGATATAGATTAGATTTAGTTCTTTAGTTCTTCTGTGATGTATACGGATGATGTATCTTTGTGAACTCCTTGTATTGGGAAGGGGGGTAGAGACCTAAAGCTTGGTAGTTGATGCTCCTAGATTAGCCTCTCTAGCAGACTGTAGATTCGGCCTGTGTACAAGAACCACACCTGGTTGTGGGTGAAGGGGCCATACTGGCTCAGAAGGAGGTTCATGTTCTGACTCTTGACCGATCCCTCTGGTGTGTAAAGTCTACCGGGGATCAATGTAGACTAGGTCTAATGGCTTGCCACTGTGTGTGGGTAAGGCATGGGCTCGACACCCGTGGAGTGGTGTTCACTTTCCAGTGGGTCAAGTCGAATAAAGGCACTGGCCCTCTAGTCACCTTGAGTCAGCATGGAGATCTCTGGTGGGAGTGATCCCTACCTGCCCCCATCGGAACTGGGGAGATGCAACCCAGGAATAGCCCCTTTGGCTATGCATCCGGCGGGCTACAGTCAGGTCCCAACACTCTTCAACCTACTCTGCAAAGTGTACATAGGAGGGGCGGATGGAGTGGACAACCCTATGCCATGTTCTCATGCCAGCCAAATCCATTGTCATGATTCTGTCTGCAATGAACTCTGGAGACCCAAGCCATCAGCCATCCCCTGGAGTCTGAGCCTTGGGTAGGAACCCATATGTATTGTGCCGATCTTTGTCTATGCAGATGTTGATGTACCACCCTTCGAGGTGGATATGTTATGTGGTGATGTTATGTACTGACATGCATGTTTACGCTTCTGCAGCTAGGTAGACCCTGAGGGAGACGGGGTAAAATGACCCCTTCACTCTTCCCACTGGGACTCGTTACGGGTGCAGTGATATGTGGAGGGCCCTGTATCAGCATGGAGCTGGTATGGGGGATGAACTCCTGTTTGTATACGGTGTGTGCACCGTATACGAGTAGGGGACATCACACTTGCCAAGAAGAGATGGAACTAAGACGGTGCCTGCAAGAGTAGACTTCGATGCGAAATGCCATGTTTATGCACATAATATCATTTGATTTATTTGCAGGAAAACTGAGACTTTAGACTGCAATTGAGAACTGTTGTTCTCGCTGCAAATATACAATCAAGGGCATGTCTATTGGTATTTGTTGGTACATCTCAGAGTAATTGTGACTAGGTACTGTACTTTCATGCTTTTGCTGAAGCATATATAATCTTCTAATTGTTAGTATTCAATGCAATGTAGATGCTAGCAAGCTAGCAAAGGATGGTCTGATGTGGAAGTACTATATGCAGATCTGGTAAATATACACATGCAGTGCAGTATATGCTCCTTTAGGCATTCGCAGAGTGTCTTTACTATCCATCGGCTGCGACGCATGTGATTTGCATCTTTATGCAGATCAAATGGTTCATGGCTTTTCAAATTTCGTCCAATTGTCTCGCAAAATGTTTCAGTCTTTATCCAATGGTTGCAGGCCTTCCTAGCAATCTACAAGATTGCTTTAGCACGTTATCATCTTGCATCTATAGATCCACACCCAGAGCAAACTTTTAATTTAGTAAGAATTATCAAGTGAAGCATGGAAATAATTCGTAGCCTTCTGTTTTAGCAAATATTGTGTTGTCTTTGTATCCTCTAGACTTTTATCGTTTTTTGTAGGATGCTTGCAGAAATACCCTGTTACAGCACATGAACTATTCTTTTGCATGATGAGTTGAAAAGACTTTGCTCAATAAGGTTCTCTATCGCGGTGACATGAATATCATGGCTATTACCCCAGGGACATGAGTATTACGACATTTGGATAATTAAGCATGCCTTTTTGGCATGATTTTGTAGAGTTGGAGGGAAGTCCTTTGGTCAATTGTTTTGCATGTATATAAATTGCATATGGTACTTGCATACATGGATTGCTATGAAGGAATATACATGTATTGTGTATTGCCGACTTAGTGCAGAAAGAAACTGATCTGTCCAAATTATCAATAGCCAAGAAGTTAATGCAATTCAAGTTCAATCCTATAAATATTTTAATCAATAGCCAAGAACTTGATGCAATTCAAGTCTAATCCTATTAAATGTTAGGACATAGCCGCCTTATAGCCAAGGAGTGCTGGACATTTTTTCTATTATAGTAGATTTGCATTGGACACTTTTTCTATTATAGTAGATTTATGACACGAAGTTTGAGATGAACAAGCTTTTGTTCATACACGTTCTCAACTTATGCTTAGCAACGCTGGGCATGAACTGGTTCTCAACTTATGCCCAGCAACCATTACTAGTCATTAATAAAGGTGGTTGACGTCCAATATTCTCCATAATTATACCAAATTCTCCCGAAATCTTGGCGCACATTTTGAACTTTCCTCAATCCTTACATTTTGAACCTTACATTTTGAATTTGACACTAGACTTGAATTCCTTACATTTTGAATCTGTAAATGTAAAATGCTGGCACTTTTTTTGCCCACCTTTTCATGCTTCTACCCTATTATGGGGCATCTTTTATCCACAGAAGCATGTGGTTATGTCCTCTCTGCTGGAATTGGGTACGAAGTTGGCGACCTCATCAATCATGTCGTTTGGCTCTTACATCACCTTCTTGAGGTTCATCACCCTATTGACATATTACGTCGTGCACATTGATAGCGCTATTTTCGCAAAGGGGATCCTCGTCGACACCAGCCGCTCCTCCAAGTTTGTCAGCGTGCTTAAAACTTCTAGTACTGCATTTATTGCTACGCAATTTCGGGTCTCAAACCTTAGAATTTTTTGGCATCGCTTGCATACATTGTTTTCTGCGGAATAGTTGATGCCCTTGACCAAGTTGTGCCTGTTCTTCCAGTGTGTTGTCGAGCATGTCATTTGGCGCGAGAACTAGAGCATGCTGCACTTGGCACATGGGAATATGGGTATGTCTATGCTATACTTTTTGAAGCGCTTCTCTGCTTTTGCATCTTGGAACTGTCTGCTTCGTCATCTTGTTTATCGTATTCGCTTTCGTCATCCTCTGATGTGTTTGCTGGACCGTTCTCTTAGTCTCTTCGGGTGGTTTCATTTAAGAGGCACACTACTTCCTTATTTTGCTGTTGTGTACATGGGCCTGCATTGGTTTCTTGTTGCTCTGGTGTTTGCCTCATGTCGAGTATGTTGTTGACTCTCTTGCATACGTTTGAGTAGGACATTTCAATGTTCGGATTCTCGTTCATGAATTGGCAGGCCCATTCTTTTGGGTGTTGGATGTCCTGCTTATTTATCCAACGACGCTTTCATGATGGTGGCTACAGCCCGGCCTGCTCGTGGCTTGGGCGTTGTGGGATTGCCTCCAGTTGCGGGGGTTGCGTTGATGTGGATGCCTGATACAGCGTGCTGATTGTGTGCGGCTACGTGCAAATGTCTGTTCCTGTGTGGTGTGTTTGGAATGTGGTATGATGGGATGTGGTGGCTACATCTGCTCTTGTGTGGTGCTCTATTTGTGGATGCTCCCGTATGGTGGAGTGCGTGCTGGTGGTTGATGTTGATGGGCTAGCGTGGGGGTGCAAGCAAGGGACAGCTGGCTTTGTTGTGCACTCATTAATTCCTTGCGTGCTTGATCACTGTGTTTGGGCAACTCGGACATGGTTGTCTCGTTGCAGGAATGCAGCTGCCCTTCTTTGCGTTGATGTCGTCTTGTGTTCTGACATGTCCCGAAGGAGGATCCGGTCTTCCTTTTTCCAGCACTCGTGCACCATCGTCGAGAGTTCCTGTAAAAAAAACTATGCATGCGTACGTCTTCGTACGTTCTTCAAATGGCATATTCGCAGGAAGAGGCAAGGTTGAAAGTGCCAGAACCTTGTATGGATCTGCATTTAGCTTTGGGTCTCCTTGGCTGTCTTCAAGATTAAATCGAGTCTTGCAGTTAGATGGTGTGAATCGAAATGATATTAAAACGAGCAACATGAAACGATGGGTTACATAGTGTATTCTCAAGGGTGGAGGTATGCAGAATGCTAATCAAATACCCTCAAACAACTCAAATGTAAAATAGATGGTCTTAAAGAACCCATATCAATTTCTACCGTTCAAAAATGCTCACGCCGTCTGAAAATGAAATAAAAACTCGAGGCTACAATGTTAACCAATGATTCTTAAATTCAAAGATAAATTTGGCAAACAAAATGCTTGGAATATGCTTCAGAAAAACCTATGCTATTCTTATTCCAATATGAGGCATGATCCTGTTGAACAAGAATAACAAAAATGATATGGCACAAATATTTAAGAAGAATGCAAATGGCCCCAAAGGATACAAAGAATATTCCACATTCATGAGCAAAGGGACCAAGTTGAAATTTTTTGAATGCGAAGTCCAACATGCTGGTCTTCCACGTTGCAGTCTATAATGTCCCAACTTAAATAGCGAGCGCATGAATTGTCCCTTTTGGCATCACAACATTGGGAAATGGGCTCATGCAAGGGGGAGGTGATTAGCAATGCTTTGGCATAAAGTTACACCAATTCAAAATTTTGCATGTCCTATAAGGAAAGTTCCTTAGGTGTATAGATTAGTTTGATACCAATGAACAAGCAACACAAACTTGAATTTGAATCCATTTACAAATCGGATGAATTAGATACAGAAAAGCATGCCGAAATAACTATGATCTAAATGCAGGCATGCGCAAGTAGATTTTCCAAAAGCCTTAAACGAATCTGCTCTGTCTGCGTTCGCTCTTGGAGCTTTTCAAACCATTTCATTTGACAAAAGGCATTCCGTTAGTAATGTAGCTTTAGTTATGTATGCACTATGTATTTCATGTCTACAAAACTTGGGAGCAGGTATGGGGGAATAAGGACCAGATGAATGCAGCTCTTAAACTAGTTTTAGGCCTTGTTCTAGACGAGTTCTGTTTTGTTGCCCACATTTTCTCACTACTTCTTATGAATGCGGTTGTAACATTAGGGCTCCAGAGATTGCATGAGCATGAGCACTGAGGGGCACATCTAATGATCCATTGCCATACCTTCTATTTCTCGCTCTTAGATCGGATACATCAAGCTACATCTAGAGATAATTACCTTTGTTCAAACATCCTATATAGGCCTCTTAGGCTTTACTAAACATTGAGAACGTGAATACGATGCATTTGGTGATGGTGGTCATGTGGAATGTTACTTTATCTGAATGCTAAATTATGTGTTGCTTCTGTGTTTCAGGCATACCTCCATAAGATATTTACAATACATATGCGTACACTCTGCCAAACTGGAGGCCTGTTAGGTTTTACTAAACATTGAGAAAGTGAATACAATGCATTTGATACTGATGGTCACAACTCAACAAGTATTTCTGCGGGGTTGGATATCTTCTTATATTATAAAATTATAGCGTGTGTCTTCAATGGAGCCATAAATCGGACGGTCGAGGATTTGATTGACCAATGGTGGAGATGATGTGTGCGTGCCTTCAACTAAAATTTCATCTTGACTATGGCTTCAATATGAAAGGGAAAAGGAAAAAGGAAAAGGAAAAGGGAAAAGGAAAAAGGGAAAGGGAAAGGGAAAGGGAAAGGGAAAGGGAAAGGGAAAGGGAAAGGGAAAAGGAAAAGGAAAACGATGAAAGGGAAAAGGGAAAAGGGAAAAGGAAAAGGGGAAGGGAAAAGGAAAAATGATGAAAGGGAAAAGGGAAAAGGAAAAAGGAAAAGGGAAAAGGAAAAAGGGAAAGGGAAAAGGAAAGGGAAAGGGAAAGGGAAAGGGAAAGGGAAAAATGATGAAAGGGAAAAGGGAAAAGGGAAAAGGGAAAAGGGGAAGGGAAAAGGAAAAACGATGAAAGGTAAAAGGGAAAAGGGAAAAGGAAAAGGGGAAGGGAAAAGGAAAAACGATGAAAGGGAAAAGGGAAAAGGAAAAGGGGAAGGGAAAAGGAAAAACGATGAAAGGGAAAAGGGAAAAGGAAAAGGGAAGGGAAAAGGAAAAACGATGAAAGGGAAAAGGGAAAAGGAAAAAGGAAAAGGGGAAGGGAAAAGGAAAAACGATGAAAGGGAAAAGGGAAAAGGAATAAAAGAAAGGTAAGAGGAAAAAGGAAAGAGAAGGAGAAAAGGGAAAAGGGAAAGATAAAAGGAAATAGAAAAAGGAATAGACTAGGCGAGGGGGAAAGGGAAAGGAAAAAGGGCACCGCGAGAAGGGTAAGAAGTAAGGGTGAGAAAAGGAGAAAAAGGTAAGGGAAAATAAGAAAAGGTTGCAAAGTCCATGGGAAAAAGGAAAGTAAAAAGGAAAAGAGAGGGGGAAAAGGGCAAAAGAGAACTTGGGAAAAGGGAACGAGAAAAAGAGAAAAAAGGAAAGGGCGTGAAAAAAAGGGAAGAGAGAAAGGGTGACGAAAGAGAAAAACGGAAGCAAAAAGAGCATCGAGAAAAAGGAAGAAGGAAAGGATGGAAAAAGGAGGAAAAGAGTGGGGGGAAAGTAGAATAGACAAAGGGTAGGGAGCAAGGAATAGGAAAAGAGGAAGGAGAAAAGGGCATGAGAAAAAAGGGAAGAGGGAAAAGGTGAGGAAATAGAAAAAAGAAAGGGAAAAAGAGTATGGGAAAGGGAAAAGAAAAAAGAAACAAGAAAGGAGAAAGTGGAAAGGGGAAAAGGGGGAAGAGGATGGGGAAAGAAGGAAAAATGGTACATAAAAAGGTTGAGAAAAGGGAATGGAAAGAGGCATATGAAAAGGGAAAGGGAACGGGAAAGGGAAGATGTAAAGGAAGGGGAAAGAGAAAGGAAAGGGAAAAAGGGAACAGCGCAAAGCAAAAGGGTGGGGAAAGTATGAAAAGGGAATGGAAAGTTGAAAGGAAAAGGAAAGCGGAAAAAGGAGAAGGGAAAGCAAAAAGAGCATGAGGAAAAGGGGAGAGAGAAATGGGAAAAGAGATGGGGAAAAGGGCAAGAGATGGGAAAAGGTTCCTAATTTATGCCCAGCAAGGTTGGGTACCATTACTATGTTAAAGAAATTTTTTAAATCTCTTACTAGATATTATATTTCTAAAATTTGAACTCTTGTTTATAATTGTCTGACTACATAGCATTTCATGTGCAAGTATGGCAGTTGCATGAGACCTCAAAGCAAAAAGAATTTATGTTACATCCGTCATTGGAGATGGAGTTATGACATCAAGTCAAGTGTATGAAGCCATGAATAATATTGTTTACTTAGATTCCAATATGATTATCATTCCTAATGACAGTAAGCAAGCCTCTCTGCCAACTACAAGCTTAGATGGTCCACTACTCAATGTTAGTGCACTAAGGAGTGCATTGAGCAAGTTATAATCTAGCATACCAACGTGAGCAAAGGTGGTGGTTATTTTTAATGGCATAATTGAAGGTTACATTACTTGCAATAAACCAATGGGAAATACTTCTTTCATTAGCAAACAAATAGGTAGTTCAATGCATGAATTAGCAGCTAAGGTGGAAAAATATGCTCGTGATATGATACGTGGATCAAGTTCAATTATGTTTAACGAGTTGGAACTTTACTATATAGCCCTATTGATGGCCCCAGCATTGGTACTATTCTACATGAATTCAAGGACGAAGTAGATAAATGTATAGTGGCAATACATGCACTGAGTGGAGGCACTCACCTTAACATGTTCTTGAAATAGTTTTAGAAAGATGCTTTGACGTAGACATAACAGAGCAACATACTCTGACTTTTGCTGTGGGCATGGTTTGAGAAGCCGTAAAAATTTTGTGCGTGCTATGATTAGGTCCTCCCTTGTTTGCTCTAAGTTCTTTACCAACATTCTCTCTGCCAAAAGCAACACATGTCCATGCTCATTTCATAGAAGGTATTATGTTACTTGGACTGCGGCATTCTCTTCGTTAGGATACGACAGTTTGCTTTTTGAACTTTGTAATGCTGGTAAGTTCTTGTGATAAATAATCTATCTGAGAATGTTGAGGCCGGGGGCAATGATATGGACAACATGTGCAAACTATGGAAGTGGCTCATGGCTTAGCTGATTACACTACAGCGTTTCCTCACCCAAATAATTATCTACACTTCCAAAGTGGTGGAGGAGTAAGTCCTGTAATCATTGTCAAGTAAAGCTCTATTCCTCCTCCTTGTTACTTTGGGATCTCATCAACTATTATGATAGTGTACATGGCATCATCTCGTGGCACCAGCGGCAAGCGGGGATTCTGTTGACATGCCTAATCCGAAGTCAATAAAGGCGATTCAAAAATGAACTTATTTGTTCGCTGCTCCTAGAAATGAGATACATGTGCTCATTCTAATCCAGTATGAGAATTTTGCTACGGGCAACATCTAACAGTTACAGGACATTGAATATGGATGTGGTACACAAGCATGCAATGAAGGTCATCAGACATTCTATACTGGAGAGATTTTTCATGGCATTAGCTCATTCGACCCCTTAGCTAAAAACTAGCTTTCTAAATTCCATAGTTCAACCATTGAGTCTATAGTATTCAAGAACTTGGTGACCATTTAATATTCTCATGAACGGAATAGAAGCGAGTAGATATAATTTCTTGTTAAGAAAAGCAAAGCCTTCAAATCACAATCAAACCTGTATGTATTGGATTGCTGGAATGATACTGCAGCAGTAATTTACAGTAACAAAATTTGGCAAAACCAGAGTAGCAACTAAGCACCAAGCAAATTTACAGGCATGACACAGCCCATGCAAATCAAACACCCTACAATAGCCTCATCAATTCCCAAAACAACTTCCGCTACAAACCCTGAGCAACCTCTCTGATCACAACCGATCTACTAGACATATTTGTATCTAGCAAATTCTTCTCAGAGCTCAAAACTGGCAGATATACGGCCTTGTTTGAATCCCCTACCACTACTATCAAATTAGTTCCAATTGAAACAACGACCATGTTTTCATTCAAGGGTGCAATCGGCCTTTTGCCGACAATATTTGAAGACTGATTGTGATCTAGAGCTTCGATCTAGATTTTGCACTCGTCTGTATTGGATAGCTTCCCTTTTATCCTTTGCTTTAAACCGACATACTGCATGGTGCCATTTGTCTACGCGTCATAATTTTCCAAACCATGTACAGCCAATGGCATGAATATTCTAACATTTCCCCTTCATGCCTTTGTTACCTTACACCTAACAATTCTTTGAATAATTTGAGCTTTCTTTCTGTCATTGCTTTCGTAAATAGATCTGCTGCTTGATATGCTATTTCCACATATTTCATAGTGATTACATTATTGGCAATAAGATCCCTTATAAAATGAATGTGTAACTCGATGTGTTTGCTATAGCAATATAACTAAGACTATCACTTAGCAATCCTGTTGGTTGAGCTTGAGGTACACCTATTTCGGTCAAAAGTCTTCTCACTCATACGATTTCTTTAGTGGCCAGCGAAGGTGCTGAGTATTCTGCTTCAGCCAAGGACATGGCAACAAATGATTGCTTTTTGCTTCTCCATAATATTATCCCTCTTGCAAGAACTATTAGACAAAACTACTCCATGATCTTGCATGCAGAACACCCTTGAGGTCAACAATCGTGGCATGCATCCAACTGCAATCGAATAAGAAGAGCCAGAAGGCAAAATCATAGGGAAAAAAATTTCTTCAATTTTTGGAAAATCAAAAATCTATTCCGGCACAAAAAATCCCCAAAACCTTAAGAATATAACTTTAAAAAAAAATCCAAAAACATTTTTCTTAGACCGAAAAAACTCAAATTAAAAAGGTTGATACGCTTCATTTCAAAATTCCCGATATCAACACTTACACACTGTCTCTGCATAGCATATAATGCCTTTAGGCCAGCATTCACCATTAGGGCGGATTTGGGGTCTCAAAATGGCCCATATCTTGGGTTAAAGATTTCCACGTCAGATTCGCCAGGACCAATCAGGTTTGCGCCTTTTTTACGAAAGTCAGTATTACTTGGCAGGTAGAAGGATGAGCAGGCTTACTTGGCATCCACATGGCGTATTTTCATAGGGGATGCCTGCGCTTTTATTGCAGCCATTTTAATGGCCCGTATTTTATGGGAGTTGCTTCGCCGCCCAAAATAATGGTGACTTTGACCGCCTACTGTCAGCGTCACCAACTCCCTTGTCAAATTTTGGCGCCAAACTTCTGTACTGTCATTCCAACGCCTCTACGTGCATCCTCTCCGCCTTCACTCCTCATCTGCAATCCATGTCTCCTGTAATTTTTGTGTTCTTGCCCCATTTACAGAACTCCCAAGGTGAAGAAGTGGGAGGTTTTGTCTCAATAGGTTCGTGGGTGAGTATGGTGCCATCAACGAGGGGCGAGCATAGAGTTAAGTGACAAAGGCGATCAGACGTGCGGACACATTGGATAGGTAGGATAAAAGAGTTCAAGTTGAATTCTAGCGGCCGAAAAGTGGAAAGTATAACAATACGACATGCATATACCCCTTCTGATATGGCCAAAGAGCTAATCTCCACCAAAAACAGCTTCCCAAAATTGCCCGCAAATGGTAACCACCTTAATCGGATCACACGACGTGAAGCTATCTGTCAGCTAGTTAACTGCGTAGAGATAGTTTCGCGTCGTGTGATCTCCTTATCTTTTCATTTCTTTTCGTTGACACATGTTTACAAACAAATTTATTGTGCGGTGTTTATGTTTATCGACGTCGTGGATGTCATTCCGGCCGAAAGTATTAGTAGTGTACTTGTCGTGTATCACATAGACATCGGAATTGTCCTTTTCCAAGGTATAGATGCCGTGACCTTTAAGGGGTATACGATCTGGTTTTATATGGACATGATTATAACGTAAAGGTCGTGAAACCGAAGCTTGAGGGCGGTTGAATTGCCCCCTTTAAGTGAACTTTGTAAGCCACGGACTAATGAGAACAATGTAATTGCAATGAAGAAATGCCCGGGCCGACGAGGTGCAAGCGGGAATGTCTCAAAACGGAGGCGTGAGGATGAGTTTCAAAATCTTCACCGTTTGAGGTATTTGCTAAAATATTCCGGATGGCGGGGAAGTTCAAAAGCTCCAAGACATATCGTGCTTTCTCCCCCCCTGCCGATTTTGTGGATGGCTTATTTTTGGTTCCGACCTGGGATGTTCGATTCCACGAATCATCCGGTCAACTAACAGAGTGCCGCGTAGTTAAGTCCTCCTTTAAGTTCAGATACTTTCTTCCAAAACAATATTTATACGTTAATTGTCAACTAGAACGAAGGAAACAGAAAAAGAGAGGCTGCACAACTTTTTGGGAGCCGTTTGAGGACTATACACTCCGATGCGGTGGATATTCGAGTATGGCAAGGGGAGAAAGTCATTTATACAATCACCATGGAAATCAAATGGCCATTATCAGAGCTAAGAGTGCTAATGGAGACAGAGGAGATTGCTAACGACTTCCATTATTTCATTGATGGCATTAGGGTTGGTTATAGGCAAGAGGGAAATGTAAAGTTTAGTGAGTTCGCGATCAACAAGAAATTGTCTATCGCCTAGCGCTTTGAATCTCGGTTTTTTATTTGTGTTTTTGTCCGATGTTTTTTTAGGGTTTCGTATTTTGTCCGATATTTTTTTAGGGTTCCGTATAGTTATTTAAAAAAGTTACCATCATATTTTACTTTAACTTCTGTTTTTTACTATTTATCTCTTGCCAGTTGTCTATTTTTGTCAGTGTTCGTAGTATAAAGCGCCATCCACTGAGAAGCCAAGAACTAAGCAAACCGCAAGGATCCATCCAGGGGGTGTAAGGCCAGGTGATTACATTGGTCCGCCTCCTTCATCTGAATCTGAAATCTCTGATAGAGATTCTCCTCCGCCGACCATGCCTAATAGAAAACCCGGAAAAGAAATCCGCATGACAGACGGTGGGAGAAGCAGCTCGGGAGTAAGTAGGGAGGTGCACTCCGGTTCGGAGCCGGAGGATGAAAATGTGAGAGACCGGTGAGCAGAATATGACGCCGGATTAATTATTGGGCAGCCGCCTCTTCTTGTTCTGACTGCTCCTCCTGCTCCTCCTGTGGAGGCACCAGGACCTTCAAATCAAAGGAGGAGGCCCAACGCCAGAAAGTGAAGGCGACCAGAAATGTGAGGAGACGGCCGGAAGAGTCGGCCGAGCAACAGCCTCGAAATGCTGGGGTGAGGAGACGGCCGGAAGACTCGGTCGAGCAACAGCCTCCAAATGCTGGGGTGGATGAGGGTAGTGGCCGGAAGCGGAAGACAAAGCCTGGCATTAAAAAGCAGCGAGATTAAGAAGTATCGAAGAGCACTGAGATGGTCATTCCGCGTCTCCCATTTGCCAGGCTCGTGAAAGAGATTCTGCAAGAGTGTGGTGCGATACATCATACCAGTTACAGAATTCAAGCAACTGCCTTAAATGCTCTTCAAATGGCTTCGGAAGCAGTTGGTGTCGGTCTGTTCGAGGACTCGCAGCTTGCAGCAATACATGCCAAGCGGGTGACTGTCATGCCCAAGGACATGCGCCTGGTCTTACGCATAAGGGATCCCGAGTACTATGGTCAAAATTTTATGGCTGAACTAGAGCATTGCCCACCTTCGGTGGGAAGTCCGTGTTGTATATGTTTTATCGTGTGATGTTCTTCATTGTTGTTATAAGAAAATGCTATGAGAACATTGTAGTCATAAAAATTTGATTCATGACAATAGAAATAGTAAAGCATTCATCGTGCCTATATGGTGGTGGTTATCTAACACGTTCATTGTTTTGGGGGTCATTTAGATGATAATGAAGCAACATTGTATTTAGTATTTAGATGTGTTAAAGTAATTTCTTTGTTTATCAATGTTGTACCATGTGTTCCAAAGCCGGCATTGCATTTAATAACATTCTATCACCAGCAAGAAGTGATTGCAGGATCACAAATGATTTACAGACCATCTACTTAAGGAGTCCAAAAGAGATATGAAAAGAGGCAAAGGACATTACATTGTAAATTTTATAAAAGAATCATGCCATTGTGGTGTTACGTATAGATAACATAATTGATTTGGTCATGTACCATGGCAAAATCTGACTCGGAAACGTTGCCTTCCATATCCTAAGAGATTGAAAGAGTGCCCACCTCTGATTTGCTTGAAGCAGGAACAACGAATGGTAGTGTCTTAATTATTAACCAAAATAGAACAAACTTCACAGCGATAGAAATTATGCAATAGAGTTCCAAGAAATCCAGAGGCTTTAATCCAACCCTTTGCATGCATTTGGCATATCTGATCAGAATTCCATTCCAGTAAGATAAATAAATGGAAAGGACTTTTACCATTCCGTCGTCTTTGTTGTCATTTGGCTTTTAAAATAAAGTGCAGCAAATACTTCCTTACATAGATCATGAAGCACAAAGACAGGTTAATCTAGCTTGAAAAGAAAACTTTCAAGTCCATGCAGATTATATGGAGGTGTTTGTGAAGGCCCTATAATGGTGCAACATGAGGAAGTAGTGTCGCCATGATCGGAGGCATGGCAGGTGCAACAACCTCTGTCTCTTGCTCTGTGGATAAAGATTGCATTCCAGATTGCATCCTTCTACTTGATGACACTGTATCCAAACATATAAAATGAGTATAATATGAACCCAATGAAAACTTCGTGATCTAAACATATACAATGCGATTAACCTGAACTGAATAAAAATTTTGTAATCTAAATTCAATCAAACCAGTGCAAATTTCATGTCTCAAGTATATAATACGATAACAACATGAAACTACTGAAAGTTTCATGATCCAAATTCCAGATGCAAAACCAATACATAGGTTTCAGTTTCTGCAGAAGCTTCTGCGCAGATTCACTATGTGAACTATTTCTCTCCACCTTTTTACATAAAGAATATCAGTTAGTTCAATATCATTGTTAGTATAAACAAATTACTTGGAGTTAAAAATTTAAATTGTCCTCACAACATGACAACATATCACGCCAGACATAATGGAGGATCAACAAATCTCCTTGACCTAATCACCTGGCTTGGCTTTGTGGAGACAACAAATAGACAAAGCTCATACATAAAAAAATAAATAAATGACGAACATTGCTTATCAACTTACCCAGCACAATCGCGTTGTCCTTTGCTCCAGCTCCTAGGCCTTTGGGTTGGCAATATGCTGTATGTGCCCAGCGCAACCATGGCCTTGCAAGTGCCTTGTATACTGGAAAAGAGCTCAGAAATATTTGACAGTATCTCTAAATGACATTGCAGAAAACGTCCTTGCATTTTTTTCAGTAGAAAACATTCATAGGATCTTCTTAATAGCAATTTGGGAAGACAATGGAGTAGCTTGTGATAACTGGAGAGGAAATGCTAGCAGAAGCCATGGCCTTGCATTTTTTATTTCAGTGGAAAACATTCGTAGGACCTTTTTAATAGAAATTTGGGAAGACAATGGAGCAGCTCTGACTGTGGTAGCCGGGGAGGCAATGCTAGCAGAAGCCATGGTTGCCCTTGAGCGAAAGCCTCAGGGTTTTCAAGAAAGCTAAATTTGTTCCTCTGATCGGGTCGGCCCCTCTCACCTGAGCAATGGTAAAAGCCCTAAGGTTTCTTTTTTTTCATAAAAGAAAGCTTACATACTTCAACGCCAGAGTACCCATCTTCAGCAAGCTCCCTTGTTAGAACCTCATTTAACTTAGCTCCACAAAATATACACCATCTGCAATGAACTGCAATAATCCACGAATAAGATCTCACAACTGCAGGAATGAAGCTTTCGCGATGAAGCTAGAACCTATGCCGCTCGAAAGCACGATAAAGAAAAAGGATTTTTAGGGTTAGAAATCACAGAAACCATCTGATCTAACCCACGAATGATCTCAGCCGTCCGATTTAGGGCGACATTCACAACAGACATTCACTATAATTTTATAATATAAGATACAACAAGAAGAAAGACCCCCCAGAAAAAAGGCCGTGAAGTGCCTTTGTGTTTTTTTCATATGTATAATATTCTTTAATGTAATGGCTTTATAAGCTTAATCTCTTAGTCCATTTCTTTCTTAGAAACCTAGGTTCGCACTTTGTATTTTTTTTTTTTTTAATGTTATACGTGATCACACGACGCGCAGCAAGCATTGTGCTTTTTTGTTGCACATAGTAGTTTTCGCGTCGTGTGATCCAACCCTAACCCTAACCCTAAAATGTACGGACAAATCTCCCCACAACGGCTGTGTCCTCTTTCATAATCGACAATGGCTACTTGAGTTCAGAAGTGACAGCGCCTTACTGCTCCTAAACATCTTCTTGCTTTCGTCGTCTGCTTCGCCATGGATTGTTATGTGAAGTTCCTGGAATGGTATGCATCTGCCCCACATGACAATGAGGAAGTTGCGCCGACTGTGATTTATCCGTTCTATTGCAAGGAGTTGGACATCATGGCAAACAGTAGCGAGCTTGGATATGCTATCGCGAGGTTGCTTTAGCTTTCACCCAGACTGCTTGGTCTCAGCGCACGTCCTTTGCAGATGTCCCTGGCTCGTGGATTCCAAAACCAGCTCTAGAGGAGGCGGCTTCCCATTTGCAAGCAGCGAAGATGTTTTTCAAGAATGCTGCGCAACGGGCTCCTCCTGGCTGCGTCCTTGTACTTAAGAAGGTAACTTATTTCTCTTTGCCATTTGCATTTGCTAGTTATTGCATTCTGCTTGGCCAAACTGAAGATTGGAAACAATGAAATCTTTAAGCCAAGGGGGGTCAGTTATGTGTGATGATGCTGACTACGACGTAGAAATGGAGATAGATCTACAAGAAGAAGAGCAAGAATGTAGGAGTTTTAGCTTCGACGCACTGGCCTTGGGTGAACCAGAGGAGGAAGATGATTCTGAAGGTGATGGGGATGAGGATGAGGATGAGGATGAGGATGAAAAGAAGTTGTCTGACATAACGTTAATTTTAGTGGAAGGCAAAGAATACCTATTGTCTTCTTATCATTATACGAAGATAAATTCAATTGTCAAAAACCAGATATGCAACACAATATGGATAGAGAGAGAATATGCAGTTGGTAGCAAATATTTGCCTCATTCATGGTCTTTTCTCTGCTTTGATATTCATGAGAGTCTTAATACTATAAGAGCATCTTTTAACCCTTCTGTTGAATTTTACCATGGGTCGTTTTGTTGCTTTAATGTTTCTATTTTCTCTCAACTTCTTGTGGGTTCTAACTTATGTCATTATTTTCAACAAGAACATTGGGACTTCTAATCGCCAATATTACTTCTATCGCATTGTCAGTAGTATTCGATGTCCACATGTTCATATGGTTTTATATATGGGGTAATGGTGAGTTTCCTATATATGTTATAATGTTGACTTTTTGTTCCCCATGCTAAATATCTTGCCTCCACTTGCTATCGTGGCTTATATTGCCTTTATCCAATGTGTTTAGTTTCTCTAATGTTCTTGAGGGTTTTAAATACTAATTATGTGAGTTTTTATTGCTATTGGCAGATTTTTGGCTCAGTATAGTTGGAATGCCTCAGATCTATGGAATGTCTTGAATAGTGACATTCGATTGCTTGAGTGGAAGAGGAGTTTCTCCGTTGTTTTTTGAAGTTGTAGAGATTTAACAATAGTTGTGATAATACTAGCATGCTTGGCCTTTTTTGAATTGGCCCATATTAGCCTGCTTGAGCATCCTTTTAGTTGACTTCACCTGATATGTGCTTAGAAACTTGTCCACCCCTATCTACAACAAATATAACCTATACATTTTGTATATGGTCGCACTTTGGACTTTGCTTCTTTTCAGTTCCCCTTCGTAATGTCATGAGATCTGTAACTATCCGTCTCTTCCTTCCTTCCTTCCTTCCTTCAGCAGTAATGTTGGTTTCTCATCCATTCTGTCGGGACCTTCAGCAACAATGTTGGTTTCATTCGGTCGGGACCTTCCTATGGTAGATCCATGGAACTTCTATTTGGCCTCGTCCTCCTACATCACTAACCCTAGTTTTTACTGCCTCTGTTTTTCAGCATTGTATTCTGGTTATTGGTTTTGTGGAGATGCCCAGATGTGGCTTTTCTTTTAGTTTGTCTCCTCTTCTCTCTATCCATATTGTGTTGCATATCTGGTTTTTGACAATTGAATTTATCTTCGTATAATGATAAGAAGATAAATGTAATTGTCAAAAACCAATACCATTTAGTTAGTTAGGCACCTGACAGTTAGGTTTTCCCGTTTTTATATACCTCTTCAGTCTTTCCTTTTCCTTCATCAGCGCATCTTCATCTCCACGCTTCTGGCTTTGATTCCCCACATCCCACCCACCCACCCACCCTCACTCTTACTGCTAGTCTGTTGGATTTTGTGAAAGGCCTTTGTGTCTTGGGCACCATGCCGATGATTAGTGTGTCAGCATTGATTTACAGTTATTGTTGTTTGGGATGTTTTCCAAGTCTATATGCCTCACTGCTTCTATGTTGATCGCCTCCTTCTCCATTGCATGCTCCATTGCTTTATTGCATATAAACCTTTTAGTCTCCTTGTTCCATGCTACTTCCTCATTGAGTTAGTTTTGACAGTTATAGTTTTTGACATGCTTTTATACCTTTCTTTCTCTCTCCCTTCGCATCAGCTCATCTGCATCTCCTTTGTTCTGCCATAAACTATCCTTCTCATCCACCCACCCACCCACCCACCACCCGCTATTTCTATGAGTTTTCCTGTGTGTTGGGATAGACCTTTGTACCTTCTCGACATTTGTTTCCATTAATCCTGTACTCTTGTTGGATTTCTCTATTGTCTTGTTGTAGAGGAGCATTGTGGTTTCAGGCAAAGCATTAGCATGATGGCTAATGTGTGGCTCTTTGTGGCATGGTGGCTTTGAGTTGGGCAGCATTAGCATGATGGCTGATGTGTGGCTCTTTGTGGCATGGTGGCTTTGAGTTGGGCAGCATTAGCATGATGGCTAATGTGTGGCTCTTTGTGTGGCCTTGTGTGGCTATTATTGTGGCATTGTGGCTCTTGAGCTTGAGCATTGTGACTTTTGTTGTGGCCTAGTGCCTAGTTGGAGGCCTAGTGCCTGGTTGGGGCCGTTGTGTCTGGTTGAGGCCTGTGTTCCTGGTTGAGGCTTTTGTGCCTGGTTGGAGGCCCTAGTGCCTGGTTGGAGGTCTTCATGCCTGGATGGCCTTGGTGGCTTTTGGTTCGTCTTTCTTGTGTATGCAGGGTTTAGCGTGGCTGTTTGGAAGAGAGCTTTGGATTCGAAGCGCAAAATGAAGATCTATGGAGAAGACAATTCAAACATGTTTCGTCTTTGGCAACTTCATTGCTGTGATGTATTTTCACCCAATAAGGCTATCAGCATGAGGGTACAAGATCTATTATGTTTTGGACCTAGCATTGGTTAGTGATCCCATTATTGTCAGGGTTTTTCCTCGAAAACCCGAAAGGGCGAGGTTTTTTAATCCCGGCCATAATGGTTTCACTAGCTTGCTATCAGTATGTGCATTACCAATAACCATAATACAAACGTAAACATGATTCTCTAAATATGCAAGATTTGGCAACCTACGAAATTGGGACATCACCATATTTTATACAATAAGGCTCGTCTTGAGTCTTGAAGTTGCATCTAAAATTAGTGTTGAGTAAGGTTGATTTGCATAAAAGGGCCAAAATTGCAAAAGCAATATTGAATGTCTAAAACGCTATAACTAGAAAACTATAGACAAGCAACTTTAGGAAGAGTTATTCTAACTTCTTCCTCAATATCAAAGTTCAAACCCAAACGTTCCTCACTTAATAAACAAACTTGCCAAGCATCTTGTAAGTATGCACCACAGGTGGACAAGTTGAGACAAGGTTATCAAAGTTCAAACCCGCACATCAACCCCAAACGTTCCTCACTTAATAAACAAACTTGCCAAGCATCTTGTAAGTATGTACCACAGGTGGACAAGTTGAGACAAGGTTAAGGAGGCTAGCCAAAAGAAAGAAAAGGCAAAGGCACAAAAATGTTAAATAGACAAGGTAGAAGATATCGCTACAACTCCAAATGACTTGCCACTTCCGCAACACCGATAATATAGTCAAAAGTCTATAATGTATAAATTATATAGACAATGTATATGTTATGTTCCAACTAACTGCCATAATTTATGCACTTGCCATATCACTTGCCACTACGGCAGCAGCTATAATATAGTCACAAGTCTATAATGTAGGTAGCAACAATTCAGTATGATTCGGCCAACTATTGAATTCTAGGCTAAGCCCAACCAAGTTCGTCGCAAAATCTTGTTGAATCTTGGCTCCAAAAGGCACCCAACAAAAGCAAATAGAGAGAACAGAATTAAGAGCAAGATACAAAAGTCAAATAGGAATAAGATCCTCTAATACTAGAAGCCATCCTCAAATCAACATGCCAAGAGGTGACAAAACGAGAAATGACAAAGAAAACAGCTTAAAAGAACCACGAACAACACAAACAGAACTTTCCAAATTGTGGCCAGGTACAATACTGGAGAAAATGAACTGGGAGTGCTAGGTAAAGACTGGAGAAAGTGAACTAGGGAGAACTGTCTGCACGAAGAAGACAAATAAAGGCAACTACATAAGTAAGATATCTCATATCGCTTGAATCACGGACTCAACCACTCCAATATCCCAGTTGTTCACACATCAAACATACTCAAAGCCATACTTAAAATGTTCTTTACTTAAAATGTGCTTGGGAAATAAAAAGGGAGGATCAATGTAGCTAATGCCTGTTAATGCAAACATCATAAGTGCGGCAGAATAAGGGAAGCAGAAATTCTCAGTCCTAATTTCCTGTCTCAATTAGAGCTGAAACCACAATAATATTGAGAACTTAAGCCACATTAAAATTTTAGGAAAACTAGAAATGAAAGATTACTTATCTGGAAAGGGTTAGTCATCGCCAACATGTCACCAACATCTCTGTTCTTCTCGCGCATAAAGCAATGAAATAGAAACATCTATGTTCTTCTTGAGCATAAAGCAATGAAATAGAACTGCATGAAGGATTCCTGGTCTGGATTGCAAGGAGCACACAAAAGCGCATAGATGCAAACTCATATTGCATAGCATCCCTTTATCTGGAACTCTGGCACCAAAATATCCTTTTCTGTGTAACAAGTAGAACTGCTGCACACAGTGAAGAATCGGCCCTAAGCTGGCCAACAGATCCTTGAAACAACCAAGCCTGATGCCAAACAAGTCTTCTAGCAAAGCAATGATCAACAAGAAACTTGAAAGATGAGAAAAAATAGAGAAGGCTTTGCACCACGGCTGGAAAAAGGACAGAGCGGCTGTGGAAAATAGAAGGGATCCAAAACTCGTTTGACCAGAAGGCAAACGGATCCGAGAAACCACACATAAAGAAAACCTGGCAGGTTCGTATCAGAAGCAAACAGACGAAAAATGATAGACAGCAGGCTTTGTGATCGATCTGCTTCACTGCCACCATTGCTAGAGGAAAAACTTAAAGGATAAACATGGTCGAAGCCTTCAGACCAGAATAGCAGAGCCGAATGATCTTTACAGGAAAACCTATGTTAGCCGTTGATAACCAGAGGCGAAAGAAGATGCTTGAAGACTAGTGCTCGAGTCCAACAACCATGCAACCACTGCTCATAACTCCTTCGATATAAACGGCTCGAAGACAACCAAACCCTGCAATAAATGCCTCAAGCAGGCAAGAGAGCAACACGGAGGAAAGAATGGCAAACACAGAAAGCAGGGGTTGGAAGCAAGGTGGCTGCGGAATTAGGGTCGCAGGGTAGAAGGAAACTCCAGCCAAACTTTCGCAGGGCAGATGAAAAATCTAGCCAAATTCTAACCAAGACGCTCCAAACAAGAAGGACGAAACTCTGGCATGCAAAAAAAGGGAGGAAATTGTGTATGTGGGGAATCAAAGCCAGAAGCGTGGAGATGAAGATGCGCTGATGAAGGAAAAGGAAAGACTGAAGAGGTATATAAAAACGGGAAAACCTAACTGTCAGGTGCCTAACTAACTAAATGGTATTGGTTTTTGACAATTACATTTGCTAAGTGATATACTGAGGAACCCGTCTTTGTTACGAATGTGTGCTAGGGAAGACGAGCTTATCAGTACCTTGGCCGAATGGGTAAACCTAGGCCTAGATTTTGAAGAGGATTTGGACAAAGAGATGTTTGAAGTGTCTTCTTATACCGGCAATGCTATAAAGCTTAAAGAAGCCTATGAGAGGCTGGAGTCTCGATTTGCTCAAGAGGAGGCGAATCTATCAACGGAAGAAGAATTCCAGCGTCTCCGTGCAAAGCTGCCAACAGGATCTACAGGTTTGGCAGGCCCTTGATCAATCTGGCAAAGCATAAGCCTCATAGATGAGGAGAAATGTGAAGAAGATAAGCTTGAGGGTTCTTATTTGTGGGAAGTAGATGATTTTTCTTGCCGACATGCACGCGGGGGACATGAAAAATTGAAGGACTCTACATTGTTACGATATATCTCAAGATTCATTAATGGGGAGATAATCGTCTTCAGCAGAACTTTCAGTCCAAAAGGTGCAGAGTTTGTCTATTACATCCGTGCGTTATGCATGTTCGGGAACCATTCCCAATTGGCATCAAACACTAAAAGGGTGATAGCAATTCGGGGGGATATTGTGTTACAATATTTTGACGACCAAGCCGGTCTGCGGGCGAGCAATATGTTAAATTTTTTAGCTGCTGGCTTGACTCACCCAAGGTTGGAAGCTGGGGTCGATAACATGGAAGTCATTGCCTTGTTGGATCAGTGCGGCAGGGGATTGAAAGAGCATGAAATTGACGACGAAGCTTGAAAAATTGGATATATTTTCCAAATAAAAATTAATAATAAAAATTACTAATAAAAATTATTTTATTTGTATTTATTCACATCACGCGAAATACATCAGTCTGATTTTCTGTCATATCTAGATTTTCGCGTCGTGTGATATTTCTCTCGAATAAATAAAATATTATTGGAAAAAACAATTAATTTCTTTATTCCTCATACGACGCGAGAAGCAACGGTCCATTTTCCTGACCGACGACATCCTTCGCGTCGTGTGACTCAAGCTACTACGAAATCTATGTTATAAATAGAAGACCTATGTCCACTCTGACCTCCGATCGCCTTCCGCCTTCTGCTTCTGCCTTCTTCTACTTCCGGCTTCCGCCTTCCACCTTCTGCTCCGATGGCATCTTCATCTTCCTCTAGCAAGCGACCACGCCAAGATAGCACTCCCCAGCGCCCAGAGCTGCCCGTGGACATCATCCTTGCAGTGATGATGAAGAGATTCAAGGAGATCCATGATGAAAGCCGTCTCGTCGCCGAGAATATAGAGGCGGTCGACAGATTAGCCTTCACGAGGGCGCTGCTGCATGAGCGAGACATTGAGCTCGCGGAAACATTCGCCATGTACCAAGAGGCGACGAGCCGCAGGGCCAAGGCAGTTGAAACTGCTCACAGTATTTCGCAGGCCTTAGAAGATATGGAGAAGAAGCTCCGAGCTGCGAAGGATGAGAACGCAGCCTTACGGCTTCAGCTGCAGGACCATGAAAATCAGCTAGGCGATGATGAAAATCAGCTAGAGGATCATGAAGATCCCTAGCCGTTGTATCTATCTATTTTTTGCTTCAAAGAAAAGTTTTCTCTATGTTTTGCTTCTATCTATCCTCTTGTTCCAATATATGTTCTGTTTTATTAAAAGATCACACGACGCGAAATGCCTTGCTTGCAATTAGGTAGCAATCCATGGATTTCGCGTCGTGTGATCTCCATCCCGTTCTATTTTGCTTCTATCTTTAGTTATGTATCTTTAGTTCTATCTTTAGTTATGTATCAGTAAAATTACTTATGTATAGATTGTATCACCGAAATTATCAATAAAAATTATCACTGGAAGAAAAGACGCGAGAAGAAGTAACGGTCCTTTTTCCTCACACGACGCGAGAAGTAACGGTCCATTTTCCTGACCGACGGCATCCTTCGCGTCGTGTGACTCAAGCTACTATGAAATCTATGTTATAAATAGAAGACCTTCTATCTTGCCTTCGACCTCCGATCCTCTTCCGCGTTCCGCCTTCTGCTCATCTTCTACTTTCGCCTTCCGCCTTATGCTCCGATGGCATCTCCATCTTCCTCTAGCAAGCGACCGTGCCCAGAGCTGCCCGCGGACATCACCCTTGCAGTGGTGATGAAGAGATTCAAGGAGATTCACGACGAAAACAGCCGTCTCGTCGCCAAGAAGATCAAGGCGGTCAACAGATTAGAATTCACGAGGGGGCTGCTGCATGAGCGAGACATTGAGCTCGCGGCAACATTCACCAGGTACCGAGAGGCCAATAGCCGTAGGGTCGAGACAATTTTAACTGCCCACAATATTTCGCAGGCGTTAGAAGATATGGAGAAGAAGCTTCGAGCTGCGGGGGATGAGAACGCAGCTTTACGGCTTCATCTACAGGATCATCAAAATCAGCTACAGGATCATGAAGATCCCTAGCCATTGTATCTATATATTTTTTGTTTCAAAGAAAAGTTTTCTCTATTTCTTGCTTCTATCTGTTCTCTTGTTTTGTTTTATTAAAAGATCACACAACGCGAAATGCCATCCTTGCAATTAGGTAGCAATCAATGGATTTCACGTCGTATGATCTCCATAACGTACACCTCGTTGTATGTACAAATTCCTAATTTATTAATGGAAAACTATATGCAATACAAATATCTAGCTAGATTATGTGATAACTTGCAGGTAAATGCGAATTAGTCATATCTAGGATTGACAAGCGCCAGCACCCAAAGCACGTGGCATGTGGATGACAACGTCTACTCACATACGTGGCATGTGGTTGACAACGTCATGCCAAGGACGTGGCATGCGCTGCCACAATAACACTGTCTTTTGTACAGCCTGCATATAGTACGGCTAGGATATATGACGGATCCCATGATGCGAACATAGGCTACCGTTGCCTGATTGCATGCTATAATTTCGCCTCGTAGGATTATTACACAACTTTATTGGTACTCGCAACTGTAGATTCCAACGTATCTCTAGTTTCTATATAAAACGTCGGAGGCCTTTGTCTTCTCCTATCCGCCATCTCCTGTTCTACCACATCCGCCCTCAGTCATCTCTCCTGTTCTCCCATCACTTTCAATGGCCTCCAGCTCCAGTTCCATCCCTGCCGAGATCTTGTCTCAAGTTTTGGTCAAGGAAATTAAGAACATTCGTGCTGAAGCGGAGGAATGGATCCATATACGAAGAAAAGAATGATGAAGGCGTCGCCAAGCGCTGCGGCAGAGGACAAGGCCGCCTTCTATAGGGAGGTGATTTTTAGTGCGTGACAATCGTTGGGCTGCCATAGGCTGCCAGTGCGGCGCCACGAGATCTAACCTCCAAGAGAGGTTTAGGGGCCTTAATCGGCGGGCGAGGCTGCCCGAGCTCAACTTCGATGAGCGAGAAGATACGCTTATGAGTGTGAGAACATGGTTCTGGGGCAGGCAATCATGTTGGAGGAGCGGAAAAAGATTATCACGCGCCCTCGGGGAAGAGCTTGCCGGCGATCATAGGCATCGGGCTCCTCCTAGAGGGGGCCTTTTTTTTTTAATGTTTGTAATTATTTTGTTTCTCAATGGGAAAAGTTTTTTGACAAATGTGCGAATATTACGTTTCCTATTTTTAATTTTCAATATCCGTGGTAGAGAGAATGACAAGACAGATCACACGGGCGAAACCCTTCATAGGGTTTTAAAAGCGATGTCACGATTTCAGCGTGGTGTGATCTGATGTAGTTAGAATAGTTATTAATGTGTTTCGGACGACATTACCATTAATGTGTTCTAGCGGACAACCAATTGAATTCGCTCGACCGCGATGCGGCAATGTAACCGAATGTGTTTAATATGTTCAAGTGCTAATATGTATAAATTGAGGTCCTTGCATTGTGCTCCTTCCGCCGGTTAGAGTCTTTGCTCCTCACTTCTATAATCTTAACGTCCCTCCCATTTGTCATCTATGGCCTCCACATCCTCAACCGCTGATAAGGGAAAACGCCAGAGGATAGGACTCTGAGTGTTCTAATGAAGAGGTTGAAGGAGCAAGATGATCTTCTAAAGGAAAACGCTGTTACAATTCAGCAGAAAGAAGAAGAGAATGAATTCAACCTTTGTGACGCTCCCTGAATATATACGACACCCGGCCGTATACATACGGGGACTTCCCCCTCCCATGGCTACTATCTCGCCATGAGCAGGGCCCTCCGTCTATTTCGGGCCATCTATAATATGATGCCGAAAGAAGGACACGAAGGGGTCATTCGGCCCACGCCTTCAATGGGGCTCCTACGTCGCGGAAGCGTGAATACATGTTAGCACACATCATAAATCATATATAAATAACCACCACGAAGGGTGGCACATCCATCCAAGTACCAACGACAAAGAATATGCATCTAAACCTAAGAAAACACCACAACCCCGGGTTCTACCCGGTTCGGACTGATGAGGATGGGTGACGGCTCGGCCTCAAGAGATCGTGAGCAGAGGTATAACTTTGGCGTTATCGGGCATAGAACATCGGCTAGGGTTGTCCACTCCATCCGCCCCTCCTGTGCACACTTTGCAGATGGGTCAATTCACGCTATGGCGTCGCTATAGCCTTCCGGAGACGCAGGCTCGAGGCATCACCCTGCTGAGCCTACTCCGGGGCTCATGAAGTCCCGGTCCGATGAGGCAGGTCAGGGAAGCGTCCCCTTCCAGAATCACAGTGGCTCCATGGGCGAGCTAGAGAATACGTGCGCATCGGCGACCCCGCATCCGTGCCGACTTACTCGCCCTAAATCTACTCAAAGTGCAAGGTGCCCCATACGGGTCACACCTCTACACCAGTGGAGTGTCGGACCCATACCCGCCCTCACGTGACCGGCTATCGTGTCTAGCTTCGCTATAGGAGTCCCGGGGAGCCTTTTATGTTAGGTGCAAGACCCCACCTCCACTTCACCTGTGTTCCTTGTGCGGTGCTAAGCCCGGTACCATAGCATCTATGACCCGGTGGCCTCTTGTGCACAGGCCGCATCTAGTGGGAATAATGAGGGCTATATCTAGGAGCATACTACAATACATGGGCTCAGAGGTCTCTACCCCCGTAATCCCCGCTCGGAAGAACTAAGGAGATACTACCAAGGATACATCCATCCATCCATCACAAAGCATAATCAATAGTTGAGTACAGTTCTAACTATCAAACAAGGGTTAGTCATCATCAGAGACAAGCAAAGAGACCTGACAGAGGCGCTAGCCTACTAGAATCACAACTAAGCTAACTATGTACTAACGGAACCATAGCTAGCTCCACTATCCCTCCAGGTCGCCATCCTTCTACCGAACAGCAGTCGAACAACATCTCGGGGTTGGGCAGCATCTCCTCCTCCATCTCCAAGCAGCACAGCCCCCATCACTCACTCCTCCATCTCCATTTGCTCCTAAATTCGAATTGGGGCACAAAGCCCTAATTTGGGTGTCCAAAATGGAAACCCCGCCTTGCCCAATCGATTTGGGCGGGTGGCATGTCACTAATTAACTAATTTGGTATTTTAGCCCTTTTTAATATTAGGATAAGCCCTAAATTCGAATTAGGGTTTTGGTTAGGTTTCCACCTTTATAATTTAATTATTAACATAGCTAACCTTAGCTTATGAATAATTAATGTGCCATTAATTATTCATAGTGACGTGTCACATATTTATACTTAAATATGTGTATAAATATGTGGAGCGTCACATTCTCCCTGTAAAAATGATCTTTGCCCTCGGCATCAAGATTACTCTTATTAAGGGGAACACATCATACATTGGAAGGAAGTCTCCCTCCTTAAAGAGATAGCGTGGGATTATAAGTCACCTGCAGGCGTTGTCATGTTCAAAGTGATCAAGTTTGAAATGACTTGTAATGTGCAATTTATAACTTTGGGATATAAGTGGTAGAGGCATGGATCAGACATGATCATCGGTTAGGACTGTCAAAAGTGAACAGTCTCACTGTTTCATTCGTGGTGGCGAGTTCACAGTCTATCTATTTTAGAAATCGTTCCTTCTATACATACAGGTAACTGATTATATATTAAAGATAGGTATAGATATAAAGAACTGCTATTTGTGGTTATATTATAATACAGAGTTAGTAACCTTGCACTGTTTAATAGAAAGTCATTCTAAGGATATTAACTTGTGCTTCACTTTGTAATTCATTTCATTACAGCCATCCCTACTTTAATTTTGTAGCAAAATTTTGTTTTCCTATTTTTGTTACAGTTTTTAAGAACTCGTATGTTCCTATCCTCAGTATTTAATAGGTCCTTGACAGTTATACTTATCCTTTAATACAACTATATATTATACTGTATCAGACAGTCTTACCTATATACTTTAATATTAAGTACAGACAGACGTTGTTCATGACTTATTATTCATAACCTTGTTATAACCTAATCTAAGTCTCGTTATTCCCTCCGAAGTTTGTGTAAGACATACATACTTATCTCCTTCTATTATATTTGATTATATGTTTAAATAGTTTGCTCCTTTGGATTATCGTTAATGTTTCCACACTCACACTCTCTATCTTTAGCATAGATTATAATCACATGAGGACACATATTAATTCATTGGTTATGTTTATACATTTACCAGACGTCCCGATATTCTTACATTTGAATTACTTATTTATTCTATTGCTATTTTCGTAAATTTATCACACATACAGAGATTCTTATATTTGCAGGGCATAGATACAACTGACATATACATTCGACGTAATTTGTACCGCCCCGGTCGCTTTTCGGGAGTGCTATGGCTATGCAATCGTCTGTATTCTGAAGGTCGGCCAGACGATGGTGTCCATGGCGTAAGCATCGAAACCATGCCGGTGCCGCCGAGCACGTTAGATGGTGATGGTCGAGGAGGTCAGGGCTCATACTTTCGAAGTAGAAGTCTTTGAATGTTGGGAATAAGGAGTGTTAAGATATCCCTATTTTGGATGGACACTCGAGAAAATTGGTATGACGATTGTTTGGTATCTAAGTGAAATACTGGACCTAATAATTACGAGGATTGAGTTATTATGCGGATCTAGATTGCTATTCAATGTAGAAGGAGACTGGATAGCACCATATATCTGATGGAGAAGTGGTTTATGATTATCTACTATAGACCATGTTAAGGAGGTACTATGCTAAGGTGGAAACTGGATTATAAGTACCCAGCTCATGAAAAGGAGATCACTTTAGAAGTGTAGGTTTCGACATTTTATAGCTATTGCCACTTGAATGGAGGTATGACTCGCAGAAAGGCGGAGAATAAATAAATAAATAAATAAATAAATAAATACATTAAATCACCCGCCCATGGGACCTTGAAGGTCATGGTGTATGAGGATATCGATCCATAAGCTATGGATTATAAAATTACATATACATTGTGTTCCTGAGGCATGAAAGATGCAAGAGTATAGAGGACTAAGAAGACCACGTAACCACGTGGATACGCTTAATGACATTGGTCAAATGCATGACCATTATGCATGGTATAAATTAAGGAAACGGACACATGTTATGTCTGCCTTTGGGAGCATCGAGAATCCGTGATATATGAGGAGGATAGTGTGGAGCGTAGTTTCCATATAAGGTCAAGAGAAGGCGACAATTGGGAGGGCTGGCACAAGCATCGAAAAGCCGCAAGGTATGTTGGACCTTTGGTGAAGCCGACCTATGAAGGAAAGTTGACCTTCAACTAATGATACATTAGGAAGGCAAGTAATGTACCCACACGACAAGTGGGAGACAAGAGGTGCTTGAAAGTTGTTGTAAACAACGTTTCAAATATAGAGAGTTTGGAATGACACGTTGAATATACCTAAGTCTAGAGTATGAACAAGGTAGGCGCCCAATGAACATCTCGGCCCGAGGAGAATGTGTTACGGACTTGGTATCGTGTGTGTATCTTAAGAAGTAGCTCCGCGGGGGAGGACAATTTAATAGTAAAACATAACTAGAAGAAGATAGGATATATATACTAGAACTTTTAGTTCACATTCCATATGAATGCGAAGTAATGAAGATAAGAATTCCTATACTAGACATTAAGTATGTCCACTAGGAACTTAGGGTGGTATTTGCCCTTTGTGGAATTTATGACTAGAGCGTGAGGGACGAAGGCAACCTAAGGCTAGAGAGTCTAGAAGGTGTGGTGTGGAAACCACAACATATATAGCACAAGCTAAGCGAGTTGAGGAAATACAATTGCGGGGGAAGGATGAACATAGCTAGGTGGCTATGTTAGCAATTACATATGAGTCTAGACTTGGGGTTGGTGCACACATGTTACTATATCATATAATAACAACGTAGCGGTCTTGGATGTTGGAAGGACTTGGTAGTATCAAATACTACACTCACGAGGATATCAAGGATGTCGATTGTGACATCGGATGTATGTCATATTGGAAGATGGTAGAATACTGCATTACAAGGCTGGTGGCATGTTACGTGACAATGTTTACGAAGAAGCATAATGATATGCTTATATCACGAAGATATTGGGTTAAGGTATGGTCCACGAGGAGATATGTACTCAAGCTATTACTAAGGGAGATGAGAAGAGTTTAAATCAATGAGAATAGCTAGAGTAAGTCTAGCATATCACGGTGACGTCACATTGAAGAACATCCCGAGGATGGTTGGAGCGGTATTGGAATAACCCGATAATGAGAGGTTAACTACTCAAAGGTTCGAGATATGAATGAATTACTTCAACGTTATAAAATTTTGGGAGCATTTATTTGGTTTTGGGAATAAAAAGATGTATCAAATCGTGTCCCCTTGATAGAAGAGAAGAAGGAGTCCGAGCGACTTTGGTGATTACATCTTTAGGGATAACCAGGAAGAGGGCAATCGATAGAAATTCCATGTCAGATAAAAATCAAGGCGAGAGGTATAGCTCGGAAGGGGTGAGATTATATAGACCAGTAGTCCATATATCCTAAGAGTTACCCTACTCGGGGGAAACAATTGTAGGTACGGAAGTAGAGGCTGGAGGATCCGTTGCCTTGCGGCATAGACCCGTTAGAGATTATGACTTTGAAACCCTTAAGAGGGTAATGAATTGGACAATCATATGGCGGTTACTAACGAAGATGGAAACATTGGGTTTTCCTATTAGAAGACGGGGAGGTTTTAGTGCCTCCGCTTCATTATGAGGGAGCCAAAGGCGACAACATTCAAAGGGATCAAAAGTTGAGGTTGACATGCTAACTTCGAGAAAAATAGGTTAGGTGTGACAAAACATGCTGAAAGCGCAAATTTAATGAAGGAACCTTTAGAAAAGGCCTTGGACTGTGGTAGAAACCTTTGGAACTATGGCATAATCCCATGGGAAAATTATAGTTTATGTACGGGGTTAAAGTACCATAAGTTTAAATTCATCCCTTTTAGGTCAACCCCTTAGGTTAAGATACTCCATGGTGGCGTACCTTTATTGGGTGGCGATGTCGACTTATTTATACATATACCATATAAATACATGGAGCGTCACATTCTCCCCTCTTAGAAATAATCTTTGTCCTCGGCATTGGGGTTAGTTAAACAAATGACGGTTAATCAAAAAAAGCGCAATAGAAGGAAGTATACCTAAAAAGGAAGGTAATTCCTTATTTCCAAAGGTAATAGCATGAAAGCTTAAAACATAGAAGAGTTTAAGCACCAAGGTGCATTTGACATACTTATCATAAGAAGGTTTAAGGACCGAAGTCCGATATCAAACATCACCGTAACAAAAAGGTAACAGATGTAGATAAGATAAAACTGGAAAATTCGGGCCATCAGCAACCCTCTATACATGGGCAGGTCACGTACTGCTTACTGGCCTGCACATGTGAGTTGGCCCCTGCCCATTTGGGAAGTAGGTGGTACAGCCACATCATAAGAACCACAAAGGTTACATTTCAGCTAAGTTAGAGCAGAGCTCTAGCATTGTGGGATGAGGATATATGTTTGTTATGTACATAGCATGTACACATACGATAAACATGCTGGAGAGGTAATCTAAGTGGCGACACAAGGAGAGAAAGACGAGTGTATCGCAAAGTTACTGATGAAGGGTTAAGGTAGGATGTCGTAGTTGGCAGCTGAAATAAATGTCAACGGCCAATAGAATGAAGCTCAAGATGAGGGGGTTGAATAGTACAATAGTACAATTCCAGGATAGGTATCAAATAGGAGTTACATGCTAAAAGTTAAAATGTGTCTTGAATAGACACCTAAAACTAGCTTTCCCACATGATCCATAGCGGATCGGACCGAGGTGACCGGCATGGGTTACATGGAGGTGTAAGTTAGGATATACAGGACCGAACATGGATACAAGTCAGGGTTATCGCAAAACAAAGGTAATTGTAGAAAGGCTAACAAAATAATAGGCGTGCACCTTGATGACTCCGGGTAATTTACGATTAATCTGAAGGCTCACCCGCTCTTAGGCCATGACTATGGCTTGAGCAGTATGCCAAGTCATTGGGAATGCTACAACAATGTGATAGCATCATGACAGGGAAATGTAATAATTAACATTTCGGGATGTACGACAATGTTAACTCATAACCCCCAATGATAGGTGGGTCAACAATATATGGAACATATAATAGCGGCTCAAAAGCCACAAGACGATTAATGAATACGTAAAGGAGTAAATGGGTTGGTGACTCTATTGAATAAAGGTCCTGACCAAAGGCCAAAGGGTGAGATGTGTACTATTTGTGGCGTAAGGATGGGAATCTTGAAAATCGATCATAGGCGTAGAAAACATATTGAAGAAGAGAAGGAAAAGGATCCTTATGAATGATATTTAGCAATCACGGATAGGAAGGTTATTTCCTAACATGAAGGGTAGTCTTTGCTAACATGGAAAGGTATACCTTGGCTTGAAAGGCGACAAAGAGCTGAAAAACTCTTTAAAGATTTGGTGTATGGCTCAAGGAGGAAGACTTGCATGTCCTAGGACAACATGGTGAATTGAATTCACCGAGGACATTTTTTAATAAATAGATAGATAGGTAGACCGCATTTGTACGTCATGCCATATTGGCATCGTCCATGAGGACATATGACGGACCCCGAAAGACTTGAACACAAGACCTCTGGACAGAGGAGGCATATCGTGAAAGGTCTTTGGGTGGTACGGTCCCCTTGGATCTTGACGTAATCCATTGGAATATGTAAGTTCATTTGCGGAACTTAATGACGTTTAGGCACTAAAATAATAGTTGGAAAGACTTCGGCCCAACGCGATCTAGATAGCATAGAAGGGGGTGATTAGTCAACAATGGTTGGAGGCCATTGGAATGTAGGGGAGAACAAGTCCAAAAGAGGGTAGACTGCTGTCAATTTTGACAGGCGTGTAGTGAGATAACTACTCATAGCCATATAGGCGGTGAAGTTTGGTACAAAATGATACCAAGGTTTGTACCCAACACAAACTCATTACGTGACACGAGAGGATGTGTCATGATCTAGGGAAGGGGTCCATGAAAGGAACAAGACCAATGAGAAGGAATATTGAAGGGTGGTAGGATCAAAGGAATCCAAACCGATGGTCTAGAGGGGTGTTTGCATGGCAGTCCCCGGTCGGTTGGACGACAAAAGATCCTTTCTCACGGGAGGCTGAGGCGAGTCAAGGTTTAGACACTAGAGAGAGGCAACGTTAATTAGAATTATGTTTAAAAACATTACTTGTATAACATCGAATAAGGTCTAATAGAAAGCATATGAATGTAGTATGGATTGAATCATGGCAAGGCAGAAGAAATTGTGTTATCAAGGCATCTACCAAAGGAAAAATATAGGTCGAGGAGCGTAGATAACTGGACATTATTATAAATTAAACTACGGAATATCCAAGGATATAACACATGCTGCTATTCTAGAGAGTTGCCCTGTCATTGTTAATTAAATTTCCGGAATTAGTCCCACCAAGTGATTTGATGTTATCATAACAAGTTGGCCGGACTTGCTAGATTACGTCGTTTCATTTGGTCGGTCTATTCCTAGCTTTATATATGGTTAACAGTTATCCGGTCGACTACGGCAGAGAGAGGTCGACTCCCGTGGCTATGGCAAGACTGCTTACTCTGGCGGCTATGGCAAGAGAGCTTGCTCCGGCGGCTATGGCGAAAAAAACTTGCTCTGGTGGAGTTGTTGCCCCCACAACGTGGATCTATGGAAGGCAGTCTTTTAATTTAAATAGAAAACAGAGCCACTATAAATAAAATGAGAACTATTATATTCCTTGATAGAGGAACTTAGCCCATTGGTAAAGGGGCTGACTTGGTTGTAGGAGGTCAAGGGTTCAATCCCACAATATGCCCCTTTCTTTTAAAAAGAGTTGTGGTCTAGAAATAAAACATTAGATATGTATAAGAAAGTTAATAAAACATAAATATCATATAAAAAGAAAGTTGGCTCATTGGTAAAGGTGTTGGCTTGGGTGCAGAAGCTCAGGGGTTCAATCCCAGAATGTACCTTTTGCTAAAAAGGATATTTAACTAGGCAAAACAGATTATTAGATGTGTATAACAAAGAGATAGAACATATACATATTACATCAATAGAGTTGGCAAAGAGATAGGTGTATACATATTGGGGCACAAAAGCCCTAATTTGGGTGTCCAAAATGGAAACCCTGCCTTGCCCAATCGATTTGGGCCAGGTGGCATGTCACTAATTAACTAATTTGGTATTTTAGCCCTTTTTAATATTAGGATAAGCCCTAAATTCGAATTAGGGTTTTGGTTAGGTTTCCACCTTTATAATTTAATTATTAACATAGCTAACCTTAGCTTATGAATAATTAATGTGCCATTAATTATTCATAGTGACGTGTCACATATTTATACTTAAATATGCGTATAAATATGTGGAACGTCACAACCTTCTCATGCTTCGTAGCCAGGAAAGGCAAATCAGGCGGTTGAATAGAAGGCTGGACAGGAGGGGATGCCCCAACAACTGCATTGAGGTGGTTATGACGGCAACGAGGTTGCTAATTCAGGCAGAAGAACATGTTGTGCCATTGGGACAGGAGCGGGACATGTACACAGAGATATTGGACAGATTGAAGGAACGTTTGGATAGGGTGATTGCTCGCTTGAGGAGAAGAGATGAAGACGAAGACGAGGATGGAGCTGATGATGATGAAGAAGAGCTCGCACTGGAGCAACAATGAGTCGTTGTATTTTGTTTTTCAATGTAACATTTTTCACAACTTTAATCAAAAGTAACCTTTTTTTATTATTATCTTGTAAAGCTTCACACGACGCGAAGCCACATAAATGCAAGCAATAGCGAACTCCACTGTTCGCGCCGTATGATACAAATAAGATCACACGACACGAAGCTACAGTTGTGCAAACAAGGTTGGAGGCAAGTACTTCGCGTCGTGTGAACATGCTACACATTACAAGTATACTTTACCGATTCTTTGTCTCTTAGATCTCCACTGTTGCAATGCTAGTGGGGCCCTAGAATTTTGCCAAGAAACTTTCCGTTTTCTCTTCAGCATTATGCCAATGGTGTTTACGACTTCTGGGTTTCTCCTTAAAGCGACCTTCTTGTCATATTTAGCCATCGCCCTTCTATAAAACCACTCTGTCATCTGTCTTAGAGGGTTGGGTTGGTTCCCACATTTCCACCCCCTCTTTGAGTGTTACGATGAAAGGCTATTTTAGCTTGTTTATGCGACTTCTCCATGCCTTGTGCACTCCACACTGCTAGGCTTCCATACTTCCTAAAAAACCAAGGTGCATGAGCCCAAAAGATGTGCAAGTAGTGCGTGACTTCACTCTCTCCCCATGCGTCTATGAAAGCTCTAATAAATTTGTTATTCGCTTGCATGAACATTTCTGCATCTTCTCTTGTGAGGTCCATTCTCTGAATGTATGGGAACAATTCAGACAATGCATCCCATGCTTTTTTTTTCCTCAATGTCGAGCGAGCGCCATGCAATGCGGTCCTTCTCCGCACCAACCAGCAATTTTCCAAATTCATAGACCTTTTCTCCCATCTGGGTTTCCGTTTGAGCCTCTCTATGATTCTTTATGAAGCGTCGAGCTTTCACCCCTCAATTGACACCTTCACGAGGCACACTTGTTCTTCCCGCCCGTTTCTCATCGAGCTCTAATCTTACATTGCCACCACGCAAACCACGCTTCGATAGAACATGTTCAACTCTATGCATTCCTTCCTCTCTTCTCTTCTTGTGCGAAATGTTCCACACGAATCTGCGGCTCAAAAATATCATCTTGTCAATGATTCTCACAAAGCCGTGCAAAGTGCGATATGAACCCTCTCTAATGGAATGGGGAAAATGCCATGGAACTTGGGATCTTCTTCTCCTCTATTAGGAGCATTTGCTTGGTTAAGGGACAAGGTTGAAGCATCTTTCTCAAGACTTGATTTCCTTGCATGATTGCAAAGATGCATAACTTTTGCATGTTCCTTGTCCTCCTCCACTTATGTTGTACATTGCTTTCTCAGTTTTTAAATAAGACGCCAAGTGAAAAATTACTTTGTAAGATCCATAGTGATCTACTTGCAATTTTTCCCCTCCCTCGAATCTAGATATTAGACTCGGGATGTCAGTTTGATTGAACACCCATTTCAATACCTCGTGGATTTCTTTCTGAACTTTAAAGAGACCTAACCACCAGGTGTCATCTTCAGATTGATATGAGAACCATTTTTCATCGGCACGCTTCTTCTCCTCGTCCGTCACCTCTACATCTTTTTTATTATTCTTGTTGCTCTTTGATTTAGCATGTGCAATTGCATTCTCACTATTCATGATGACAACGGATACCCTCTCATACTTCTCAAACTTGGTTAGTTCCATTTCATCTAATTTTATGCAAACTTCAATCTCACCATTAGTTTCTGCAACTGTTAAGTCATAATATTTGACAAGGAATTGTAAGAGAGTAACCAGGTCAACCCAAAGATTATTGTGTTCATTCATTCCAACTATATCACAACAATCCTTGCCATTCTTATCTTTTATGGCTATGGCAAGACCAGCACATTCAACGTGGTGCATCTCTCCTCATCTTTGTCCTAGTAACCCTTGTATTCTCGACAATTTGTGGACGTGGAGCGAATACTTTTTTTGTGCCCATTAATGGCTTGAATAGAGAACGGTAACCAAGCCTACTGATGCCGACATCATCACAATTGCATCACAAACAGTCTGTACATCTGTTGCTTCTAGCTTCTTGTAGATCTCTCCCACTGTCTCCCTGTTTGTCGCTAGGTTCTTCACTACGTAACCAAGATTGCTTCTAGTTTTCCCAGATCTTAATTGGCCTTTGCTAGTGTTGTAAACGGACCTTGTGGCCGTGACCCTGCGTCTGAATGCACCTGATCCAAATTTCAGTTCCTCTATCGGTCAAAAGTGCTTCTTCCTTTCTCGCAAGCCAAGGGGTGTTTTCTTCAAATTCTTTAACCTACATTGAAGCCCAAAGTTTGCTCTTTCGAGCTCTTGGATCTTTTCTTGCAGCTGCCCTATCACCAATTTGGACTTGTTCACTTCGTATCTCAAAGAAGTTTCCCTCCCCAAGCCGTCATTCCTTTCCTTCATTACATTGGAGTAATGAAGCGAGAGAAAAAAGAGCTACTGGTTTAAGTTATAATTCTCTTGTGACAATCGGAAGCAGCTCATCTCAAGGAACTGTATTCGATTCTGAATGCCTTCATCCTCTCTCAATCTCTCACAATATCCCAGGAGGCCAGAGTTACCGTCACCACAAAATCGGACTACACTTGAAACGTCCCGAAATGACGGTTTCTTGCCACTCAACGGATCCAATGGATATAAACTGCCATCCGCCCAGATGTCGACACTTTTTGAGCCTGCAAGACGCAACACGTCGAGGTCTAAGTTCTTATTATTTAGACCTCATTTTTTGCGATTGAAGACTGGAGCATATTCGTGAGTCAGTTGGATCCTTATCCACACATCATTTGGAGCTTCCATACTGCGTGGATCGCACAGCGCGAAATGAAGGTGTACAATTTGTATGCTCCAGCACAATTCGCTTCGTGAGCCGAACGTCCGTACTAACCTCGTTTTTGAAATTTGCAATGTGCATATGGAAATCGAAATGTCCATTCTCCTACAATCCATGCTTTTATACATTAAGCAAATTCAAAATTCGAATTGTAGGGGGGCGGGAAGCCTGTATTGGGATGAAGTAAAGATCCCGGTTTACGAACTTTTAAGGCGCAATCGCAGCGCCTCGAAATGAAAGTCTGATACAAAGCTTCAACCTACACATTCAAATTTTGAAATGTAGAAGGCGGGAAGCTTGTATGGCCATGGCCTCTAAATGAAAATAGCGCAAGACAAGAATCGGTGATGCGCATGCTTGGTATCTGACAAACCAAGAGACACCGTCATGAGTTGCCGGTATGCTATAATGCAAGTGGCTTTTTAGAAGCGCCACGTGTTGCATCAGTCTGTCTGACAATCAACAGAATTAAATACATATGGCGCCATAAATGTGCGATCCCCCTTATTCCGGGAGAATATTCCAAGCAAATATGTAATTATGAGAGTTTGGTATCCTAGGTGGCATGGGAAAAAAGGAGCGGAAATATGACGTGGAATGGCTGATAGGAGGCCATTTTGAGACCCCAAATCCACCCTAATGTCTATGTTCAACAGCTTGATTCCAATTAGGGCTCTTATCTACATTCAAGCCTAAATATTTATAATTCTCCATAATCTCCACTTGCTTACCCACAAAATAGAGATGAACATGATCTGTCTTATTCGCACCAAAAACCACAACCTTGGTCTTATCTAGATTCATCTGCATACCCATAGTATCACAAAACTGTGCAAGCACATCTTGATGTTTTTGCATCCCCTGTATGCTTTGAGCAAGTAGCATATAATAAAAGCATAAGAGCATTATACCCATTCCACAGAGAGAGAGAGAGAGGGAGGGAGGGAGGGAGGGAGGGAGGGAGGGAGGGAGGGAGAGAGAGAGAACACAGCTTGTCCCTTATTTTCCCCTGCTTGTCCCTTATTTTCCCCTTCTTATTCTTAAGCACACCCACGCCGCCCTTTTGCCAAGATATCGTCAGTAGAAATAAAATGCTAACTAAGGGGGGGTTAAGCCTTGAGAGATTATTAGAGATTATTAGAGATTATTATCTCTAATGCCTCTCTCATGAAATACGTACAAATTTTATCTCTCTCCGTATAGCACGAGAGATAAAATATTTGCATGCATGTGGGAAACCTGAGAGAGAGAGAGAGAGAGAGAGAGAGAGAGAGAGAGAGAGATGTATTTTTTACGTCGTAGCACAAGCCAGCATCCCCTCAGGATATACGACGCTCCCTCTTCAAGGAGCACCACCCCTACAAGGATGCCAGGGGCCAAAGGTCCTAGGATACCAAGATCCTAGTGAGGTTCGAACACGAGACCTCAATGTGCTAGACGAGTGGACTAACCACACGACCAAAACGACCAAGAGAGAGAGAGCGAGAGAAAGAAAGAAAGAAAATTGCTTTTATTTTCCATCTATGAGGCCATCAGGCCTATTAGATGTTGCAGTTACAAGGATTGTCTAACAAAAGCATGCATGTCAAAGTGCACCCCCTGTCGGAGTGCGACTTGTGCTCTCTCTCGCGTCTTCTTTAAACTCTTCCAACAATTGCTTGTAGTTTCTGATTGAGACTGATCTCAGCTCCATTGCTTCAATTAGGTACCTCCCGGTGATGCTACCTGGTTGTGAAAAGAACTCAAGCAGGGAAGCTGGATTGCTCCCCATTCGGTCCCTTAGAGTTTGATACGCCGGACAGTGGAGAACAAAATGTGCCTCATCCTCTATTTCATTGGACCCGCATACCTTGCATGTAAGGTTGCTTTCATGAGGTATGTCACCCCATCGCCCAATCTCCACTCCCAGGTGATGTGAGCTGAGTCGGAATCTACAGATTGTGTGCCTCTTGTGCATGGATATCCCCTCCTGAAGGTATGGCATTGCTCTCAGCTCGGGGTTCATAGAGGTGCGATAGTATTCCATTTTGGTACCTGCCCCCTGCTATGCTTTATACTGAAAGTGTATCTTCACCCACTCCCTTATCATGTCCTTGTCAAGCGGCATGTTGTCCAAGCTCATTCCCCATTTGCTAAGCCATTTCCTCAAGTCGGCATGCCATCCCTTGTTCTCACTTTCTTTCATTGCCAAATCACGGAAAACTATCAGATCCATTGATTTCACCTTGAGAAGAAAGTGCAATGTTTGGCATAATGCTTAGCCCTCAAGAGGCAACGGGGCAGCCGATTCATTGAGCATCATTTCATATGGTGTATGAGCCTTTAACCCCGAAGCTCTGTCATGAGGAACTTCTTTTGGATTTTCTCTACTCGCTTCCACATATCTAGAGATAAGCCTGGCCCCCAGATCTCACACCCATATAAAATCACTGCTTGAACCAGAACTTTGTATAGCATTTTCTTGAGTCCAAAGTCTACAATTTCTACCTTCCTGCATCTTCTCTGCATTGAGAAAAGGGCTTTCAGCCCGCTATCCGTTCTATGCTCAACCGCCTTGTTCCATTTGTAGTTTTGGTCCACAATTAGACCCAAGTATTTATACTGTGTGGTGACTTCTACCTTCTCGTTTTTAAAAGTGAAACTGAAATCCGTCGAACGGGTGCCAAATACCAAGATCTTTGTTTTTCCTAGGTTTACTGTCATTTGCATTTGGTCACAGAAAGAGGCTAGCACATCTAGGTGTTTTGAGCATCTAGTGCATTTCTAGAGAGCAACACGACGTCATCTGGCATGCAAGATAGGAGTAGGGCCACCATGAATCCATGAAGTTGTGTTCCGTTACACCCGCTATCCATGATCCATGACTCCAGCTCATCTATGAATATTCCAAATAGAGTGGGCGAGAGCGGACAGCCCTGTTTAACACCAATATTGCTGTCTACCATTTCCTTGCATATATCGAGGAAAGAGGTGATGATAGTTGCACCCATACCTTTTCATCTGATTCATGCCTAATTGCATGCCGATATTGCGAAGGCACCCCTAACTTCTCCATCCTGCTCCACAAGTCCCCTCTCCTTACTGTATCAAAGGCTTTAGTCAGGTCTACAAAGATGGCAAAGAGTGGCTTTTCGGTCTTCTTCACCGAGTCCATGGCTGCCCGAAGTGTAAGGAGGTGGTCCATGGTGGACTTGGTAGGCCTAAAACCTGCCTGTCCCTTTGCTCTGGCGTCATTATCCTCGGCCCATGTGCTGATTTTCTGCTCTAGGATTGTTGCAACGAGCTTGGAGAACAGATTGCTTATCATAATCATTCGGTAGTTGCTTGGGTCAGCTTCGTTACCAGTTTTATGCAGGGGCACCACTCGGCTGGCTTGCCAGGATGGTGTGAAACCATCTTTCAGGGCACCATTCAACATCTTCAGGATAATTGAGTGAGTTGTAGGCCCCGCCCACTTCAATAGCTCGGCCGCTAGGCCAGATGCATCAGCTGCTTTGCCTTTCGCAAGTTTACGGATCCCTTTTGTGAGGTCTTCTTCTGTGATTTGTAGCGCTTCTCCTCTCTTTTCATATGTGTCATGTATGCCCTCTACATGATAGAGCTTGTGCAAATGTGCCATCAATGGCTCAATTTCCAGTTTGCTTGCCTTGGCCTTGCTATGTTTCAGTTGATTCCAAAATTTTTTGGGTGTCGTGCAGATTTTTGTACCAGCTCCTCTTGCTTTTTGCTCGTGTCGTGCGCTCTTTTCTTTTGCCTAAGCAGCTTGAAATAGTCTTTTCCTCGATAGCGGTTTTGGCTTGTTTGGGGCCCTCTTGTACATCTCCCTATGGTTTTGCATTCTTGGTCGAACCCGGATGTTCTGGGGCAGCCCCCTTTGTTTCTCCACGAGCAAAAGCACTTGGTTTCTTTGCGTCTCACGAGCATTTCAAGTAAGTGCATTGCTGATTTCTAGGGGTATTCGGCCAGCAGATGCTTTGGCGCTTTGCCTTCACAAACTTCTAAGAAATTGCTAGCTTTTTCGCGGATCGAGCCCCATCTATGATGTATGACCCAGATCTTGATCCGCGCTTTGGTCGTGGGTTTGTGATTTCTAGTTTGATCATTAGAGGTACATGATGGGATTCGGGTCTCTTGTCTCCCTCTGTGAACTCTTTGATGCCTTTCATCATGCTTGTGCTTCCAATGACCAGATCCACGACACTAGATCCCCTCCCTCCTGCCCCAAAAGATGTGCATTTTTGCGTGCCCTTTGAAAGTTGACGTGCCATTGTAAATTACCATTCCCAAGCCCCCACATATACCGGGAATCCTCAAAGACATGACTTCCCAAGGCATGCCATTGTATCCATACATACATCATCTGTAGTCCCTGCTCCTGCCAAGCCCATTGCAGCCTCGTCCTCCTCTAATTGATCCATCCAGATTGGTTCCCCATAGGTGCTGCTGACATACGCCTGTTTGTTGGCAACTCGGCCATTGAAATCGCCCATCAGAATGACTTCGACTGTCTCCATGAGTCCCAAGACTTCCTGTTCTAGATGATGAAATGAGAGAGAGAGAGAGAGAGAGAGAGAGAGAGAGAGAGAGAGAGAGAGAGAGAGAGAGAGAGAGAGAGAGAGAGAGAGAGAGAGAGAGAGAGAGAGAGAGAGAGAGAGAGAGAGAGAGAGAGAGAGAGAGAGAGGTGAAGTGAAGTGAAGTGAAGTGAAGTGAAGTGAAGTGAAGTGTATTATTTCGTCTTTTCAGACCATCAGGTCCATAAGACCGAATACAGAATACATCACTAAGAAAATATATCATCATCCGGCAAGAACTCGTCATCGATTATCTCGCCATCGCTCTCTGCTATCTCATCTCCACTAGATTCAATAACATATCTGATTGCCACTTCCCGCAACTTCATCAAGTCCAATAGGAATCTACCAACTATAGTGCCTGGCATATCGAAAAACTGTTGCAAGCTATATGGTTGAACATTAAACCTGTCTCTCAGTGTCTGGTAAGCTGGACATACAATTATTACGTGGTTTTCATCCTCTACCTCATCTGAGCCACACGCCCTGCAGGTCCGATACTCTCGCTGTATGTTATACCATCTGCCTACCTCTACACCCAAATGGTGAGCACTAAGGCGCATCCTGCTAATAGCATGTCTCTTGGCCAAGGAGATATTCTCATGTAGATAGTTCGCTTCTAGCAGCATGGGATTCATTTCTTCCCGGTAATGTGCCATTTTGATGCCAGGTGCATGCCACATTTTCATTTGTACCTTTTCCTGTACCCAGTCACGGATCCGATTCTTGTTACTTGCTAGCTCCTGGATCGGGATGCCCCATTTTTGTAGCCAAATCATCCCATCCGCATACCAGCCTTTATCCATGGTTGCTTTGAGAGCTAGTCTTAGGTAGCTTCCTTCGTCCAAGCCCCCCATCCTGCTCAAATATTTCAAGTAATGGCATATAGCCTCACATTCTATCAGCCCACATTCTGCTAAGACCATTTCATATGGTGTCTGCATTTTGACCTCAAGCTCATGGTGTAGGAATGTTTTCTGCACCCTTTCGATTTTCTGCCACAGCTCCAGGGAGAGTCCAGGCCCCCAGACTTCACACCCATACAATACTACCGTCTGCACTAGTGTTTTAAAAAGAGTTCTCTTAAGACCAAAGTTCCAGATTTCATTCCTCAAACACTGCTTTTGCATGGCAAATAATGCCTTGATCCCTCCATTAACCCTTTTCTCTACTGTGCGGTTCCACCGGAAATGTTTGTCTACCATTAGCCCCACGTATTTTTATGAATCCGTGATCTCCACTGGCTCCCCTTTATATGCGAATGCATAATTCTCATCCAAATTTGTCCCAAATATCATAACCTTGGTTTTCCCCAAGTTCACCCTCATGCCCTTTGCCTCACAAAAGCTCCCTAATGTGTCTAGTTGTTGTTGCATATCTCCCCTGCTCCTGGATAATAAGACGATGTCATCTGCATCTTATATTATAATGTTGTGTAATTCTTATATTATAATGTTGTGTAATGGACCACGCCCTAGATTTGATGGTCAAGATTTGAGTAGAAAATTGGACGGTCGAGATAGCCCTTTTAGGGGTTCCTCAGCTATGGCGAAGCGGGAAAGTCTGCAGCAGCCGTGGAGGCAAAGCTCGACACTACGTTTTACCAGAGCAATGAAGAGAGGACATTCTGGCGCCCAGATTGCTAAGTTGATTTAGGTGAAGATATTTTGAATCCATTCTTACCTGTTTTTTCCAAGCAAAGGCGACCAGACCTCTTATGCAGATGTGTTTTTTTTCCAGAAACAGGAGCACTTCATTTTTTTTCCAGCATTGTAGCTCGACTTGCAGTTATTGGCGCCGTCTTACAGATTCTAGAGCTTCTCTTAGCTTGAGGATTCCACACAATAAGCTTCCACGATCACTAGCAGATTCTCAACGTTTTTTTCGCATTTGTAGCTCGGTCAGCTGAGGCTTGAAACAGAGGCTTGAGGTTTGTTTCTTTTGAGTTTCTTTTACCTCATTCAATCTTCAACGATACAAATATCTTCTTGAAGCTAAACTAGGACATACATCTTTGGCATTCCGGCAATGGGTATCATGCATCAAAATAAAGGGTATATTTACAGTGTTAGGTTTGGAAAACAAGATGTTCATGCGTCAATACGAAGGTGGCTTTGTGTCTTAGCAGCCTCTTTATGTTTGATGATCTTGATAAGCTTCAGGCCTTTGTTTTCTGCAAAAAGTATTAGCAGATTTTCGGCGCCATACAGCAGCAGAAGAATGATCTCAAGCTGGTTTAATAACATACCACAGATTTCATCATATTTCTGCTGTGAAACAGGGCAGTCATTTTCATTATGAACAGGATAATTCTTACCAGCATTTTTTAGACAAGTATCGAGAAGAAATGAAGTGGGTTGTGCAAATGGATGTGGATGAATACCCTTTTATGCCCTCAGATATAAAGCCTAAGTTTTTGAAGCATTTTGTAAAGGGTTTTCAGAGCCAGGATCCAACATTGTCACAAATATAAGTAGTACGTAAAGAAATATGGCAAGAAGAAATTCTGAATATGGCTTTTCACACGTTTTTTGATAATATTTTGATAATATCTTTTGACAAATCTGATAGCAACATGAAAAGTTCTATTTCCTTTCCAGCCAACTCTGTTATATGAGCTTCATTGATTTGCAATGTCTGTGCATGAGATCTGTGCAGGCATTGTGGCGAGCTCGACACGTTTACAAATTTTAAGGTATTTTGATGTTTTCAGATGATGGGCATAAATACATGCAGCAACAAATTTATCTGTTAATACTCCAATTGCTAATCTTCCAATTACTTCTTTGCAATGCTGTGCAGGATTACGCAGGAGTTTGTAGAATTAGCATTTGTGCTTGAACCTGCTTGCATTTTGCATTTGCAATCCTTTTACGCGAGAAGTTTTGAGGTTGTCTTAAAGTAAATTCAGGTAAGGTTTAGGCATCTTTTGTTTTTGCACTTTCAAATGGGCTTTGCTTCTCAATATTTATAAGCTTTTTATCAACATCTTTCGTTTCAGTTCTGTTAATTGCATAGTAAACATGTGGCTTATATATATGGAGCATACGCAATATAATTTAAGGGAATGTAAGGCTATTGGGCAATTCAATATAATCTAAAAGAATGTGCCAAATTGTGGAGAACCAATTCTGAACTTGAAAGCTCTTTTGTTTACTGGTGTTAAAGAGCAGTACATTCACATTGAGAGAGATTTGCGATGTGGTGTTGTTGTAATAACACAAATTTCTTTTCAAACCCTGTAGTTTTTTTATATAGAGTCCATGGAGATCACCAACAATGAACTACATGCTAGCACTTTAATTTCATTCTTAGTAGCTGTGCAAGTTTGTTATTTCTCCTTGATTTGAAGATGAGCTTTTTAATGTTACAGATTTCTGCAAGAGAATGTCTGTACAAAACTTGACAAACTTGAAGTGAAGTAAATATCTACTTTAGATAGATTTCACCGTTTTTTGTTACCGGCTTTAAAACCTTGATATTGCAAGATGTTGCTTGACAATGTATACAAATTTGGGTTAGATTTTCTTCATCAATAACGCATCAGTTTGTATTCTTTGTAATAAAGTGCAAGAAAGGACCTAAATTATTTGCAAGGTGTTATTGACAATAGGTAGTTTGATAAGAAAGTGGGGCCATTTAGACTTGGTTTTCTATTTAGACTTGAATTACTTCAATAAATGCCATGTGGTGCATTGGTTTTCTATTGAGGCTTGAATTAATTTAAATATCTAAATTGCCAACATGGTGCATTGGATGTATTCAAGTATACACAATGGATTCCACAACATAAAGACATTTAAAATCACCATTGGATGTATTCAAATATAGCCAAGAAGTTGATGGAACCAAATTCTACAACATAACCATAACAATGACATAGCTTTCACCGTTGTTACCGGCTTTAAAACCTTGATATTGCAAGATGTTGCTTGACAATGTATACAAAATTTGGGTTAGATTTTCTTCATCAATAACGCATTAGTTTGTATTCTTTGTAATAAAGTGCAAGAAAGGACCTAAATTATTTGCAAGGTGTTATTGACAATAGGTAGTTTGATAAGAAAGTGGGGCCATTTAGACTTGGTTTTCTATTTAGACTTGAATTACTTCAATAAATGCCATGTGGTGCATTGGTTTTCTATTGAGGCTTGAATTAATTCAAATATCTAAATTGCCAACATGGTGCATTGGATGTATTCAAGTATACACAATGGATTCCACAACATAAAGACATTTAAAATCACCATTGGATGTATTCAAATATAGCCAAGAAGTTGATGGAACCAAATTCTACAACATAACAATGACATAGCAATTCAAGTCCAATCTTATAAATGTTAAGACACAACCGCCTTATAGCTCAGCAACGCTGGACACTTTCTAATATAGTAAATTTATGACACTGGAGTATGAGCTGAACAGGTTTCTGTTCATACTGGTTCTCAACTTATGTCCTGTTCATACAGGTTTTCAACTTAAATGCCCAGCAACGCTGGGCACCGTTACTAGTATAACAATAAAAGAATAACATATCCCGCAAGTTGGGTACCACCCCCACCCTGAGCGACAATCCAATTTTCCAAGTCATCAATAAAGATGCCAAAAAGCGTAGGTGAAAGAGGACATCCCTGCTTGACGCCAATATTACTTTCCACCTGCTCCGCGCACTGACCGTCAAATGGGAATGATAATTTCACTAGCACCTTATCATATAGTATCCGCACAACATCTCTCAGGTGTACAGGCACCTTAATTCTCTCCAAACTCTCCCACAAATTTCCCCTAGGCACCATATCAAATGCCTTAGAAAAGTCTACGAATCCTGCAAACAATGGTTTTCTAGTCCCCTTGACTGTGTCCATCATAGCTCTGAATGTAACCAAGTGGTCAATGGTGCATTTATTGGGTCTAAAACCCGCTTGTCCCTTGGCCCGCACCTCATGCAACTCAGCCCATGTACTGATCTTATGCTCAAGAATAGTGGCAAATAGCTTTGCAAATAGATTGCTCACCATAATCCAGGGATAGGTTCAATACGTTGTACGTTTTATACGGAATACGTATGAATTGTATGATACGGCACATATTTGCCGTATAAAACGTAAAAAATACGGCAAAAAAAAAAAAAAATTCGTCGGAAGATTTTCGCGTCTGTGAAACCTTCTAATTCAGCGTCGTGAAATAGTAAAAAACGTCTGTGAAAAAAAAAAAAAAAAAAAAAATTTTTTTTTTTTTTTGCGGGGTTCAGCGTCTGTGAAAACCTTCTATTTTATCTGACGCTGAAACGAAGGTTTTCAGACGTCTGCGAAATTTGAATTCAAAAATTTTTTATTTTTTTTTTTTTTTTTTTTTTTTTTACGAATTTGAAATTCAAATTTGGCGTCTGTAAATCGTATAAACAAACAGACGTGAAACTTTTTTTCGCAGACGCTTAAACGGGGAGTTTCGTCGTGAAAAAAAAAAAAATTTTTTTTTTTTTTTCGCGTCGTGTTTTCTTGGTTCGCGTCACGAAAAAGTTTCAGCGTCACAGCTTTCCATCGAAGCTTTCAGCGACATGAAATTTTTTTCCGGCCGGCGAGGTTTTTATACGTTAAATACGTATTTTATTAAAAAATACGTATTTTTTGACTTTATACGTCAGGAATTTTGATTTTGTACGTATAGAACCTATCCCTGCCATAATCATCCGATAATTATTCAGATCGCGCGCATCCCCTGCCTTATGGATTGGGACAACCCAATTAATTTGCCATGCCAGTAGGAACCCCTCTTGCATTGCAAAGTTTAGCATTTCTGTTATTTTTCCGACTAACCCCGCTCCTGCCCATTTAAGCATTTCAGCCACCATGCCCAAGCTATCAGCCGCTTTCCCATTTGCAAGTTTTGCCAAGCCGTCATGTACATCATCTGCCAAGAAAATTAATTCAGATTTGCCCACTTGCTCCTGATCAACAACATTGTCAATGTGATAAAGCTTCTTTACTTGGCCTACAAGGTCCTCCAATGACAATTGTGTACTGCTTTGCTGCTTGCGCTTCATTCTCTTCCAGAATTGATTTGGGTCTGCTAATAGTTTTGTGACCAGCTCTTCTTGCTTAAGGCCTATAAATGTTCTTTTCTTGCGCCTGACCAGAGTCTTATACTCTTTGATTAACCGCAGCCTTTCTTGCCCATATGCTCTCTTATATTGCGCCCTTTTCAGCTTGCATTCTTCATCAAACCACCCATTATACGGCAGGCCCTTTCTTCTTCTTCCTGAATCAAAGCATTTTCTTGCTGCATCAAGCACCAGAGAGGTCAGAACCTCGCTCATCATGGCAGCCCCACGTGGCCAATCTATCTTTTCTATACATTCCTCGCAATATTCCTGATATTTATCATTTTTCCTTGGATTGACATGAATGCGGTCAATGTTAATATGTGCCTGGTATTGCGCTTTTCCAGTGACTGCAATGTGTGCTATTAGAGGTACATGATCTGATTCTTTTCTAACATCCAATATTTGGAAATGTGTAACTTGCTCCAGGAAATTCTCCGATGCAATGAGATAATCGACTATGCTTTTGCCCTTGCATGTGCAACGCTAAGTGCCTGGGAAATTCCTTATCCCATTGTAGATTACCAAGTTTAAGCCTCCACACGTACTCAACAAGTTTCCCATTGCTGTAGGCCACTTGTCTTGATCCAATGTGTTACCCAACCTGCCATATTTAGTTCATTGTCATCCATTTGATCCATCCATAGGGGAAGAGAGAGAGGGGGAGAGAGAGAGTGTAGAACACCTTAGCATTTGCTAAACCCAATGAAGCAAGATCTTAATAAAATAATTGTAAGATAGCAACAAAAATAGGACCGTAAAATATACTCTGAAAGCAAATTACATATTAACATTCAGAGCAACAGAACATTTTACTCCCTTCTATAAAGGCAACTTCTGTTGTTCAACAATACGTCAAAGGTCAAGGTCTTTGCTGTTACCTGCATCCATAGAAAGCAAACAAACGAAGTTAGTTCGCAATCCGTATTACAGGTGTCGTCGCAAAGAACCACTTGTTATCGATGTCAGACCTTTTAAGCATCTATGAATGCAAACCACGGTCCAAAGAAACTTAAATCAGTAAATTATATTGTAGCACATAAATTGCATTAATGTAAATCCGCTACCAAATCTGGAGCCTAATGTAAGATATTAACGGAACAATCCTTAAGAAACATATTGTGCTGCACGCATAGGATAAAGACCCAAATCATATCCAGATAAATGTAGAAAATAACAAGATCATAGAAACGCATAGTCAGATCGGCAAATAAGAACCATTTAAATGCATTTTTGCAGTAATCAGCAAATATCTTATCTTATATTATAATGTTTTAGTGCAAGTAATGGACCACGCCCTAGATCCAACGGCTGAGATTTAATCATTAAGTCATTAATTAAGTCTATGGTTGAGATTCAATGTGGTTGAGTTTAGGGCTACGGCGGCGATGGCTCTTACAAAAAGCAGCTGGCGGGAAACCGTCTGAAGCGCCTGCCACAGTAAACAACAGTTCGAGACTTTGTTTGGCTTTTAATTTATGGATTTTAGAACCGGGCTCCTGTCGGTCCCATTGATTTTGAGAGGCATGGCGTAGGCTTTTTAGATGTAAACATGTCAATAATCATTGTAGATTAATTTTCGAGGGTTCGGCGCATGGAGTCCGGATGTAAGCGTGTTCATAATCATCATTGTAGATTAATTTTCGAGGGATGATTAGGGTTCAGCGCATGGAGTCCGGCGTTCTTTATGACAAGGCAGTAATCTTTGGTGTAGATGTATAGTAGCAGTAGCAGCGGGTCTGGATCGGATGCATGGGCTAGGATGTTAGAACTGGGGCAGTCAAAAAATTTGAAGCTGGATTCTACTAAGTTAGGTTCAACGGAAATTTTGAAGCTGGGTTCTACTAGGTTTAGCGAAAATACAGAGCCATGGAAAATCCGGGACAGCATATGGAAACTCCGGGGCAATTGATCTGGGTTGTTTCTTAACCAAGGATGTAACTGGATGAAATCTTAGGGATTTGAAACGTTTTCCTATGCGAATTGAAGAATCTAATGCAGGTGAACCCTGAGTTCCATATGGTCTTAACTCTGTTTGCCATGCCATGGATCCCAGTTCTACCTTGCCATGGCAAAGCTCGCTGGTTTTTGTTCTTTGTTTCTAACAATTTTGTTTCGTTGTTATTTCAGAGTGGATGCCCTGTATCCTTGCTCCATCAAGCTCTTTTCCTTCCTGTTTTGTGTTCTGTGGCAGAGGTATGCCAAAGGAGCTTCAATGAATTTGCGATATTAAGGTATCTTGGGCTCTTAAACCGTCATGTCTTTGTGCATCTGTTGTTTTTTTCCATGTCATTGCAGCATCTTAAGGGTTGTGGATGACTAAGTTAGGAGAATACAGAAGAGCGATCTCCTATGAGCAAAAATGGGCTCTATTGACAAACATTTAATCTCAAACAATAACTAGCCTACTCTGCAACCATACCTAGCCTGCTCTGCTGATCCATTGACTATATCAGCCTTGGGAACTTGGCGTTGGTTGCAAATGAAATGTTGATGTCACATCCAGCATCATGCAAAAGCAGAGTAAAATATTCCAGGCCATTTCTCAGTATATGGGCTTAGAAAATCTTAGTTAACCTGCTAGATATGTTTATACTGCATATGAACGCAAGCACGGATTTATTTTCTACTTATTGCAAGGAACAATCTTGATTTAGGTAAGAAAGGCTTCTATGGCCTTGGAGAAGCTAAGGTTTTAGTGTTGCCATAAATGTAGAATCTGGGCGTAGAGTTTGGCAGGAAGGTTTTCTGCAAGGAAAAGATGACAATTTATGGCTTTGTTCAAATAGCCTTAGAGGTTGCCATGCATAATTTTATGGCCTTGAATGGGGTACCGTAGAAGAGATTATTGCTTTCCAGAAGTAGGTTTCAACCCCAATTTCACATTTGTTGTACATTCTCTTAAGCTTCACCTATAGTTTAGCAACATAAATCCTGCAAATGCCATGAAGCAAAGTTGTATCAATGGATTTAAGGAATGTAAAAATGCCTGATGCTCTCATGATTATGACAGCTAATTGTATGGTATGATAATGATTACGAAAAGTAGCATTTTCTGAATTGGATTTCATTTCATATCAGATAATTGTCTTTTTTGCTATTTCAGTAAGGCTGACAAGCTGAATTGTCTCAAGGAGATATGGAAGTCTGGTGGCATATATAAAGCGGGAGATCCAGTTCAAGGCCTTTGACACAAATGCAAGGTTGGGGAAATGAAAGTGTTAAAGCAACAAAGCATCAATGCAAAGTAAGGTTCTTTGTTTCACATGCTATGCAGAGGATCTTTAACAGGTTGAGTTTTATCATTTACAATACTGAAAGGATACAACAATTTGAAGCTTTCCTTTTTTACCATTGCCAGACTGCAATTACAGTGGACATTCCTTTTCTTGCATTAAAAATGGGTTGCATGTAATGTATACGGCAGTTTTAGCTTAAATAATCTTTTTGGATACGACATGTTGCGATGCATATCACGCTCTTATTGCCCAATGTACAAGAAATACACCCATATGTACAGTTTGATCTTATAGATCAGAAAAACCTTCTTAATTATCGTTTTTCTTTCTTCTCATAAGCATTAAGAGAAATATTTTCAAACAAAAAAGAATATGATTTTTTCTTAGAAACATTAAGAGAAATATTGTCAAACAAAAAATAATTTAATTTTTCCAACACCTTTAAAACCCCCTTTAGTATTAAAGAATGGAATTATTGTTTATAATAAAATTTCCCTTTATAATATGATGCTCATATTGTAATTGTAATGTATGTATCATATCATATAATAAAAAAGACATAGTTTCAATATCTCATGTTAGTGCCATGTCCTGATGGATCTTCATTTGCCCCTTTCATATTAGACTGCTATGTAAGGCGTGGAAATATGTATCATAGAATAGTTGTCTACATCAATATGACGAATATAGTAGCGAAAAAATTTACAAGTTTCTAACTTATGCCCAGCAACGCTGGGCTTCATAACTAGTAGAATAGAATAGAATAGTGTCATAGTGTCATAGAACTGAGGTTATATGACTATAATTATTAGCACTAGACAAAAACTCGAAAATGATAAACAACACAAGAACAAACAATACATATGTGTAAACTGCCCCCATCGAAAACCGCATGCTATTTATTCCAGGGGTGATTAATAGAATACCCATCCAAATATAAATGGAGTGGTATATATTTTTAGAACATTTGCAAGCGTACCAAAATTAATGCAATATATATCAAACTATTTACTCCTCTTCCACTATGTATTTTAGCAAAAATTGCCCAAAGCCCCATTTCGAGTTCATATGGATCTAAAGCCCGGCAACGCCGGGCACCATAACTAGTAGCAAAGAAAGATATAAAAATGTAGACATAAGACATGGCCATACAATAGGTTCATAGTGGTTTCAATAATCCGAAAAGCCAGTGGTTCAAGTGTGTCAATCCAGCAACAAGGCCAATTTTCAGTCACCAAACAAGGGCAAATAAACAAAACAATGATTACTTAAGTCTAGGCTGTAAAGAGTACAAGTAACCTGCTGGTAAATCATAGATTAAACCATTCCAACAGCCCGACATCTAATTGGGTCTAGGAAGTATTCATACCAACTGCGCTACAGATCAATCTTAGATTAACCTATTCCACTTACAATGGATAAAAAACCCAGTATAACTATAGGAAGAAGAAGTTTAAAGAAATCTGGCCCACAAATGCCGATTGTTCTACCAGACCCAAAATTAAATAGAATTAATTCAATCATTACTGTACCAGACCTGATTTGAAGATCCCTCTTCATCAACAAAACTTGACGTAGATGCCATATCTCAGAATTGCTGGATTTTTCTAGAGAATAATGAATTGGTACCGGTTGAAAAAGTCTTTATCATCTGCTGTTATTTTGAGAGGATGATGAATCCACGTGCCTAAGAGGAGTTATAACAGCAAATCTGGATTTGGATAATCGAAATTCCAACACTTATCCCTATTTAAATCATAATCTGTGAATCGTTACCTGTGTATGCAGCCGACAAGTGTCAATCCCATAAACGAGTTCTTTGCATGGACCACCGGTATGTGAAACATATCAGGATGGATTTAGGTTAAGGATCCGATCCCACCATCTGTCAATCGGCCAGATCAAAAACAAGAACCCTAATCGCTGTTTTTCAGTAAAGTTCGTTTTTTATTTTTCGTTAATATTATACGGCAAATTTTAACAATGGTGGTGAAAAAACCTTTTTGTTAAAAAACTAGGTAATGGATGCACTAAGAATAAGCAGAAACATTGTAATGGAAACCTGGATACAACACACGTCCCAATGTACATATGTTTAGGGAAATATCAATAACAAGAGAGCTCCACTAGAAGGACTTAGTGATACGTTAATTTTAATCTAAACAGAAGCACAACAGTACCTATTGTTTAATTTCTAACAGAGTTGAGGACGCTGCCACATTAACGTCGAACTTGGATGCCGGGAATACATTATTCTTCAAATATTTGCGCACTAGTGATCGTAATCTTTGCTCTTGAAAGCCATTGAGTACGAATGCATCAATCAGGGATTTCAATGCTTTTAAAAAAATCTCCACCGAATTGCAGCAATAAACCAATGGAAAAACCTGCGAAAGGATAACCTTGTATGCATTTCCAATGGGCCTATTAGACTTCAAGTGAATGAATTGTACAAACTTAAAGCCCAACTCTCCCCTTTTATCGTATTTATTAATCAACACATTATCTGGATCAGAGCAGTCAATTTGTGTCCTAAGGAAATGGCCATGCAGCATGTCATTAGATTGGAACTCAAATTTTAAATGTTCACTTGGATAAATCCAATAGGGGTTATCAGCAGCCCTAGGTTGCTCATTTTGAAAGAAAATCCCGGCGTTCGGATTGTTTATAATACATAAATCATCTATGTAGCGGAAGGAATATGAAAATTGCTTCATCAAATCATACCTAGCTAAAGCTGCTAATCTTTTGAAGAAAGAAATTTCATAAAAAGACAAGTACCAATTGCACCATAAGTTAATTGCTGCCAAAGGTCATCGCCACATCTAATAATTGGGTAAGAGCATGTTAGGGCCTACATGTTTTGGAAACTACCTGGAAAGTACTCTGGGTAGTCAAAGATGATGATATATTTGGGTTCTTAACATCTTCTTGACATCACAAAGTACCTTACAACATGTATATACTACTACTCTTGAACATAACACAATTTCTTTTAGTCAATCTTGTAGTCTAGGTACTTTAAAATACAATTATGTACTTGCACAGAAGTACACAAAAAAGTACCTTTTTGGTAATTTTTTATGTAGGCCCTAACATGCTTTCACCCAATTCCACAATTTAACAGCCACATATTCAATGTCTTTATTGTTTCTTTATCAAGGACGTTCCAACCCTTAAGAACACGATTAACAACTTTGCATTTTAAATTGTTGCCAGATATTTTGAACAGTAAAAACTCTCCAGGGATAAGGTTATTGAAGGCCATGTCAATCATTTTATTCATGATGTTAATGATTCCATCCTCACCCACTAGTGGAATATTCTCATAACACTTGGCAATGTCTAAACAGAAGACGCTCTCAATTTTGGGAGGCAGATTTATGAAGAATTCCGTATTGGATTTGCATGGCCAATAAGAGGAAGCATTGACCTTAAAGAATTGTGTATAAATCCTTTTCATCATAGCACACTCCCTTTTTAGTATAGGCTCAAGTTCAGTAAAAATTGTGGTTAGAGTACGCCCTATGTCTGAGACAAGGCAACCACTAGCATTTGTGAGCCATCTGAAGTTGCACTTGTGTGCTTTAAAAATGCCCATGATGTATGGGAACTTATGTTCCGTCACAGGGAGATATGGAAATATGTTTTCTAACTCATCCTTAAGTTAGAGAGAGAGAGAGAGAGAGAGAGAGAGAGAGAGAGAGAGAGAGAGAGAGAGAGAGAGAGAGAGAGAGAGAGAGAGAGAGAGAGAGAGAGAGAGAGAGAGAGAGAGAGAGAGAGAGAGAGAGAGAGAGAGAGAGAGATGAAATGAAATGTATTACGTCTATAGGAGGCCTCTCGAGGGCCTATCAGGACGACAAGTGTTACAAATCACAATAAAATAGTAGATGAGTCTCAGGAGTCCTCATCTAAATCCTCACTCTCACTCATACTCTAAATCATCATCTATTAAAACATTTAGACTTTTAGTATATGTTTCTCTAAAGTCTAATGCTTCTACAATATATGCACCTATCTTATCTGCTTCCAATGAGAAAAACATATCAAGATCATATGCTATTATGTCATGTCGGGCTCTTATCAGAGTGTATGCTGGGCACTTTAATAAAAAGTGTTCTTCATCTTCTACATCATCAGCACCACAGACTTTGCAAGTCCGCATTGTTCGTGGAATTTTCTGCCCCCATCTTCCAATTTCCACTCCCAATCGATGTGAACTAAGACGATCCCCGCATATAGAGTGTCTTTTCTTAATTGATATGTTATCCTTCAAGTAGCCGGCTGCTTCGGCGGGATTCATGATTTGCCTATATAGGATCATCTTGGTTTTAGGGCCCCGCCACAGTTTAGCTTTCACCTTCAAATGTATCCATTGTCTGAGCTTATTCTCATGCACTAAAACCGAGTCTTCCCAGTTAATGTCCCATTTAAGGAGCCAAATTTTCACATCTGCAAACCATCCCTTATGCTCACTAGCCATCATAGCCTTATATGGAAGTCTTGTGCTTTTCATCTTACGCACCTTCCTAAAGTATCTAATGCATCTAAGAATAGCTTCCCCTTCAAGAGACATGAATCCGGATTCAGCTAGCATCATCGGATATGGGGTCTGTACCTTGACACCCAGTTCTAGGCGTAAAAATCTTTTCAAAACCTGCTCAATGTCTTCCCATAGGCATTGTGGTAGACTCGGGCCCCAGATCTCACAACCATACAACACCACAGTTTGCACCAGTGATTGAAAAAGTCTCATTTTAAGTTGCCATGACCATAGAAAAATCCTTCTGCACATGCTTTGCATAGCATACAGTGCCTTCAGCCCGCCTTCAACCCGTTGGGTAATGCAAGCATTCCATTTGTGATTCCTGCTTATAACTAATCCCAAATATTTATAGGCATCACACGTCTCAATATTGCTGCCCTTGTATTTAAACCCTGATTCTTGCTTAAGAGCACCAACCGTCATAATGTTAGTCTTTTTAAGATTCACTTGCATGCCCGTTGTGATACAGAAATCTGCTAGGCTGTCCAAATGTTGCTGCATGTGTTCTCGTGTCCTTGCACAAATCACCACATCATCTGCATACATTAGTAATTGGATCACATATCCATTTAGATATACTCCCCCTGTACTATTCCGCTGCAGCCATTCCTCAAGGCCATCAATGAACAACCCAAACAATGTCGGGGACATTGGGCACCCTTGCTTAACTCCGACATTACTTACAACACAATCCTGGACATCTAAGCATAGGGGAAAGGATAGCTGGACCAGAACCTTTTCATATAGCACACGAACTGCTTGCCTTAAGTGTTTGGGTACTTTTATCTTTTCCATTCGTTCCCAGAGCTTCGTCCTCGGTACCTTATCAAAGGCCTTTCTAAAGTCAATAAAAGAAACATATATGGGCTTTTTCGTACCTTTAACAGAGTCAAATATGGTCTTCAATGTGAGCACTACAAGAGGATGAGGGTTTGGCGTCAGAAAAATCGTCAGACAAATTGAATGATTATGTCCTGACGAATATCCTGACGATTATCCTGACGATTAAATTCCTGACGATATATCGTCGGGGCTAAAACGTCGATCAAATCGTCGAAATTAAACGTCACATGTAGCGTCGGAAAAATCGTCGAAAAATTAATTTTTTTTGATTTTTGCGCCGGATGTAACGTCGAATTTTCGTCGAGAACAAACGTCGAACTGCGTCAGAAAAACGTCGGGGAAAAACGTCGGAGAAAAAAAACGTTTTTTTTTTTTTTTTTTTTTTTTTTTACATTTTTGATCATAACAATTGATCCAAAAGCCTGTTTTGAGTGAAATTTGTTGCATTGGAAAGCTCTCTTATAGATCCCTGCATGGTATATGATTGGATAAAGTTTGGTTAAATTATCTGGTTGAAAAGCTTAACCTTTTAGCTGGCTTTAGTTATGGTTTATTCAGTGTAACCTCCATTTGAAAACCTCTCGGGATTACTTACCTAATAATTAATCTTTTGGTATTATAAACACTATGGATTAAAAGATAATAATTATGATAGTAAACTTTTTTTTTTTTTTTTATGAACGTGGACCTTTATTACTCAAAAGAATACAAAGAGTACATGGGGGACTCAAAACCCAGTGGAGAAGATATCCACTAGAGCAACACTACCCACCACATACATAACATAGAAAAGCAGAGAATACAGTTCACTATGATGGTAAACTTTGAATCAACAGAAGAGTTGACCACTCATGCTAAACCTTCCTTTCCTTAAGCATTGTTTGGAAGTCACTATGTTGAAGTTCAGAAGATCCCTGGTCATGATATCTCAAAATTTAGCATCACTTTGCTTCTTTTAGTTCCATTCACTATTCATTCTTGAACTTGCCCCCTGCTACATACCATAATCCCCTAGCCATTATTTCCATCCCTACACCCATGCCATATTTTTATTCCATGTTCACCTTTTTGTTATGAATCCACTCCTTGAATACTTTTGCATAGACCATTTTCTTATTTTCCCATGCATAACCCTACTTTAAATATTTCTTCATGGTCGAACCTTGCAATTGTGTCTCAAGGGCTTCCCTAGCCTCACTCAAATTTGCCTTGCACCAAATTCTTTTCCATGGTCGAAAGTATTTCATTTTTTAAAGCTCATAATTATTGGCTTATTTTAACCCCTTCAGACCATGGTCGAAGACGTCTAAATACCTTAACAAGCGAATACGGTGAAAATACAAAGAAAACTCTTTCTTTCCCCTTTTTTTTGTATGCCTATGGCACTAACGAAGACCTGGCTTTGAAGCTTTGGAGAATTTTTTGTGAACAAGCGTGAAGTTGGTAGGCCTATGTATAGTTTTAATGAATGGAAATTGCTAAATTTCTATGTGGATCTCACACGTATAGTATCATGTAAAAATTGAATGTACGACATTAAATATATCAATGGAGATAATTTTGGGCCTATGCTAAGTATTACAGAAAAAGGGGGTATGATGCATCACTTAGGTTTGGCTATAAAAAATATGGTATAAAAGAAGGCACTAGGAATATATGAAGATAAGCTAGTGAAATAATGATGAAGGATGAAACCAAATTAAGTAGATAAACTTAAACACTAGGTTTAGTTATTAGGGCATTTTATCCAAGCTGTGGAAAGCAAGATATAAAACGGCGTGTAGCGCGATATGGAAGAGGTTCGCACAGGGCATGCATGAGCTGCAAATGGAAACCGGCTGGACTTCCTTTTGATTTCACCTCAATACTTTTCCGATTATGGTAGGATTCCTCTTAACAGTTTATTGCTCGGATTGTGGGTGCCTATGGCGGCTGCAGATAGATTTGATATGCTTGTGAAGCATGATTTGAAAACGAAAATGAGACGATTATTATCTGGAGCTTCAATAACCAGGTCAGTATGGTGCTTTCAATATTATCGAACGTTTGGAGGCAAAATCCCTAGTGCAGACGTGATGATAGATCTTGCAATGGTGGCAATAAAAACAAAAATAAATATTGTGGAACATTAAGACCTTTGAATTTTTTCAAAGCATTAAAATTCGAATTAGGGCTTGAAAGCCCTATTTCCAACAACCCTAGCAGGAAGCGAGGAAGAGTGGCCGCTTTGTGAAATGCCGTGGAAGTCATGGCTATGCGGAGTCATGGCCGTGGAAATCATCGCTCTGCTCAACTGTGGATGGCCTTTGTGATTCATTTACAGGTAATTAATCTTGGCCTTTGTAGTGCGGACTTGGGCGTTACTTGCCATTGGAGAAACCTTTGATTTTGTTTTCCTATTCTCTTCTCGAATAATCGAGGATTTCGGACGATGAAAATTGGGTCGGATCTGTAACAGGATTCAGAGATTTTCTGGAAAGCCCATGATAAATGAAATGATTTTGCCCTTTCTCTTCTTCCTCCAATCCATCGCAGCCACGTAGGTATCTGTTGTAAGTTTTGGAGCTCTACCTCTTTAGTTCCCTGCATTGCATTTATATTATTTCTTTGTTTTTTTAAAGCAAGAAACTGGAAAAAGATTTAGACGCTACAAGCAGCAGATATTGCATTTCTATAAAGAAAACATTGATGGCCGGATATCTGTGGAAAGGTAGGATTTGCATATAGTATGCCAAATGATTAGGCTCTCTCCTGATTTTCTTGGTTTGATGCAATAGGGACTCAGAAAATGAAAGTAATGACGAGCAGATGTTTGCTATTCATAAATTTAAGAGTAAAGAATGCGAGGATTTCCACATTCCGGTCTCTGTTTTTCAGAATCTTAGCATCGTTTATTATATGAGCTTTAGAGATGCTATTAAACAGTGGTAGGAGGAGAAGTTTAACAACATTTTTTAGAATTTTACTCGGGTTTGATTAACTGCCAGATCAATTGGAGAAGAAGGTAATCTATGCAAGGGATCCATTGACAAAGTTTAAGCTGCTACTATTTCCTGGCTATTTGGACAATCCAGCAGTGGCCAACATTACTGAACAGCATAACAGGTCTTTTATTAACACTATCCTTTGACATTGGGCAAAATGCTGTTTATATTGGGTAGTGTTTGATAGAATGCATAGGAGTTCAGCAGCTATTGGTGTCAAAACCTTGTGCAATTCTATGCTTTCAAATATGTTGTCTTATTGAGCAAATGCATGATCAATGACTCATAGCAGGGCTGTTACAAGAATGCATAAAAGGAGTATAAGTATATAGAAGCCACGATTGCCTTGAAGGATTGAAGCGAAAGTTGGTCGGTAAAGTTTGTCTTTTCCTTTTTTAAGTTCAAACTTTCTCTCACATTCAGGTTTGACTAGATATTTATCTGATTCTATTCATATTTTCGGTCAATAATTTGGCTATGTTCTGCTCCGCCTTGCCCTTAAAATGAGATGGCTATGTTTTAAAAATGCTATCACATATATCTAGGTCTCAAATTTCTAGGTCTGTGTTTATATAAAATGATTTGGCTGCCTCTGCCTTGCCCATAAAATGTTAGGGCTCTGATATGTAATCAACTGAGGTGTTTATTGGAAGTTTGGGGAGTTGAAATGGATTTTGTTATTACTTTAACAAATCAAGTTCATTATTGCTTCCATAGTTCTTCTGATTTTGAAATGAGCCCCAGTTTAATCCTAATTGTATTTCTTGTCTAGCTTTTGTCTAGTTACTTGCATCTTAATTATGTTCTATTATTTAATGCATATTTCAGATGATGATCTATTATTTATTGCATATTTCAGATGTTGGTGAGCCTATGGTAGAAGCTTGCTGCGAAGCATTAATTGAAGGTAAGGAACAACAATATAACATGCAGTAATACTGGTTAGAAACTCTATTTGCAACAAAATTAGCTTCGGAATGTTTTGATGTTTGTGTAGGATTTGAATGATAGATGGTCAAAGGGGCTAGCTCATCGAAGCTGTAGAATCCCTCTATACCTTCAATGCTAAGTGGTGAGACTGCTTTTTATTTTATTAATTTAGCAAATTCACATTGGCCTGCTTACTGGTTAAATTGTTAAATTGGTTGCAGGTAATTAGAGCTTGAGCTCCTTTACACAAGCTTGAAGCTTGGGCTCATGTGTTGAGTCCTTTCTACAAATATTAGACATGTAATGAGAGTTGTTTCTCCCTTGGTGGTGAAATGAAAATTGTGCATTCTTTGGCAATGTACTTGTTACTACTTGAATAAAGGAATTTTTTTCACATTCTTGTCTATAAATTGTAAGATATATTTATGTCAATTTAAGCATCAACATATCCCTAGAATGCAACTGTGGAAGGCAACTATATATTTAAACTGCAACTAAATCCAGGATATACTGCAAAAATGTTTGACGAAAATGTTGACGCAGATTTTGACGAATTTTCTGGCGATTTTGCTGACGAACAATTTGACGATTTTGCAGACGAAAAATCTGACGATTTTTCTAACGATTTTAATGACGATTTTGCTGACGAACAAGTCTGACGATTTTGCTGACGAACCCTGACGTTTTTTCTGACGATTTTCTTGATGCTTAATCGTCAGAAAGTTGACGATTTTTCTCACGCTTTTTTTGACGAAATATCTGACGTTATATCGTCAGATAAAAACCGTCAGATAAATCGTCAGGCAGTAGGGTCTGGACAGTTGTCTGTTTTGTGAAGACTATCTGACGATTTTGCTGACGCAGAACACTTATTCTCTTGTAGTGGAGCAAATGATCTGTTGTGGATCGATTTGGCCTAAACCCTGCTTGAGTTTCTGCACGAGCCTTATGTTCTTCCGCCCACTTACTAATCTTCTTCTCCAAAATTGTGGCCAATAGTTTTGAGAACACACTACTCACCATAAGTGTTCTATAATTGTTTGCCTCCGTTTTTGGTCCACTCTTATGGATAGGGACTACTCGGTTCTTTTGCCACTCAGTGGGAATTCCCTCCTTCATGGCAGCAGTGAACATATTAGCAATAAGCACATAGAGATCTGTACTGGCCCATTTCAGATGCTCCGCGCATAACCCGTATATGTCTCTTGCTTTTCCATTGGCAAGTTGAGCAATGCCTTCAGCTATATCATCCTCCGTGAAGGCTAAATCAGATCTGATTTTTCCTTCTGCAGCAACACTACTATCATAATATAGTTTGGCAACATGATTGTATAAATCCATGGCCTCAAGCGGAATCTCAGATTGTTTTTGCTTTGACTTGCTCGAAACGTTTAGGCTCATCTAGATAATGATCTCTGGCGTCTCTTTGTCGCCTCTTTATGAATTTTCGTTTCTTCATCCTTACCAAACTTCTATATTTCTTTTTTAGTGTTGGCTTCTCTTCTTGGACACATCTATGGAGCAGTTTTCTGGCTGCCCGGCACTCATGGTCAAACCATGAGTTACATTTAAGCCCTTCGGACTCTAGATGAAGTAAAGCTTTGCTCGGTACCGATTCACGAAGAATCTTATGTATATTTGCAGCGATACTTGTAGCATTTCCATCCCAGCTCATGCACTTAATCATATCTTCTACCTTTTGCTCAAAAAGGCCAGCCCGTTTTGGATTGAGCCTCCGCGGTTGGTTCCCTTTATTGTTTTTGGTACTTCCCTGTTCTTAATGGGCAGCAACAAGCTGTAGGGGCACATGATCGATTCTATGTGCTCCTCTAGAACCATAAAATCATTAATTTCTTCCAGTGCTTGGTCTGAAGCAATCACATAATCAACCACGCTTCTTCCTCTACATGTGTGTGCGGGACGATTGAGGGAACTTAGCAATCCCATTGCATATAAGAAGCCCGCCATCGCAGCAGAGATTTAGAAGTCGTTTCTTCGACCGAGTGACCACGGTATCATCGATTGTCTATACCATCCATGTGCCTTCAAATCTGATTCTTCCATTGTTTCTAGCCATAAAGGATCACAATTACCTGTATATGTAGTTGCTTGCTTATTTCCTGCAATTAAAATCTCCTACTATTATGACATTTCCCTTATCTTGATATCCCATGATATCTTGTTCAAGCTCAAAAACATGTCTTCTCCATTAGCATCCGAAGTTACGGTATGCTTGCTTATGCTTGAGTGGTGCAAAGTAACATCTTTGCTACATAGAATGTGTTAGCTCCTTGAATTGTGAACCAAATATATTGGTGATTAGGATCTTTTAACACCATGTATCAGATCTCTAAATGCTTCTCTCACATAGCATGCAACTCCTCCATTGCCCGTTATCTCCATCTCGAATCTATGATTATGTCTTGAGTAAACATTCTCAAATCCTTCAATTTACGGTAACTCAAAAAGATCATGTTCTTTTGTCTCTAGAAAACATATTACATCGGTTTGTGCAATTACTTCTTGCATACTAAGAATCTTATCGTGATAAGTCTATTTATATTCCAAACTATCATTCCGAGGGCCTCCACGTTTCCCTATTCTTCAATGAAAGCTTTACCTTTCTTCCAAGTGACCTTCTTATTCTGTGCTTTCGCTTCTTTCACCTTCCCAAGTTCTTGTTTTTTCAATACCATCTGCTCTTTTGTTAGATCATCATTAATCCGGATGGATTTATCTTTCAACTTGTATACATTTTTTAATCACAAACAAACCTTGCATCTCTATTCAAAAATCTAACAAGAACATGTCTAGTATATGTACCTTTCCTTCCAATGCGAAAAGCCTCTGTAATGCCACTGTTCTGCACTCCTAGCTCCTCCGTCAATAGTTTCTCAACAACAGCCTGTGTATTCTCATTCTCGGTCTCCATCAGCCCTACAATACCACAACAAGAAAAAGGTCATTTAGCGACGCCAATAGCGGCGTCAAGGCTGACGTCGGCGGGCGTCAGGCAGACGTCGTTCGGAACACGTCGCATGCGGCGGCGTCGCATGCGACGTTTGGCGGCCGTCAGCAGCAGACGTCAGCGTTGCGGGCGTGACGCAGGCGTCGCCTGCGGGCGTCGCATGGCGCGTGACGCGTGAAATATACGCGTGGAATATACCGTGGAACATCACCAAAATCCCGCAGCGTGCCGTAAAGCCCGCGCGTATATCGCCGCATCGCGACGTGACGCGTGGAACGCATTCACGATGGAAAATTCGAAAATCCGCGTGTAGAAAAGCCACGTGGCAAAAAAAAAAAAAGCCGCGTGGATCGTCGTGATGCGACATGAAGGAAAAAAAAAAAAAAAAATAAAAAAAATAAAAATATATTTATATAAAAATATAAATATAAAAATATTTTAAATAATCACAAAAGTGTTTTTATATTCATATTTTTAAATAGTCACAAAATTATTTTTATATTTATATTTTTAAATAATCACAAAAGTGAATTGTATTTATATTTTTAAATAATCACAAAAGACTCGTTAAGAGGAGTATCCACCCTTTTAGCCTAGAGCTACTCTCTCTCGATTCGGTGGAGTAGTCATCCAGTATGCGTAGTTAGAGGGCGACGGATGCGGTTGCGATTGGATGGCTCTCCATCGACGTTTGCGGATCCCTCTAGAGCCCCATGTCATGCTCTAGACCTTCATTCATATCATACTTTGCTTCCTACAAAAACAAAAGAATATGGCGTTAATGTAGTTCATAGAATTATAATAATTTTCTACAACGCATTCGTGATGGGAGAGTTTGGGAGAGTTCCCTTTGTAGTGATTGTCTGGATACAGATAAACAAAGCTCCACGCCCGTGGCTACGTAATACCCGCGCTTGTTAGGGGCAAGTAGATGTTCCTATGACAATATAACGAGTATTAGCTAGTGACATTTAAAGTTCTTATTAAAATTAATGTGAACTAATATAGCTCTTACGAATCTATGGAAAAACCCTTTTCGACCGCCGGAGCCCAAATGAGACGCCTTTCGATCACTTTTAGTTGCTTTGTCGGTCCGAGCTCTATGTTTGCTTTTCTGGATCCTTTGCACGCGAATGCAATCGATTGCAAGGCACACAACATTATCACAAGTTAAAGTGAACGAATGACAAAAAAAATAAGAAATACCTTGATATCTTCCTTGTGGAGATTAAGTGGTTTAGGGACTTTTGACCAATCGCCTCCTTCTTTTTCGCAAGTCTGCTTCAGTTCCTTGACCACATGGTGCCTTTGACATAAATCGATAGATCAACGCCATATCAAAATAATAAAAACAAGACTATGACAAGGTCATGTACCTCCTTTTTCGTATAAGCTCGCCCATCATCGAAGTGAGCTTCTTCCAGTTAAACGCCTTTGCTTTTTCTATCTCTGGGAAACTCTGTTTCATTTTATTTTTGACGCTCTCTATTTCGCGTTGGTCATAAGCGCCAGGCCACTCCCCTATACCGCGGGGAGGCCATAAACGAGAGATATTATTTGTGACCGCGTCCCTCAGTGTAGTATAAAAGACACTTCCCTCATCATCCTTCTTAGGAAGAGCGTCCCTGAAGCATAAATGGTGGGTATATAAAAGCGTGTTTATGTCTACCGTCAATATACATATCCCGTCCCGATTAAGAACCTTTTGAGCACTTTACAATGTATTCTAAGTGAAGAGAATGAACAAAACAACAAATTTAGATGACAAAGTACTAATCTTATATTATAATGTTATACCGTAAGTGCGTAGTGCATCGAGCCCTAATTTGAATGGCCGAGATCATCTGGATGCATCCGAAGGCCTAGATTTATTGCACGACTTACCAACACTGTGATTGGTCATGCGTCGATCTCTTAAGGGGAAAGGGTAAATGAAAAGGGGGAAAAGGAAAAGGGAAGTGGAAAGAGAGAATGTGAAGGGCAAAAAGGCATGGGGAAAAGGGTAAAAGGAAAAGGGAAAAAAGAAAAAAGGGAAAAGAAAAAGAAAAAGAGAAAGGGTTGGGGAAAAGAAAAAGGCATGGGGAAAAGGAAAAAGGCAAAAAGGAAAAGGGAAAAAAAAGGGGAAAAAAGGAAAAGGGAAGTGGAAAGAGAGAACGTGAAGGGCAAAAAGGCATGGGGAAAAGGGAAAAGGGTAAAAGGAAAAGGGAAAAAGGAAAAAAGGGAAAGGAAAAGGGAAAAAAGAAAAAGGGAAAAGAAAAGCGAAAAAAAGGAAAAGGGAAGTGAAAAGAGAGAATGTGAAGGGAAAAAAGGCATGGAAAAAGGAAAGGGTAAAAGGAAAAGGGAAAAAGGGAAAAAAAGAAAAAGAAAAGGAAAAAGAGAAAGGGTGGTGAAAGGAAAAAGGCATGGGGAAAAGGGTAAAAGGCATGGGGAAAAGGAAAAAGGGAAAAAGGAAAAGGTAAAAAAGAAAAAAGGGGAAAAAAGGAAAAGGGAAAAGAAAAGGGAAAAAAGGAAAAGGGAAGTGGAAAGAGAGAATGTGAAGGGAAAAAAGGCATGGGGAAAAGGGAAAAGGGTAAAAGGAAAAGGGAAAAAAGAGAAAGGAAAAGGGAAAAAAAGGAAAAGAAAAGGGAAGTGGAAAGAGAGAATGTGAAGGGAAAAAAGGCATGGGAAAAAGGGAAAAGGGTGGGAAAAAGGGCATGGGAAAAGGGAAATAGAAAAGAAAAAATAATGGAAAAGGGGGGAAAGAGAGAGAGGCACGGGAAAAAGGAAATGAGGAAAATGGAAAAGGGGAAGAGACAAAGGGAACATGGAAAAGGGAAAGAGGGAAAGGGTGAGGAGATGGAAAAAGGGAAGGTAAAAAGGGCATGAAAAACGGAAGGGAGAAAAGAAAAATGGAAGGGAAAAGGTTACACAAAAAAAGAGGAAAAGAGTGGGAAAAGGAGGAAAAGAGAAGGGAAAATAGGCATGGAAAAGGGCGAAAGAGAAAAAGGTTAAGAAAAAGGGAAGACATGGAAAAAGAATGGGGAAAAGAGAAGGCTTTAAAAAAGAGAAAGGGGAAGGGAAAGGGGCAAAGAAAAAAGAGAAGAGGGAAAAGGTGGAGAAAGGAGCAAAAGGGAAGGGAAAAAGATTATCGGGAACAGGGAAGGGGGAAGGAAAGGGATGGGAAAACAAGGAAACATGTGAGAAAGACGGAAAAAAGAAAAGAAAAGAAAAGAAAAAGTAGAGAAAATAAGAAAAACTAAAATGCGGGATAGAGCAAAAGGGAAAGGGAAAGGGATAGGGATTTTCTCACTGCATCCCAAAGCATTTACAGGCTCTCAACTTATGCCCAGCAGCCCAACAAATGCACAAATTCCTAACATTTACAGGTTTTCAAATTAAGCCCAGCAACGCTGGGCACCGTTACTAGTATTTAAGGTTGATATCTTAAATAATATGTTCACATAACTTACATCAAAAAATCTTATATTATAATGTTATTGTGTAAGTGTTGGACCCAGCCCTAATTTGGGCGGCCCAGATTTGATCATTTCATTTAATGGTTGAGATTTGATGTGGTTCACTGCCTATCACGATTAGGGTTCGACGCACAGCGAGCAACGTAGCCGTAGCTTGCCCAAAAATCCTGGAGGCCGAGGACAAGCCCGTAATACTGCATGCAGATCGAGTTTTATATTGCTATTCAACGTGGGAGCCGCTATTCAAAGACGGAGCCAGCTATCACTACAGACTCAGGAATCCAATCGTTGACGAATCTATGCAAAAAAAATAGGTGGAGCTCTCTGTGTTTGTATTCTTCTTTCATTTTTCCCTTCTATTCGTGGTCTGCCACTGTGATGGATCTATGTAAATAAGGCTGGAGTTCGTTCATGGGAAGGCCGTTGGTGCATTTTGGATCTGTAGTCTGATAGCTGCAAATAAGTATGGAACAAATGTTCCGTGGGTCCAAACCTTGATCGAATCTGTGCAAAAAATTGGCGGAGCTCTCTGTGTTTGTATATTCTTCTTTTTCCCTTTCATTCGTGGTCTGCCACTGTGATGGCTCTATGTTATAGCTTACAACATGCAGCTCACACAGGCATATCACATTGAAGCCATGAACTGGAGAGATTTTTCGTCGACCAACCATGGCCACCAGACCTCCTTCGACCAGTTAGATGAGTCTTCTGCTATGCCAGACCACAATGTACACAGGTCAGTTGAAGTTGAAAGCTTATGGATTTACACAGGCCAGTTGATCGATCTTTAAGGGAATCCATAAATCGTGAGTTTTTATTATATCTGGAAATGCCTACTCTGATTAGAAATAGGCGTCCTATCTATTCATATTTCTCCTTTTTACAGGTTTGCAAGATATTGCTTCTTATTCTGGGTTATCTGAGGTCCTTTCAGAATCATTCCTCGCAAATGGCAGGATGGATTACACATAGTTTTCTTGGCGAGTGGTGTGTTTATCCCCACCTATGATGACAATATGGCAAAGTTGTTGGGCCTACTGCAGGTATAATTATATTCGTTTTAGAGGGCAGGATTTATATTGATGAGAATAGAACAATTGTCGATCTGAAAACTTTGTTTTTCCAGATGGTTGGGTTTTCAGAAAACTGTGCTACTTGATTGCAAGAATCTTATTGAGCTGCTAGATGAATACATAGCAGATGCAGATCCAATTATAGCCGTGATATGATTTTAGCATTTGCAGGATGTGCCCATGGATTTAAAGAGAAGCAAATGAGCTTATAAGGATCGGTGAGAAAGTGCATTATTAGGCACTTATTTCAATGTTGGTGAGCTCAAATGTGACGGTCTATATTTCCAGGTGTACTTTCCTTGGGGAAAAGAAAACATTATTGACTCTGTGCAGGCATGGGAGGATAGTCTATATCTTCTGATCCCAAAGGAGATGGCTTATGCAGATATATTGTAGCAGGTGTGTTGAAACCACCCCCTTCCACGTTTCCAAAGATCGTGAGCTTTCCATATATCTGGAATTGTCTGCTCTAATTTGAAGTAGAGGACCTATTTATACATATTTCTCTTTTTTTCACAGATCCGCAAGGAAATGCTTCTTAGTCTGGAGGATCTAAGGGCCTTCCCTCACAAATAGTCGCATCGGTGGGGATGAACACATTATGGATTTACATTGGCCAGTGAAGCCGAAGTTACAAGAAGAAGGGCATCGATCAGGCAATTTTAATCAGAAGAAAGGCATCCTGACTTTTGACTTTAAACCCTAGCACAAAGAGCTCGGCCTCTGGTGCATGTCAAGCCCAGGCGTGGCACTTCCATAGCATTTTCTTCAGCAGCTTCTAAGACGTTTTCCAGCAACCAGAGCTCTGCCATGGATTTCTGAACTACACTTTTTCGATTCTCTTTCTAGCTCTTTTCTTTATGGTGCTCTTAATCATAAAAAACAGTGGATCGGCTAGGCAAGGATAGCAGCAGCTTTCTCTTTGTAAGAGCTAAGGCTCACAATCTCAAATTCCACGCAGAAATATGTTATGCTGGAGTTTCCCAAAATAGCTATTCAAGCCAAACCAGATTCTGTTTCTTTAATAGGTACTGCTCCAACAACATGTTATAGAAATGGATTTTTGAGATTATTACTTGGTTTGTTCTCTTTTTGTTTGATTTAATGAGATTTCACTTTGGCAGGCAAGAGCAACTCACGTATGTCTTCATTGTGGCTATAATTACACCCTCTCAAAACTGTTTGAGGATCAGGTGTTAATTCTTCAGGGTAGACAAGCTGTGTACTGCAGCCATGCTTTTGTATCAACCTCGATTAGCATGGACATCCTCTTCCAGGGAGGGATTCAAAACACGATGCCATTTAGGTAACACAATGACATTTAGGTAATGCAAGCAGGAGCGACGAGGCATGGCCCTTAAATGGCGATGGTCTTATCCATATTTACACATTTCATATTCACGATTTCTCTAATTTAAATGATTCTTTGTTAAAAAGTTTGTCTCATCCCTGTACTACTATTTCTGCCATGTACTATCCCTGTACTATTTGTTGGCCATTGACTGCTCCTATTCCTCTGCTCAAGCAACACAATGTATGTAAGTACTGGACTGTTGCAAGTACCTTTGTTTCTCTTCTTGCATCTGAGCCACTGTCATACAACTCTGCAAGAGTTCTAATATTAGAAAGCCTGAACAATATCGCATCATGTACCAAGTACCTTTTCTCCTCTTGCATCTGAGCTCCTATTATATAGCTCTGTAGGAATCCTTCTAATCCTAGAAAGCTTGAACAATATCCCTCCATGTACATATATCAAAATTTGGCATGGGTGTTTTTGGGCTTTTGATCTTGCAAACGACCTCCCAAGGTTTAATCGGCACTTTTGCTTTTAGAACCTCAAATCATTTTTGTTCCTAAGTCATACACAGTCTCTGTCTCTAAAATTGTGGTTTTAGGATCCACTTTCCAATCTCAGAAACACCACAACAGTGACAAACATATCAATTTGAGTTTCAACTCCTCAGCTGTGAAAATATGGTTTTTAAAACTTAGATGGCATGTATAAAAACATGTGCTAAAGCTTCAGTTTTACCCATGTCGAAAAACATATTCTCATCCTATTTTAGCACTGATAATTCATTGCAATGGCAGTTAAGTTCCTAGATGTCTCATTTGAGAACTTCTTAGATCATTTGGCAGATTACTCCAGTAATAGCTCAATAAATGGTCTTATTTTATAAATTGATCTATTTTTAGGCCCTAACACAACAAATGAGAAAACAAATATCTTCAATGAATGCGTTGAAGGTTATGGTCTAAAGTTTCTCGAGAAACCACAAAAACTAGAACCATGTATAGTGTAGAATAGATGTCCTCAATGAATGCATTCAAGGCTATGCTTTTAAGGTTCTCAAGACACCACAAAAGCTAGATTTGTATAGTGTACATTTGTCTCACTTATTGAAAGGTATAAAAAGCTCAAGCAATAAACTTTTGTTGAGGTAACCTAAGAAGAAGAGGGGATATCTTTAATGATATTTAATGTCCCAATAGATGAAGTTGTGGATGGAAGTCCCCCACATGCATACATGGCATTTGTCTATAGGAATGTCAATGCCGATGTGGTAGTTGGAATTAAGATAAATTGCAAAACTTTCTTCAATTGAGGCAGTACCTAAGTTGGGCTTTATATGTAAAGATAGATAGACAGTTGTTGTAAGCAAATAAAATATGTTCGAATTCATTTTACACGAATCTCATGTAAAATGAATCCCTAATGGGAAACCTTTGATACTAATGATTCATCACAACCAACACATTATTTGCAATGGCATCCGTAAAAAACCCTACCAAGTGGGGTGGGCCGCGCCGGGGATAATAACAATTATGGAACAAGCACCCAACAATCTAATAGCCAAACAATGTGCAAGAAAACCCATGTCCTCAAAGATTAGAGCAATACATCAATGCATTATTAAACATAAGTTTGATTTAGATGCTTCAGTACAACTTATAGAAATTATCATTTGCATATCATTTATAGATCTTGAAGTATACAGTCCCAAAGCTATACCATGTAAGAGCACACTTTCTAATAGGTTGACAATAGAAACCACAAATCTTTCCTAGCTCAGCAATGATTGCGTTCAATCAAAGGTTCCTAGCTTTAATCCAATAACATTGGGCTTGGTGTGTTATTTAAGATAATAATAACTATAATATGACATAGTGCATCACTTTACATACGCAGAACAATTATAAAAATAAGAATTACAGAGCGAGCATATTTTGGGCACACTTTTTCCATTGTAGCTCAAACATTTACAGGCTCTCAACTTACACCCAGCAACGCTGGGCACCATTACTAGTTATTATTAATATGATAGTCGGGTATATTCGGGGCCAAATCACCCGCAGACTTACGTGTCTAAAACAAAGCGAAATGGACGCTCTTCTTCAGTGACACGTGCACGTCGTCGGGATCCTTCCCTCTCCAAGTCAGGCGAGCGACCATGTTCTTCGGATCCCGAACCCTGTGATGATCGTCGCGATCTTGAAGGTTGTGAGTCTGTTGCTCCACTACTTCTTGACCTGGGAAGTAATGAGAGAATGAGCATCTTTAACATGCTGCAACCAAAGAAATGTTTGGTACGTAGTGGATATATATTTACCTGTTGAAATCTTCCTCCAAGTTCCTTGCATTAGAAAAATCTGTTCCCGTCTCTTGCCTAGAACGGGAGTCCATACTACGTCTAGCATTCTCAATATTCTCGCGAGAACGTGGAGGCCGATAATTATTATTATTATTATTATTTATCTTTGCTCGCTCGGGCCAAGAAGGCCATGGAGCCCAAGTACAATGAATCAGATTTTAAGCAGTAGAGAACGATGTTCATCTACAGCCTTAATATATGATCCTACTTTGAACAATTGCAACTGAAACAAAGATCTAAAATCAGCTACATGTATGTTGAATTTCTCTCTAAGTTCTTCATATGCTGGGCATTCGGCAAATACATGATTTTCGTTTTCAATGTCACCTGTATTGCACAAACTGCAGAGCCTCTCGTCCACTGGAGTTTTAGACCACCGACCTGTCTCTATTGCCAATCTATGGGAACTTAATCTATACCGTGCCATAACTTGCTTGAAAAATCTCGGTATCTCAGCTCTCAAATATGCTTGATCACCATATGAATCTAAAGGGTTCACATACTCTCTATAATGTATCATTACGCTCCCTTGTTCGGACCACATCTTGTACGGACGACAAGATGTTCAAGCAATTCTCTCGCATCTTTTTTGTTGTCGGCCAATTAACACTTGGCGGCCCCCATTGCCCGCCCATTTCATCCGTTTTCCATCCAGCCCTGTTGGGATGGCCTTTTGCATAGCCCGATATGATAATCATACGTGGACAAGCTCTTAAGTCTATTCACAAAGTTTCTGATCGATATAAAGCCTCTATTTCCAAGGGATACAAACTGTTTACGCAAGCAAAAGAGCATATGGGATCGTACTTTTGACACCCGGCTCTTCCACGATAAATTTGTTTTTTTTGCCGACTCTACACGCAACGAGTCTTGGGGCAGCCCTGCGCCCCAAATTGGAGAACCATAAAGAACTACTGGCACCACTAAGGACCTGTATAAAAACTTTTTCAGCCCCCAATCATACAAGGATATACTAGAGCACCGTGATAACATCCCATATAGTGCCGCTTTCCCCCCTGCAGTTCGTCTTTTTATACATTCCTTCCAGCTATAATTTGACGAAAAATCAATCCCAAGGTACTTAAAACTCTCCACATTATCCACAGTAACCCCCTGATATGTAAACTTTGGTCTATCCCTTGTACCGAAGATCATAATCTTCGTCTTAGCTATGTTCACTTTCATATGCCTCTTTACACAAAATTCTTCCAGTGCATCCAAATGAGCCTGTAATGCTGCCCCCTTAGTTGCCAAGAGTGCTACATCGTCAGCATACAGTAATAATTGAATCACATATTCACCCAGCACGGTCCCTGCCAATGAATGAGCACGCATCCATTCGTCCAGTTCATCTATAAACAGACCAAATAGAGTAGGAGACAGTGGGCATCCCTGTCTTACTCCAATGTTGTTTCTCACTACGGAGTTCAGGTCCCGTGCTATCGATATTAGAACTTCCGAATATAATTGTGATACTGCTCCTTTAAGTTCATCTGGAACCCCTAACTGCACCATGCGGTCTCCCAATTCATTCCTCTGGACTGTGTCAAACGCCTTAGTAAAATCAATGAAAGCAACATACAAGGCTTTATTTGGACTTTTTGCTCGTTCAATCAATGCTCTCAATGTCAAAACATGATCTAAAGTGTTATGTTCAACTCGGAAACCAGCTTGGCAAGGAGATCTTCTTTCATTCTGCTCGGCCCATGCACTCAACTTCTGTTCTAAGAGTGTGCCCAAGATCTTAGTAAACGTGCTCCCTATTAGAATGGATTACGTAATTCTGAACTGTCTTTTGTCTCCAGAGCTTATACCTTTGGATGGACCACATTTTAATTTCCAAGTATCACGGTAGACCCGAACTTGAGATACATTATTTAGACAAGCTGGTCAGACTTTTCCATTGTATTCTCACCACCCCACTTGAACAACTCTATGCACAATCCATGAGCGTCATGTGCTTTCCCACTATCCATGTTGGCTAATGCCTCTATCACATCTTACATTTGTGAGCAGATCGTACCAAATTTTGAGAAAAACATGTTATTTTCATCGCCCACTTGCATATAGACTCACCACTAGTTGTTGTAGATCATGCTGATCTAAATTTGGCTTTCGATCACGCCTTGTAGCTTTTCCAAAAGGCCTTGGGTGATACTATAAGCTGCTCACTTTCGGCTCCTTAAGCGTGTTTTTTATAATACGTGCGCTTTTTATGTCTCAAGAACTTTTTATACCATGTGGGTTTTATATACGTAGCCAGCCGAATTCTGGCCGAGCTTCAGCACATTCCGATCCCACCGGGCATTATTAGGTCTCCCTTATCTTGGTTTTTAGTGAAGCCAAAGATCTCTTGAGGTTGCTTGCATAACTAAGCCAGACAAAATGCTTTTCATCATGTTGGAACACTCCGGTCCCAGCGTCTTTGAGCCAACAGCTCTTCTATCCTTTGCTTATATGCGGGTTATGCTTATGATTTATTTTGAGTCTAGGATGAAACAATTGCTGCTTTGAACTAGCTTCACCACGACATACTTATATCCACCTGCAAAGGGATATGATCTGATTCGAATGCTTTCTCTCCCAAGGTAAAAACTGTTTCACCCGGCATGTAATCACTTGCTGCCACATAATCCCTACGCTTTCGAACCCATGTGATTAATGCATGTGAACCCTCTAGAAGTTTGAAACATGTTTAATCCATTCATAATTTTCAGATTATTCGATTACATAATTCTAAAAGCTTTTCCCGGTCATGTTCTCCGGACGATCATCGATATCCTATGAAATTGCGGCTCATCTACTTCATGTAAATTCAGATCACGTTAGATTATCAAAGGTAGCGCACTTTGTTTACTTCCTATTCTTGCATTAAAATCTCCAATCAGCATTATGTCTCTCGCCTTACGTAATTGCATGCGTCCATACATAACCCACGGAAAGGGTGCGCCCCATCTAAATCTGAACTATTGTATATACTTGAGCACAGCAGGTGCAAAGTAGCACGCTCCTAAGAAAAGTTTCTTGATATGTAACCAAATGTATTGCCTATTGGTATCTCTTGATTCAATCTTAACTTTGTTGAAATGTTCTCTCGGACATATATTGCTATACCACCAAACCCCGTCCTGCTCCAATTCTTTTCTCGTTCCATGTATGCTCCATCGAGTAAACCCCTCGATCTCGGGCGGTGGCGAGATTGATGTTCCCATGTCTCTAAGAAAACTAATGGATCCTTCTTGTCCCATATGTGTCTTGTCTTTTGCAATTTTAGCTGACTTAAACCATGCGTTCCAACAAACAACCTTCAAGACCCGAGCTTCCTAGTTCTTCTTCCTGTTAGTAACAACTGCCTTCCCATTCTGTCCAAAAGGCTACTACACACCTTGTCTTGCATCCTTAACCTTCGCCATTCTATTTTCCGTGCTTCCAATTGTGATGGACTAAGATCGCATCAAGCCAAATCCCTTTCTCCCCTTTCAAAGCACTCACATTTGTGCATGATTAAATCTCTCGCTTCCTTGCTTCCAAACTTTACTAGAATTGGGACGATTGTGGAAACTAGGTCTCCCTAATCGCTTCCCGATATATACTGAGGTTCATGGATATGCATGGTTTCCCTAAAGAATTTTTCAATGACCTCAGATATATCTTCACCTTCTGCTTCTGGTAGTCCAGAAATTTTTAGGTTCCTGGATCTGATTTCATGATCTGCGATTTGTTCTGGTGAATCGTCAATTTGCTCCTTTCTTTGTTTTACGAAATCGAGAAGCAAGCTTATTTTCAAGCTCTTTAATCTGGCTATTATAATCAACAGGTTCACATTGCATCCTTGTGGTGTTATCTGTATGAATTTGCTCTCTCAGAGTTGTGTTTTCGTTTTGCATCTGTGCCAAGGTCTCTCTCATGGAAACAACTTCTTTCTTTAAATCAGATATTTCGGATTTCAATTCTTGCACCAGCATTATGATGCATCCCGAATCCCCCTCATATTCTGCAAAATCACCTTTCTTCTGCTTCGGAGGCATACGAATTGCCAAGAGAAAACCGCCCTTCAAGCCCTTCAAGCGCGCCCTTCAAGCGCCCTTCAAGCGCCCTTCAAGCGCCCTTCAAGCGCGTAAAGACAAGCAATACTCGTCGTTGGGGAATAGGAGCGGGAGGCTGCCTAACTGGCGTTGGTGTCAAAGAGGCAAAATATGCTGCAATTTGGTCTCTCTCGGCGGGAGACATGTTTGCGAGGAAGGCGGGGAGCGGCGGAGGAGCTGCAGAAGCACAAATATCATGCAAAAAACAATTCATTGAGGAACATCAGCTTGATTGCCCCTACCTCGTGGAGTCCTCCTCCTATTTTCTCTAAACTCGTCCCTTTCCTCTACACAACAAATTAAAACTCCATGCATAAACTCACATACCTAATTAGAGGGTAAAGCGTATAATAAAAACTATATAAATACTTACCTTGGTCTTGCTCATTCTCGCATGCGATTCGCGATTACCTCTATTCATCCTTGAGAAAAAGAGCACACCTAGATCAAAAGAAATTGTGAGAGAAACATTTGATAACCATGAATGATATTGGTTGCAATAATAGAATGATACTTACAAACCATAGAGATGAAAAATAGTATTTTTATGGTTCGAAATGTGCCACTAATGAGCCCCGGGACTTACTGCTAGATCTTGGATCTGTCTTTGACCGGGCGGAGGGGAGAGACGATAATGCCATGAATATTGCATCAGCGAAAAGAGGGCCACAATGAGGAAAACCGCTAAGAATTGAGCCTCCGCCATGACTATATATATTAATTTGAACATAACGAGAATTAGAGAGAAAAGCTTTGAACAAGTGTCTTTGAATAAATACCTAAATTTATATTCTTATCTTCTTATTTATATTAGAAAAGTATCTCATTATATATGTATGGGGTGCATATCGAACTCTAGGTTGCCATATTATCGAGGCCATGTATCATGTCATACAGAACCCTAAATTATCCCACGTGGCATTTTTAGTGCCACATCATGAAAACCCCACGTTGCGTGTGGCACATCATCAAACCCTAGGTTTGTGTCACGTCGTGACTTCCCTATTGCCACATCATAGTAAGTGCCATGTCATCAAACCCTAGCTTGCGTGTGCCACATCATCAAACCCTAGATTGTGCCACATGGCATTTACAATCTAGGGTTTGATGATGTAGCACACAAAACCTAGGGTTTGGCGTCTATAGCGACACTTTATCTACAAGTTATGATTAATAATTTATTTACCATTAATAATAATTTTTTTTGATTAATAAATTACTTTTTCATTAGTAATTTTGACTAAAAAAAACATTTATTGGTTGCAACAAGCCTCAAATAGGAAGACAAAATTATATTAATCACTTCTTGCAAGCATTTAACATTAGCTTAGCCATCTCAAGTGGATCACCACACTTCATATGTCGTCTCTCTCTCACAACTATATCGAGGGAAAAGCCCCTGCTTTGTTTTTTGAACACATCGACGACTTGAGCAATAGATGGGCGATCCATGTGCACCAGCTCTCTATCCATCATCATTTGGACCTTCATATGTTGGATGATGTCCAATGTGCTAGAGTATCGATCGGTTGGGTTTATCTCAACACACAACCCCATAAGCCGCATTGCACGGACAAAATCAAGGAGCATCTCAGTAAATGTAGCCCGGGGAATATATGTCGAGATATCTCATGCCCCCATGATGCTTGGTCATCTGATGATGATGTAAAACTCTCTTCTCCCACCAAGGATATCACACCGTTCCATCTTGTAGTGTATACTTGGCTCTTCAATTTGGGCATTAAGCTCCTTGCAAAAAAAAAGCGGAGGGCCGTGTCCCAATCACCAATAGCCACCCACACATTTGTAAGGGAGTCATCAAAATGGAGTTTGACCCTTTTGCAATTGAGCTTTGTGTGTGTCCAACCTGGAGGCGTGGATGGCATAGACTCTTCTGCAAGAGCGAGAGCTATTTCTGGGACGTACTTATACACGAGTCTCATTTTGGCTTTCCACTCCGCACTTATCTTCATATCAGCCCTTCTTGGAGCACTATGCATTGCATTTGACCATCTCCTATAAGAAGAGAATTGGCTGGGAAGATGGTCAAATAATGCACGCAAAGGTTCCTCCATTCATGAATGGCGGGACTACCATTGGTCCCTGTGGCTCATCTCCACAAAAGACCTCGGGGGCAAGTCCAAGGGGTGTGGCCAATCTTTGGACTTGGGCTCTTGAAGCGGATATACTTGTCGACCAACAACCATGATGCGACTCTATCTTGGCCTCTCCACACAATGCGATTATAATAATCATCTTGATTAAAGTACAGGGTTCCCAAGATCACGGATTTGGTATATCCGGGTCTTGTTTACTACCAATGCACTTTACAACTCCAACAGCATCCACAGGAATGCTGTCAATAAATGCAACACATTTATCATGAGCATGTAATGATAATCTAGCCCCTGCACCAATAGAGCTCCCACCATGGATAAGACTATCTAACTCCTTCACTGTTCATCATTGAGGCGCTCTTGGCCATCTTGTGATCTTTCGTCGGACCTTTGCACCGCCCACGAATTAGCCCATCGTCCCACGTATGCCTCAGCATAGGGGCTCATAAGTGGCACTTTATACTTAAGTAGCATCCTCAATTCTGGCTCAGGATTGCAAACCCAAGACTTTAAGTTCTTTCTCATCATATCTTCCAACTCAGACTCATGCTCTGGCCACCTCCCACATAATTCAGACCAACATTCTTTCTCAACTGATGCTACAAAACGGTTAATTGATCATCGGTTTGCATATGTCGTTAAGGATTGATCGTGCACATATTTGATTGATGAGGATGCGCCTAATTTCACTAAGCATCTCTGTCCTTACTGAGGCCATTTTTATGCCTACAAACAAAACAAAATAATGAATACTAAACTTATCTTCGCACCTTGTTCGGATTAGTTAGCAAAATTAACTAAAAATTAACTAAATTAGAAATTAGCACTATAGAGGTCACTTTAAGTTTAGTTAATTGTACATATAATTTTTTATGCCTTTGGCTAACTTAACTAGACATGTTCGAAATAATTTAGTTAATTAGTTAAGTTATTTTTTTACCAACGCTTTTAGTGCGAATTAGTACTACATTAAGTTAGCCTAACCTATTTTTTTTTTTAACTAGCGGGTGTGAAGGAAATCATCGATTCTTGTTAACTTAACCTAGCCCTAGCTACCTCTAGCTAAACCGACAATAAACGTGAACTAAGGCCCGAAACACTGGTCCTCCCCACTTTGCGGTGGGCCGACCATGTCCTTACAGTAGCCACATCTACCTAAGAATGAGAAGAACAGGTGGACTTGGACCCGGACACCTAGTCCTCTCCGCATAAAGGTGGAGCCGACCGTGCCCTTGAACAAGCCACTACAATTTCATTTTAAACCTAAAAATAACAAGTGGAACGGAAGTGGACTTGAACCCATGCGTGGTCCTCTCCACTCTAGGTGGAGCCCGGCCGTGCCCTTGAACAAGCCACTCATTAACCTAGGAAACATTTATGATTGTAGTGAAAGTGGACTTGAACCCGGGTACATGGTCCTCCCACTCTAGGTGGAGCCGACCGTGCCCTTGAACAAGCCACTCCATCAATTTTTTAACCTACTTAAAACTATAAAAATAAAATGCAAGTGCGATCAACTACTTACCAAAATAAGGACGCCAGTGTACAAGATCTGTCGGGTCCAAATCGTAATAGAAAAAAGCTGCAAGAAAAGAATGAAGTAACAAAGCATTAGAAGAATAAGAACAAAGAAGAAAAAGATCGAAGAAGAAAGAAAGGAAAAAAGGGGGATAGAAAATAAGAGATAGAAATAAAACAAGAGAAAGAAATAAGAGAATAGAAGGGAAGAAATAAGGATAGAATAGAGAAGAAATAAGAGAAGAAACAAGAAAGAATGAAGAAAAATAAGAGGAAATAAGAGAAGGGAAGGGAATAGAATGGAAGGAAGAAAATAAGGGAAGGGAAAGAAAAGGATCGAATGGAAAGTGAGGAAGAAATGTGAAGAATAAGAAACAAATGAAGAATGAAGAAATGAAATTAAAAAGAATGAAGAATAAGAAATGAAAAAAAATGAAGAATAAGGAAGGGAAGAGAAGAAAGAAATGAGGGAAGGGAGGGAAAGAATGAGGAATGAGAAAGCATGAGAAAGAATGGAAATGAGAAACAAATGAGAAAGCATGAGAAAGAAATGAGAAAGAAATGAGAAAGCATGAGAAAAAGAAATGAGAAAGCAAGAAATGAGAAAGAATGAGGAAGAATGAGAAAGAGTGAGGAATAAAGAATGAGAAAGCATGAGGAAGAAAGAAATGAGAAAGAATGAGGAAGAAAGAATGAGAAAGAAATGAGGAAAGAAGAAATATGGGAAGAAAGAATGAGGAAAGAATAAAGCATGGAAGAAGGAGGAAGAAATGAAGCATGAGGAAGAATGAGGAAGAAATAAAGCATGGGGAAGAAAGAAGGAGGAAGAATGAACGAGGCATGGAAGAATGGGAAGAAAAAAAATCAAGAACAAAGAAGAAGATGAAGGAAAGGAAACCAAAAAAAGAGGAAGGTTGGGCATGCACCATTCAATCCAAAAAACCTATTCAATCTAAAAAACATGATATACTAACCTTAGAATACTTGCTTGCAGGTAGATCAGGGTACTAATGCCGCGGATCGCCCAAGAAGCTCGAAGAAGTAGGGCAAAAAGAAGTTCCGGAAAAGCCCGCCCGCGGGTTCAAAATAATACAGGCGTCGCGCATGCGGCGTCCGTCGCATCGCGGCGTTATTTCAAATCTGCGTCGCGCGGCGTCCTGCGGCGACGTATTTTGTTATAGCGGCGTTGTATTTTTGCATCTTTTTTAATGTGATGCTCATTAAAGTTTGTCCCTAGGCTTATTTGAGCGATCACGAGGCATGCATGCGATCAATCACATTCCGGATTCTATTATTACCGCCCGAAAATTGTATGAGCGAAGTCGAATCGCCGTTTCGGGGGGCGCCGCCCCGGGGGGCCCAGCGGTTGTGAGGTTCTCGGACCGATCTTGGATTTTTGGTCTTTCGGGCTGGATCCTTGAGCGGAGGATTCAACGGTTGGATATATAGGGAGGCCCGAGCCGGGGAGGGTGTTCATTAGCATCTGATCCCCGAGGCGGTGCGGAGGGCAGACTGCCTCGAGAAGCGTTTTTTTTGGGTCCGTCTCACGGGGGCGGGACTCTCCCTACCGAGGTGGCCATTCAAAAGTCGCCTTGTTTGACTTGGGGAAAGGTGCGGTCATGCTTGCCCCAACAACTGCCGGACCGTTCTAACCCCAACGCTTGGGTCTGGACCTTATCCGAAAATTTTGGAAATTTTCCTGTATGCTGGTGATGACCATGGAAGCCAGCTGACCAAAAACCATAATTTAATTCCATGCCATGCATTAACTACGAATTTATAAACCATAAATGCAATAAAATGCATAATTAAAAGAGTGTGCATCGAAAAAAGGCGAGTCTTTGACCAGGGGGGCAACAAGGCGGTCGGACACATTAAAAAAATTTTCACTTGGAAACTATGAAGCAATCTTTCATCAAGGTACAATTGTTTCTGAGAAACAAAACCAGTTCATTACAAGTTAGTTATGCCATCCATGTCAAATAGCTTTAGGGAGCAGAAAAACCAAAACAAAAACCCTTCTAGAATCTGGCAAGTCACAGGGTTTACGTCCAATGCAATCTTAGACCAAGTATAACGTCCAGCGAGCCAAGGTCAACCCCAAGTACAACGATCCCACAAACTCCATTCCTTTGACCTTAGCTAACCCTTTGACCTAGACCTTCTCGAAAATTTGAAAATTGGGGAATGTGTGATGGAGATGGGTTAGGAATCGGTGGCAAAAATCAGAATTTATTTTCGTACAATGCATTAATTGCGAATTTATGAATGTCTTGCCCTTTGCAAAAGCCCCCAGACTTCTACTTGCCACATCGGGAGGAGGACAAGCCCAAACTCGCTCGTCGGTTCCCCTTGCTCAAAGTATTCCATTTGCGGCTTCTCGGCCAGGTCCCAAGTGCAGCGGACCAAGTCGGCCCCCAAAGCGCCAAACCCTTCTAGAACACGGCAGCCCGCGGGGTTTACGTTTTGGAGGCCCTCTCCTTGTCCGGTCGGGCGGGACCTTGCGCCGTGACTTGACATGGAGTGGGGGTGTTGGCCTTGCGGAGCACGGACCCTAAAATCCCCGGAAGCTGCTTGCCCCGAATTTCCTCTCCCCAAGGCCACAGGGGCCGGGCGAGGCGACCTCCCTCTCCGGAGCTGCGATTTGACTCTGCCAATGGACTGGAGAGCGTCGGCGATGCCCTAGGGACCAAGTTACGTGGCGAGGACCAAAAGCGGCGGCCCCAAAACAAAACCCTTCTAGAATCTGCAAGTCCACCGGGGTTTTACGTTTGGGAGAGCCCTCTCCTTGTCGATTTGGTGGGACCTTGCAGGTATGTTGACATGGAGTGGGGGTGTTGGCGCCCGAGCTGGGACCCTAAACTCCCCAGGAAGTTGCTTGCCCCGAATTGAGTTCATTACAAGTTAATTATGCCATCCATGTCAAATATCTTTAGGGGGCGATCGGGTTGAACAAAGGCATTCTCTCTATCCATATGCCTTGATCTTTGAAACACAACCATCATCACAAGCAACCAAATCTAACCCCCAACCCGCTCTTTAATCATTTATCTTCATTCTAGTAGTTATGATGCTTTTACGTAATCATTTATCTTCATTCTAATAGTTATGATGCTTATATTCTCAATGCAATCTTAGACCAAATATAGCGTCCAGTGAGCCAAGGTCAACCCCAAAGTACAACGATCCCACAAACTCCATTCCTTTGACCTTAGCTAACCCTTTGACCTAGACCTTCTCCGAAAATTTCAAAAATTGGAACATTGTCTTTGGAGATGGGTTAGGAATCGGTGGCAAAAATCAGAATTTATTTTAGGTACAATGCATTAGTGCGAATTTATGAATGTCTTGCCCTTTACCAAAGCCCCAGGCTTCTACTTGCTACATCGGAGGAGGACAGGCCCAAACTCGCAGCTTCGTCGAGTTCCCCTTGCTCCGTATTCTAGGCTGCGGCTTCGGCCCGGTCCCAAGTGCAGCGGACCAAGTCTCGGCCCCAAAGCGCCAAACCCTTCTAGAACACGGCAGCCCACGGGGTTTACGTTTTGGAGGCCCTCTCCTTGTCGGTCGAGGCGGGACCTTGCTTGCGTGACTTGGCGTGGAGTCTTGGTGTTGCCTTGCCGACCACGGACCCTAAAATCCCGGAGGCGCTTGCCCGAATTTCCTCTCCCCAGGCCACGGGGCCGGGAGGCGACCTCCCCTCTCGGAATGGCGACTTGACTCTGCCAATGGACTCGAGCGTCGGCGTTGCCACGGGGACCAAGTTTCGTGGCGAGGAAGACCACCCGACCTCCAAGAAGCGCCAAAGTAGCTCACTTCCATCACACTCGTAGTCAATTGGCCTAGGATGTGGATGCGGGGATCTTGTCGTGGAGGCGTGAGTGTTTCTCTCTTTTGCAAAACCGACCTTGTAACTTGCTCCCTAGGGTAATTTAAGCCATTGGGACGATTTGGCGGGTCGATTTGCCATTAGGAGCCTCCGGTGCGACGACAAGACAACTTGCGGTTTCTAAATAGCCGACTCGGGGGCCCAGCGGTTTGACAAGTTCTCCGGACCGATCTGGAATCTTTTGGGCCTTCGAAGAGGGGCCCCTGAGCGGAGGATCAGCGGTGGGATAGGGGACCGGGGCTCAGGGGAGGGTGGTCATTAGCGTGCGACCCAGGGAGGCTGCTGCCGGGGAAGGGCTGCCTCGGGGAACTTTTGGATCCGCCTCTTGGGGTCAGGACTCTCCCCTCTTGTGAGGATCCCGCAAGGGTCTGGCCTCGTTTGACTTGGGGAAGGGTGCCATTTCGGTTGCCCACCAGCGGGCTGCCCGCCCGTTCTAATGCTAACCCTTTGACCTAGACCTTCTCGAAAATTTGAAAATTGGGCTGTGTCTTTGGAAATGGATTAGGATTCGGTGGCAAAAAAATCAGAAATTTATTTTCGTACAATGCATTATTGCGAATTTATGAATGTCTTGCCCTTTGCAAAAGCCCCAGACTTCTACTTGCCACATCGGAGGAGGACATGCCCAAACTCGCTCCGTCGGTTCCCCTTGCTCCGTATTCGGCTGCGGCTTTCGGCGGAGTCCCAAGTGCAGCAGACCAAGTCACCGGCCCCCAAAGCGCAAACCCTTCTAGAACACGGTAACCCACGGGGTTTACGTTTTGGAGAGCCCTCTCCCTGTCGGTTAGGCGGGACCTTGCGTGTACAAGTGACTTGGCGTGGAGTGGGGGTGTTGGCCATGGAGTGGGGGTGTTGGCCACGGACCCTAAAATCCCGGGCTGCTTGCCCGAATTTCCTCTCCCAAGGCCCTGGGGCCGGACGGGCGACCTCCCCTCTCAGGAATCGTGATTTGACTCTGCCAATGGACTCGGAAGCGTCGACGTTGCCACGGGGACCAAGTTAAGGTGGCGAAGACCACCGACCTCCAAGAAGCGCCAAAGTAGCTCACTTCCATCACACTCGTAGTCAATTGGCCTAGGATGTGGATCTTTGGATCTTTTGTCGTGGAGGGCGTGAGTGTTTCTCTCTTTTGCAAAAACCGACCTTGTAACTTGCTCCCTAGGGTAATTTAGGCCATTCAGGACGATTTGCCATTCAGGAGCCTCCCGGTGCGAGCGACAAGACAACTGCGGTTTCTACAAGGTAGACCTCGGGGGCGCCCGTGGTTTGACAAGTTCTCGGGACCGATCACGGAATCTTTTGGGCCTTCAGAAGAGGGCCCTGAGCGGAGGATCAGCGGTGGGATAGGGGAGCAGGGCTCAGGGAGGTGGTCGTGGCGTGCGGCCCAGGGGGCTGCGGGGAAGAGCTGCCTGGGGAACTTTTGGATCCGCCTCTTGGGGTGGGACTCTCCCCTCTTGTGAGGGATCCGCAGGTCTGGCCTCGTTTGACTTGGGGAAGGGTGCCATTTCGGTTGCCACAGCGGGCTGCCCGACCATTCTAATACTAACCCTTTGACCTAGACCTTCTCGAAAATTTGAAAAAATTGGGCTGTGTCTTTGGAAATGGATTAGGATTCCGGTGGCAAAAAATCAGAATTTATTTTAGGTACAATGCATTAATTGCGAATTTATGAATGTCTTGCCCTTTGCAAAAGCCCCCGACTTCTACTTGCCACATCGGGGGAGGAGGACAGGCCCAAACTCCGCTCGTGGGTTCCCCTTGCTCCGTATTCACCGGCTGCGGCTTCTCGGCGGGTCCCAAGTGCATGAGACCAAGTCACGGCCCCAAAGCGCCAAACCATTCTAGAACACGGCAGCCCACGGGGTTTACGTTTTGGAGGCCCTCTCCTTGTCGGTCCGGCGGGACCTTCTTGGAGTGACTTGGCGTGGAGTGGGGGTGTTGGCCTTGAACACGGACCCTAAAATCCCAGGAAGGCTGCTTGCCCGAATTTCCTCTCCCCAAGGCCACAGGGGCCGGGCGGGCGACCTCCCCTCTCGGGAATCGCGATTTGGCTCTGCCAATGGACTCAGAGCGTCGGCGTTGCCTGGGGACCAAGTTCCGTGGCAGGAAGACCACCCGACCTCCAAGAAGCGCCAAAGTAGCTCACTTCCATCACACTTTCGTAGTCAATTGGCCTAGGATGTGGATGCGGGATCTCTGTCGTGGAGGCGTGAGTGTTTCTCTCTTTTGCAAAACCGACCTTGTAACTTGCTCCCTAGGGTAATTTCGCCATTCGGGACGATTTGGCGGTCGATTTGCCATTAGAACCTCCCGGTGCGAGCGACAAGACAACTGCGGTTTCTACAAGGCGACCTCGGGGCGCCCAGCGGTTTGACAAGTTCTCGGACCCGTCATCGGAATCTTTTTGGGCCTTCAGAAGGGGGCCTGAGCGGAGGATCAGCGGTGGGATAGGGGCAGGGCTCGGGAGGTGGTCATTAGCGTCACGACCCAGGGGCGGCTGCCGAGGAAGGGCTGCCTCGGGGAACTTTTGGATCCCGCCTCTTGGGGTGGGACTCTCCCCTCTTGTGAGGATCCTGCAAGGTCTGGCCTCGTTTGACTTGGGGAAGGGTGCGGCTTCGGTTGCCACAGCGGGCTGCCCGGCAGTTCTAATGCTAACCCTTTGACCTAGACCTTCTCAGAAAATTTGAAAATTGGGCTGTGTCTTTGGAAATGGATTAGGATTCGGTGGCAAAAAAAAATCAGAATTTATTTTAGGTACAATGCATTAATTGCGAATTTATGAATGTCTTGCCCTTTGCAAAAGCCCCCAGACTTCTACTTGCCACATCGGGAGGAGGACATGCCCAAACTCGGCTCCGGGGGTTCTTATAGTAAAAGGGGGTATGCCGTAATGCGTGCATAGGGTGATCAAAGCTTCCCCGTATCACGATTTCTTGAAAGGCAAATTCGACCCCAGTACAAAGTTTACCCCAAGTAGTGGCAAAAACCCCAAACCTCTTCATTATCACATTATGGAAACCCTTCTACAAGTCACGGCACATTGTATGGCACCGGGGTTTGACTTTTGGAGTTCCCCTCTCCGTATTCGGCGGCTTCGGCCCGGGTCCCAAAGGGACCAAGTCACCGGCCCCCAAAGTGACAAACCCTTCTGGAGTGGGGGGTTTCGTTTTGGAGGCCCCTCCCTTCCGGTCGGTGGGGACCTAACGGCGTGGAGTGGGGGTGTTGCGGACCTAAAATCCCCCGATTTCCTCTCCCCAAGGCCACGGGGGGCCGGAGGCGACCTCCCCTCTCGAGAATCGCGATTTGACTCGCCAATGGACTCGGAGCGTCGGCGTTGCCACGGGGACCAAGTTCGTGGCGAAGACCACCCGACCTCCAAGAAGCCAAAGTAGCTCACTTCCATCACACTTTAGTCAATTGGCCTAGGATGTGGATCGGGGATCTTTCGTGGTGGGCGTGAGTGTTTCTCTCTTTTGCAAAAACCGACCTTGTAACTTGCTCCCTAGGGTAATTTCGCCATTAGGGACGATTTGGCCATTTGGAGCCTCCCGGTGCGACGACAAGACAACTGCGGTTTCTACAAGGTAGACCTCGGGGGCCCAGCGGTTTGACAAGTTCTCGGGACCCGATCTGGAATCTTTTGGGCCTTCGAAGAAGGGGCCTGAGCGGAGGATCAGCGGTCGGATAGGGAACCAGGGCTCGGGAGGGTGGTCATTAAGCGTCGCAACCCAGGGGGCGGCTGCCGGGGAAGGCTGCCTCGGGAACTTTTGGATCCCGCCTCTTGGGGTGGGACTCTCCCCTCTTGTGGGGATCCGCAAGGTCTGGCCTCGTTTGACTTGGGGAAGGGTGCGGCTTCGGTTGCCACCAGCGGGCTGCCCGCGGCCGTTCTATCACTAACCCTTTGACCTAGACCTTTCTCGAAAATTTGAAAATTGGGGGCTATTGTCTTTGGAAATGGATTAGGATTCGGTGGCAAAAATCAAATTTATTTTAGTACAATGCATTAATTGCGAATTTATGAATGTCTTGCCAGCGCCCCCAGGCTTCTACTTGCCACATCGGAGGGAGGGGACGGGCCCAAACTTCAGCTCCGTCAGTTCCCCTTGCTCCGTATTTTCATTTGCGGCTTCTCGGCCGGGTCCCAAGTGCAACGGACCAAGTCTCGGCCCCAAAGCGCCAAACCCTTCTAGAACACGGCAGCCCACGGGGTTTTCGTTTTGGAGGCCCTCTCTCCTTGTCCGGGTCGGCGGGACCTTGCGAAGTGACTTGGCGATGGAGTGGGGGTGTTGGCCTTGAGAACACGGACCCTAAAAATCCCGGGCTGCTTGCCCCGAATTTCCTCTCCCCAAGGCCACAGGGGCCGGGCCCAGGCGACCTCCCCTCTCGGAATCGCGATTTGACTCTGCCCAATGGACTCGGAGCGTCGGCGTTGCCACAGGGACCAAGTTAGTGGCGAGAAGACCACCCGACCTCCAAGAAGCGCCAAAGTAGCTCACTTCCATCACACTCGTAGTCAATTGGCCTAGGATGTGGATGCGGGATCTTGTCGTGGAGGCGTGAGTGTTTCTTTCTTTTGCAAAACCGACCTTGTAACTTGCTCCCTAGGGTAATTTCGCCATTCCGGACGATTTGGCGGGGTCGATTTGCCATTTAGAACCTCCCGGTGCGAGCGACAAGACAACTGCCCCGGTTTCTACAAGGTGACCTCGGGGCGCCCAGCGGTTTGACAAGTTCTCGGACCCGATCTGGAATCTTTTGGGCCTTCGAAGAGGCCCCTGAGCGGAGGATCAGCGGTGGGATAGGGAGGCAGGGCTCGGGGAGGGTGGTCATTAGCGTCGGCCCGGGGGGCCCGCGAGGGAAGGGCTGCCTGGGGAACTTTTGGATCCGCCTCTTGGGGTCGGACTCTCCCCTCTTGTGAGGATCCTGCAAGGTCTGGCCTCGTTTGACTTGGGGAAGGGTGCCGGCTCGGTTGCCACCTGGCGGGCTGCCCGGCCGTTCTATGCTAACCCTTTGACCTAGACCTTCTCAGAAAATTTGAAAATTGGGCTGTGTCTTTGGAAATGGATTAGGATTCGGTGGCAAAAATCAGAATTTATTTTCGTACAATGCATTAATTGCGAATTTATGAATGTCTTGCCCTTTGCAAAGCCCCAGAGACTTCTACTTGCCACATCGGGAGGGAGGAGGACAGGCCCAAACTCGCTCCGTCGGTTCCCCTTGCTCCGTATTCATTTGCGGCTTCGGCCAGGTCCCAAGTGCCTTGAGACCAAGTCTCGGCCCCCCAAAGCGCAAACCCTTCTAGAACACGGCAGCCCACGGGGGTTTTCGTTTTGGAGGCCCTCTCCTTGTGTCGGTCGGGCGGGACCTTGCTTGCGACAAGGTGACTTGGCGTGGAGTGGGGGTGTTGGCTTGAACCACGGACCCTAAAATCCCGGTTTGCTTGCCCCGAATTTCCTCTCCCCAAGGCCACGAGGGGCCGGGCGGGCGACCTCCCCTCTCGGAATCGCGATTTGACTCTACGCCAATGGACTCGAAGCGTCGGCGTTGCCACGGGGACCAAGTTCGTGGCAGGAAGACCACCCGACCTCAAGAAGCGCCAAAGTAGCTCACTTCCATCACACTTTCGTAGTCAATTGGCCTAGGATGTGGATGCGGGATCTTGTCGTGGAGGCGTGAGTGTTTCTTTTCTTTTGCAAAACCGACCTTGTAACTTGCTCCCTAGGGTAAATTTAGCCATTCGCCGATTTAGGGTGGATTTGCCATTAGGAGCCTCCCTTGGGGTGCCCGAGCGACAAGACAACTGCGGTTTTACAAAGACCTAGACCTCGGGGCGCCCAGCGGTTTGACAAGTTCTCAGGACCCGATCACGGAATCTTTTGGGCCTTCAGAAGGGGCCCCTAGAACACGGAGCGGAGGATCAGCGGTGGGATAGGGGAGGCGGGCTCAGGGAGGGTGGTCATTAGCGTCTCGCACCCGGGGCGGCTGCCCGAGGAAGAGCTGCCTCGGGGAACTTTTGGATCCGCCTCTTGGGGTGGGACTCTCCCCTCTTGTGAGGATCCTGCAAGGTCTGGCCTCGTTTGACTTGGGGAAGGGTGCGGCTTCGGTTGCCACCTGCGAGCGGGCTGCCCGACCCGGTTCTAATCTTGACCCTTTGACCTAGACCTTCTCAGAAAATTTGAAAAAATTGGGCTGTGTGCTGGAAATGGATTAGGATTCAGGTGGCAAAAATCAGAATTTATTTTAGGTACAATGCATTAATTGCGAATTTATGAATGTCTTGCCCTTTGCAAAAGCCCCCAGACTTCTACTTGCCACATGGGGAGGAGGACAGGCCCAAACTCCGCTCCGTCAGTTCCCCTTGCTCCGTATTTTTCACCATTGCGGCTTCTCGCCCGGGTCCCAAGTGCAGCAGAGACCAAGTCTTCGGCCCCCCAAAGCGCCAAACCCTTCTAGAACACGGCACCCCACGGGGTTTCGTTTTGGAGGCCCTCTCCTGTCGGTCGGGCGGGACCTTGCTGGCGTGACTTGGCGTGGAGTGGGGGTGTTGGCGCTTGCGGAAGCCGCGGACCTAAAAATCCCAGGAAGCTGCTTGCCCGAATTTCCTCTCCCAAGACCACGGGGGCCGGGCCAGGCGACCTCCCCTCTCCGAATGCGATTTGACTCTGCCAATGGACTCGAGCGTCGACTTGCCACGGGGACCAAGTTCGTGGCAGAAGACCACCCGACCTCCAAAGCGCCAAAGTAGCTCACTTCCATCACTTTCGTAGTCAATTGGCCTAGGATGTGGATGCGGGATCTTGTCGTGGAGGCGTGAGTGTTTCTTTCTTTTGCAAACCCGACCTTGTAACTTGCTCCCTAGGGTAATTTAGCCATTCGGGACGATTTGGCGGGGTCGATTTGCCATTAGGAGCCTCCCGGTGCGAGCGACAAGACAACTGCGGTTTCTACAAGGCTTGGAGCCACCGGGGCGCCCGCGGTTTGACAAGTTCTCGGACCCGTCTGGAATCTTTTTGGGCCTTCGAAGAGGGCCCCTGAGCGGAGGATCAGCGGTGGGATAGAGGCAGGGCTCGGGAGGGTGGTCATTAAGCGTGCGGCCCAGGGGGCGGCTTGCCCGGGAAAAGGGCTGCCTGGGAACTTTTGGATCCCGCCTCTTGGGGTCCGGGACTCTCCCCTCTTGTGGGGATCCTGCAAGGTCTGGCCTCGTTTGACTTGGGGAAGGGTGCGTTTTTCGGTTGCATACCAGCGTGGTTTGCCAGAACCGTTCTAAACTAACCCTTTGACCTAGACCTTCTCAGAAAATTTGAAAATTGGGGCGTGTCTTTGGAAATGGATTAGGATTCGGTGGCAAAAAATCAGAATTTATTTTTAGGTACAATGCATTAATTGCGAATTTATGAATGTCTTGCCAGTATTTTTAAAAAAGGACAGGCCCCAAACTTCTAAACTTGCGGCACATCGGCCGGGACAAGGACCGATGCCCAAACCTTTTAAAAACACGGCGTATTTTCGTTTTTGGAGGTTCCAGGTCGGCCTGCGTTGACTTGGGGTATTCTGCCCGGACCTCCGCGAGGGCTTGCCCCGAGGCCACGGGGGCGATTTACTCCAAAACTTTTTGAAAATGTTCCGTGTGTCTTTGGAAATGGATTAGGATTCCAGCTGGCAAAAATCGAGAATCTATTTTAGTACAATGCATTAATTGCGAGAATTTATGAATGGCCCCAAAGCCCCAAACCCTTCTAGCCACATCGGAGGAGGGACAGGCCCAAACTCCGCTCCCGTCGGTTTTGCTCGTTTTGGAGGCTGCTCCTCGGCCAGGTCCCTGTCAGACCAAGTGGGCGCAAACCCTTCTAGGCAACCCACAAGGTTTCACGTTTTGGAGGCCCTCTCACTGTCCCGGTCGAGTAGGGACCTGGAGTGACTTGGGTGTTGGGGTGTTGGAGCTTACGGACCCTAAAATCCCGGGAAGCTGCTTGCCCCGAATTTCCCTCTCCCCAAGGCCACGGGGGCGGGGCCAGGGCGACCTCCCTCTCCCGGGTGCGATTTGACTCGCCAATGGACTCGAGCGTGCAGCGTTGCCACAGGGGACCAAGTTTCAGTGGCGAAGACCACCCACGACCTCAAGAAGCGCCAAAGTAGGCGGCTTCCGCCAACACTGGTAGTGGTGGCCT